>JAQQTP010000062.1:1752500-2410000 GCA_029884605.1 Ormosia emarginata
TGTGAGAGCTAAACAGTCAGCTAGTTATATGTTTGGCATATGAAGATGAGAGGACTAACAAGAAGATACACTCTATGAGTGTAAGAACTAATTTCCTAAGAAAAGAAAAGAAAAGAAAAAACAAGAAAGAAGAAAAATAAAGAAAAATGGGAAAATAAGTGAGAGGCATGCTTTGCATGTGAGATAAGGGCGAAATCAGTGAGAGACATGCAAGGATTTTCAAGGTTGGTTAGTGGGTATAATGAGAAAGTTGGGATTAAAGTTTCGAAAGACATATATAAAGGTATGCAATGGGGGAATATGGAATCCCACAAAAAAGTTGGTCCTTTAGGATTGGTCAGGCACTAATTAAAGTGTAAGGGATCAAATTCAATTACAATACGTGCAAAATTGGGTATTAGTAAAACCTAACTTGTAAAGTATGTATGGACACAATTTATAAGTATGAGGTCACCAATATTTATTTTGCCAAGAAGTCTCATAATAAGAATTGAAGTTCAAGATAGTTGTATGTTTCCAAAAGTTAAAAATTATATTGGTATTGGATGAATTCATGACTAATATGATAAGACTGTAGGGCCAACACTAGAAGGTTTCATTAAACCATTTGCCTACAAATTGGTGTAAGTCTCTATATAAAAGTTCCAATTTGGAATACTAAGAACTTTGGAGCTGTAAAAGATATTTGGAACTATATATTATTAAGTTTCCAAATTATTGATCATTTTGGTAGGGGAAATCAATAAATCTTGAGTTGAGATACAAAAGGAAGAATTTGATAAGTTAAGTCCTTATTGATAAGTGTTCATAATAGATACTTTCATCCTTTGGTATGTAATACTGGAATCATTGAAGGAACTAAATAGTTAGTTTAAATCCAAAATTTTAAAGTAATTGAATTTTGGGGACAAAATTTCTTAAAGAGAGGAAGAATTATAACATTCAACCCACCTACTTTTGTATTCCAATATAGTATTAATATTCATTTAATTTTTATAAGCTTCATGTATTTACATGTCATGCCTTCATGTACATAGTTTTTATTTTTCTTAGTATTCTTCCATGAAAGTTTGGAGCTTGTTGTGAAAGAGTATTTATATGTATATAAACTATGTTTAACATATAAAATACTATTTTGACAATTAACACATAATAATACTTAAGTGGGAGATTAGAAGGAAATTTAAATGACCTTAATAATGTTGATCCAAGGGTCTTAAGAAAAAAAATAAAATTCATGTGAGAGATTAAATAATAGAGGGTTAATTATAATGGAAAGGAAAATTAGTAATGACAAGTTAGTGAAAACGTGCTAGTGAGCTCAGCTGATAAAGTACTTTGCAAGTAATTGTAAAGACCTGAGATCAAATCTTGCCTTCATCTCTTTGGACTCCTTTGGAGTCATATGAGCAAAGCTCAAAATGGCCCTTCCCCCCTCCCCATGTGTAGTGTGTGTGCATTGGGGTATGTGTGTTGTGTCAATTACTGGTTGAAATATTTAGGATTCCCAAATCTATTACCTTTGATAAAAATGAAAAGTTAGTGAGAAACTTGCAAGGTAAGATAGTGAAATGATAGTATGGATACTCTTAAGGCCTTAAAACATCTTAATCAATATCTTTAGGGATTAATGTTGTTTAAGGAAACTACTTGATTTAGTTTCTTTTCTCTCTCTCTTTTTTTTTTCAAAAAAAAAAAAGAGAAAGCTAGGTGAGAAAGTAAGGACGTGATACCCCTCCCACCCAATCACCACCTCTTGGCTCTTTCATTCCTTCTTAAATTCTATTCTTCTTCCTTAATTGCACATCATCATCTTTGTGAGAAAAAAAATTACAAAGGCAAGACATGAGAGAAAACATTATGTAGAGGAAATGTTGCTTGTATATTAAGCTATCGGTTAAATTTTCTTGGAAAGATTTTGGTGTTGTTTTGCTAGTGCAAAAAGGACTTTTGATGGAGAAGAAATGGGGCTTAGAATTAATCAAGTTTAGTGGGAAAAATCTAAGAGGGAAAGCCACGACTTTGGGACTGTGGAGGTTTCTCAATTTCTTGTATATTCTTTAAGGTAGATAGTTGTAAATCTTGAGTTTACATGCATATGAATTTGTGTAAAGTTGTGTTTTGGTTTGCCTTATGTTCTGTTATGAATTTACCTTGTTTAAAGTTCGGTGAGATACACGAATTTGCATGTGAAAAGATGGTTAGAACCTAGAAAAATCAACCCCTTAGATACTGGCTAGTGCACAATTTGTGTTGCACTGAGAAATCCTACCAAGTTTTGTGGTTGTCTTGCTTGATTTATTGATGTTATGTAGTAAGTTCTATTTTATGTAGCCATGCTAAGATGTCTATGGTAGGTACATATGCAGGTCTTGAGTTTACCAATCTATTAAGATATGTGTATTTCTCATTGTTGTGTGTTTATTTTCTTTAATTTATAGATCATAATATGGCTACTGCATGGGAAAATTGAGAATCATAGCAACTAATTTGCATAAAAAAAGAGTTCTGCTGCTAAAGAATTTTGTGTGTTAAGTACTATATAAAAGTAGGAGAGAGATATAATGTACTGTGACATATTTTGTGAGGTGTAGCTATTAAAGTAATGTATAACAGATGTGGATTTGTGAATTGTTTTAAGGTGTTGTATTTGTGGAAAACATGAATACCAACTCTTACTATCCATAGGATGAAGTATGTTAAGAATTATGCTCTGAACTACTTCTCTAAGTCTTTACTCTAGGGTGTATAATATGTTTATTACATTAATATGCATGGTCCCTCAGGATCTATAAAAGTATATGTTTTGTTATTGATCTCATCTATATATTTATGATGTTTAATCAATTTGTGTTTTTTTTCAATTGGTCAATGTTTATATACTATATATATGATTTTGGACATCCTTGACAATCAAATTCATAAGAATTAAATTTGTGCTATTAATGTTATAATTAACACTAAAGCTATGTTAATTTAGTTAAATCATTGCCTAATCACTTGTTTAAACCTTGGTAATTTATGTTTTTTATGTGATTGGTTAGTGGGAGTTGATAAAATTGTGATTGCATGAGACTTGTGCAATTGAGACTCTTGTAAATATCATGTATTTTATTATGTGCACTGTTCGCTCTTTTACTTACCGTAAGTGCACGGGTTGCACTTGTAATATAGTCAATAGTTGGATATTGTTCCCACGAGGATTACGTTAATCTCAAGAACTAAATATTAACTAATAGTTTACTTAATACTATCCAAGCACATTCAAATTATAAAAGGTTGTTCAAAGTAACTATAAAGACTAAAAGACAATAAATCAAAATAAAAGATATTGATTAGAGAATAGGAAATCCTTTTTCACCTCCTACTTCGATTGATAACAAGCAAACCTTATAAGCAATATAAATGAAAGGATTAGGTTAGCTTGATAATCTAACTTAGTTAAAAACCTATGTCTAGGTCAATCAATCATGCTTCAGTTACCTAATTCACTATGTTTTCATGAGAACTAATGTAAAATCTACTTCTTAAGATCTATTCTCAATTAAATACTATGCATGATTAAGATGTATATTTTTATCCCATTAGCGAATCAACTCACCCCACTATTAAAATGAACTTAAACATGCATCAACCATACCTATGATCCAAATCCAAATTCATATGTCTAGGTTCATTAGATTTTAACAAATCACTTAAAAGCTGATCAAACAATGAAGAACATTAAGATTCATATGATTTAACAAAACCAAATCATGTACATAAACTCAAAGGATTACAAAATCATTCAATATCCATAAGAAGATCCAAAGGAATCCCTATGTACAGCTTAGCTAGCCGTAGAACACGAAAATCTCACAAAAAGATCTATGTCCATGACCTAGAATAAGAGAGAATAAAGAGAAGAGAGAGAAGACACTATGATTAAAGTCATTGGATGCTTGATCCTCTTTGAATAATGATGGCTTCCACTTCTACTCCTTTTGTTGCTCTCAAAATGATGAAATATGAACCCTAGATGCATTTTCTCTTGTTTCCTACGTCTCCTTCCTCAGAAATATGATGAAATAGTATTTATAGGCCAAAGTTTTCACTCTCACACCGCAACATAAACCTGCTTGTGCCGCGACGCGTGATGAATTAGGTGACAACGCCGCGACATTCAAATCTTTACGTGGCGGTGCTCTAGCCTCGGGTTTCAGTATGTAGCTTTCTGAATGCACCACGCAGCGGTGTTAACATGCCTGCGCCGCAACGTAAGATGCTGAAATTCACATTTGGCTTCCTCTTCCAATGTAGCTCCAAGTCTTCAACAATTCTGCTTGTTTTGAACCCTCTTGTATTAGAGAAATCACCAAGTTAATAATAGTTACAAATTCACATAATCACATAAAGAATTATACCAGTTTACTCAAGATCTTATCAGAAAATATCATAATTGAATTCAATGAATATAAGCTTGAAATCTTCCAGATATGCATGATAACAAGGACTAAGCAATCATTAAAGCACAAATATATGGCCAAAATAACTACATTTTATGGAGTTATCACACCCCCAAACCTAGGTTTTTGCTAGTCCTCGAGCAAAATAAAGTCTGATTAAATAAACCTGCTTAACAACACATGTTTCAATATACATTCAACATTGATCATGAATTCCAATTTTCACTAAAACCACAACTAGTGAATAATGATTGTTTAAGTCCTCAAAGAATGATAATGTCACTCAATCAACTCCACACATATACAATCTTCAGTATGCAAACATTCAAAATCTCTTTTCATGCAAATCACATCTCCTACAAGCATGCAAGCTAAACTTCTCCTAATCAAATCATATTCATCCGGATAAGTTTATGAACATACATGCATAGGAATCAAATAATCCACAAGATTATCTTTAAACTCTCTCTCCACTAATGTAAATCATACACAACTGAGGGTCAAAAGGGACTTGAATAGCTTGTAATGTAAGGCCAATGGTTATGGGTTAAAGAAATAAGGGAAAGGATAAAATACAAACATTGAGAAACATAAACATGTGATTTCAAGACTTGAGCCACCAACTAATACAATTAGGGTATGCAGAGTGAGCTAATACGACTCTCCAGAATCATTCTTTCATTAGTTTTGCCTTTTGGATTTTGGTTTTGGATTTTTTTTTCTCTTTCTTCTTCTTTGTCTTTTTATCTTTTTCTTCTCCTTGACCAATTTCTTTTCACCCATATGGTTCCTTCAAATCACTTTTATACTAACACAAGCACTCATACCCTTCAATCATATGACTCAAGTCAAGAAATAACAAATTATGCATTCAACAAATAATAATGGTAAGAGAAAGAATGCAATGTTTTCACATGCATTAGAATGGTTACATGGTAAGGAATATGTAGGTGATCAAAAACATATAAGGCCAAATATATATCAAGCTTCAAAGGGGACCTATAGATATGATTGTGTAAAGGTAAGCTTTTTAGGCTCAATCAGTCTAAATAATGCCCTAATCATTTCCTCAATCATGCATAGTCTAAGATTTTGATTCAATAGAGTTTCAAATCAATTTCAAAGATAATCAAAAAATCAACAAGCACTATTCATAAACATTCTCTAGACAACACTCATATCATGTTCAAAGTTACACAGACATATGAGTAGGAGCAAAATCATGCATTTGAAAAGCGATTAGATTGTTAAACATGCTTCTTGATTGCTTATGGTTTTACTTAAAAATTAGCAATTCGCAAACACTAATATCATAGGACTATCAAAATCTCACTAGCCATTGGCACATGGTATACATTTAAATATTTCTAACATTGTCCATTGTACATTTAAACCAACATGTGCTTAATAGTGATATACATCTGACCCATTTGTGAAAGGGAATGACAATTGTATCTTGACTTAGATTTTCACAGTTATATGTTCCTTCAGATTTTATCATAACTAACTAGTATTTATGAGCCCCATTATTATGCATTTTAACAGATTCGACTTTGAGTTGAATATTCAAAACATGTATTCATTAGGCTATTAGGCATTCAAAACATAAAAACTAAATACTCACAACATAATATACCAAAACACTAAATTTAAACATACTAATATATACAAAATCCACTAATCATCAAAAAAAATTCTAACATTATAACATGTTTTTTTAAGTTTAAAGACATATAATCCCAAAAAACATATAAACATGTTATAATGTCATCCCCCAAACCTATGGGAAACAGTGTCCCACTGTACAAAAAGTAGAATGAAAAACAATGAAAGAAAGTGCCTTATATGGAATAGGGCTAGTCATCCTCGTCCTCATTATCATCATCCCCATGATCAACCTCTTGAGAATCCTACTGCGGCTGGGGAAGGTCAGCAACAGCTTGGGGCAGGAATCATGGGGCCGAGAAGTTGTCCATCGGGAGCCTCAGTCGCTCGACCATCCACCGGATAGTCTCTATGGTATAGGTCTGCATGGCCGCCAGATACGTCACCTGAGCCCGTAAGTCAACCTCATTAAGTGGAGGCGCCGCTCTAGGCTCTCTATGAGCCTGCCGTTGTCTAGCAGGTGCTGGAGCTACTGCTCCTCCTACTCTCTCAAGAATGGAATCGTTAAGGGGTTGTTTAACATCAGAAAGCTCCTCATGTAGCCCTTATGTGATTAGAATTGGCAATAACAATAGTTTGGATGATAACAAACAAGAGAAGTGATAGTTGTGCAAAGATCAAGTCCCGAGGTTCTTCAAGTATAACTTATAGGACTTAGATCTTATGTTAAGGATAATATGAATCATACTAACTCATGTCTTGTTTTTCACTCAACTTAAATCTCTTTGCAAAATCATGTTTTATGTTGATTAAGTTTGAGCAAAATGTTTTTAGAAAGGATGAAAAGAAAACCATGTTTCATACTTGTGAAAATACTCATCAAGTATGTGGAAAATGATTTTAGAAATGTTAAAAATGATTTGGGAAAGTTTGGTTATGAAATCATTTAGAAATCTTATTTTCTTGGTGAACCACTAACTGATTATGTGTTTTGAATAATAGGTTATCTGAAAACAATAACTGATTATGTGATTTCAAATAACAAATTATTTGAAATCTATAACAAGTTATTCACCTTGGCAGAAACATTCCACTAAATATTTTAAAGTGAATAACCTATTATGGAAAGTCCATAACATGTTATTTGCATATTGGGAACGTTCCCTTGTATTTTTTAAATGTTCCTAACCGATTAGGGGTGCCAAATAATTTGTTATTTTCATGCTACAGTGTTTTCTGATGAAATAAATAATCTATTAGGCAAAATCAATAATCTGTTATCTAAAACCAAATAACTTGTTATTTGAAACCAATAATTTGTTATTTGGGATAGCAAAAGACATTTCCCAACTATTTTTTTAAGAGCATTTAATGCCCAAAAAACCACCAACGGGTCTAAAAATAAAAGTGGTTGGGCATTAAAAATAAGTTGGAGAACAATCTGAAAATCATCTTTGAGCATTAAATTCGTATTTCATCATCTTTTTCTCCAAATCCCTGCTTTTGAGCTAAGTGTGTGATTCTTTGATTCTATAAGCTTCAATTTATATTATTTACTCTTGAGAGAGTTTCTATTCATCTATATCTTTGTATAATCTGTACAGAGAGGGTGAGATATCCCTCAAAGTTATAAGGGTGAGGTATCCCTTGAAAGTAGAGGCTCAAGCACAAGGGTGAGATATCCCAAGGTGTGTTGAGTGCTTCATCTTGTAAAGATTGTCAAGCACCAGTTTGAAGCTTGAAAATATAGTGAAAATCTCGAGTGTTTACTTGAGGACTTGACGTAGGCCACAAGTGGATTGGTAGCTGAACTAGGATAAAGCTTTGTGTTTGTCTTCCTAAACTCATCTCATTTACTTTGTGTACTATTTTATTGAATATCTTGCATACTATCTTACTTAGTTGATTTACTTATAAGTGAAAGCTCTCTATCCTCTCTATCCATTCAATTCTATTAAACAATAGCTTCAACGAAAATTGATAATCAAGTGTTTTACGAAAGAATTGCGAAATTTTTTTTACATACTCAATTCACCATCTCTTGAGTATTGAGGCCACTTAATAACAAGTAGTATCAAAGTTAGACTCTTGTGTAAAGAGCTTAACAACTTTCAAGAGAAGAAATGACTTCAAATGATTTTTCAAACGAAAGTTCTTCTATAAATAGACCTCCTTTTTTTCAATGGGAATGGTTTTGCCTATTAGAAAGAAATGATGAAAATTTTTATTGAAGCTATTGACTTAGATGTGTGGGGTGCCATTGAAAATGGTGTTTTTGTTCCCACATATACTGTTGATGGTGTAAGAACTAATATACTAAGAAGTGAATGAACCGATGAGGATAAAAAGAAGGTTCAATATAATTTGAGAGCCAAAAACATCATCACCACATCCTTGGGGTATGATGAATTCTTTAGGGTGTCAAATTGTAAAACCGCGAAAGAAATGTGAGATACTCTACAAGTAACTCATGAGGGTACAAGTGAAGTAAAACGATCAAGAATAAATACTCCTACTCATGAATATGAATTGTTTAGAGTAAATCAAGGAGAAAGTATTCAAGAAATGCAAAAGAGATTCACTTATATTATTAATCATATTATTTCATTAGGAAAGACATTTCCTAATGAAGATCTTATTGACAAAGTTTTGAGATGTTTGAGCAGGAATTGACAATCCAAAGTAACGGCTATTGCAGAATCAAGAGATTTATCAACAATGTCTCTAGCCACTTTATTTGGGAAGCTCTATGAGCATGAATTGGAACTAAATAGGCTCAATCACAATGGGGAGCATCACAAGAAGAAGAAGGGGATTGCTCTCAAAGTCACCTCATCCACAATTGAAGAAAATGATGAAGATGATGGAGATGGCAATGACAATCTTGAGTTAAATGAAGAAAATCTTAGCTTTCTTGTGAGAAAATTTGGAAGAATCCTTAAGAGGAAAGGATTTCAAAAAAGGTCACCTTTCCTTCCAAAGAAGACTTATCATAAAGGGGAAGGAACCTCATCAACTCTAACATGTTATGAATGTGATAAACCTAGGCATATGAAGATAGAATATTCCGTATATTTTAAGAAGATAGAGAAGTTTAAGAAGAGACCCTTCAAAGAAAAGAAAGGAAGTAGATCCTACATAGCATGAGAAGATAATGACATGGACTCCACCAATAGTTCTGAAAATGAAGAAGTTCATTTTTGTCTCATGGCTCAAGGAGAAGAAGAAGAAGAGAGTGACACCAAGGTAACATCTTCTAACTTAGATTCTTCACCTTCCAACAATGAATTACAAGATGCTTTTCAAGAATTGCATGATAAATTAATGGGGCTCACGAAAATGGTGTTATCCTCTAACAAAACAATCTCTTTATTAATAAAAAAAAATTGTCATGTTAAACAAGAAGATTAATGAGCTTAAAATTGAAAATGAGACCTTAGGACTTATTGATGCTAACTCATTATGCATGACTTGCTCTTCACATGATAATGCATCTATATCCTTACTTTGCTTATCATGCAAAGCTTTTGAAAAAGAAATTGAGGACTTAAACAATACTCTTTCAAAATTTACTTTTGGAAGAGATAACTTGAATGTGTTACTAGGGAAACAAAAGTATGTTTTTCAAAAAGTCGATTTAGGGTATAATCCCAATAATCAACAAAAGTCTTATAAGTATTTCTTTGTTTCCTCAAGTACATCAAGTAGCCTATTTATCAAATGTTTTCATTATGGTAAGAAAAGGCATATTGAATCAACATGTAATGCAAGAAAGAATATCAATACCAAGGTTGAAACTAAAAGGGTTTGGGTCCCTAAGTTCACCTTGCCTAATGTTAACATATAAGGACCTAATAGAATTTGGGTACCAAAGGTTATAATTTGAATGTGTGTTGTAGGTGTGCTTAAAGACCAAGAGCTCAAGTTGGTATCTTGATAGTGGATGCTCTAGGCACATGACGGGTGATGGTTCTAAGTTCTCCTTTCTTACACCTAAGAAGCATGGTCATGTCACATATGGGGACAATAACAAATGAAAGATCCTTGGAGTTGGAAAAGTTAGTAAGAATACATCTACCTTAATTGATAATGTCATGTATGTGGAAGAACTTAAACATAACTTGCTAAGCATTAGTCAATTATGTGATAAGGGCAATAAAGTTATATTTGATTCTAATTGTTGTATAATTGAGGATAAGAATGACAAGCATGTTAAGTTTATTGGTCATAGAATTGATAACATATATATGATTAACTTTGACGATATTACCTCTCAAACTTATGAGTAAAGAGAATGATTCATAGTTATGGCATAGGAGAATTACTTACATTCATATGGATCACCTAAACAAACTTGTTTCTAAAGACTTGATGATTAGTTTTCCAAAGCTCAAATTTGAGAAAAATAAACTTTGTGATACATGTCAAAAGGGTAAACAAGTAAAGGTTTCTTTCAAAGCTAAAAATGTTGTTACTTCTACTAGATCTTTACAACTTTTGCACGTAGACCTTTTTAGACCATCTAGGACTATGAACTTTGGGGGTAACTACTATGCTTTTGTGATTATGGATGATTACTCTAGATATACATGGACTTTATTCCTTACTCATAAAAATGATGCCCTCCATGCATTTAGAAAACTTGTAAAGGTTATTCAAAATGAAAAGAATTGTAGCATTGCATCCATAAGAAATTATCATGGTGGAGAATTTTGAAAATCATGAATTTGAAATATTTTGCAATGAAAATGACATTGAGCATAATTTTTCTGCTCTTAGAACTCCACAACAAAATGGAATGGTTGAAAAGAAAAATCGATCTTTAGAGGAATTAGCAAGAGCTATGCTTAATAAAACAAGTCTTCCTAAGTATTTTTGGGCGGATGCAATAAGTACTGCTTGCTATGTTATGAATAGGGCTATAATAAGGCCTATTTTAAAGAAAACTCACTGTGAACTATACAAAGGAAAAAAATCAAATATTTCTCCCTTTCATATCTTTGGTTCAAATGCTTTGTTTTAAACAATAGAAAAGATAACCTAGGCAAGTTTGATGCTAAATCTGATGAGGGAATATTCCTTGGTTACTCACTTAATAGTTAATCTTTTTGAATTTATAATAAGAGATTGTTGAAGAATTAATACATGTTGTTTTTTTTATGAAACTAACCTAAATAAGCCGATAAAGGACGTTATTGATGATGTTGCAGAAACTCTATCCAACACACACTTAGGAGGCAAAGAAGAAGAGCAAAAGAGAGAAAACCAAATAGAGGAAGCACCACCTCAACAAAAGGAGGAAACTTCAAATGATCTTCCAAGAGAATGAAGAACTTCAAGATATTATCCTCTTGACAAGGTGATAAGTGATGTATCAAAAGGGGTACTCACTCGAAACTCTCTTAGAGGTGCATGTAATCATTTGACTTTTGTCTCTCAAGTTGAACCTAAAGACATAAATGAGGCCATTAATGATGAACATTGGATCTTGGCTATACAAGATGAACTAAATCAATTTGAGAGAAATCAAGTTTGTGAATTAGTTCTAAGGCTCAATGATCATCCTATAATTGGCACCAAATAGGTCTTTAGGAACAAACTTGATGAAACAAGCTTAATAACAAGAAACAAAGCTAGACTTGTTACTAAAGGTTATAATCAAGAAGAAAGAATAGATTGTGAGGAAACATATGCTTTCGTAGCTAGATTAGAGGCAGTTAGAATGCTACATGCATATGCATGCATCATGAATTTCAAGCTTTATCAAATGGATGTTAAAAATGCCTTTTTAAATGGTTTCATACAAGAAGTGGTGTATGTGGAACAACCTTCTGGTTTTGAAGACTTTGAACTATTCAACCATGTTTTTAAACTGAAAAAAGGCCTTATATGGCTTAAAACAAGCTCTTAGAGCTTGGTATGAAAGGTTGAGCAAGTTCTTTTTAGAAAAAGGGTTCTCTAGAGGAAATGTTGACACTACCATTTTCATCAAGTATAAAAAGCATGATATACTTCTTGTTCAAATATATATTGATGATATCATATTTGGTGCTACTAATGAGTCTCTTTATAAGGAGTTTGCTAACATTATGCAAAGTGAGTTTGAGATGTCTATTATGGGTACACTCAACTTTTTCCTTAGTCTCCAAATCAAGCAAATAAGGGATGAAACTTTCATAAGTCAATCCAAGTATTACAAGGAGCTGCTCAAAAAGTTTGGAATGGACAATGGCAAGCATATGGCTACACCAATGAGCACTTCTTGCTATTTGGACAAGGATAAAAGAGGTAAATCTGTAGAAATTTCAAAATATAGAGGTATGATTGGCTCACTCTTTTATCTTACAGCAAGTAGGTCATATATTATGTTTAGTGTGTGTATGTGTGCTAGATATCAAGCTAATCCTAAAGAATCACATTTATGTGCTATAAAACGAATTATAAAATATCTAATAAGCACCTCACAAATAGGTTTGTGGTACCTTAAGGGTGCCTCATGTAGCTTAATTAGTTATTCTGATTATGATTTTGCTGGATGCAAAACGGATTGGAAGAGCACTAGTGGGACATGCCACTTGCTTGGAAGCTCACTAGTTTCTTGGCATAGTAAGAAACAAAATAGTGTGGGATTGTCAACGGCTGAAGCTAAATATGTTGCAACTGAGAGTTGTTGTGCTCAAATCATTTGGATGAAGCAATAACTTCTAGACTATGGTCTTGAGCTGGATCACATCCCTATAAGGTATGATAACACTAGTGCAATCAATTTGTCTAAATATCCCATTTTGCACTCTAGAACAAAGCACATTGAGATTAAGAATCATTTCATAAGGGATCATATTCAAAAAGGTGATTGCTTGCTTGAATTTGTTGAAACCACTAAGCAACTAGCTAACATCTTCACTAAACCATTAAACAAAGAAGCATTCTTCAATATAAGAAGAGAACTTGGTATATTGGATCAATCATGCATCTAATTTTGCTACATAATCTGTCATTGTGCTGCATAACTTGTCATTTCATTGTATATTGTGTGTTTTTGGTGCAAAACATGTCATATTGCTGCATAATGTGCTAACTTGTTGCATAATGTGGAATCATTACATAGTTATTTTGTTTTAATCATTTCCGAATCTAATACTGACTTGAGTGTCGGAGTTTCTTCTAAGTTTGTTTTGCATATGCTTGATCCATGCTTAAGTCACCCAAATCCCCAATCTCATGCTCTTACTAAAGAAATTAGCTTCTAGTACTTTTGAAAAAGAAAAATCAACCTTTAAGTTACAATCATGGTGGTTTGAGATGATGAATTGAGGTCAAAGCTAAATTCACTCTTAAGATGGCATAAGTTTGTGTTTTAAGGGCTGAAGTCTTGAAGAGTTTTTGTTTTTGGAGATGAAATGATCAGTTATGAGAAGAAAGTAACCAATTATTGACTCCTAGGAAGTGTGATTATATATTCTGTCAAGCCAAATAATTGGTTAGGAGAAGTACCTAACTTGTTATTCACAAAGTCAGAGGCTGCTGGTCTTTCATTCCATGAAGATAACCAATTATAAGACCTCTCTAACCAATTATGGAGGCATTTTGGGGCTGCTAGAAGCTACAAAGAACCAATTATAAGTTTTACCTAACCAATTATAGAGACCCTCTAATCAGTTATTGAAGCTCAAAATGAAATAATCTGTTCAGAGAAGGAAACAACTAGTTATTTGGACTTATGGAATTAATAGCACGTTGGAATTGTTCTTTGTCAAGATATAATAACCAATTGGGTTCTCACGCCTCGGCATTCAAACCTACGCCGCGACATTCATAACACTTTAGACACACACCGCGGGGCATATCACTCCCGTCGCGGCATTCAAGGTAGAACATATATCACGCCACAGCGTTCATGTGTCACGCCGTGGCACTCAATGAAGTTCAAAGCCACGCCGTGGCGTTAACATGGCACGTCGTGTAACACCCTCCCTAGGACATTACATTTATGACGAATTATAATAAAACATTACCCAAGTTATAAATCATTTATTAAATAATAATAATAATATGAGTTATAAAATTTTTCTTTTGTTTATAACATCACTAAAAAAAATAAACAGAACATGAAATAGAACAAACTAATATATACACACCATAATTATACATATGTTTTGTTTCAAAAGACTCATATACATAACATCTGACAGAAAATAAACTAGCCTAAGTATAAAACTAGAAGTTTTGATCCTTATATGGATCCTCCTCTAGCTCCTTAGAAGATAGGAAACCGGGATGATGCGTAGTCCTACGGACAAAAGCCCGTGCGGTTGACACACTACTAAGCTCACTAAGGGCATGAAAATGACCACCCCAATATCGCCTAATAGATAAAGGTAACTCTAGGTGTACATAAATAGTAGTAGATAATATAAGAACTCCATCGTATTCCCTACTGAGGGACACAGTCAATCGTCCCACATAAACCATAGTCTCCCTATCCACGTGAAGACGCTAGGCTTCGAAGCCTCCTTGGAACTTCAGCCTCATGAATCTTAAAAACTCGATAGTGCCATGTCACGTTAAATCAACCCAAGCAATACGGATGATCTAGAAGCTCGCCCTCTTCGCACTAATTACAAGGATGTTGTTCCTTCTCACACTAACAACCCAGAGGTTGCTCCTATTCTCTTTCCCCAAAATCTTTACAAAACATAATAATAACACTGAATGCATACATAAAGGTGAGACAATCTACATCATTACCAGCATGACAGTATAGAAAATGACAGTACATATAGATATGACATTTAATACATCAAATCATGTCATCACATCATACATAATATCTCAGATCAATATAATTATCACATCATGATGCAGACCAAATATGCATATGTACACAGACTTATTCCTACTCCATGGAGCTACGTCGGAGAGAATGATTTAGAAGAACATGTTTGTACCACAGCTGCCTCGACCAAGTGCTATACAGTCTAACCATCGTATACATCAGGCTTTATACCAGACAATCTACACCAGATCGTGATTATGGATAGTGTCTCGGTCTGGATCGTCAGTGCGTTGCATCGGTCTATCCCACGCTACAGTGGGGCTACCACTGTCCATTGTGGAAAACCCGCACCCGGATGCCCCCAAGGTCAACAAGTGACCTACAATATGCATATCGCACCCACACTGAGGTGTTATTCAACTCCTAGGCTACCGGCCTTAATAAAGTCCACCAGACTTAACAACACATGATTAATGCACATACAGCCTCTATGGACCAAAAATCATATTCCAACAATTCTAGGTCCAGTACGTCGGCCCCACAGTAAACTTAATATATTTTCAATCGCGTAAGTATTTTATCGCATTTTCCCAATCGCGTAACATTTTTTTAACGTTTTTAAATCGCGTAAATATTTTTCAACATTTTTGCAATCGCAGAGCATTTTTAAATTATTTTCTCAATCGCGTAGTGATTTTAAATTGTTTTCTTAATCGCATAGTGATTCTAAATCGTTTTCTCAATCGCGTAGTTTAAAAATCATTATTTTAAATATGCGTAAGGTTTTTCTAATATTTTTCAATTGCGTAAAATATTTCTTTGCTTTCTAAATTAAATTTTGAAACTTTCTTCATTATATATATTTATTTATTTATTTATTTTTAGCCTTATTTACATCATTTCTTCTTGAAAATCCTTTAAGTAGTAATTTATACTATTTCCTTCAAAAATTGCCCTTCTCGGATTTAACTGAATATTACATCTCAAAACTTGCTAACGCGCTTCAAAACCCAAAGGATGAGTCATACGTTAGTACTTTTCAAGTATTTATTTTATTTCATATCATTGCTTAATTTCACTGATTAAACTCTAAAGTTAATTTACTTTCCTTTATTCTCCAAAAATCCATTTAATTCGGTTCTCATTAAATTAATTACATAAGTCCACACTTTAGGAAATAATTTTGGATAAAAAACATCATAAGTAGGCATGTTGGCCAAAAATCATTATATGCTCCATAAATCATATTTAATTGTTTTCCATCATCTAATCCCTTGTAAAAATCCTTAATCCAATTTTCTCATCATTACATTAATTAATTCATGATTAGGAAAATATTTTAGAGCATTTTGTCCCCTTGGTGGTGTTGAGGCTGTGAGCCCCCCTTAGGTTCTTTGGAACCCTCATGCAATCCTTAATATATTATCCACATCCTATTATACATAATAATTATCATGCTTTCATAAACATATATTCTAATATATAATCAAAGTTATAAATCATGCCCATAAAAAAAATCACAAACAAGAAAAGCTTTAAACAATCATGTGAATGAATCCTTATGGACTCTTCACCACAAACAATTCCATTTTCTTACCACCAACACATGATTGATGAGATTAAATCTCCCTCTTACCTTAAGGAAGACAAAACTCTTCTTGGATGCTTTCCTAGAGATTTCGTGACCTTCCATAGAAAATCCTAACAAGCTTAAACAATTCACAAAATCATAAACTAAGCTTTGAAAAAGAAAAACCATGGATCAATCATGGCTTAGAAACTCAAGAATCAACTTGGAAACAAGAAACAAGGATTTTTACCTTGTAGAGTAGAAACTTCAAGCTTGGATTTCAAGCACTAGATGGATGAATTAGAAGAAACTTATAACATAAAAAGTGTTTAGAATGGTGTTTAGGTTTAATAAGTGGTATTGGATAAAATTATAAAAGGTTGGAGGTAGGGTTTAGGTGTGGTGGCCAAATGCTTCACAAGGAGGAAGAATGGAGTTTTTCTTGTTTGTTCTTGAAAGAGAGAGAATAGAGTAGGATGAAGATGAAGATAAATATGAAATGAAATGAAATGGTTATCCTATTCTCTCAAGTGTTAGCCGTGTAGGTGCAAGGAGAGAATGATAAGATTTTTATTTGATATTTTTACCCTGTAGATATTTTTAGGGGCTAGGATATTTACCACAAAAGATAGACTTGAAAATTTAGCCATGAACCTTCCATTTTCATGTCTTTAGCCATGGAGCTTAATGGTGAGGCAAACCAAGTTTTAGTTCAATTAGTTTCCTAGTTAAGCTTAAGTCATTCTAGTTAGATTACTTAGTTCCTTTGCTAATTATCTAGTTACCTCAATATGACTAACAACCTTCTAGAAAACTCTAAAAAACTCTTGTAACTAAGGTTCTAATGAGCAGTAAATTAGGTTTGTTCCATTTAATTACTACTTAGGCTTTTTAGATTAACTTAGTTAAGTTTTGGCTAACTTAGTTAGGTTATCTAGTTTTCAAGCTAACTAGTACAACCGTCATCGTTGACTACATCCTATTGGCTTAAAAAACTCAAGCCATTACCGTTGACCAATTCCTATTGGTTCACCGAATTGTAAGTCACAAAGACTTTTTTGGGTCTATTGTCCACTGGGCAGAAGCTACTGCTTTTAAGTCAGTAGGTACTGCCCAACAGATAATAAAATAATATTAAAATATAAAATATTTTTATTTCAAAAATAAATTCTAAAAATTAAAAGATTGGTACAAGTATCACTCGAAATTGGGTTTAGTAAGATTCCTCAGCTCCAAATAATCAGTCAAAGATTTTCCCCGGTTTGAAAGTTATTATTTTTCTAACTCGGAGTAAATCACACACAAAGATAAAAAATAGTCACAAAATAATCAAAATAAATTTACAGTACACAGAAATCACAAAACAGTACAATTCAGACATTACTGTAAATTAACAAATTTTGGGGTGTTACACTTCGCAGCACTTAAACAACATTCATCAATACGTCGTGACATTGGTGAACCACGCGTGGCACTCATCAACATTTAAACACACGCTGCGGCGTTACAAGAACCATGCCGCGACGCAAGCACAAAAATAACTTTAGGCAGAAAATAACAATAAAACAATAACTAACTAGCAAAATAAATAACTTAACACAACATTTACCTTGAAAGACAAGCGATGAAGGTTGAGAAATAGGGGAAAGGTGGCAGGATTCAAGATAGAAAGACAGAGAACAGAGAAAATTGACAGAAATTTAGTGATAAACTAGGAAAGAGCATGAAACGTTGCAGCATATAACACTATTTGACCCTGCGCACCACGGCGTGTATATACATGTGTCGCGACATGCATTAAATCCCACCATAAAATAATTTAAATAATTAATATTTATTTATTTTTTCTCTTTTTTTTACATGCACCCTGCGGCGTTAACAAGTCTCACGCTGCTGCGCTTTGCTCTCTGTATTTTGGCTGATGCACCAAAAATACTCATCACACCATAGCGTGACAAATCTCACGTCGCGGCGTGAGATGTCTATCTGCATAATTCTACAAAGAATTGCATTTTGCAGCTATTTTTGTAGCTTTCTAGCCTTTATCACTTGCAAAACTTGTCCAAAGGGTTAAAACACAGTTTGTACAACAAAAACTTAATCAAACTAGAAAATCAATATATTAACATAATAATAATATAAAACACGAAAGATTAAAAATTTGGGTTCCCTCCCAAAAAGGGCCTTATTTATAGTCCCGGCAAGACTTTGCAGACCTCAAGTTGGAGTTGTCAAAGTGAGGGAGGTCTTCCCCCTATGAATCTCTCCTCTATAGTAAGGTTTTAGCGCTGACCATTAACCTTAAAGCTTGATAAACTATCTGGTGGAGCAATCTCCATGGCTCCGTAGGGAAACACTTTTATCACCACAAATGGCCCCGACAACCTTGAATTAAGCTTTCTAGGGAATAGCTTGAGCTTGGAGTTGTAAAGGAGGACTTGTTGACCTTCTTCAAATCTTTTCTGCATAATCTTCTTGTCGTGCCAGAACTTCACCTTCTCCTTATACAATTTTGCATTCTCATAGGCTTGCAGCCTAAATTCTTCCAGTTCATTAAGCTGCAAAAGTTTTTTCTCACAGGCAGCTTGCAAATTGAAGTTAAGCTGCTTTATTGCCCAATGAGCATTATGTTCAAGCTCAACCGGCATATGACATGCCTTCCTAAATACCAGCTTGTATGGAGACATACCAATAAAGCTTTTATAAGCTGTCCTATAAGCCCACAGTGCATCATCCAATCTTCTTGACTAATCCTTTCGGGATTAACACACTGTCTTTTCTAAGATTCGTTTGATTTCGCGATTGGATACCTTTGTTTGCCCACTTTTCTGTGGGTGATAAGCATT
The DNA here is from genome assembly GCA_029884605.1 of Ormosia emarginata. Taxonomy (NCBI): domain Eukaryota; kingdom Viridiplantae; phylum Streptophyta; class Magnoliopsida; order Fabales; family Fabaceae; genus Ormosia; species Ormosia emarginata. The sequence continues at coordinate 1,771,743 of JAQQTP010000062.1, forward strand.
AAAAATTTGATGTGTTATCCCATACTTGGCAAGGAGAGCTTCAAAATGTTTATTGCAAAAATGTGACCCTCCGTCACTGATTATGGCCCTGGTTGATCCAAACCGGGTGAAGATCTGTTTTCTCATGAAGTTAATCACTACCTTTGAATCATTGGTAGGACATGCACATGCTTCCACCCACTTGAACACGTAGTTCACTGCCACTAGAATGTATTGGTTCCCAAATGAGGGGATAAAATGGCCCATGAAGTCAATGTCCTAAACGTAAAAAATCTCAACTTCTAAAATGGAATTGAGGGGCATCTCATTCCTCCTTGAGATATTCCTCGACTTTTAAACCGAGCACATCTTCGCACATGAAAATGCGCATCTTTGAAGAGACACCTTAGCAGCTGTCCTCTCACCACTATAATGTCCTCCATATAAAGAAGCATGACATTGGTTCAAAATCTGTTTCACTTCTTCCATAGGCACGCACCTTCTCAACATATGGTTAGGACACTGTTTAAACAAAAACGGCTCATCCCAGAGATAGTGCTTGACATTATATAAGAATTTCTTCTTTTGGTGAGAGGTTAGATCATGAGACAACACACCACCCACTATGTAGTTCACAAAATCTGCATACCATGGACATAGTTGAGTTATAGTAGCAAATAATTGCTCGTTCGAATATGTCTCTCTAATTATGATCAGTTCAGCTTGACATTTTTCATTTTCAACTCTAGAAAGGTGGTTTGCAACTTGATTCTTTGCATCTTTCTTATCTCAAATCTCCATATCAAACTCTTGCAATAGCAAGACCCACCAAATCAACCTTGATTTTGCGTCCTTCTTGATTATCAAGTATTTAATTGCGGAGTGATCCATGTAAACTATCACCTTAGTTCTCACTAAATATGCTTGAAACTTATTGAATGCATTTACAATAGCCAACAACTCTTTTTCCGTTGTGGTGTAGTATAGTTGTGCATCATTAAGTGTTTTGCTAGCATAATAAATGGAGTGAAACACCTTGCCCTTTCTCTGCCCCAAAACCGCACCCAGGACATAATCACTAGCGTCGCACATTAGTTCAAAAGGTAAGTCCCAATCTGGAGTGGTAATCACTGGAGCTGACACCAGTTTCTTCCTCAGTTCCTCAAATGCAACCTGACATGATTCATCAAATGTAAAGTGAACGTCTTTCTCCAAAAGGTTGCACAGAGGCTTGGCTATCTTGAAAAATTCTTTAATGAACCTCTTATAGAAACCTACATGGCCAAGAAAACTGTGAATTCTTTTTACTGAATTTGGCAGAGGAAGCTTGTCAATCACCTCTATTTTTGCCTTGTCAACCTCTATCCCTTTGATAGAAACTTTATGGCCAAGAACTATGCTTCTTGGACCATAAAGTGATATTTTTCCCAATTTAGGACAAGGTTGGTCTCTTCACATCTTTTTAGCACGGATAGAAGAATCAGCAAACAGCTCTTATAAGTGTCTTCAAACACTGAAAATTCATCTATAAATACTTCAAGGTCATGCTCAATCATATCAGCAAAGATGGCCATCATGCAACATTGAAAAGTTGCTAGAGCATTACATAACCTAAAGGGCATCCTCCAGAAAGCAAATGTATTACAGGGACAAGTGAATGTCGTCTTTTCTTAATCTTCAGGCGTTATAGCAATTTGGTTATATCCAGAATAACCATCAAGGAAGCAATAATAGGTCTTTCTAGCTAATCTATCTAGCATTTGATCTATGAAAGAGAGCAAAAAATGGTCTTTCCGGGTGACCTTATTCAATTTGTGGTAGTCCATGCATACCCTCCAGCCAGTAACATTTTGAGAAAGGACGAGCTCATTATTTTCATTGGTGACTATCATCATACCACCTTTCTTCAGAAGACATTGAATTAGTGAAACCCAAGGGCTGTCAGAAATAAGATAGACAATGCCTGCATCAAGCCATTTAATTATCTCTTTCCTTACTACTTCCTTCATTATTGGGTTAAGCCATCTTTGGTGCTCCATAACCCCACTCTGACTGTCCTCTAGCAAGATCTTATGCATACAGATGGAAGGGCTAATGCCATGAATATCAGCAATAGTCCATCCAATAACATGTTTGTACTTTCGGAGCACACAAAGAAGTTTCTCCTCTTGATCTTCCGAAAGGGATGATGATATGATGCCCAACAAAGTAGAGGTCACTCCCAAATAAGCATATTGCAAATGGTTAGACAAAGGCTTCAACTCAAGCTTTGGAGGTTTTTCAATGGAAGGCTTGGATGCCTCTTTAGATGAATTGATCTCCAAAGATTCAAACTTAGGTGACCTGAAATACTTAGGAACTACATCAAGGCATTTTGTAAAATCAGAAACATCATCCCTAGTATTTTCATCCTGCTCAGTCAATGAAGCCAATGATAATTCAAAAGGGTCTTCAGGATAGTTAGCATGAAATGCATCAACAATGATATTATCCAACAAACCAATATATGAACATTCTTCATGATCTTGAGGAAACTTTATTGCTTTGAAAATGTTAAAAAGTTTTTTTTTGATCTTGAACTCTCATAGTTTATTCACCTTTTGGGACATCTATGAGTGTTCGTCCCATAGCAAAGAATAGTCTGCCTAGAATCAGAGGTACCCTTTGATCTTCCTCTATATCTAGTATGACAAAGTCAGCGACAAATATGAACGTGTCCACTTTGACTAAAACATCATCTACAATTCCCTTCGGGTATGTATATGAACGATTAGATAATTGAAGAGTTACTGATGTGGGCTTGCATTCCCTAAAACCTAGCCTCTAAAAAATGGATAGGGGCATGAGATTAATGCTTGCCCCCATGTCACATAAAGTTTGTCCAAAAAATTGATCTCTTATTGCACATGGAATCATGAAGCTTCCTGCATCCTTCAATTTTGGAGGAAACTTTTGTTGCAGAATAACACTGCATTCATCTGACAATGCTACAGTTTCAAACTCACCCAATTTATGCTTCTTTGAAAAAATGTCCTTCATGAACTTGACGTAACTGGGCATTTTCTCCAATGCTTCAGCAAATGGAATGTTGATGTGAAGCTTCTTAAAAACTTCCAAAAACTTCTTAAATTGTGCATCCATCTTGTGTTGATTTGTCTGTTAGGAAACGGTAGAGGATGTAAATAATGTCCATCCTCTACCTTCTTGTCCTCCACCTTCTCGTGGACAACTTCTCCATTCTTCTCACTCTCCTCTTTTACTATCTCTTGGTCTTTACTCACTTCGACCTCTTCCTTAAGCAGGTTTATCTTTGGATTCCCTTCTATATTCTTCCCACTCCTCAATGAGATGGTCTTGCAATACTCATTGGAGGCACCCTTTAGACTATTCACTGTATCACTTGGAAAGGTTCCTGGGGACCTGTTACTGATGGCATTAGTCAACTGCCCTACCTGTGTTTCTAATGCTCTTATTGAAGCCGTTTGGCTTTGAATCATAGAATTGTTCTTTGCAAGACGAGCATCAGTCTTTGTCATGAAAGAATCGATCTTAACCATCAAATACATGAGCATGTCTTCAAGAGATGGTTTCTTATCTTGCATTGGTTGTCTTGATTGAGGGAGAATCCAGGAGGATTGTAAGGTCACTCATTTCCAGGTCCTAAGGAGGAAGCTCCTTGGTTGTCCCTCCAAGAGAAGTTTGGATGGTTCCTCCATCTCAGGTTATACTAGTTTAAGTATGATTTATTTTGCTGAGGGTGATAGTTACAGACATATTGTGCACTTTTTGACAAAAACAGCACCTATCACTCGCATAGTTGTTACCACACTTGTCACACAACACAAATGGGCTTTGGTGAGGACTTTGTCCCATAATGTCCAGCTTGCTTGCTATTGCTACCACTTGGGCTGACAACGATGTTATTGCATCCACCTCATGCACTACAGCCACCTTTCGTGGAATGTTTCTTGCTGAGGGTCATTGGTAGTTATTGGCTGCCAATTCCTCTAATAGTTGGAAGACATCATCAAAAGATTTGCTTAATAAAGAGCCTTTAGCTATTGCATCCACTATTGGATGATGTTACAACAATAAGCCTTTGTGAAATGAATAGACTTGATGCCATGGCGGAATAGCATGGTGTGGACACCTCCTAAGCAGATCCTTGTACCTCTCCAGGCTTCATGCAAGGATTATGATTCAATTTGGGTGAATGATGTAATATCATTCACCATCTCAGCTGTCTTGGCCGGAGGAAAATATTTGTTAAGAAATTTGTTGCATACCTCAGACCAAGTAGTTATTGATCCCGCAGGCAGAGATTGCAACCAGCTCTTGGCTCTGTCTCTAAGAGAAAAAAGGGAAGAGCCTTAGGCGAATGGTATCCTTAGATACTCTATTGTGCCTAAATGTGTCGCAGATCTCCAGGAAGTTAGAGAGATGAATGTTGGAATTTTCGTTGGACAAGCTGCCAAACTGTACAGAAGTTTGTATCATTTGGATTATGATAGACTTTATCTCAAAGTTGTTTGCACGAATGGCTGGCCATCTAATGCTAAACTGCATATTATCCATTTGAGGGGTTGCAAACACCCTCAAGGGCCACATATGGTTATGCTCATCCGCCATTTTTCAAGTACCTAAAACAAATAAAGAATTGAAACTCAAATTAATATGCACAAAAAAAATTGAACTATAACTAAGTAAACTCGTTATTAATATTGACAATACAAAAATTAAGTTGTAATTCCTTAGCAACGATGCCAAAAACTTGTTCGCTCTTTTACTTATAGCAAGTGCACATGTTGCACTTGTAATATAGTCAAGAGTCAGATATCGTTCCCATGAGGATTAAGTTAATCTCAAGAACGAAATGTTAACCAATAGTTTACTTAATGCTATCCAAGCACATTCAAATTATAAAAGATTGTTCAAAGTAACTATAAAGACTAAAAGGCAATAAATCAGAATAAAAGATGTTGATTAGATAATAGGGAATCCTTTTTCACCTCTTACTTCAATTAATAATAAGCAATCCTTGTAAGCAATATAAACGAAAGGATTAAGTTAACTTGAGAATCTAACTTAGTTAAAAGCCTATGTCTAGGTTAATCAATCATGCTTTAACTACCTAATTCATTATGTTTCCATGAGAACTAGTATAAAATCCACTCTTTAAGATCTATTCTCAATCAAATCTATGCATAGCTAAGAGGTATATTTCTATCTTATTAGCAAATCAACTCACCCCACTATTAGAATGAACTTAAACATGCATCAACCATACCTATGATCTCAAATCCAAATTCCTATGTCTAGGATCATTAGATTTCAACAAATCACTTAAAAGTTGATCAAACAATCGAGAGCATTAAGATTCATATGATTGAACAAAATCAAATCATGTATATAAACTCAAATGATTACAAAATCATTCAATATCCATAGGAGGATCCAAAGGAATCCCTATGTACACCTTAGCTAGCCATGGAACACAAAAATCTCACAGAAAGATCCATGTCTATGACCAAGAATAAGAGAGAATAAAGAGATCAAGAGAGAGAAAACACTATGATTGAATCCCTTAGATGTTTGATCCTCTTTGAATAATGATGACTTCCACTTTTACTCCATTTGTTGCTCTCAAAATGATGAAATATAAACCCTAACTGTGTTTTCGCTCATTTCCTACATCTCCCTCCTCAAAAATCTGATGGAACAGTATTTATAGGCCAAAGTTTTCACTCTCACGCCGCGACGTTAACCTCATTGCGCCGTGGTGCATGATGAATTAGGTCACAATGTCGTGGCATCAAATCTTTACGTCGCGACGCTCTAGCCTCGGGTTTTAGTATGCAGCTTTCTGAATGCACCACGTCGCGGCGTTAGCATACCTGCGTCTCGACGTTGCTGAAATTCACACTTGGCTTCTTCTTCCAATGTGACTCCAAGTCTTTAGTAATTCTGCTTGTTTTGAGCCCTCTTGTATTAGAGAAATCACCAAGTTAATAATAGTTGTAAATTCACATAATCATATGAAGAATTATACCGGTTTGCTCAAGATCATATCAGAAGATATTACAATTGAATTTAATGAATATAAACTTGAAATCTTCCAGATATGCATGATAATAAGGATTAAGCAATCATTCAAGCACAAATATAGAGCAAAAATAACTACATTTTATGGAGTTATCATGCACATGGTGGTAACTTCATGAAAAATGTGATTTTACCATGTTATGGTGATATTATTTTAATATCATTGAAATATCTCGAGATGTAGATGTTTTTCCATTGGTCTTTCAACATAAAGATGATTAGTTCCTTTGGGAGAATGGTGTTTCGTAAGAAACATGTTTATGATCTCCTGAGGGAGATTGGTGATGTCTTATTGGGAAAACTTGTGAAAGATGTTTTGTTTCTTTTATGAAAATGGTGTTTCATTAGAAACATGTTATGATCTCCTTGAGAGATTGGTTATGTTTTCTTAGAAAAACACAATAAAGATCTATCATAGTAGCATGAAATGAATCACATATTATGCTATGATGTATATCTACACGTGCATACTTGTATTGTGATCATGCTAATAAGGTTATTAGTTATGTGGTCATTGGTGAGCTAGACTCTAAATAGTTTATCTTCACCTAGAGCTTTTAGCTAATAATTTTATTGGGTGCTTTGATTATGTTTTGTGGTGATTAGTATCAGCATATGTTAGTGGTCACAAAGTTGTTCAACCTGAGAGTCGTTTCCAAAATGTTTTTTAAAATAAATTAAAACTCAATCAATATTATCTAAGTGGAAGAATGTTAAAATTTTTTAAGTTTATGCTTCTATTGATTGACTCGTTTTGTTTTATAAAATGAGTTAAATGGATAGTGTGATATTTTCCCTAAAAGCTCATGTTATTATGTGATTCATTATGTGTTTGAGAATCACCATGTATTATGTTTATTGAGTTTGAGTTCAATTGGTGAGTGTGTTGGATTAAGGTGTAGGGTTAGCTAACCTAAGATCCATGATGGGTGGAAATTAGGATTATTGTTATATATATTATTGTTAGGCCAGGATCCCCTTTCTCCATTCGTGACACTCTGACTCCGCATTTTTCCCATCAAGATTTCAGTTATTAAGAGGGAGTAGGAGGAGAAGATCTTTTCCCTAAAGTATAGACTTATGTATAATTTCTTTTCAAGATGGATTCTTGAAGGTAATTGATTTTAATTGACTTCAAGAGGTACACAATTTTTAAATTTTTTATGGTGCTGTAAATTCTAGTATTGACATACTTGATAAGATAACCATTCATTCCTTTAATATAATATGTTTTGTGAATCTTAATATTTGTATGTGTTTATTTCTTATAGTTTTAGCAACAACAAAAAAAGTACTGCCTAATTAAACCTAAAAAAGAATAAAGTAATGGTACAACGGTCTAAATGGTAGAAATTTAGAACATAAGGAATCGAGATGTGGTTGATATTATTAGTACTTAGATCATCCATAGAAATCCTATAAGAAATGGGAAGAACCTTGCGAGTCTAATATTATTGTACTTGTTATGTAGGAGATGAAACTATATATATGGAAAGGAAAACTATGTTTATGCTTAAATGTTTTTAGAAATTTTAATTTTACTAAATTATGGTAAAGAGAGATTTTTTTTTCTACATGTTATTCTTGTGGTTTGAAACTAAAAATTATCTCAAGCAGTTTAGGTACTTTAATATGTCAAATTGCTAAAAAAATTCCAATTTTTAGTGCTATGTTTTGTTTTAAGTACTTGACATTACTCAAACACTTGATTTTTTCTTAACTCGAAGTTAGTTTTTTGCCCTTATAAGTTATAATACTTAATGAATTTAATTTTAATATACTATTAAAGTAAAAAAAAAATACATGCATTCCCTGATATTACATTATTTAATTTAATGAGCTTTAAACTTTATGTAGTTATTAATATAGTCAAACTCATAGGTATTAATATAAGATTTGATAAAAGTGTAAAAAAAAATTATACTAACATTAATTATGATGATTATTTTAAAATTTTTATAAGTATAAATGCTGATTTAAAAAAATATAGAAACTTAATTAAAAATAAGTATAAATTTTACAATTAAAATTTTAATTTAACCTTAATATAATATATTATGTGAACCCTATAGCTATAAGTGTTACACAATAAGTTGTATTGGTAAGTTTCAAAGCATAAAGATTTTTTGTACATGACCTATTCTCGAAGGAGTTTTTTGCATTTTGTTTTTATTTTTATTTCACCTTCTACTATAATTGTATAAAGATTTTGATTAAATAATTCTAAAATAAAAATATCTACTAAATATTAAATTAGTAAGTTTTTTTATGAGATGACTAAATTGATAAACTAAAAAATTTTTGACGGAAAAACTTGATAAATAAATAAAAATTATAAATAAATGATTTAAACAAACTGAAATCGTTTCATATTTTCTAATAAGTCGTGACCATGCCAAAAGTAAAGGATGCCGTTTTTTTTTTTTACCAAGTAAGCATGAGGTACAATTGGGCTTGTTTACATTCTTAGTTAAAAAATGCCATTAACACATTTTTCTTAACACGTTTTTTTATTGGATCATATCTCACATTTTTTTTGAAGTGTAACTTGTAATTTATTAACTTTTTAAATTATAAAAAAAAAATTTAAACAAAAAAATTATATTTATTCCTCCTCCTCCTCCTCCTTTGTCTTCGCAGTAAACTTGTCACCGTCCCAACTCAGACTTGCCAAAGTAATAGTTGACAGCATAATGGTCCTTTAAGAAGTTTCTGGTTGCAAAGGAAAAACTGAGAACACAAGTGAAGAAATAATCTAAACACATGTAATCAATTGTCAATCAATGGTAATTCAAATAAAATGTTTGTTTTCATTCTGATAAAGGACATGTCACAGCCCAAACGTGTAGCCAGTATATTTCGATTGTGGCTGTGCAATCAATGGTTGTGGCTGGACAGAGGGCTTGTCGGTTAAAGCTCAAGTTGATGGATGGAGGCTAGTTGAAGACAGAATCCCGGTTTGAAGTTGAGATTTTTTGGGTTAAAAGTGTGAACAAGAGAAACAATGTGTTGAAGAGTAATGGTTGGGTTGTTGGGAATGATGCCTGTGGGTTGCTAGTTGAGTAATCTAAGAGTGTGAATACTGGTTTTGGGGAGCAATCACCTGAAGGTTTTGTCATGGTGCCTATAGCAAAGACGTTGGTAGCAACGACGGTCTCGCCAGAGATGAGTTTGGCTATGATGGCGCCATCGCCTTCAGATGTGGGCATCGTTGGGGCTGTGAAGAAGAATGGTAATGGGCTAAGTAGCAATTCAGTGAGGGATTGATGGTGGAAGGAAGAGAATGAGGTTGCAGCCTTAGGTTCAGCCCTATAGTGAAAAGGTCCTGAAGGATTATGTGATAGATTAGATTGGAAAGGAGGTAAACAAGGATAGACCAAAAATTGAATGGTTCGATGCTACATGGAGCAGTGGGACAACGATTTAAAAGCTAGAGAAAGTAAAGAGCATTAAGAAATTGGAATGGTGGAAAAAAACCCATGAATAAACAGCCAAAAAATAAAAATAAAGAAAAAAATTGAAGAATAAGTAAATAGGGTCATATTTTAAAAAGAGTGTGAGAAGTGATTAAATAATAAATAATATGTTAAAAAAATTCTAAATTATCCTAATATATTCTTTAAATAAATTTTTTAATTATCAAATAAGAAAAAAAATTAAATATTTTATATGTTATTAAGATAATAAATGCATATAATTTTTTATTTAATAATTTTTTATTATGTGTTAGAAATATTATTAAAAATAATAATAAAATTCTTAAAAAAAAGTGTCTGAAAGACTATATCGGTAGTATTCGCTTATCAAAGTGGCAGTACTTAACACAACGTTTTCCTTTCCTGTTTATTTTCTTTCTTTCCGAGGGTTAACGCTGACTGAATCTGAATGAAATCAAAACAACTTGCTCTGGAAACGCGCCAAACATGATCAATAACAGACACACACACACAACACAAATTCTCTTCACTCGTCATCTTCATTCATACCCGTTACCATGGCTTTCCACTCGCACTGTAGGTGTTGCTCGTGGACCAGACCCTCTTACCTTGACCCATTCACAACGCTTTCTTCTTCTTCTTCATACAATTCCTCATCTCTCTACTCATTTCGCACTGCCCTCACCAAACGGCATCGTTTTACTGCTTGCTCTTTGCACCATCACTCTTCTTCTTCTTCCCCAACTACGTCATCCAGTTCGGGTCCCCAATTGAGCAAGCCCGTTATACTAGACGTGGATCCGGGTTCCAAACTTAGGGCCACCACCGACAATGACGAGGAGACCCGATTGAGTCAAAACCCAACCCGTTTGAGTGAAATCCAGACCCCAAAGAAACGGACCCGAAGTTTTAAATCTTTGTTCGGAAAGCGGTATCTATGGCGGAGGATCCTTTTTACATCGAGGAAAGTGAGAAGCATCATTTTGCTGAATGTCATTACTCTTGTTTACGGTACCTTTGCTTTCTTCTATACCGACTTGTTCTTTATTTTGCTGATTTGCAAATTAGGGTTTTTGTTTTGGGCAAGATCTTTTTTTCCTTGATTGCTTTGGTTCCAATTTGATTTCTGGTGATTACAAGATGCTCATTGGTTTGGTTGAGTTTTGTGTTTTCTTTTCCGCTAACTGCATGCAGTTAGATGAAGTTGCCAGATAAGTCTTCCATCTAGAATGTTGAAACTGCTTACTTTGGTTTGGATGAGATGGGGCAATCTTCTTTAGAGACTTACTGGGATGTCGACATATTCATTCTAGGATCAAAACTGATAAAACAATTATGCTACTGCTCATGTATGCTGTAAATTACTGCTGAAGTATTTTTCTTGTCTTTGTTGTACGTTAGAGGTTTTAACTTTTATGTTTGGAGAGTAGATTGCAAAAGGGAATTTTCAGTTTTTTCTCTTATTTTTTTAAGAATGGATAGGTAAAGGTAAAAACAAAAATAAATAAGAAATTGGATGGAGCTAAAAATGTTGGGTCTTTGTAAAGTTCAATGGTTAATACTTATAATGTGTAAGCTTTCTATCCTTTACTTTTGTCAGCCTTTTTTTTCTGTTATTTTTTTTTTATTGTTTTCCTGCCTTAATGTTTAGAGATTGGGAACTTGGAAGTTGCTGAATAAACTTGTGAAGGGGGAAAAGCTGATGAGTGCTGTTTCGGTCTAGATATTAATGGTTGTATCCTTGACCTCACTTAGGTCCTTCTCCTTAATCTTGCAATAAATAAATATCGGAGGGTCATTTTCTGCATTCACGAAAAGCAGCAAAGTGCCCTCCTTACCCTTCAGCCGAAAATAGCTGCCCTTGTAAGAGGACTTGTAGACTTCGAACACCTTCTGGCCTGGGTGAGCTCATAAAGATAACCACCCATCCTTTACTGCCCACGTTGGCTTCAATATAATAAAACGGAAAAAGAAAACCGCTCTGATAGCAGCATGCCAAAATGATGGCACACCATCTAAAAACACTGAACCGAATGAATGCCTAGCTGTTGGGATGAAGTTGGAAGGGATCAGCTTGGACAGCCAAAAGTATCTGACACTGAAGTTGTGATAATGGTAGCTGGAGTCCCAACTCTGTAAACATTTTTTCGTATAAATGCATGAAATATGGACCGTCTTCCCTCTGCATGCAGCAGATTCAGTCTTGGTCCCTGCAAGAATGGCAAAAGAACTCATGATCTCGGGACCCTCCCGGGGTCAGCTGCATGTATTCCCGGAGTTGGGCTATATCCTCCTTATTGTCAAAATGGGCTATATCCTCCCGTGCATCTCATAGTGCAGGATATTTTTGCTCGGGCGCTTACTCTGTTCTCCGCCTTCACATTGTCAAAGCTTGGGATGCTGGACAAGAACCTACAGGAGCTGAGTTGCTGTCAAAGTTGCTACTCAAATTGCAAATATGCTTTCCAAGTTTGTAAGTAGATTGCAATAACCAAATACTTATTATTTTGTTTTCAGAAAATGATAAGGATAGTTTTTTTAATGCTCTCTCTCTTTTAAAGGTTTTTGAGCTGTCCTCTGGGTTGAAGATTAATATGTCCAAAAGCGGTTTGGCTGGTATTAATGTAGATTCCCAGACTCTTTCCTCTATTGCTTCTTTGGCAGGTTGTCAGGTTTTGGAGTGGCCTCTTGTTTACTTGGGTGTTCCTTTGGAAGGTAATCCAAGAGCTATTTCTTTTTGGGATCCAGTTGTTAAGAAGATTTCTAAGCGCCTTGACTCATGGAAAGGGGCTTTTTTCTCTTTTGGGGGTCGGATTACCCTTGTCCAAGCTTGTCTTTCTAGCATACCTCTCTACTACCTATCTTTATTTCGTATCCAAGTGCAAGTTGCTGATACTATTGAAAAGATTATGAGGGATTTTCTCTATTCGAGGTGTACCAATATGAGACGTGATCACCTGGTAAGTTGGGAGGTGTGTTGTCGGCCTAAAAGGAAGGGAGTTTGGGTCTTGGTAACTTGGTGTCTAAAAATATTGCTCTGGCGTTTTCCTTTGGAACCTCATTCCCTTTGGCAACAAGTTATCCGGAGTAAGTATGGCTTAGACCAAATGGGTGAGATGCTAATGTAGCAACCTGAGCTTCTCATTTTAGCCTGTGGAAATTTATTTCTCTGGGTTATACTACCTTTAAGTCTTTGCTTTCCTTGAAGATAGGTAATGGTTCTCATGTCAAATTCTTGGAGGATCATTGGGTAGGAGACTCCTCTTTTAGTGTGGCTTTCCCACGTCTTTATCGTCTTTCTTCTTTACACAATTCTCCTGTCCACACTTTTTATAATGTTCATGACTTCACCTTTTCTTTGGATTTCCATTTTTTCGTAACTTAAATGATAGGGAGTCCTCTGAATTTGGCCCTCTTGGATCTTGTTGATTTTGTCTTTTTGTCCTCAAGCCCAGATAAAAGGCTTTGGTCTCTTGATTTGTCTGGGGTGTTTTCTTGTAAATCTTACTTTCAATTCTTAACCCATTCTTTAAATAGAGTTTTCCACCTTGATAAACCTATTTGGAAGTCCAAAGCTCCTCCAAGGTTAAGTCCTATATTTGGACAAGCACAATAGAATTAATACCAATGACATGTTGCAGCTTGCAGGTTTGCAGGCCACATAAGGCTATTTCCCCTGATATGTGTGTTATGTGTGGTGCGAGTTCAGAAACTGTTCCTCATTTGTTCTTACATTGTTCTGTAGCTCTTTCATTATGGAATTATTTGTTTGGTATTTTCGGAGAGTGTTGGTTTTGCCCTAGGTCCTTGGACCAGTTTCTGTTGACCAGTTTTACTGGTTTTGGGAGAAGGAAAGAAGCCAATTTCTTGTGGCAATGTGCAATCTTTGCCAGTCTTTGGTGTATTTGGTTGGAGTGTGATTCTCGCATCTTTAAGGAGATTTCTTTGGATGAACAGCTTTTTTGGGATAAGATTAGGCCTTTGGCTTCTACTTGGGGTAAAGCCCATGGGGTTTTTAGAGGGCTTTCTCTAACAGACATGTTGAGAGATTGGGTAGGTTTGCTTCATTGATGTCTCTTGTTCTTTTGGTTTGTCCTTTTTGTAAGGAGGATCTCTTATCCTCTGCTTTTTTGGAATTATTTTCTCTTCGTCTTAATATATTTCTTCTTTTATCCAAAAAAAAAAAATCAAATGTTAAGGCTGTGCAGCATTGATATTTAAAAATGAAAACATATGCCTCTGCTGACTGTGTAGTCTACACATTATATCAGTAACTGAGCCTGATGAAATATTCGTGGAAGAGAAAATAAATGTTAAGATATTAGGGTTATTAGGTTATTACTAATTACTTAATAGTCTTATTGTTAGTGGGCTTGGACTTGTACTAGTAGTACTAGTACTTGACCTAATTATTAGTATAAAAATAGGAGGATTAGGTTAAGGTTTTGTATCAAATTACAGCCGTCAATAATATTTTCAGTTTATTACATTTAGCCGTCTTTCTCTCTTTTCCTTTCCCTAACCATAAATTTGTAATTCTACAACAAGAAACATTCCAACATTAGCACATTTGGAGATCACTCTTAGAGGAAATCTTTAACTACAAACAGTATCTACCTTTACATGGTTTCTTGATTGTATTTTGCATGTTTTTGGGAAGCTTTTATTTTTGAGGCCTGAAATTTGTTGCATATTGAACAATATATGGTTCAGTCAAACTGTATGAATTTCTACAAGAAAAACCATGAAAAATTAAGAAAAGTAAAAACATCAACTGAAACTTTAAATTGAACAGGCAAATTAAAAGCTAAGCAACTGGTTGCACTTGTTGAAATTGTATGGTTTTGGAAGGAGGAAGAGAGAGAGAAAAGGAATACTCAGAATAATCAGATATTAATTTGACATGTTATTGTAATGATCTAATACAAAATACTAACAATGGTCCTATTTATACTAATAATTTGGTCAAGTACTAGTATAGTACTATTAGTACAAGCCCACTAATAAAATAAGACTTAGTACCCTAATTAAATAAGGAAACAAATCAGGAAATATAATGTAGTAAGAAATAACTCAGAAGATTGCTTCCACAATTTGATGACTAATTGATTCCACAATATATTGTACAGATCTTCTAAGATAATCTAAAGATATTGTAAGATATTACAAAATATATTCTGAAGATATGCTAAGATATTCTAAAATACTCTCAAGATATTCTGATATTTTAACAGCATTTATTATCTCTTGTAGAAGTTTTGATCTACTATACACAGAGAAGAGCATAAGATTGAACTACGAAGTAGTATTTTGTCAACAAATTATTTTCTGTGTTTGTGTATGAGCGCTTAGTGCAGATCTGTATATTTGCAATTATATTTCATGCTTTGTGCGAAATTACTATTAAAAGAGATTTTGAGTACTGAAACTTAAAGTAGTTTTTGGAGTGATCATTGTGCTATTGTATATTTCCCAATCTTACTATTTGCTTTTCAATTTATGTTTAGCTAGTAACATTCCAGTTGTGAAAGATGTTGAGGCAATTATGAATCCAGCAGCTTTCACAGTTGTGCGATTTGCTGTTTCTGCCATTCCTTTCATCCCGTTTGTATTGCAAGGATGGAGAGATTCTCGTACCAGAAATGCAGGCATAGAGTTGGGTTTCTGGGTCAGTCTGGGATACCTTATGCAGGCACTTGGACTGCAAACCTCTGATGCTGGTCGGGCATCATTTATAGCTACATTCACTGTGAGATAATTGAATTTTATATATTATTTGAATGGCTTTTACTTTATGAGAGTACTTGAAAGTACAATCTTGAATATTTTGGTCAAATAACAGGTCATTGTGGTTCCATTACTTGATGGCATGTTAGGAGCAGTAGTTCCAGCTAGAACTTGGTTTGGAGCTCTCATGTCCATTGTAGGAGTTGGAATGCTGGAATCCAGTGGTTCGTCCCCAAGTGTAAGTGTTATCTTCTTTATTATGTTTTTTCCCTGTCTTTTCTTCTCATTCATAGTGGGGTTTATAATTTATATGATGGAGGACTATGGATAAATATTACCTGAATGCTTAGTGCCTTGTTGATAGCCAACTTTTGTTTCCTATAACTTCTTTAAATATTTTGCGAAATTTCAGGTTGGAGATCTTTTGAACTTTTTAAGTGCAGTGTTTTTTGGCGTTCATATGTTAAGAACTGAACATATATCGCGAAGCATAAGTAAAGAGAAGTTTCTGCCCCTCCTAGGATATGAGGTTAGTTACTTGTCCATGCATCTTTATATATTTCTGTGTATCAAAATAAGTGCCTTCCTGTTTACCTTTTGCATTATTTAATTTTATCAAAGTTTTAATTGCAGATTTGCATTGTTGTTTTGTTTTCTACCATATGGTATCTTGTTGGAGGTTGCATTAATGGTACCCAACATCCCTTACCGTCATCTTGGACATGGACAATGCTGAGGGACTGGATGGTTGGTTTTCCATGGATACCTGCAATTTATACAGGGATATTCTCAACTGGTTTATGCTTGTGGGTAGAGGTAAACTTATCATTCTTGGCACATTTAGGGGGTGTTTGGTTTGTTTTCTTTTTTTGTTTTTTGTTTTCACCATTTCCTTCACAAAATTTTGAAAACAGGAAAAAAAAAAGATAAAACAAGGTGGCATTTTTGTAGTTATCAATGAAAACATATCAACTAAAAATGAAAATAAAAAACAAACCAAACGACCTCTTAAGTTCTCCCTCTTTTAAGAATTCTTCATGCACCATGCACTTGAATGGATACCTGGATTTTGAATTTAAGATTGAATTACCAGAGAGTTCCTCATTTTGTGATTCTGTTTTTCTAAGAGAACAGCGTTGAAGAATTTTCAGAATGTGTTTTATTTTGTAACACTACAAGAACATTTAGTCCATATATGTCGAGGCAGAATCATATTTTCTGAAGCTCTTGGTCCAGAACTTATCTTTCCCCCTCTTATTTGTATAAATTGGATAATATTTATTTGTGTAAGTTGTGGAGTTCCAGAAGTAGTTTGGGTTTATACTATATATTTGTTTCATGATTAGTGTCAAGTATAGTTCAAGCTTATGCATACTATTCTTGTTGTGGTCTATGGTACTGATTAATAAATTTGAATATGTGAGACTAAGGCAAGTTTTTCTACTGTATATTTTTCTTTCTGTGCCTGTTCGACTGTCTTATTTCTTTTGGCTGCTGGGCATCACCCCACACGTTATTGTTCAGTGTCACATGAAGTGTTTCATCGTAACCACCTTAAACTATTTTTTTTCTCATTTTGAAAGAACAATGTGGGACAAATATGAGCTTGTAATGCAATAAGTGTTTGGCTTCAATTTCTAATGAGAAGTTTCACCTCTTCTCCTTTTACTTGTTTGATGTGGAACTAGTATACGATGAGAAGCTTAATCTCTCTTTTTACTTATTCAATTTGGAACTAATATAGGTTAGAAAATCATGTTAGTACTAGTATAATACTTTTAGTTTAACACTTACTGTATGTGATAAATCAATTTAATTATGTTAGAAATATATATCAATATTTTTCCATGATTATGTTTATACACTTAACATATGTATATTATATTTTTCTTACATATTGTTATATATATATTTATATATATATGAAACCTTGATTTGACCTTGGTGCGATCCGGTTGAATGTCAAAACCTTAAACCTCTCTCTTTGTTAGTTCAATGACTCGTCCAGTTTTGAAAGCATTGGCTCATGGTCTCTTTATGTGGGATTGCTGTGCCGGGGGCTGTGGTTTCCTCTGTGCTATGTTTGAATAGGATTGCAAAGGGATTGTCCATCTTTCAAGTTATTTTTTCTTTTGTTATGTTACTTTACATCTTTTATGAGATTTTCTTGTCCTCCTTTCTATGTACTTGTCATCTTTCTCTTACCTTTGTTTGGATGAGGAGAGAAAATGAGAAGAAAGAAAATGAGAGGAAAGAAAATGGAAAGAAAGAAAATAGATATAAAATAGATAGAAAAGTAGATAAAATTTTAGTTGTTTGGATGAAGAGAAAATGAGAAGAAAGAAAACAAAATTAACCATGATGAAAGCTCACCACTCAAAGTTAACCATGATTAACTTTTCCGATTAAAAAATAAAAAAAAGTTTAAATTATTTAATCAGAAAAATATTAGAAAACTTGGTAACCCTTCTTCCACCATCTTCCTCTTCACGCTGTTCCAACGTCTCTCTCGCAGCAGAGCTTAGAAATCCTTGCTGGATTCACTCACTCCAAAGGCTGAAAGAGCCTTCATCCTCTGGATTTCAAAGCGAAATCGAACTAGCAGCAAGAAGGGATGAATCCCATGGTGGTTTGAGGTAAAGAACCGCCATTTCCATGGCAACCTAGATGGAACTCGATCCGCCATTAATGGAAGCACCAAGGATGGGTTCAAGTTTCAAGGGGTCTTAGCATAAAAAAAATGGGTTTAGAACATTATTTATTCTACAGAGAAGCAAATTGGCAATTGAATTTCAAAGAAGTGGGCTTGGTTGACACTGCACAGCAGCTTCTAGTCTCACCCATGGTGGCGACGGGAAAGGAGAAAAAATAGAGAAGGCTTTTTTTACTTTTTATAATAGTTATTTTTTCCCAGCAGTTCTGCCCACCATGTTTTCTCGCTTTTCTCTTTGTTTTCTTCGCTGTTTAGGGAAGAAAATGTTTTTGGTAGGTCCCACACCGTTTTTTTCTTTCTCTTCAGTTTTCTCACCTCTTCCAAACCGAAGAAAAGGAAATATTCCACTACTTTTCTCTCCACACATTTTCTTTCCTTCTATTTTCTATTGTTCCAAACAATGCATTAATAAATTCTTTTTCCATAAATAATTATTTTTTTAAATTTAGCTTTAGCATCTAGCTGTCAATTCTCCTTTATCATGTTTCCTTAGAGAAACCGTGTGTTTATTTGAGAAGATTCATTTTTCTGACAGTGGTTTCTAAGATAGATTTAATTGCAGATGGCTGCAATGCGTGATGTATCAGCCACAGAAACTGCTATAATTTATGGTCTGGAGCCAATCTGGGGTGCTGGTTTTGCATGGTTTCTTCTTGGTGAAAGGTGGGGTCCCAAGGGATGGATTGGTGCTGCCCTTGTGCTAGGTAAAATAAATAACATTTATATACCAGTTATATTAATATATTATTTGCTTCTTTATGATCCTCTAATTCTATAACCACCAACTTGAACAGATATTTCAGTGAATATTAAGGTTTTACATACTTGGATGTATTAAGAGTGAAAATGGTAGTCTAAAATTGAAACAAACTCAATCCAACAAATCTTTATTGTATGAACTGTGCTCGTGAAACTGCTCACTTGTTTACATGTTCCAATTCTTTCTTATATTCACATGTGTGCACCGTTACACAGCTCAACCCCTCCAAGCGCTAATAATTTACATGTCAAAGTGACCAACATTTCTGTAGAATATTATGAATTATAAATGAGTAATACTAGTGCCGCAAATTTGTGGTCACAAACACAACTCTGGTTTTTTTTAATCCTTTTCCACTGATCAATGCCACTTATCTGGAGCCTACAAATTTGTGCCATGAGCATGATTCATTATGAATAGTCATGTGACATATTACTAATAGTGTGAAATGTGCATGACAAAACTTTCACTGGTGTACATTGCTCATTTTTTGCACATATACGCACGTCTGCAGCTTCATACAGCTCAACCACTCCAAGGAATAATAATACACATGCTAAAGTGAGCTGTTGAATATTATGAATAAGTAATGCTATTGCAGCAACTTTGTGGTCACAAGAAGGCACAACTGTTTTGTGCCATTGATTTGACAAACTGTTCCGCTGATCGATGGCATAGACGCAGAGTTGTTTTTTTTTAGTTGAGTTATGACCGGGGATGGCAATTCCTGACTTGCCTAAATTTGATTTTTCATTTTAATTTTATTTTAAATATTTTTGTAGGGGGAAGCTTAACAGTGCAGATATTTGGAACTTCAAGTGGTTCTAATGAACAAAAACGAAGTAAGAAAGGTGACAACCTAATGGTTTCTGACAAGAAGAATGGTTTGTCTGCATCCCCAATAATCCTTAGTTCGAGAAAGGATGCCTCTGATATTTTCAAGTAGTGGTATCACTAATAACCTTTCTTCCCTTGTCGATCCTCCTTCTTCCTGTATATATTTCTTATTGACTTTTATAAGGTATTCTTGTTATTATTTTAGTTCGGAAATCAATCTCTTGTTGAAGAGTGCTAGAGTCCTGGAATCTTTCAGCTTTCGATCCTGTGTATATACTTTAATGGATACTGTATACACCTATAGATTTAGGTTTTAACAAAGAAAAATGTGTGTTTGGATTATTTGTGATTTTTTAATAATCGATTATATGTATAATTGATTATAAAGAAAATTAATTATGATGAAATTAGTTTTATATTTGGATATATTAATTAAAAAGTAATTTTAAGGTAATATGTTTTATTTTGATTGTATAAAAAAATCTTTTTTATAGTAAAGTCAAGGTAAACATCTCAAATTTTGATTGTAATCAAAATGATTATAATCAAAATGCTCAAAACAATGGCTTTTGATTATAGTCAATTTCTAGGGTAAAAAAAATAATCTTTAGGTTATAATCAATTTTATCCATTTTACCCAGACATTTCATAATCTACTCAAAAAGCTTTTTTTCATTAAAAAAGCTTTTATGGGAAAATTTAATCTTTCCCAAACATGCTTTTAAAGATGAGAACATTTTTGTTGTCTATACTTCCTAGTGCTTGAGCGGACGATTCTGAGTAATAAGAATTATGTTATGGTTCATGGTGTTCTCTAATATACACCTTGTTAAGCAAGGTGTATAGAGCATTACATTATAATCATTAATTGTGTATAAAATATCTTGTGATTATAATTATTAATTGTGTTAAAAAATATATTAATGGTTAAAATGAATAAAATATAACTTGATGATTTGATTTTTTTTAAGATAATATAATTGTGTAAATATTATTAGTTAAAATTTGATAATTTTTTTTATCGTTAATATATATATATATATATTTTAAAACCTTTTCCACATCCACAAAGAGAAAATTGTAAGAGTTTTTTTAAAAAATATTAGTGTGTAAATATTATCAATTAAAATTTATAGAATTTTTAGTATATATGATTATTTATATAAAAAATTATAAAAATTGGTATAGTTTTCTTCGTGTGAGTCTATAAGGGTTTTTTTTTTTAAATATATATATTAAAAAATTTATAAATTTTAATTAATATTATTTACACAATTGTATAACTTTAAAAAAAACAGTGCAACCTGAAAACAAAAAAAAATTTAAAAAAAAGAATCGGATGACTTGCAATAACAAGTCATCTTAGGAGGATGTACTATACACACAAACTTAAGAGGATATAGAGTAGCATCGCCAATAGTTCATTCAAATCCTTTTTTATGAGATAACTTATAAGAATGTGGCCAAAGAAGATTGGTTCAACTGGCATGATTGCAGTACTTCGACACAAAGGTCGTAGGTTGAATTTGTGTTGGTAGTACTTTATTGGTAGGTCATCTGCAAATTGTAGTGTTGGGAGTAAAATTATAAGTTATAGTTCGATGAAAATGTTGTTTTCGATAGTCGGATGGTAACATTGAAATATTCGACGAAGATATTTTCAACAGTTGAAGAATGACATTGAAGAAATTTTCTAAGTGATGGATCACCGCAAGTGTTATATGTTGGAAGGAAAATTACAAGTTCTAAATTCGACAAAGACTTTCAATACCTGGATGATGACATTAAAAAGATGGATCACCACTGTTAATAGTCAAGCGTTAGTTTTTGTCGAATAGTAATTACTCTCATAATTGAGCAAAATGTTAATGGGGAAAAAATGTGGCATAACTGCTATATACGTGTCTAATTAAGAATCAGTTATTTTCATAGTTTGTCTATAAATACTGATGCTCACAATGTAAAAAGGGTTGGTTACTGGATATACAATCCTAATATCTCACTCGAACAAATTAACGAATTTGACTCCAAGTATGCCTTCCATTTCCATTTCAAGTCATTTATTTTAATGCAATATTCTTTTAAATTCTTTTATCTTCTACTTTCTTTTATATTTCTGCACTTTAAGTTTCTACATTTTACGTTTCCTGCATATTAATGTTATGCACTTTTAATCTTCAACACTTTACATTCCTTGCACTTTACTTCTCTGCACGTTAACTTTATGCACTTTAAATTCCTATCTTTTATATTTTCTGCATTCTAATTTTTTACAATTCTTTATTTTTCTGTAACATCTCAAAGTTTTTATAAATTTTGACTTCTTTCCTTTCATTTCTGCTATTTACCTTCCGTTTGTCTTCAAAAGTTTTTTTTTTCAAAACGAGATTACTACATAATTCTAAACTCATATTCGACTGATAAAATATATTTATTTATTAAAACTTATCTTAATCAAATTTACCCATAAACATGTACGTACTATTATTATTCCTCGTTAAGGCTTGCCATACCTTACAATGGAATGGGGTACCTCATCTCTCCCTAAACTTTACTACTCACCAAAAAAAAAAATTATAAGAATGTGAGCGGCTATTGATCACTTGATTAAAGATGCTTAAATGCTACATAAATGATAAATCATCTCTCAAGTGCAGATTAGCAATTGTGTGCCATTGCTTGGTGGAGAATTACATGGTATTTAACAGAAAAGTCTGACAATAGAAGCATTACCTTTTGCATATAATTCTTCGATGAGGAGCTTCCAGGCTTATGTCCTGCTATAATATATTCTGAAGAAAGCATATCTGGGTAAGAAAGACTATCGTAATCTATCTTTGAGTATTGCAGCGAGATATATTAAATGCAGATTATAGAGTGAATCATTTCCTTATATAATCCTGGGGTCCTTTTTGGAGTTTTTGGCGGGATTATTAGACACCCGTTGGATTGATCTATAGTATTTTGTACCCTTGGATCTACCCGGTGAAATTTACAGGGCGGATACAAATGTGTCATCAGACTTCAATGCTGTATAATAATATTTACATAAGTGAAAGTTTTGATTTGGTGGATTTTTGGAGAGGAGGAGAGGGAGAGGAGGGATGCCGATGGGGAAGGTGGATGGGTGGTTTTTTGAGAAAGAGAAGAAAGTGATTTTCCGAAAAAGTGTGAAGTGATTTTCTCAAAAGATAAAAATCAGATATCACCAGTAAAAAGTGTAGAGTATCCATACTCCATTGTGGAGTATGGTAAACGCTTCTTTAAAACAGAAATACTATACAAACTTATTGGGAGTTGTAGATGGGAGAGAGAGAGAGAGAGAGAGAGAGAGTAACTGTGGAGGTGCAAATGTGTGGTTTCTATGTTACACTTTTTCTTTGCAATTATCATCAATACTCTTTGCATAAATGTCTCCAAATCTTTGGTGGAAAAAAAAGAATCTTGGAGAGATTTTAAATGCTCCTTAAACCTGGTGGAGCAGCGCTACTCTATACATTAGAACCATATATTAATGTGTGTGTACACTTTTTCTTTGCAAAAAATTCATAAATGTCTCCAAATCTTTGGTGGAAAAAAAAGAATCTTGGAGAATAGTTCAATGGCTACTAATTAAAAAACAAGGTAATAGTTCAATGGCTACTAATTAAACAGGTGATAATCTTAAAAGTGAAAATTAAAATTTGGTCCTTGAAATGTATGAATATTAGTGGGCATTTCACTCTGTTTCATCACTAAATAAGGACCCTCGTCATGTTATCCTGGAGCACCACGGAGGAGGCACCGTCAGAGACGTAGATGGCCTTGCACCCTCTGTTGGTGTTGACTACTAGACACCCCTCAGTGGTGGCCATGGGCACCGTGTACTCCTTCCCGTCAAGAAGCAAGGGCTCCGCAAGTCTCCCATCGGCATCTTGCAGCACTGCCCCAATATCGACTCGTAATCAAACCTTTCCACTGGCAAACCCTCCAACGACCGGGAAGTCACCCTCCAGCACTGCGAGTTGGTGGCTGGCACTGGGAACTTCATTGCGAATCTTGACCGGTGTCGGTGGCTTCGTGGATCTTGACTGGAACATGATCAAGATCTGACTCGAAGAAGCCATCTCCGTTAACTTCGTCTTCGAACTCCATCGCATGCTCGCCCTACCCAGATCCACCTCACGGGTGCGATCTGTTGATCTTTGTTTGGGCTTTTTGTAGATCTTGTTTTACAGAGTTTATTAACACCTACAACTCAGTTTTTCGATTTCGTTCTTAATGAAAAACGCATTGATCAATGTGTTTTATCATAGATTTTGGTCGATCTCATATGTGCATATTGTTTCTGAGTAGAAGTAGTGTTGAATAAAACATGTCAAAATGTAAGAAACAGAGCTCAATTTGAGCTCTAATGGTGAAAACTCATTTCCCACAAGTTGACCCGTGTGAGTAAGGAAGACCCGACCCAATGGAACAATGGTACTGTAGTGTGTTAACTTGAAGTTTGATGGACTACAATGCAAAAGAAAAAAAGAAATAAGAACTTAAGAAATAAATAAAATAATAAGAGAGGAACTTTTGAAATTTATAAAAAAATTGGTAATGATAGGTTAAATTCTTAGAGCATTCATGCTCAAATAGTTGATAAGTGTATTATAAACGGCTCCTAGAATCTTATAGGGTTTTGTTTTCAATTGCAGTATAACTCTTTAACATGAAAAGTAATGTTTTAAAAATTAAATTAAATTAGCTAATTAAACTAGTTAGATTATGAATTAATCACATTTTTTGTTTGAATATTTTTTAATTTAATCATGTTTTAATTATAATTAAATCATAAATTTAATTAATTAAATTATAACTTAAAGATCTTATCGATTCAATAATCAATTTGATTTTCAAAACTTCGGAGAAAAGAATATATTGGCTGTTGAATTCGTACTCCTACAGTAAAGTGAATGAAGTGTGTTCATCCATCACTATTTCACGTTGAACCATTACTTCCTTTTCAAATTTCATTGTTTTGGTTACTTTAATGAATTTAATTTAGATGCATTATTCTATTATTTAATGATATGTTGCCACATTTTAATGCACTGTTTAAATTTCTTTTATACTATTATTTAATCTTTTATGTTGACATCTCATTTAATGAGATTAAATAAGTGTCAATGAATTATATGATCACACTGTGTAAACAAAATAAATCTTTTAAGTGTGTGAAAAATTTTAACGGCTGCAATGTTATGATAAGTATAAAAAAAATTTAAGAAATTAAATTCAAGTCAAGAGGAATTTATTTGTGAATCCATCTCAATACAAATGATCTATTTTTAACGTGTGCAAGCTACTATGTGAAATAAAAATACAGAAAAAAATGTTGGGCCTTGGCATTGGCCTCGATGATATACCAAAAAAACATGTAAAAAAAAATTATACAAATTTTTATCAAAATTAATCACAAATCATAAATATTTTTTTCAGAAATAAAAGTTTAAAGAGAGGGAAAGTTATCTCATTTTGAAGTCACAAAACCAAATTCAAAATTGTTTAGTTGAGTTAGTCTGATTAAGTTTTCCAAGTTAACTTGGAGATCTTTCACTAAATCAAGTATTGTTTTTGTTGACTTGGCAAATACTGGGGTCGTACAAATAATACAGATGATGAGTGAGAGTATCATTTCCCAAGGATTGAAATAAAAATTATGCTAAGGATTGAAATAAAAATTATAATATCTATCAACCAATTACCACTAAGTTACTATCTAAGCAACGGAATATGAGTGACACTTAATTAAACAAAATAATGACTAAGTAAGAAATTAAAACAATTGAGACAACTCCAATTCAAAAGCGATAAGAAACAATGTATTAGAGTTAAGGGTCCCCATTCACCCACCACTTCGCTTGATTTCATGCAACTCCCACTAAGTTTACTAATAACATGGTTGGTTAGCCAAGACATTGTTAGCTCCAAAATCTTAAGACCCCTTTCTTGTAACTTAAGTCTTGCATATTTATTCATTTTGATGACTAACAAACTCATTCTATTATGATATTATGTGCTGCTTTCATCAGAATATTCACTGCACATAAAAAAACTAAGCGTTCATTCACCCACATAAATTTGACTAAGTTCATTTAGTTTACTATTATAACATGGTTTGTATTTCTTTACCACCATCCATTTTGCGCTAATTCAAGAATATTTTCACTGCACACTTACCCTTCTAAACTCTTAGGGCTCGTTTGGTGGTCAGGATAGGATAAAAGAGATATGATAAAGATTAGGATATTAGATGAGGATAAGTTGTTATCTTATCATTGTCACCAAATGATAACATTATAATTTTAGATGATTTTAAAATTTTTCTTTTTTATTTGGAATGTTTTCATATTTTATTTGATTTTATTTTTTTATAATTTTAATTTTTTTTTAAATTATATAAAAAGACAAATTTATCCTTATGATAAAATTACATATAATTTTTAAAATTTTGAAAATATTGTTTAACTTAAATTAATTTTTTATAATTTTAAATATTGATTTTTAGTTTTTACTTTACATATAGTTAAATTATTAGAATAATTTTATATTTTTCAGTTTTTAAAATAATATAAATAACAAAATTAGCCTTGAGATAAAATAAAAATAATTTTTAAAATTAATTATTAGTATTTTATTATTTTAAATATTTTATATTTATTATATATTTTTTGGTAACCATGTTATATTTTATTATACTTTAATTATTTTATATTTAAAATATTTTTTTATATCATACTTTAAATCACTTATCATATCAAATCGGATAATTTGAACTAAATAATGAGGATAGGATCGACATCATATCTTCTTTGCCACCAAACATAAGATAGGATATAATAGTTTATCCTATCCTGTCTCTCTTATCCTGACCACCAAACGAGCTCTTAGATGATATATGTATCATTGCATGATGAGTATTGCTAACATTTTGATTGAAGTGTGTTAGGTTTGAAAATATTTTTTTTTTTGGTAAAACACTACTCTCAATCAACATCCACTCAAAGAATGTTAGAGCAATTATTAATGATTTTCAATATAATTTGTTAGTATTAAAACTAAAATAGGAAATATTATATCAAAAAGACTTTGGAACTTACAAGTATGTTGTTTGACCTATGTGTAATATTTTGAGGATATATTGAGTTACAAAAGTCATAGTTTTAAAAACCGGACTAGACTAGCTGGTTGGATTGGATTAACTGTGAACCGGTCCTCTAGCCAATCCGATCATTGCTATGAAATCGGTGTGTTAAAAATAGATATTTAAATTGGTGCCATGCAGACCGGCCACGACTGGATCGATTATAGTAAATAGCAAAACTGCTACTGACGCACCACCAAGCCACTTGTAAGCAAGTGGTGTTTGCTGAATAAATGTATAACATTATATATATAGTAAACTAAAAGTATTAAACTATCAATTACCATAAAATTGCTTGAAATGGAAATTTAATTAATTTTATTTAATTTATTTCTATAATATTATTTTGTTATATATTCATGAATTATTTTGACCATATTAAATATATTTTTTCTATAAATGTACAATATTTTTAACATAAAATGTTTTATTTTTTAATATTTTATCATATATTCTAAAATATATAAGTATTTATAAAACCTCGATCTCATTTAGGTTCAATTCCAGTCTGACCTTAAAACCTAAGCCTTTCTCTTTCCCAATTCAAGGACCGACTCGGCTTTGAAAATATTGACGAAAGTCCAAAAAAAGTAATTTTGTATATGTTACAAAGTTAAGAACAAGAGCTACAACTTTTTTGTTGACCATGTTTCCTAATTCTGGCATTTGGACCACAAAAATAGCAAGACAAGACAAACCAACCATGCTAATCCTGTCGAATGATTACATGGTCATGTGATTTGCATTGATGAATAATGATGTTTATTTTGTACGACCTCAAGTCAGGCTTTGTATGGACTAACTTTTATAGTTTCACCTTCCCAATTGACCCCTGTACAAACAACATCGAGATCTAACAAAAGGGAGGTCATCTTGAGAAATCAATAGAAAACAAAGCTCAAAATAGGGATAGCAATAGACCAGAGCAGGGCAGGTAGTGCTTTCTCGCCCCTGTCTCCGTTATGGGTACTTATTTGTGATTCCTGCGAATAGACGGAGGTATTCACAGGTATCTGCAAGTAGTTAATAATCTAAAATAATCCTAAAAATTACAAAAAAAAAAAAACATAAATAAAATAAATTTTAACACCATATACTACAACTTTATTCAACAATTTAATATTCTTACAAAATTAAATGAATATTATAAATAATAAACAATATTAATTATATTTTGTAATAATCATTTACATAAATAATTATTACATAAATAATATATATTTTTTAACAAGTTTTATCATTATATGCTCATTCAATAAAAATCTATTTTAAAATAATAAAAATATATGTATTTTCATTTAATCTCAAAGTAAAAAAAAAAAATGAATCATAATATATGATATATATTAAATGAAAAATTATACTTAACAGGTTTGTGAGTACCTGCGGGTGGGTACTATGATCCCAGCCCCAAGCCCCCAGCTCTATTTATTAAACGGGTACCCATCTCTTACCCAATCGCGGATAATCTCCCGCGAATCTCTACATGTACGGATAATTTTGTCATCCCTAACTCGGAAGGAGAAGAAAACGCCCTAAGGATTGAAGGTATTGAAGATCAAGGATCATGGGAAAGAGATTGAAGAAGATTAATCACTCATATCTACTTTATCTTTCTATCTTTTGAATTTTTTATTATGTTCTTATTGTTTGTATTCATAGTTTCTTTAACTATGTTAGTTTAATTTCTCTTTTGGTTGAACGAGATGTTAAAGTCCTAGACTTAAGTATGTTTATTTGATGTAGATGTTATTTCCCTTTGGCTAATTGAGATTGTATGTGTTCTTCTATTTATAGTGTTCATAATTCATGTTTTGATGTGTTTAGACTCGCGGCTCGACAAGATCTTGCATGTCTTTTATGCTAGTTTAACAAATTGCTAACTGGAATGTCCTAGGTTTTCCTGACCTTTGTTAGAAAATCAATGATAAGAGAGGAGGTCCTCATTATACTTGATGTGGAACACAACATAAGTTGAATGTTCATTCTCTTAGTGGACGTTGGTTAGAATAACCTAATATCTTTCTCATCTTAATGCTACCATAAACTAAATTTGGTAATGATATGGGTTTTTTAGTGGTTAGAGATTACATAGTGAGGCATCTTCCAATCAAACGACAAACTAAAGGAAGATGGGGTAGTAGAGCACTTAGTCTTACTATCTACAATTATTAGTTTCATTTAGGAATTGGGGAATAATATTGAAATCAAACATTCATAAGTGATATGTCTTACTTTGTCTTGAGGCTAGTGGTGGATATTGATACTTTAATCAGTCCTTATCTTTCTTATCTTCAATCCTAATTAATTTCTATTTTATAATTTTAGTTTCTTTATTGTTCTTGTCATTTACTTTTAATTGTTAAGCAAAATCTCCTTTTTACTTGACTTGATAATTTCTAAAACATAAGACTCAATCTTCTTCGAGAATGACCCTTGCTTACCACTAAACAATAACTACATTGTGACAATACTATACTATAATTAATTGGCAAGGTTTAAATCTGATCAATTCAAGGCATCTTTGCCGAGATTGCATAAAAAACTATAGCCTAAGTTACATCAAAACCTAGCCTAACGAGTTAGTTCCCAAAACCCTAGCTTATTAGGTCATGTTGATAACTCCACAAATTACAGTTATTTGGGCCCCATATATGTGCTTTATTGTCTGCTTAGTCCTTGTTTTGATGCATGAATAGAAGAGTTTAGTTGAATACTCATATGATTTGATTTCAATGTCTTCCATCATGATTCTGAGAAAATGTGTCTGATTCTTGGATATATTGAGTACATTTGCACTGATTATTGAATTGAAAATTTCTCTATGAAAGGTAAGGTTCCAACCAAGTGAATCATTTCAGATTTGGACCAACATCGTAAGAGAAAACTAAATGCAAGGATCAGCTTGTCACGTCGTGGCGTGGCATGTGAATGTCGAGACGTGTTGCCTCCCCAGCATCAAAGTCAGAGAGCTACGGATTTTGTACGCCGCGACGAGATGAGTTGAATGTCGCGGCATCCCAACCTAAAATATAACGTGCCGCAGCGTAAGTAGTTGAATGCTGCGGTGTGACTCTGTTTTCTGAGCCCTATAAATACTATTATATTAATTTTCTGAGGAGGTTAGGTTATATTTTAGAAAATTGCGGTCAGGTTTTAGCATTTCAGACTATAAGGAAGCAGAAGTGACCAAGTTTGGAGTCTCCCTTCACCTTGGTGGAGGATTGAAGCTTAGAGGATCATCCCTTTAAGCTTTGTTCTTCCCTTTTCTTCTCCTTTCTCTTTTCCATCTCTATGACTAAGAGTATTTGTGATATATTTTCGTTTGTCATGGCTGGCTAGGCTGTTTATAGGATTTTTCTTTGGATCATCCTATGGATATTAATTAAACTTGTAATCCTTTAAGTTATATACATGATTTAGTTTTTGTTCAATCATATAGTGTTTAATGCTTTGGATGTTTGATCAGTTTTCAATTGATTTGTTTAAATCTAAGGAACCATGACATAGAAATTTGGTTTTGAGATCATATGTATGATTGATGCATGTTCTTTTTCATTCAATTGGTTTGGATGCGATGATTCGTTAATAGGATAGAAATATACCTATTGGTCATGCATAGTAATTATTTGGGAATAAATCTTAATGAATGGATTTATACTAATTCTTATGGATACATAGTGAATTAGGTAATGAAAGCATGATTAATTAACCTAGACATAGGCTTTTAACTAATTTAGATTCCCAAGCTACCCTAGCCATTTCATTTATATTGCTCATAGGGATTGCTTGTTATCAATGGAAGTAGGAGGTGAAAAAAGAATCCCTATTCTCTAAATATCAACTCTAATTTCAATCTGATAGTTTTTAAGTTCTTATAATTAGTAAACACAAATCTCAATTTATATGTCCTTGAATAGAAATACTTGAGTTATTAATTTATATTTAGTACTGAATTTAACGTTTGTCCTCGTAGGAACGATATCTGACTCCTAACTATAC
Organism: Ormosia emarginata; assembly: GCA_029884605.1. Lineage (NCBI taxonomy): Eukaryota > Viridiplantae > Streptophyta > Magnoliopsida > Fabales > Fabaceae > Ormosia > Ormosia emarginata. The sequence continues at coordinate 1,802,471 of JAQQTP010000062.1, forward strand.
TACAAGTGTGACCCGTGCACCTGCGGTAAGCAAAAGAACCAACAAGTTTTTGGCACCGTTGTCGGGGACAGCGGTTTAAATTTAGCTTAGCTAATATAAACAACGAGTTTAAGTATCTCTAGTTCAAGTTTCTTTTGCTACATATTAATTTAATTCATTATTCATGAATTGTTTCAGGTAGTTGAAGATGGCAGAAGAAACCGCTACGAATAAGGTGGAGGACAATAGTCGCACAAGGCTATTGGCGGAGTTTTACTACTCCTCAAATGGATAATTTGCACTCCAGTATTAGACGTCCTGTCATCCGAGCAAACAACTTTGAGATAAAGCCGACTATTATCCAAATGATCCAAACTTCAATATAGTTTGGCAGTTTATCCAATGAAGATCCTAACGCGCATCTCTCAAACTTTTTGGAGATTTGTGACACGTTTAGGCATAATGGTGTATCTGATGATGCTATTCGTTTAAGGCTCTTTCCTTTCTCTTTAAGAGATAGAGCTAAAAGCTGGTTACATTCTCTTCCAGCAAGGTCAATCACAACTTGGGTAGAGGTATGTACTAAATTTCTGAACAAATACTTCCCTCCGGCCAAGACTGCAGAGATGGTGAATGATATTACATCATTCACCCAGTCTGACTTAGAATCCTTGCATGAAGCTTGGGAAAGGTACAAGGATTTGTTGAGAAGGTGCTCACATTATGAGATACCACCTTGGCACCAGATCTATTCATTTCATAAGGGCTTGGTACACCACCACTGCCCAATAGTAGATGCTACAGCTGGAGGCTCCTTGTTAAGCAAATCTTTCGATGATGCTTTCCAGCTATTAGAGGAATTTGCTGCTAACAGCTATCAATGTCCTTCAGTATGGAATACTCCATGGAGAGTGGCTGGTGTGCATGAAGTGGATGCAATAACCTCACTAACAGCACAGGTTGCAGCATTGGCAAGCAAGATGGATAATATGGGACAACAAAGATCTCATCAAAGCCCATTTGTCCTTTGCAACAATTGTGGAGATAATCACGCGAGTGATAGGTGTCCTAGTATGTCTAAAAGTGCACATTATGTTGGCAACTATCGCTCCCAACCGAATAACCCATACTCCAACCAATATAACCCTGGATGGAGGAACCATCTAAATTTCTCATGGAGGGATAACTAAGGACCCTCTTCCTCCTCCAATGCCCATGGAAATGAACGCCCGTATAACCCTCTTAGATTTCCAGCTCAGCCAAGACAACCAATGTAAGAAAAGAAACCTGTATTGGAAGATATGTTCATGCAGATGATGGCCAAGAATGATGCTTTTATCACCAAGACCAACTCCTACATGGTAAGGACAAATGCTCACTTATCAAAGAATGATTCGATGATTCAAAGCCAAACGGCTTCGATGAAAGCATTGGAAACGCAAGTGGAACAATTGGCAAATGCCATTAACAACAGGCCCCCAGGCACCTTCCTAAGTAACATTATTAATAATCCGAAGGGTGCCTCGAATGAGGACTGTAAGGTTATCTCACTGAGGAGTGGCAAGAACATTAAGGGAAATCCTCGAACGAGATTGCTGGAGGACGAAGTGGCCAAGAGCCAGGACCATGATGAAATAGTCCACAAGAAGGTGGACAACAAGAAGGATAAGGAAATGGAAATGGATGAAGACCTAGTCCAAAGGAAGGCTGAGGACAAGAAGTTTGTGAACAATCCTTATGTACACCCTTTACCTTTTCTAAGCAGGTAGATCAAGTACAAAATGGATGACTAGTTTAAGAAATTTTTAGAAGTTTGCAAGAAACTTCATATCAACATCCCTTTTGTTGAAGCCTTGGAACAGATGCCCAACTACGTTAAATTTATGAAATATATTCTATCCAAGAAACGTAAGCTTAGTGAGTTTGAAGCGGTAGCATTGACTGAAGAATGCAGTGCTGTTTTGCAACAGAAGCTTCCCCCAAAGCTACAGGATCCGAGAAGCTTTACAATTCATTGTGTCATAGGAGAGAATTTCCTAGGCCAAGCATTATGTGATATGGGGGTAAGCATTAATCTTATGCCCCTCTCCAGATTCCAGAGGTTAGGTTTGGGGGAATGCAAGCCCACATTCATAACCCTCCAACTAGCCGATCGTTCCTATACGTATCCAAGGGGAATTGTGGAAGATATCCTGGTGAAAGTGGATAAGTTCATATTCCCTGCGGACTTCGTGATTCTGGATATGGAAGAAGATCATAGGGTCTCATTGATCCTAGGCAGGCTGTTCCTAGCCACAGGGAGAACACTTATTGATGTCCAAAAAGGTGAACTAACAATGAGAGTTCAAGATCAAGAGGTAACTTTCAACATATTCAAAGCAATTAAGTTTCCTCAAGATCAAGAAGAGTGTTCTTATGTCGGGATATTGGATAACATCATTAATGACGCATTCCAAGCCAATATCCTAGGAGACTCCCTTACTGTTGCGTTGGCTTCATCAACTGATAATGATGAAGAGCCTAGGGACAATGTGTCAGATTTTATTAAGCACCTAGATGCAATTCCTAGGTAATATCGGTCTCTCAAGTTTGAAACCTTGAGTTCGATGCAACAAAGGAGGCATCTAAGCCTTCCATTGAGGAACCCCTGAGGCTTGAACTTAAGCCTCTACCCAATCATTTGCAGTATACATATTTGGGAGTAACCTCTACCCTGCCAGTAATCACATCATCATCCCTTTCAGATGATCAAACAGAGAAACTTCTTCGTGTGCTGAGGCAATACAAGCATGTTTTTAGATGGACTATTGTCAATATCCAAGGCATTAGCCCCTCCATCTGTATGCACAAGATCCTGTTAGAGGACAATCAAAATGGTGTTGTGGAACACCAAAGGAGGTTGAATCCAATTATAAAGGAAGTGGTGAGGAAGGAAATAATCAAGTGGTTGGATGCATGCATATAAGGTGTTTCGCTCCATATACTATGCGAGCAAGACATTTAACAATGCCCAACTGAACTACACAACAACAGAGAAAGAACTGTTGACAGTTGTGTTCACGTTTGACAAGTTCAGAGCTTACTTGGTATGGACCAAGGTAATAGTATACACAGATCACTCAGCCATAAAGTACTTGGTGAGCAATAGAGACGCAAAACCATGATTGATTAGGTGAGTTTTGCTTCTACAAGAGTTTGATCTGGAGATCAGAGACATGAAAGGTGCAGAAAATCAAGTGGCAAACCACCTTTCAAGACTTGAGAATGAAGAATGCCAAGCTAACCCGATCATAATTAGGGAAACATTTCCTGATGAATAGCTTTTCGAAACCACCACTCAATCATGTCCATGGTATGCAAACATGGTGAATTACATTGTGAGTGGTGTGCTGCCGCCTGATCTAACCTCTCATCAGAAGAAAAAATTCTTGTACGATGTCAGATATTACATTTGGGATGAGCCATTTTTATTTAAGCAGTGCTCTGACCAGATGTTAAGGAAATGTGTACCTATGGAAGAAGTGAAGCAGATCCTGAGCCAATGTCATGTTTCTCCATATGGTGGACACTACAGTGGTGAGAGGATGATTACGAAGGTGCTCCAATCTGTCTTCTATTGGCCAACGCTATTTAAGGATACACATTTACATGTGCAAAGATGTGATTGGTGCCAGAAATCTGGAAACATTTCCAAAAGGAATGAGATGCCCCTTAACTTCATTTTAGAAGTTGAGATCTTTGACGTGTGGGGCATTGACTTCATAGGCCCTTTTTTTCCCTCATTTGGGAATCAATATATACTTGTGATTGTGGACTACATGTCCAAATGGGTGGAGGCATGTGTATTTCCTACCAATGATTCAAAGGTAGTGATTGACTTCATGAAGAAACAGATCTTCACTAGGTTTGGAACACCTAGGGTCATCATCATTGATGGAGGGTCACATTTCTGTAATAAGTATTTTGAAGCCCTCTTAGCCAAGTATGGTGTGACGCATCAGATTGCCACCGCGTATCACACACAGACAAGTGGGCAAACAGAGATATCCAACTGCGAAATAAAGCGGATCTTAGAGAAGACAGTGTGTCCAACCAGAAAGGATTGGTCAAGGAAGTTAGATGACGCACTGTGGGCTTATAGAACTGCTTACAACGGCCCCATTAGTATGTCCCCGTACAAGCTGGTATTCAGAAAAGCATGCCACCTGCTGGTTGAGCTTGAGCATAGTGCTTATTGGGTAATAAAGCAGCTCAACTTCAATTCACAAGCTGCTGGTGAGAAAATACTTTTGCAACTCAATGAACTAGATGAATTTAGGCTGCAAGCCTATGAGAATGCAAAAGTATACAAGGAGAAGGTTAAATATTGGCATGACAAGAAGATTGTCCAGAAAAGATTTAATGAAGGCCAGCAAGTTCTCTTGTATAATTCCAGGCTTAAGTTCTTCACTGGAAAGCTTAAATCAAGGTGGTCGGAGCCCTTTGTGGTGATAAAGGTGTTTCCTCACGGAGCAATGGAAATAGCTCCACTGGATGGATCATCAAGCTTTAAGGTTAACGGCCAGCACCTAAAACCTTATTTTGGAGGAGAGATTCATATGGAGAAGACCTCCCTCACATTAACAACTCTAACTTGAAATCACCAAAGTCCTGCCAGGACTATAAATAAAGCCTTTTTTGGGAGGGAACCCAAATGTGCATATTATTTGCTTTTAAGTCTTTAGTATGTAATATGTGTTTTTTGTGATTTGATTAAGTTTTTGATCTACAAATTGTTATTTGACCTTATGGACATGTTTTATAGGTGTTGGTGACCCATTTTGGCCAGAAGTCCCGGCTGAAATCAGTTTGCTGCAGAATTCAACAGACTGACCTCTCACGCTGCAATGTGAGTTATTTAACACCGCGACGTGAGGCCTCATTAGGTCATTTATCAGTTGTTTTACGTCGCGGCGGCAAATATGTTAATGTTGCGGCGTATTTGACCTTGTGGACATGTTTTATAAGTGTTGGTGACCCATTTTGGCCAGAAGTCCCAGTTAAAATCAGTTTGCTGCAGAATTCAACAGACTAACCTCTCACACTGCGGCGTGAGTTATTTAAAGCTGCGGTGTAAGGCCTCATTAGGTCATTTATCAGTTGTTTTACGTCGCGGCGGCAAATATATTAATGTTGCGGCGTATGTATCTGTTGAACCAAAAAATAATAATAATAATAATAATAATAATAATAATAATAATAATAGTAATAATAATAGTAATAATAGTAATACTAATAGTAATAATACTAGTAATAATAATAGTAATAGTAATAATAATAATAATAATAATAAGAATAATAATAATAATAACAATAATAATAATAATAAGAATAATAATAGTAATACTAATAATAATAGTAATAATAATAACAATAGTAATAATAATAACAATAGTAATAATAATAGTAATAGTAATAATAATAACAATAGTAATAATACTAATAGTAATAATAGTAATAATAATAATAATAATAATAGTAATAATAATAATAATAATAATAATAATAATAATAATAATAATAATAATAATAAGAAGGGAAAAAATAATCATAGCACCTATATGGGTAGGTTGGCTGTTGTCAGAAAAGTTTGAAAATAAAAAATAGAATCTTTTTTTTTCTTTTTCTTTTTTTTTTCACTATTTGATTTTTTTTTAACTTCAAGAAAACCATCAGGGTAAAGAAGTCTAGAAACCCTCTGAAGGACCCCGCTCAAAGGATCGTCATGTCAAAAATCAAAATACAACAAAATCATACAAAGATAAAAGAAATATAATAATAACGAAGACATACCGTATGTACAGTTTTCATGGCGTATCTTTATATTGCGTGTCATGAATGCAGTAGTGGCATGTATTTGAGTTGCGTGTCACCAGTGCAACATATGAATTCCACAAGGATTGCCGAACCGACAACAAGAACCTTTGAATCCTTTCCGTCCTGCTTACGGAAGAACAGCCCTCTATCTTCCTGCAAACCTAATTAAAGGCCTGTATTCTAAGAAGATGGTACCTGACCGCAGCCAGTCAGAACTCGCCATAGAGACCTACTAATTAAAGTAAGTATACAGCTCAGATAACAATTTTCGTTCACTGTAAAGATGGGACGCTTCTTTCTGTCCATCAGCGCTACAGAGCCTTGGTTCCAAGAACTGGGAATGTAGCACACGGCTCTCTACAGAGCATGGCACACGAACTTTATTTACATATTGGCGTGTGAAGGTCTCCTCCTGAGTCTATGACAGGACGGGCATCCGCCCGGGGCTCCTAATCTAATTAAAGACCAAGTACAACCGTAGTTTCGCCTCTATTTTTTTTTTTTAAAGTTGTTAGAAACCTGATGAAAGATGGGTGTATACTCACTTGAGATTGGGATGGAGGTAGTCTGCTCTTTCGGCTTTGTGCCAAAGCATTGTTGACCAGTATTAGACCCATTCAAGACCAATAAGCAACATAGGGCTCCCAAAAGGGACAAGTGGCCATAATACGATTGGCCTCACATGTGGGATACAATCTACCTTCTTTGTTTTTCAATTAAGAATTTGGATCAGATGCATGCATTTCCCCAATCACGTTGTGTGTTACCAAAGCCAAACCCAAGATGTATACATACTTTTTATTTTTCTTTTTTTTCTTTTTCTTTTATTTTTTTTCTTTTTATTTTTTTTCTTTCTTTTTTTTTGATTGATTTTTTTTCTTTTTTCTTTTAAAACATGAAGAAGAAGAAGAAGAAGAAGAAGAAGAAGAACAAGAAGAAGAAGAAGAAGAAGAAGAAGAAGAAGAAGAAGAAGAAGAAGAAGAAGAAAATATGTACATGTTGTTGTGGATGTGGCTCATATCTGCCTCTGGTTTCACGTCCAGAAACGGCTTAAACGCCTTCTATGAGTCGAGGATAAGCTTCCCATCCAATTTTCTTATAAATTGGCAAACAGGGTCTTTTAGAGTCAGATTCCCAAGACTGTATTGCTTTTGTTCATCCTTGAAGAGATTCCACAAATTAAGAAGTTCACGATGCACCAAACCACAAGAATGCATATCAAGAGTCAATAAGATATCATCTAATGACTCTTTACTCAGTCCATTCTTAATGAAAAAAATTTTATCTTCTCTGTTTTTAGAAACCATCCCCAAAGAACGACATCGCTTGTTACAATTCCATCGTCCACATATGTGACAGACTTGTAATCTTTTTGCTCTTCTCCTTTTAGAATATGAACTTCTACCAAGACCTAACATGTATGAGTCAAATGAGATTGAAGACTCACCTGCTAATCGGACCTTTGCTTCGATTATCCAACGTACATCTTCTGGTATACCTTTGTGCATTAACAATCTCAATCTTTCACATCTAGCCTTGTAAATTTTTGTTAGAACATTTTGAGGAAGAGAAGGAAAATGTTTTCTCAGGTTTGAGAGAATGATATCCATTTTGAAGAAGAAGAAATCAATTATTTTGGGAAAGTGAAAGAGAGCAAACCGACTTGAGAGTCACGAGTACCGTCATCCGCCATTTTTACCGGGGAGCTAAAGAGCTACACAACAAAATAAAGCTACAAAATTAGAGTAAATTTTTCACATAACAAGGATCAGAAAGGGAAATGAATTCTACCTCAGCAGCTTGATTTTCTAGAAATGGTTTAAGTCTTTGTCCATTGACCTTAGACACATTACCATTCCTAGGATTCTCAATGTCTATGGCCCCATAAGGATATACATGTTTGACAATAAAAGGACCAGTCCACCTAGATCTCAATTTTCCAGGGAATAGGTGAAGACGAGAATTATAAAGCAGAACTTTTTGACCAATTTCAAAAGATTTCCTCAAAATAGATTTGTCATGAAAAGCTTTTGTTCTTTCTTTATAAATTTTTGAGTTTTCATATGCATCATTTCTCAATTCCTCAAGTTCATTTATTTGCAATTTACGTAACTTGCAAGCATCATCAAGATTTAAATTGAAAGCTTTAATGGCCCAAAATGCTTTATGCTCCAGTTCTACAGGCAAGTGACAAGGTTTTCCATAGACTAACCGATAGGGTGACATACCTAAAGATGTTTTAAAAGCAGTACGGTAAGCCCAAAGTGCATCGTTTAGTCTTAAAGACCAATCTTTACGATTTGGGTTAACTATTTTTTCTAAAATTTGTTTAATTTCCCTATTTGCTAATTCTACTTGTCCACTTGTCTGAGGGTGATAAGGGGTAGTAACTTTATGGGTAATACCATATTTCTTCATTAAAGATTCAAATGGTTTATTACAAAAATGTGTTCCCCCATCACTGATGATAGCTCGAGGGATTCCAAATCGACTTAAGACATTTTCTTTTAAAAATTTGAGAACAGTTTTATGATCATTTTGTCGACATGGAATTGCATCAATCCATTTTGAGACATAATCAACTGCAACCAAAATATACAAATATCTAAATGAGGATGGAAATTGACCCATGAAATCAATTCCTCAACAATCAAAAATTTCAATGACAAGGATAGGGTTCAGAGGCATCATATTTCTTGTAGAAATGGACCCTAATTTTTGACAATTTTCGCAACTTTTGCAAAAGGTATGACTGTCTTTAAATAAAGTGGGCCAATAAAATCCACACTGCAAGATTTTCGCAGCTGTTTTCTTTGAAGAAAAATGACCTCCACATGCTTCTGAGTGACTAAATTTAATGACACTGCCTACCTCATTGTCGGGTACACATCTCCGAAAGATTTGATCAGGAGAATATTTGAACAAATATGGGTCATCCCAATAAAAATTTTTCACCTCAATCAAAAACTTTTTTCTGTCTTGATATGACCATTGAGGCGGCATCTTTCTTGTTACAAGAAAATTGACTATATTCGCAAACCAAGGCATAGAATTGACATAAAATAAAAACTCATCAGGAAAAGAATCATTGATAGGTGTGCTATCAAAAGATGAGCCTGTTGTAAGTCTGGACAAATGATCTGCGACAACATTTTCAAGCTCCTTTCTTATCTTTATTGTGATGTTGAATTCTTGAAGCAACAAGATCCACCGTATCAACCTAGGTTTGGCATCCTGCTTAGACATTAAATATCTAATAGCAAGATGATCAAAGTGAAAACAACAAAGTAGAAGAACCAATTAAATGAGCTCGAAATTTGTCCAATGCAAAAATTACAGCAATTAGTTCTTTTTCAGTAGTGGTGTAATTCATTTGTGCACTATTTAAAGTTCTACTTGCGTAACAAATCACATGAGGATTACCTTCCTTTCTTTGGCCTAAAACAAGTACAACAAAGCAAAATCACTTGCATCACACATTAATTCAAAAGGCAAAGACCAAGGAGATTGCATGATAGGAGCCGATGTTAGAAGACTAATTAATTTTTCAAAAGATTTTTGGCATTCTTGAGTCCAATCAAATAGTGCATCTTTTGTCAGAAGATTGCATAATGGTCTAGATATGACACTAAAGTCCTTAATGAATCTTCGATAAAATCCTGCATGTCCTAAAAAGGAACGAACTTCTCTGACTGTTTTTGGGGAAGGCAAATGAGCAATTAATTCAACTTTGGCCTTATCAACTTCAATTCCTTCAGAAGATATCACATGACCTAACATGATTCATGAAGTAACCATATAATAACATTTTTCCCAATTTAAAACAAATCCTTTTTCTTCACATCTTTTAAGAACTTTATCCAAATTATCAAGACAATTTTCAAAAGAATTTCCAAAAACTGTCAGATCATCCATGAAAACCTCTAAATAATGCTAAATCATATCACTAAAAATACTTAGCATGCATCTTTGAAAAGTTGCCGGATCATTACAAAGACCGAAAGGCATTCGTCTATATGCAAAAGTGCCAAAGGGGCACGTAAAAGTAGTCTTTTCTTGATCCTCTAATGCAATTGGTATTTGATTATACCCCGAATAACCATCAAGAAAACAATAGTATGGATGTCCTGCTACTCTTTCTAGAATTTGATCAAGAAATGGTAAGGGAAATGATCTTTCCTAGTGGCTGCATTCAATTTTCTAAAATCAATACACATACGCCAACTAGATGAAACTCGCGTAGGTATTAACTCACCTTTTTCATTTTCAACCACTGTTATTCCAGATTTCTTAGGCACAACTTGTGTAGGGCTTACCCACGGCTATCGGAAATAGGGTAGATAATTCCAACATCAAGTAATTTGATAACTTTATCTCTAACTACCTCTTTCATATGTGGATTTAATCTTCTTTGAGGTTGTTGTGATGTTTTAGCATTATCCTCTAAATGTATTCTATGTGTACAAATTAATGGATTAATGCCTTTTATATCTGTTAATGTCCATCCAATTGCACTTTTATGCCTTTTAAGTACTTCTATCAACATACCTTCTTGTTCTTCAGTAAGGATTGATGAAATTACTACTGGAAAGCTTTGGTCTTCTCCCAAAAATGTGTACTTCAACCCAGAAAGTAATGGCTTTAGTTCCAGTGTGGGTACTTCTTCATGAATATTATCATTCATGGGTTGTAACTCTTCAAATCTTGGCTTCCATCCTTTGTATTCCATTGCTTGTGTACAATCAAGCAAAGAGCATATTTCAGAAATATCACCATCTACTTGCATATCTGAATCAAATGAATTAATTAAACAAACTTCTAAGGGGTCAGAAGAACTCCCTTTTAGAAGATGATCATCTACAATGGTCTCAATCCCGTCAGCTTCCTCATTTTCATCATTGACTTCATGTGGTTGCTTGCATAAGTTGAAAACATTAAGCTCAAGTGTCATGTTTCCAAATGTTAACTTCATCAATCCATTTCTACAATTTATCAAAGCATTGGATGTTGCTAAAAATGGACGACCTAAAATAATAGGAATTGACTTGGAACAATTAATCATAGGTTCAGTTTCCAAGACAATAAAATCCACAAGATAAATGAATTTATCAACTTGTACCAACACATCTTCCACTATTCCTTTTGGAATTTTAATTGATCTATCAGCAAGTAGAAGAGTTAAAGAAGTTAGTTTTAACTCTCCTAGATTGAGTTGTTGATAAACTGAATATGGAAGCAAATTAACACTAGCACCAAGATCAAGTAAAGCTTGTTCAATTATATGTTCTCCAATAATGCATGAAATCGTAGGACAACCAGAGTCTTTATGTTTCAAAACATTATTGCTTTGAATAATGGAACTTACCTTTCGGTCAAAAAGGCTTTCTTTTTCACATTTAATTTTCTTTTAAAGGCATAAGTCTTTCAAAAATTTGGCATAAGAAAGAAAGTGTTTGATAGTATCTAACAACGGAATATTGACCTTCACTTGTTTAAGAATTTCAAAAATTTCAGTTTGGTGGTCCAATTTCTTTGGTTTGCTTAATGCTTGAGGAAATGGAAGTGAAGGAGACGAGAGTTTGGTTTCATTTTGGCCAGATGACATATCAACCTCTTCCTTATCTTGGGGAATTGATTCACCATCTTTCTCACAAGGTTCAAAAATTTCTTTTTCAACAACTTTCCCACTCCTAAGAGTTATCACTGAATTGACTTGATTTATTTGTTGGTTTTTCGAACTACCCTCATTTAGACTATGTTGACCTTTGGGATTCGGTTGAGGTTGAGAAGGAAATTTTCCTTTCTCGTGAATGGTGAGTGCAGAAGTAAGTTTGGAAAGAGTGTCTTTTATGTCAATCATGGTTTGAGTGTTTTGTTTATTGATGGCCTCTTGCTTTTCTATGAATGCACTCAATGTTCCTTCAAGGTTTTTCCTATATGGTGGGACATAAGGTGCACATCCTTGAGAATTTTGAGAATCTTGTTGCTCCTGAGGAGGCGGTGGTTGCATAAATTATACTTGATTATTATTCCTCCAACTGAAGTTCAGGTGATTTCTCCATCCTGGATTGTAAGAATTTGAAAAAGAAGAGGTGAATGGCTTTTTAAAATTGTTCATTGCATTTACTTGCTCATGCACAACTTCTTTAAAAACAGGAATATTAGGACATTCATTTGTCGAGTGTCCTAATTCATCACAAATGCTACAAATTTCTTCATTTTGAACAGATTTGACTTCTTTTACTTTGCCTAATTCCATGGATTCAATCTTTCTAGCCAAACTAGCATACTTTGCATTTAGATCTTCTTCTTGACTAAGATGGTATTTTCCTTTTCCTACATTTGCAAGGTTATATCTAATTGAATTTTCAGAAAGATTAGTACCATGCCAAGATTGAGAATTTTCAGCCAAATGGTTTAAATAATCTAAAGCTTCTTCGGGTTCTTTATCAAGAAACTCGCCATTACACATCGTTTCCACAAATTGTTTAGTTTCAGGTGTTAAACCTTCATAAAAGAAGCTTATAGTCCGCCATTTTTCAAAACCATGATGTGGGCAAGAATTTAACAAATCTTTAAAACGTTCCCAACTTTGAAAATACGCTTCATTTGAATTTTGAGAAAAATTTTGGATTTGTCTTTTCAAAGCATTGGTTTTATGTGTTGGAAAAAATTTCTTTAAAAACTCACTTTGCATTTCTTGTCATGTGCCAATTGATCTTGGTTTCAAAGCGTTAAGCCAAGTTTTTGCTTTATCTTTCAAAGAAAAAGGAAACAATTTAAGCTTAACAATCTCTTCAGTGCAATTTTGATCATTGAAAGCAATACAGACTTCCTCAAATTCTTTTAGATGTAAATATGGGCTTTCATTTTCTAAACCATGAAAATTAAGAAGTAAAGAAATCATACCCGGCTTAAATCTAAAATTATTAGCAGTAAGTGGAAAGATAAAACATGATGGACTAGAATTTCGAGGTGGTTGCAAATATGCACGCATAGTTCGCAATGGTTGATTTCCTTGTTCATCATGTATACTTTCATTTTCAGCTCGTTGTGTTTGATTATCATGTTCAATATGTGCACCTTCAAATTCAGCCATTGTGTTAATTGTGTGTGTTTGTGATTCAAATAAATCAATATATAAGTTACATGGATTAATTTTAACCAAACGATAGAATTTGAATCACGATACCGCAGTTAAGCATAAATAAGTGACATAAAATAAAAATAATATACAAGTAGGCGGTATACACCGGCCAAGTTAAATATTAAGTAGGATGTGGTATAAACCAGCCACCTAAAAATAAAAATAAAAATAAAAATACAGAAAATAAAGTGCAAAAAATAAAATAAAAAAAATAAAAATACAGAAATAAAAATGCAAAAAATAAAGTACGAGAAAAATAAAATACGAGAAAATAAAGTCTTTGAAAATAAAGTGCAAAAAGTAAATTTAAATATGAAAACCGGAGAGTGGCAGAGCCCCACAAAGCCGTGAAAGAGAAGAGAAGAAGAAATATTATTTCATTAAGTTAGAGGGTTAGAGAAAAAAAAAATGTAATTTAAAAGTTAGATTGCGAGAAAATAAATGATGAATTTAAAAGTTAGATTACAAAAAATAAAAATGACAGAATTTAAAAGTTAAATTGTTAGTAAGCGTAAAGCGTAAATAATAATAATAATAGTAATAATAATAATAATAATAATAATAATAATAATAATAAGCAGAAAATGTAAATAAAAAAAAATTAAAAAAAATAAAAAACGTAAATAAATGACAAAAGTGTAAAAGTTAGTTAATAAGTTAGTAAGTAGTAAGTTAATTAGTAAGTTAGTTAGTAAATTAGAAATTGAAAAGTATAGAGGAAGAATATACTTGTTGGTGAAGTTTTCTTACAGAGAAGGAACCTTAATATATTAGAACTTCAAATCAAGTTCCCCGACAACGGCGCCAAAAACTTGATGGGATATAATTATATAGTTTCAAACCCAAGTGCAGGTTGTTTCAAGTAGTAAATTCTCGGGAGTCCGAGGTCGATCCACAGGGAATTGATGAAGAGAAAATTATTTGAGGTACGGAGAATATTTGTCATAATACTAAAAATAATATAAGTTGTTCACAGTTGAAAAAGATTTGCTTGGGTTAGGAGATCCATTTTTGGTAATAAATTAAAAACAAGATTATTTCGTTTTATAACTCAATTGAAATCATGCATAATGAAGATTCCAATCGGAAAATTTAACATTCAAAGTTCAATCATGTAATCATATAATGGTTCCAATAACTATCTACCAATACTTGTAAATCGTCAAAAGCATCCACTGTGCCAATCCTATTGTCTACAATGGATCAAGATATTCATTATACAAGAAGAGTTTCTAAAGCACACGAATTTTGTCGTTCGCCAACCTATAAGAGGTGACTCGAGAGCGGGCGATCATAATTTATGCTATTCTAAAGCACCGAGCCATTGACGTCGGCCATATCATTCACCAGCAAATCCGGAAAGCTGCTAGAGAGAGCAGGAGCCTATTCTTTCCTTCCCTCATCCACCAGTTATGCCGAGGGTAGATGGTCCAGTCACAGGACCATGAGGAGCGATCCATAGAGAAACAACCTCTCAATGATTATTTCATTGAGAGGGTCAGAGTAGCTCCAGCCCTTCCAGCAGCTAAGGGACCATCGAGGTAGGCTCCAACAGAGCCTAAGGCAGAGCCAGCACAGCCTAGGGTAGCACTAGCTAATATTGCATCCTAGAGGACATATATGGAGGCCCACGTGACACGCCTATAGGCCCAGACTGCACAGACCATGGCCAAGCTAACCTATCTTATCTAAACTCAGCACTGGACGACAGAGCGTTTACATTTACCTATGGAGGACTACCCAGTCCCTGACTTCCCGCCTATTGCAGTAGCTAACCCACCACCACCACCACAGCATCTTATCCCTGCTCCCCAGCCAGCTACTAACCATGAGGAGGACGAGGACGAGCCGATGGCTGCCGAGGAGGGTGCGGAGGACGAAGACGCAGATGATGAGGCTACCGACTCTGAGGAGGCCTCCATCTAGCCCTTGTGGCATTCAGGGCACACCTTCTTTCGTTGTATTTCATTTTATTTAGCATATTATATGTTTTTGTTGTACAGTGCAGACATTGTTTCCCTCAGGTTTTGGGGGGGTGTCTTAAACTTATGTATGAGGTATGATACTAATACTTTGGGTAATTATATATGTGGTATATATTGCATTACCTATTACACTATTATTGCCTATCTTTAATATGATATTTTGGTATGCTAGTATAGCTATGTATGTTTGTAATTATGTGTGTTTTGATAGGATCCATAAGAATGTGTATCTTGATAACAATTGCATGAAAATCCCATTTAAGATAAACTTATCATTCTCTTTCATAATTTGAATCATAAAGGTTAAAACTAATATGAATTGATTGTTCAATGATAGATATGGATGCAAAATTGACCTTAACATTTCTGTGAATCCATATGCAATCTTTGAAACATGTTGAAGCAATCTAGTTTTATTTTAGGATTGATATATTTCCCACTTGCATACTTGTTAAACATTTGGAATTGATAAGAAGTCTTGCATAGAGAAAGTTTATGGATTGTGCATGTGAAAGTATCGGTTATCTGTGAAATTATTTTTGAACTCTCTTAAGGCGAAATCCTAATTTGTGCATGATTGAGGAAATGATTAGGGTATTCTTTGGACCGACTAACCTTAAAAAGCTTACCTTAACATGATCATATCTTTAGGTCTCCTTTGAAGCCTTATGTATGTTTGGCCTTATATTTTTCATCACCTACATATTCCATACTATGTAGCCCTGCTAAATGCATGTGAAAGCATCGCATTCTTATCTTGCCATCATTGTTTATTGAGTACATACCATATGATTTCTTGAATTAAGTCTACTAATCAGGGGTACTATATAAGTCGAACCATCTGTTGTTAGAAAAAAATTGCTTTGTAAAAGTAAAAGAAAGAAAAATTGAAAAAAGACAAACAAAGTAAAAGAAAAAGAAAAAGAAATTAAAAATAAAGCATTGAATGGTTCTTATAAGTTTTGATCTCTCAAAGTTCTTTTTGGTATACCCTGATAATCTCACTTGTGCTCAAGTCTTAAAATCATATGTGTATGTGTCTCAATGTTTATGTTAAATCCATTCCCTTTGTTCTTTAACTCATACCATTGACCTTACATTATAAGTTGATAAAGACCCTTTTGATCTTCAATCATGTGTGAGTTACATTAGTGGAGAGAGAGTTGAATTGTAATTTTGTGGATTCTTTGGTGCATATTCAATTCTCTGTTCATAAACTTATTCGGGTAAGTCCTAATTGAAAAGAAGAAGTTTGGTATGTATGATTGTGGGAAATTATATCTTGACTAAAAGGAATCTATGAATGTTAGCATGGTGAGGATTGTATATGTGTGAAACTAAGTGTGAGGCAAGTACATTCTTTGAGATTTTGTGCAATCATTTTACATGAGTTCAGTTTAAGTGAAAGTGGAATGTACAGATTGGTGAAGCAAGTTAGCAAGTTGATCAATATGAATGTACTTTGTTTTACTCGAGGACTAGCAAAAATCTAGGTCTGGGGGTGTAATAACTCCACAAATTGTAGTTATTTGGGCCTTATATATATACTTTATTGTCTGCTTAGTCCTTGTTTTGATGCATGAATGGAAGAGTTTAGTTGTATACTCATATGATTTAATTTCAACGTCTTCCATCATGATTATTAGAAAATGTGTCTGACTCTTGGATATATTGAGTACATTTGCACTTATTATTGAATTGGAAATTTCTCTGTGGCAGGTAAGGTTCCAACCAAGTGAACTATTTCATATTTGGACCAGCATCGCAAGAGAAAGCTAAGTGAAAAGATCAGCTTGTCACGTCGCGGCATGGCATGTGAATGTTGTGGCGTGTTGCCTCCCTAGCATCAAAGTCAGAGAGCTATGTAACGCCCCAATTTTTAGAAAATATTCTGAATGTACTGTTTTCTGTTTTTCATGCTTTTGTATGAATGACCGTTGTGTCCCTATTTTTCTGTTCTTGATTTTTGTATGAAAACAATTTCGATAATACAGGTTCAAATTTTATTTGATCGTTTTACGTAATTTGCTTCGAGACGGTCAAATAAAAATTTTTCGAAGCCATCTTGTATTAATTTTTTCGAAAGATATACACTAAATAATATCGCTGGATATTTTATTTGAACGTTTTGGATAATTACCTACGTTGTGGGAAAAAACGGAAAATGACCGTTACGTCCCGAACGTCATCGTTTTCTCTCGTTTTTGTCTGCTTTTAATTGTTTTCTTCTTGATTTAATGCCGAGAAAATACCGTCGTGATTTTATATGAACTTTTTGCGTGATTTGCTCCGAGGCAGAAAATAATATATTAGGGCCGGGAAAATCTTATTTGATTATTTAGAATTGGGGGATCTTACTTAACCCGATTCTCCGAATGAGACTAAAAATAATCTTTTAATTTTTAGGATTTAATCGTCAATAAAATAATTTTATATTATTATAATATTATTTTATTAGTCAAGATGTTTTAGTGACAAGTGGACCCGGAAATATTTTGCGGGACCCACAATTAGTAGAACGGTTAGATCGGTAGCTTAATTAATCACCGTAGTCGTAGAACTTTCAGAGCAGTGCCGACTCACTAGTGACTCAGTGAGAAAATTAAATACATTGTGTGACTCAAAGCATGTGAGTCACCATAAGCTAACCAATGAGAAGAAGGCTTGCTCACCAAGGCTTAATCTTAGCCTTTGATTCATCCAATGGCTTGGATGAAGCCAAGCAAGGTGCCCACCTTGCACCCCACTTGAAGTCCACGGCCAAGAGGCCTTTGGTGACCAAAATATCACTTTGTCTTCATCACTTTCTCTCTTCTCTCTCATCAAGAACCCTAGCCACCATTCTTGCCCATTTTCTCCACCATATTCGGCCAAGACACAAACTACACCATTCAACCATCCAAAAATTTTTCTAACCAAGTTTCCTTAATCTAAACACCATTCTAAGAACCTTTGTAGTTGGGAGTTTCTTCAAATTCTTCCATCTAAGGCTTGGAAACCAACCTTGGAAGTTTTACCTAGAAGGTGTTTGGTGGAGTGAAAACCGTGACCTAAGGAGGTGAGAAAGCAAGTTTTTGTCTTCATTTAAGGTAAGAGGAAGACAATTCTTATCATCCCTTGATGGTGGTAAGAAGATGGAGTTATTTGTGATGTTGTAGAATCCATAAGGATTCGGTGGTCATGTTTTTATTTATGTGTGTATTTGTTAATTTTTGTGGTTGCTAGTAGCTTAAGTGTTATGTGTTAGTAGCTATCTTATTTGGTAATTGTAATAATCTTGCATGTCTAATAGCTTTTGAATGCATGTCTACAAGCTTTAATTTAGGTTGTATGTGTTAGAAAATATTTTGCATGTGTTAGAAATATTTTGCATATGTTAGAAATATAATGCATGTGTTAGAAATTGTATGATAAGTCATAGGATGTGAATAACATGTGTAAGTTTGTATGAGTGTTCCAAAGAACACAATCCAATAGCTCACGGCAATGCCAAAGTTTGGAGGACCAAAATGTTCTCTTGATTTTTCCTAAAGTGTAGCTTAATTAACCTAGGAGAATCAAGAAAGTTTCTAATTGATTTGATCAAAGAAAAATGCATTTAGAAATCAAATGGTACAAACTTAGTATTTTGGGCCAATATGCCTATAGGATTAAATTGAATATAGATAACTATTTTCTAAAATGATTTAATGAACTTAGACTATAGAATACATTTGATATAATTTAAAAGGTGAAAGACATTTTGGAAATCAAATGCAAAAGTTTTATAAAATTCGGCCAACATGCCACTATAGGAATTCATGATTTTAAAAACTTGTTTCTAAATTTTTTTAAAGAAACAATACAAGTTAAGAAGAAATTTTCTATAATAATTTATGAAGGAACCAATTGATTAGAAGTAAATCTAAAGGGTTAAAATTCATAATTTTATCATTAGGAAGGAAATACAGTAATGTTAAGAAATTTTCTAACATATAGCTCACTTTTGGTTTTGAAGCATGTTAGAGATTTCAAAAAGAATTTAATGAAATGGTTAAAAATTAGGTAAACAGAAATTTTTATGGAAAAATTAGAAAACCATTATTATAAGTTTCCAAACAAAATACTGTCAATTTTTAGTAAAAATGAACCTATAAGATAGTCAAAATATCCTAATGACAGTATACGGTATGAAAAATTATTATACGTAGTTTAAAGGTACTAAATATTATTTCTATCTGTTTAAACAGTAATTTTAAAGGCATTCGAATAAGAAAATGATTTAAAAATCCTACGCGATTGAGAAAACGAATTAAAAATGCTACGCGATTTTAAAAACAGAAAAATATTTTTACCCGATTTTTAAACGTTTGTAAAAACGACGAGATTTCAAAAACGCGATAAAATTTCTACGCGATTGAACGTTACCGTATTTATTTTTCGCTGTCGGGAAAACGTGAACCCGTACAGGTTTTTGAGGTTATTTTGTCGGGAAAAAAAAGTGAACCCGTCATGTGCTTTCGCCATTATGAGGGCATATATTTCTATCTTAAGGGCATTTTCGTAATTTCATATATTTGGAATTATGTTTTGTCTTTATGCCAATTTTTGGTGTTTTGGGTTGACGAGACGAATTACATCGTGTTGTCGATGCGATAAGTGTAGTGTTGTTTATTGTTCTAATAAACTTGGAGACTTTAGTGTACGGGATCCCACATGTGGACGAGTTGGTAGCTCCATTGGGCCGTAGTAAACCGATAGCACATTAATGTACTCGACATTCACTATATTTAATCGAGGTTTGTAAAGTCTAGTAGTACATTGCCTATAGTGCCACAACGGAGATCGTGAACTATACTACGCCTGGATGGTAGATTCCCGTGTCGTAGGCTATTGACGCAACGTGTGATCGCGTAATAGTTGGTTGGGCAGCCGTGGTACTAATAGATTTTGCAAGTCATTCTCTCTGATATCTGTTTGGGTTTAGCTCCATGGAGTAGGGTTGTGTTTTGGTGTATTTGAGTATATCTTGGATATTATTCCATTTTTCTCTATTTATCTTTATTTGGTAACGTCTTGGATATTTTTACATTTTCTCTATTTATATTTATCTGATAATTTTTATGTTAGTTGTCTATTTCTTATCTTATCTTATCTGTGAGATTGATTTATCTGTGTGATTTTCTTTATTTGTGATCTGTCTATGATGTTCTGAAACCCTAGGATATTTAATATGTATTACTGTTATAGCTTCTTCATATTGTATAAACTGTGTAATTGTTATTTGTCGTCTTCTTATTTGCCATGTTGTGATGGTTTTATGTTGTCTTACCTCTTTATTGTATGTGTCTATTGTCTATTTATTTTATGCGGTAAAGAGTTTGAAGAGGAAGAAGAGGAACAGCCTCTTGAGATCGTGTACCCTGAGGAAGAGGGAGACCAGCAGACCGACGATCAGTTTTACGAGCAAGAACCATCCGATCATCCATACCCTCTGGATTGATTGCGTGGGGGATGGCGACACCTGCATTTTTGGGATTTGTAGAGCTGGTATTCCATGGAGGTGATCTGGCTTGGCATTTGCGAGGAGATCGTGCTTCTGTTACCTATGCTGGACGTATGACTGTGATTCTACGTCATCAGTTTGATGGAGATCCGGTTGCGACGACGACTTTTTCTCGCATTTAGAGTTGCCCTTACCCATTAGGCGTTATTGGGGTGCTGAAAACCCTGAGCCTAGTGAGATAAGCATCGTATCGACTGCGCGATCCCGTTATCGCCGTATGTCGAGACATCAGGGATATTTATCTCCTGATGATCATTTTCACACCGAGAGTGATCCATCAGAGGAGTAGATAATCATGATGTTTTTTTTTTGGGCGCGTCAGCGTATGTCTGTATATATTAACTCTTTTATTGCTTTCTTTACTGTTCTTGTTTAAAGAGTTATAATCTTAGTTGTAAATTATATGTACAGTTTATAACTTAACCATATGTATATTATTAGTGATGATGTTTTTTTTTTATTTCGTATATTTCGTATTATCTTTTTATTACATATTTCGTTTATCGTAGAATTATTTTTACAACCCGTAATAATTTTAACAAATATTCCGCAACTGGGTAGATTTTATTTCTATTTATTTTATTTTATTTTATGTGTGACATCCTCCAAAGGGGTGTTACATTAGTTGGTATCGAGCCCAAGTTAGAGTCTTTTGGGGTTGTGGTTGGGTCTGTTTTTGTTTGTCTTTGTGTGATTCTCTGTGATCTTTGTGATTTATATCCTTTGGAAATATCTTAAAGGATGTATCTGACTTTGTTTTGTTATGTTTGAAGAAAGAAGATGGCTGGTCGAGGTAGAGGACGTGCTAACGTAAATCGAGATGAGGACCCGATGTTGGTTGCTGCTGAGGCTATGCGGCAGATGGCTGAAGTGATAACTCAAGAAAATTTGAGAGCAGCCCAACAACAAGATGCTACAAACAGATGCCCTAAATTTATCGAATTTAGGCGTCATAATCCGCCACAATTTAGAGGCGAGGTGGATCGGAGAAAGCGAGTCAGTGGATGCAAGATTTAGAGAGAATATTTGAAGGGATGAGATGTACCGATGAAAAGAAAGTGACTTATGCTGTTTTCATGCTGAGAGGAGATGCAGAACATTGGTGGAGAGGAATCCGCCGAGTGTTGCAAGCTGAAGGGACTGAGATCACTTGGGAAGTGTTTTCTAATACTTTTCTCGGATAAATATTTTCCTGCGAGTGCTAGGCATGCCAAGGAAATGGAATTTCTTGGGTTGCGACAGGGGAATATGACGGTGAATGAGTATGCCACAAAATTTGAGAGTTTATCTCAATTCTCAGATTACGCTCGAGACACGACAAGATGATGTGTGGAGATGCAGGAAGTTTGAATCAGGTTTAAGGGTGGAACCGAAACGAGGAGTGGTATCTTTGAGGATGACTCAGTTTCATGCTTTGGTGGATGCTTGTGCTCGACTGGAGGAGTTGGAGCCATCTAGAGATCAAAGGAATCGGAATTTTGGACCGACAAGGTTTCAGAGAGGTGGAGGTAGTAATGCCAATCGGTTTCAGCGTAAGCCGTACACCAGGCCAACAGGAAGTCAATCTCAACGACCATCTGTTAGTGGAAGTGCAAGTGGAAGTGGAGCTGGACAGAGGGTGGCGTTTACGCCAACGTGTTTTAAGTGCGGGAAGAAAGGTCATATTTCTCCCGAGTGTACAGTTAAAGGTACAGTTTGTTTCAATTGTAAACAACCTGGGCACATAGCGAAGGATTGTCCACAGCCGGAGAGAAAACCTGTTGTTCGGTATGTTAAAGCTAATCAGCAAAAATCTGGAAGTACTCAACCGAGATCTGGAGGACGAGTATATACAATGGTGGGATCTGAGATTTCTAAGTCTGATGATCTTATTCAGGGAGAAGGAGACATTGGAGGTAACCTTCTGACTGTCTTGTATGACTCGGGTGCTACACACTCGTTTATTGCATATGATTGTGTAGAAAGGTTGAAGTTGCCCATATCTTCTCTGAATGTTATGTTGAATGTATCTACGCCAACTGCTAAACCTGTAGTTACTTCTAAGATTTGTTTGGATTGTCCAATTGTTGTGAAGGACCGTTTGTTTTTGGTTGATTTGATTTGTTTGCCTCTCATTGAGATAGATGTAATCTTAGGGATGGATTTGGTTATGTTCTAACCATATCCTCATAGATTGTGCAAAGAAAACTATAGTTTTTCCTAAGGAAGAAGAGTCTCGGATTCTTAACCGCCGTTAAGGTCAAGTCTTTACCGAGAGATGGAGCGCAGGATATCCGGTATTATCTTCTCTAGAAGTTAAGAATAAGAAGGATGTAAATACTATTCCCGTTGTCAACGAATTTCCTGGGATGTTTTTCCCGAAGATGTACCGGTTTACCGCCCGAGCGGGAGATCGAATTCTCAATTGATTTAGTACCAGGGAATGTGTCCTATCTCAATTGCACCATATCGTATGTCGCCAAAAGTAGAGTTGGAGGAGCCGAAAAAGCAATTAGTGGAACCGTTGGAGAAAGAATTTGTACGACCTAGTGTTTCCCCATGGGGTGCGCCAAGACTTTTGGTCAAGAAGAAGGATGGAACGTCACGACTTTGTGTGGACTATCGGCAATTGAACAAGGTGACTATCAAGAATAAATATCCGCTTCCAAGAATCGACGATTTGATGGATCAATTGAGAGGAGCTGTGATATTTTCCAAGATAGATCTACGATCGGGTTATCACCAAATTCGTGTGAAAGGGGAGGATGTGCCGAAAACTGCTTTTCGAACTCGTTATGGACATTATGAGTATCAGGTAATGCCATTCGGGGTGACGAATGCTCCTGCTATATTTATGGATTATATGAACAGGATATTTCGTCCGTATCTAGACAGATTTGTCGTTGTCTTTATCGATGACATTCTGATCTATTCTAGATCGAAGGAAGAGCATGCTGAACATCTGAGTGTTGTTCTTCAGATTTTGAGGGAGAAACAGTTGTATGCGAAGTTGTCTAAGTGTGAGTTCTGGTTAGAAGAAGTTCAATTTCTTGGTCACGTAATTTCTAAAGAAGGTATAGCGGTGGACCCATCGAAAGTGGAGACCTGTTTTACAAATGGGAGAGACCTAAAACAAGAATGAAGTTCGAAGTTTTGTTGGACTTCTTTGGTTATTATCGGAGATTTATCGAAGGTTTTTCCAAGATTGCTGGACCGCTTACACAACTAACGAGGAAAAGTCAAGCTTTCGAATGGACGGAAGAACGTGAAGCTAGTTTTCAAGAGTTGAAGAAGAGGTTAACAAGCTCGCGCGGTGTTAATCCTACCATATTCGACGAAATCTTTCGATGTGTATTGTGACGCTTCTTATCAAGGACTAGGATATGTGTTGATGCAAGATCGGAACGTGGTGGCGTATGCTTCTCGACAATTGAAGGTTCATGAAAAGAATTATCCTACGCATGATTTGGAATTGGCTGCGGTGGTTTTTGCTTTGAAGATATGGAGACACTTTCTCTATGGAGCAACGTTCAACATTTTCAGTGATCACAAGAGTTTAAAGTACTTGTACGACCAGAAGGAGCTGAATATGAGGCAGCGAAGGTGGTTGGAATTTCTGAACGATTACGATTTTCAACTTTTATACCATCCTGGTAAGGCGAATGTCGTGGCCGATGCTTTGAGCAGGAAAATTATTAGTGTTTCTGCTCTAATGATCAAGGAAAAGGAACTCATTGAACAGTTTAGAGATGAGTGGTCGTTTGTTGAGTTAAAACCGGGAAGATCTGTATTAACATGGTTACTATCTCGAGCGAGCTGATGGAGAAGACATAAAAGAAAAGCAAAATGCCGATAAATTTTTGCAAGGAATAAGGGAGCAAATGAAACAAGGCGAGACACTAGAGTTCAAGGAAGGAACTGGTGGAATTCTGAGATTTCGGGGTAGAGTCTCGTGTTCCTCGTAATCGAGAGCTGAGAAGATATATTGTGAAACATGCCCATACTAGTTCTGTTGAGTATGCATCCAGGCATAACAAAGATGTATCAAGACTTGAAGAAGTTATTCGGTGGCATGGAATGAAGGGTGATGTAGTTAGATGCGTGTCAACTTGTCTAGTTTGTCAAAAGTCGAAAGTTGAACACCAAAGACCAGTGGGATGTTGCAACCATTATCGATTCCGAATGGAAATGGGACAAAGCATTTCTATGGATTTCGTTACTGGTTTGCCAAAGACAAGGAGAGGTCATGACGCAATATGGGTTATAGTCGATAGACTTACGAAATCGGCTCATTTCTTACCGATCAATATCAAATATTCATTGGAAAGATTAACCCAGTTGTACATCAGTGAAATTGTCGACTACATGGTGTACCGACAAGTATAATTTCGATCGTGATCCGAGGTTTACGTCAAGATTTTGGCGAAGTCTGCAAGAAGCTATGGGAACTAAGTTACGACCGAGTTCGGCGTATCATCCGCATCGACGGTCGACGAGAGAGAACTATACGATCTTTGGAGGATTTATTGCGTGCTTGTGTTTTGGAACAACGGGGAAGTTGGGATGAATTTTTATCTTTGATAGAATTCACCTACAACAATAGTTTTCACGCAAGCATTGGAATGGCACCTTATGAAGCATTGTATGGAAGACGATGTCGAACGCCGTTATCTTTGGTATCAAGATGGAGAAAGTATGATGTTGGACCGGAGCTTGTACAACAAACTACGGATAAAGTCAAGATGATACAAGAAAAGATGAGGACGACGCAAAGCAGACAAAGAGTTACGCGGATAAGCGAAGATGACCTCTTGAATTTGAGGAGGGTGAGCATGTGTTTTTGAGAGTTACTCCTACGACGGTGTCGGAAGAGTAATTAAGTCTAAGAAGCTTACTCCTAAATTCATTGGACCATATCGATTATCCGACGTATTGGTCCCGTAGCATATCGATTGCTTTGCCGCCTTTCCTATCCAATTTGCATGACGTGTTTCATGTGTCTCGATTACGGAAGTATATGCGATCCGACACATGTTATACAACCGGATGACGTGCAATTAAAGGAGAATTTGACTTACGAAACTTTACCCGTCGGGATAGAGGACGTAAAGGTAAAGCAACTTCGAGGGAAGATGATCGAGCCGGTGAAGGTTATATGGAATGATGTGACGGGTGAAGCTACTTGGGAACCGGAAGATAAAATGAAGGATCAAGTATCCTCATTTGTTCGGATAAACATCAAATTTCGAGGACGAAATTTTTATTTGTGGGGAGTGTTGTAACGCCCCAATTTTTAGAAAATATTCGAATGTATCTTGTTTTCTCGTTTTTCATGCTTTTGTATGAATGACCGCCGTGTCCCCTGTTTTTCTGTTCTTGATTTTTGTATGAAAACAATTTCGATAATACTGAGTTCAAATTTTATTTGATCGTTTTACGTAATTTGCTTGAGACGGTCAAATAAAAATTTTTCTCGAAGCATCGTATTAATTTTTTCGAAAGATATACACTAAATAATACTGCTTGGATATTTTATTTGAACGTTTTGGATAATTACCTACGTTGTGGGAAAAAACGGGAAAATGACCGTTACGTCCCGAACGTACTGTTTTCTCTGTTTTTGTCTGTTTTTAATTGTTTTCTTCTTGATTTAATGCCAGAAAATACTGTCTGTGATTTTATATGAACTTTTTGCGTGATTTGCTCCGAGGCAGGAAAATAATATATTCCGGGCCGGGGAAAATCTTATTTGATTATTTAGAATTGGGGGATCTTACTTAACCCGATTCTGAATGAGACTAAAAATAATCTTTTAATTTTTAGGATTTAACTGTCCAATAAAATAATTTTATATTATTATAATATTATTTTATTAGTCAGTATGTTTTAGTGACAGTGGACCCGGAAATATTTTGCGGGACCCACAATTAGCAGAACGGTTAGATCGGTAGCTTAATTAATCACCGTAGGCTGTAGAACTTTCCAGAACAGGCTGACTCAGCTAGCTGACTCAGCAGAAAATTAAATACACTGTGTGACTCAGCATGTGAGTCACCATAAGCTAACCAATGAGAAGAAGGCTTGCTCACCAAGGCTTAATCTTAGCCTTTGATTCATCCAATGGCTTGGATGAAGCCAAGCAAGGTGCCCACCTTGCACCCCACTTGAAGTCCACGGCCAAGAGGCCTTTGGTGACCAAAATATCACTTTGTCTTCATCACTTTTCTCTCTTCTCTCTCATCAAGAACCCTAGCCACCATTCTTGCCCATTTTCTCCACCATATTCGGCCAAGACACAAACTACACCATCCAACCATCCAAAAATTTTTCTAACCAAGTTTCCTTAATCTAAACACCATTCTAAGAACCTTTGTAGTTGGGAGTTTCTTCAAATTCTTCCATCTAAGGCTTGGAAACCAACCTTGGAAGTTTTACCTAGAAGGTGTTTGGTGGAGTGAAAACCGTGACCTAAGGAGGTGAGAAAGCAAGTTTTTGTCTTCATTTAAGGTAAGAGGAAGACAATTCTTATCATCCCTTGATGGTGGTAAGAAGATGGAGTTATTTGTGATGTTGTAGAATCCATAAGGATTCGGTGGTCATGTGTTATTTATGTGTGTATTTGTTAATTTTTGTGGTTGCTAGTAGCTTAAGTGTTATGTGTTAGTAGCTATCTTATTTGGTAATTGTAATAATCTTGCATGTCTAATAGCTTTTGAATGCATGTCTACAAGCTTTAATTTAGGTTGTATGTGTTAGAAAATATTTTGCATGTGTTAGAAATATTTTGCATATGTTAGAAATATAATGCATGTGTTAGAAATTGTATGATAAGTCATAGGATGTGAATAACATGTGTAAGTTTGTATGAGTGTTCCAAAGAACACAATCCAATAGCTCACGGCAATGCCAAAGTTTGGAGGACCAAAATGTTCTCTTGATTTTTCCTAAAGTGTAGCTTAATTAACCTAGGAGAATCAAGAAAGTTTCTAATTGATTTGATCAAAGAAAAATGCATTTAGAAATCAAATGGTACAAACTTAGTATTTTGGGCCAATATGCCTATAGGATTAAATTGAATATAGATAACTATTTTCTAAAATGATTTAATGAACTTAGACTATAGAATACATTTGATATAATTTAAAAGGTGAAAGACATTTTGGAAATCAAATGCAAAAGTTTTATAAAATTCGGCCAACATGCCACTATAGGAATTCATGATTTTAAAAACTTGTTTCTAAATTTTTTAAAGAAACAATACAAGTTAAGAAGAAATTTTCTATAATAATTTATGAAGGAACCAATTGATTAGAAGTAAATCTAAAGGGTTAAAATTCATAATTTTATCATTAGGAAGGAAATACAGTAATGTTAAGAAATTTTCTAACATATAGCTCACTTTTGGTTTTGAAGCATGTTAGAGATTTCAAAAAGAATTTAATGAAATGGTTAAAAAATTAGGTAAAAGAAATTTTTATGGAAAAATTAGAAAACCATTATTATAAGTTTCCAAACAAAATATTTTGTCAATTTTTAGTAAAAATGAACCTATAAGATAGTCAAAATATCCTAATGACAAGATATACGGTATGAAAAATTATTATACGTAGTTTAAAGGTACTAAATATTATTTCTATCTGTTTAAACAAGTAATTTTAAAGGCATTCGAATAAGAAAATGATTTAAAAATCCTACGCGATTGAGAAAACGAATTAAAAATGCTACGCGATTTTAAAACAGAAAAATATTTTTACCCGATTTTTAAACGTTTGTAAAAACGACGAGATTTCAAAAACGCGATAAAATTTCTACGCGATTGAACGTTACCGTATTTATTTTTCATTGTCGGGAAAACGTGAACCCGTACGGGTTTTTGAGGTTATTTTGCTGTCGGGAAAAAGTGAACCCGTACAGGCTTTCTGCCATTGAGGGCATATATTTCTATCTTAAGGGCATTTTCGTAATTTCATATATTTGGAATTATGTTTTGTCTTTATGCCAATTTTTGGTGTTTTGGGTTGACGAGACGAATTACATCGTGTTGTCGATGCGATAAGTGTAGTGTTGTTTATTGTTCTAATAAACTTGGAGACTTTAGTGTACGGGATCCCACACGTGAGTTGGTAGCTCATTGGCCGTAGTAAACCGATAGCACATTAATGTACTCGACATTCACTATATTTAATCGAGGTTTGTAAAGTCTAGTAGTACATTGCCTATAGTGCCACAACGGAGATCATGAACTATACTACGCCTGGATGGTAGATTCCCGTTGTCGTAGGCTATCGACGCAACGTGTGATCGCGTAATAGTTGGTTGGGCGTGCCGTGGTACTAATAGATTTTGCAAGTCATTCTCTCTCGATATCTGTTTGGGTTTAGCTCCATGGAGTAGGGTTGTGTTTTGGTGTATTTGAGTATATCTTGGATATTATTCCATTTTTCTCTATTTATCTTTATTTGGTAACGTCTTGGATATTTTTACATTTTCTCTATTTATATTTATCTGATAATTTTTATGTTAGTTGTCTATTTCTTATCTTATCTTATCCGTGAGATTGATTTATCGTGTGATTTTCTTTATTTGTGATCTGTCTATGATGTTTCGAAACCCTAGGATATTTAATATGTATTATCGTTATAGCTTCTTCATATTGTATAAACTGTGTAATTGTTATTTGTCGTCTTCTTATTTGCCATGTTGTGATGGTTTTATGTTGTCTTACCTCTTTATTGTATGTGTCTATTGTCTATTTATTTTATGCGGGTAAAGAGTTTGAAGAGGAAGAAGAGGAACAGCCTCTTGAGATCGTGTACCCTGAGGAAGAGGGAGACCAGCAGACCGACGATCAGTTTTACGAGCAAGAACCATCCGATCATCCATACCCTCTGGATTGATTGCGTGGGGGATGGCGACACCTGCATTTTTGGGATTTGTAGAGCTGGTATTCCATGGAGGTGATCTGGCTTGGCATTTGCGAGGAGATCGTGCTTCTGTTACCTATGCTGGACGTATGACTGTGATTCTACGTCATCAGTTTGATGGAGATCCGGTTGCGACGACGACGCTTTTTCTGCATTTAGAGTTGCCCTTATCCATTAGGCGTTATTGGGGTGCTGAAAACCCTGAGCCTAGTGAGATAAGCATCGTATCGACTGCGCGATCCCGTTATCGCCGTATGTCGAGACATCAGGGATATTTATCTCCTGATGATCATTTTCACACCGAGAGTGATCCATCAGAGGAGTAGATAATCATGATGTTTTTTTTGGGCGCGTCAGCGTATGTCTGTATATATTAACTCTTTTATTGCTTTCTTTACTGTTCTTGTTTAAAGAGTTATAATCTTAGTTGTAAATTATATGTACAGTTTATAACTTAACCATATGTATATTATTAGTGATGATGTTTTTTTTTTTATTTCGTATATTTCGTATTATCTTTTTATTACATATTTCGTTTATCGTGAATTATTTTTACAACCCGTAATAATTTTAACAAATATTCCGCAACTTGGGTAGATTTTATTTCTATTTATTTTATTTTATTTTATGTGTGACATCCTCCAAAGGGGTGTTACATTAGTTGGTATCAGAGCCCAAGTTAGAGTCTTTTGGGGTTGTGGTTGGGTCTGTTTTTGTTTGTGCTGTGTGATTCTCTGTGATCTTTGTGATTTATATCCTTTTGGAAATATCTTAAAGGATGTATCTGACTTTGTTTTGTTATGTTTGAAGAAAGAAGATGGCTGGTCGAGGTAGAGGACGTGCTAACGTAAATCGAGATGAGGACCCGATGTTGGTTTTCTTGAGGCTATGCGTGCGAGATGGTGAAGTGATAACTCAAAGAAAATTTGAGAGCAGCCCAACAACAAGATGCTACAGCAGATGCCCTAAATTTATCTGAATTTAGGCGTCATAATCCGCCACAATTTAGAGGCGAGGTGGATCCGGAGAAAGCGAGTCAGTGGATGCAAGATTTAGAGAGAATATTTGAAGGGATGAGATGTACCGATGAAAAGAAAGTGACTTATGTTGTTTTCATGCTGAGAGGAGATGCAGAACATTGGTGGAGAGGAATCCGCCGAGTGTTGCAAGTCAAGGGACCGAGATCACTTGGGAAGTGTTTTCTAATACTTTCTCGGATAAATATTTTCTGCGAGTGTTAGGCATGCCAAGGAAATGGAATTTCTTGGGTTGCGACAGGGGAATATGACGGTGAATGAGTATGCCACAAAATTTGAGAGTTTATCTCAATTCTCGGATTACGCTCGAGACACGACAAGATGATGTGTGGAGATGCAGGAAGTTTGAATCGTGTTTAAGGGTGGAACCGAAACGAGGAGTGGTATCTTTGAGGATGACTCGGTTTCATGCTTTGGTGGATGCTTGTGCTCGACCTGGAGGAGTTGGAGCCATCTAGAGATCAAAGGAATCGGAATTTTGGACCGACAAGGTTTCGAGAGAGGTGGAGGTAGTAATGCCAATCGGTTTCGGCAGTAAGCCATACACCTGTGCCAACAGAAGTCAATCTCAACGACCATCCGTTAGTGGAAGTGCAAGTGGAAGTGGAGCTGGACGATTGCAGGGTGGCGTTTACGCCAACGTGTTTTAAGTGCGGGAAGAAAGGTCATATTTCTCCCGAGTGTACAGCTAAAGGTACAGCTTTGTTTCAATTGTAAACAACCTGGGCACATAGCGAAGGATTGTCCACAAATGAGAGAAAACCCGTTGTTCGGTATGTTAAAGCTAATCAAAGCAAAAATCGGAAGTACTCAACCGAGATCCGGAGGACGAGTATATACAATGGTGGGATCTCGAGATTTCTAAGTCTCGATGATCTTATTCAGGAGAAGGAGACATTGGAGGTAACCTTCGACTGTCTTGTATGACTCGGGTGCTACACACTCGTTTATTGCATATGATTGTGTAGAAAGGTTGAAGTTGCCCATATCTTCTCTGAATGTTATGTTGAATGTATCTACGCCAACTGCTAAACCTGTAGTTACTTCTAAGATTTGTTTGGATTGTCCAATTGTTGTGAAGGACCGTTTGTTTTTGGTTGATTTGATTTGTTTGCCTCTCATTGAGATAGATGTAATCTTAGGGATGGACTGGTTATGTTCTAACCATATCCTCATAGATTGTGCAAAGAAAACTATAGTTTTTCCTAAGGAAGAAGAGTCTGGATTCTTAACTGCTGTTAAGGTCAAGTCTTTACTGAGAGATGGAGCGCAGGGATATCTGGTATTATCTTCTCTAGAAGTTAAGAATGAGAAGGATGTAAATACTATTCCTGTTGTCAACGAATTTCCGGATGTTTTTCCTGAAGATGTACCTGGTTTACCGCCTGAGCGGGAGATCGAATTCTCAATTGATTTAGTACGGGAACAGTGTCCTATCTCAATTGCACCATATCGTATGTCGCCGTAGAGTTGGAGGAGCCGAAAAAGCAATTAGTGGAACTGTTGGAGAAAGAATTTGTACGACCTAGTGTTTCCCACATGGGGTGCGCCGCATTTTTGGTCAAGAAGAAGGATGGAACGTCACGACTTTGTGTGGACTATCGGCAATTGAACAAGGTGACTATCAAGAATAAATATCCGCTTCCAAGAATCGACGATTTGATGGATCAATTGAGAGGAGCCGTGATATTTTCCAAGATAGATCTACGATCGGGTTATCACCAAATTCGTGTGAAAGGGGAGGATGTGCCGAAAACCGCTTTTCGAACTCGTTATGGACATTATGAGTATCGTGTAATGCCATTCGGGGTGACGAATGCTCCCGCTATATTTATGGATTATATGAACAGGATATTTCGTCCGTATCTAGACAGATTTGTCGTTGTCTTTATCGATGACATTCGATCTATTCTAGATCGAAGGAAGAGCATGCCTGAACATCTAAGTGTTGTTCTTCGATTTTGAGGGAGAAACAGGTTGTATGCGAAGTTGTCTAAGTGTGAGTTCGGTTAGAAGAAGTTCAATTTCTTGGTCACGTAATTTCTAAAGAAGGTATAGCGGTGGACCCATCGAAAGTGGAGACTGTTTTACAGTGGGAGAGACCTAAGACAGTAACAGAAGTTCGAAGTTTTGTTGGACTTGCTGGTTATTATCGGAGATTTATCGAAGGTTTTTCCAAGATTGCTGGACCGCTTACACAACTAACGAGGAAAAGTCAAGCTTTCGAATGGACGGAAGAACGTGAAGCTAGTTTTCAAGAGTTGAAGAAGAGGTTAACAACTGCGCCGGTGTTAATCCTACCAGATTCGACGAAATCTTTCGATGTGTATTGTGACGCTTCTTATCAAGGACTAGGATATGTGTTGATGCAAGATCGGAACGTGGTGGCGTATGCTTCTCGACAATTGAAGGTTCATGAAAAGAATTATCCTACGCATGATTTGGAATTGGCTGCGGTGGTTTTTGCTTTGAAGATATGGAGACACTTTCTCTATGGAGCAACGTTCAACATTTTCAGTGATCACAAGAGTTTAAAGTACTTGTACGACCAGAAGGAGCTGAATATGAGGCAGGAAGGTGGTTTGAATTTCTCGAACGATTACGATTTTCAACTTTTATACCATCCTGGTAAGGCGAATGTCGTGGCCGATGCTTTGAGCAGGAAAATTATTAGTGTTTCTGCTCTAATGATCAAGGAAAAGGAACTCATTGAACAGTTTAGAGATGAGTGGTCGTTTGTTGAGTTAAAACCGGGGAAGATCTGTATTAACATGGTTACTATCTCGAGCGAGCTGATGGAAGACATAAAAGAAAAGCAAAATGCCGATAAATTTTTGCAAGGAATAAGGGAGCAAATGAAACAAGGCGAGACACTAGAGTTCAAGGAAGGAACTGGTGGAATTCTGAGATTTCGGGGTAGAGTCTGTGTTCCTCGTAATCGAGAGCTGAGAAGATATATTGTGAAACATGCCCATACTAGTCTGTTGAGTATGCATCCAGGCATAACAAAGA
Organism: Ormosia emarginata; assembly: GCA_029884605.1. NCBI lineage: Eukaryota > Viridiplantae > Streptophyta > Magnoliopsida > Fabales > Fabaceae > Ormosia > Ormosia emarginata. The sequence continues at coordinate 1,835,935 of JAQQTP010000062.1, forward strand.
TGTATCAAGACTTGAAGAAGTTATTCTGGTGGCATGGAATGAAGGGTGATGTAGTTAGATGCGTGTCAACTTGTCTAGTTTGTCAAAAGTCGAAAGTTGAACACCAAAGACCAGCTGGGATGTTGCAACCATTATCGATTCCAGAATGGAAATGGGACAGCATTTCTATGGATTTTCGTATCTTGGTTTGCCAAAGACAAGGAGAGGTCATGACGCAATATGGGTTATAGTCGATAGACTTACGAAATCGGCTCATTTCTTACCGATCAATATCAAATATTCATTGGAAAGATTAACCCGCTTGTACATCAGTGAAATTGTCAGACTACATGGTGTACCGACAAGTATAATTTCTGATCGTGATCCGAGGTTTACGTCAAGATTTTGGCGAAGTCTGCAAGAAGCTATGGGAACTAAGTTACGACTGAGTTCAGCGTATCATCCGCAGACTGACGGTCAGACAGAGAGAACTATACAGTCTTTGGAGGATTTATTGCGTGCTTGTGTTTTGGAACAACGGGGAAGTTGGGATGAATTTTTATCTTTGATAGAATTCACCTACAACAATAGTTTTCACGCAAGCATTGGAATGGCACCTTATGAAGCATTGTATGGAAGACGATGTCGAACGCCGTTATGCTGGTATCAAGATGGAGAAAGTATGACTGTTGGACCGGAGCTTGTACAGCAAACTACGGATAAAGTCAAGATGATACAAGAAAAGATGAGGACGACGCAAAGCAGACAAAAGAGTTACGCGGATAAGCGAAGACGACCTCTTGAATTTGAGGAGGGTGAGCATGTGTTTCTGAGAGTTACTCCTACGACTGGTGTCGGAAGGGTAATTAAGTCTAAGAAGCTTACTCCTAAATTCATTGGACCATATCAGATTATCCGACGTATTGGTCCTGTAGCATATCAGATTGCTTTGCCGCCTTTCCTATCCAATTTGCATGACGTGTTTCATGTGTCTCAGTTACGGAAGTATATGCCAGATCCGACACATGTTATACAACCAGATGACGTGCAATTAAAGGAGAATTTGACTTACGAAACTTTACCTGTCGGATAGAGGACATAAAGGTAAAGCAACTTCGAGGGAAGATGATCGAGCTGGTGAAGGTTATATGGAATGATGTGACGGGTGAAGCTACTTGGGAACTGGAAGATAAAATGAAGGATCAGTATCCTCATTTGTTCGGATAAACATCAAATTTCGAGGACGAAATTTTTATTTGTGGGGAGTGTTGTAACGCCCCAATTTTTAGAAAATATTCTCGAATGTCTGTTTTCTCGTTTTTCATGCTTTTGTATGAATGACCGCCGTGTCCCCTGTTTTTCGTTCTTGATTTTTGTATGAAAACAATTTCGATAATACAGTTCAAATTTTATTTGATCGTTTTACGTAATTTGTTTGAGACGGTCAAATAAAAATTTTTTCGAGCCATCGTATTAATTTTTCTCGAAAGATATACAGACTAAATAATACCGCTGGATATTTTATTTGAACGTTTTGGATAATTACCTACGTTGTGGGAAAAAAAAACGGGAAAATGACCGTTACGTCCCGAACGTCATCGTTTTCTCGTTTTTGTCTGTTTTTAATTGTTTTCTTCTTGATTTAATGCCGAAAATATTGTCTCGTGATTTTATATGAACTTTTTGCGTGATTTGCTCCGAGGCGGAAAATAATATATTCGGCCGGGAAAATCTTATTTGATTATTTAGAATTGGGGGATCTTACTTAACCCGATTCTCGAATGTACTAAAAATAATCTTTTAATTTTTAGGATTTAATCGTCCAATAAAATAATTTTATATTATTATAATATTATTTTATTAGTCAAGATGTTTTAGTGACAAAGTGGACCCGGAAATATTTTGCGGGACCCACAATTAGTAGAACGGTTAGATCGGTAGCTTAATTAATCACCGTAGGTCGTAGAACTTTCGAACAGTGCCGACTCACTAGTCGACTCGTGAGAAAATTAAATACACCGTGTGACTCAAAGATGTGAGTCACCATAAGCTAACCAATGAGAAGAAGGCTTGCTCACCAAGGCTTAATCTTAGCCTTTGATTCATCCAATGGCTTGGATGAAGCCAAGCAAGGTGCCCACCTTGCACCCCACTTGAAGTCCACGGCCAAGAGGCCTTTGGTGACCAAAATATCACTTTGTCTTCATCACTTTCTCTCTTCTCTCTCATCAAGAACCCTAGCCACCATTCTTGCCCATTTTCTCCACCATATTCGGCCAAGACACAAACTACACCATCCAACCATCCAAAAATTTTTCTAACCAAGTTTCCTTAATCTAAACACCATTCTAAGAACCTTTGTAGTTGGGAGTTTCTTCAAATTCTTCCATCTAAGGCTTGGAAACCAACCTTGGAAGTTTTACCTAGAAGGTGTTTGGTGGAGTGAAAACCGTGACCTAAGGAGGTGAGAAAGCAAGTTTTTGTCTTCATTTAAGGTAAGAGGAAGACAATTCTTATCATCCCTTGATGGTGGTAAGAAGATGGAGTTATTTGTGATGTTGTAGAATCCATAAGGATTCGGTGGTCATGTGTTATTTATGTGTGTATTTGTTAATTTTTGTGGTTGCTAGTAGCTTAAGTGTTATGTGTTAGTAGCTATCTTATTTGGTAATTGTAATAATCTTGCATGTCTAATAGCTTTTGAATGCATGTCTACAAGCTTTAATTTAGGTTGTATGTGTTAGAAAATATTTTGCATGTGTTAGAAATATTTTGCATATGTTAGAAATATAATGCATGTGTTAGAAATTGTATGATAAGTCATAGGATGTGAATAACATGTGTAAGTTTGTATGAGTGTTCCAAAGAACACAATCCAATAGCTCACGGCAATGCCAAAGTTTGGAGGACCAAAATGTTCTCTTGATTTTTCCTAAAGTGTAGCTTAATTAACCTAGGAGAATCAAGAAAGTTTCTAATTGATTTGATCAAAGAAAAATGCATTTAGAAATCAAATGGTACAAACTTAGTATTTTGGGCCAATATGCCTATAGGATTAAATTGAATATAGATAACTATTTTCTAAAATGATTTAATGAACTTAGACTATAGAATACATTTGATATAATTTAAAAGGTGAAAGACATTTTGGAAATCAAATGCAAAAGTTTTATAAAATTCGCCAACATGCCACTATAGGAATTCATGATTTTAAAAACTTGTTTCTAAATTTTTTAAAGAAACAATACAAGTTAAGAAGAAATTTTCTATAATAATTTATGAAGGAACCAATTGATTAGAAGTAAATCTAAAGGGTTAAAATTCATAATTTTATCATTAGGAAGGAAATACAGGAATGTTAAGAAATTTTCTAACATATAGCTCACTTTTGGTTTTGAAGCATGTTAGAGATTTCAAAAAGAATTTAATGAAATGGTTAAAAAATTAGGTAAACAGAAATTTTTATGGAAAAATTAGAAAACCATTATTATAAGTTTCCAAACAAAAAATCTTGTCAATTTTTAGTAAAAATGAACCTATAAGATAGTCAAAATATCCTAATGACAGTATACGGTATGAAAAATTATTATACGTAGTTTAAAGGTACTAAATATTATTTCTATCTGTTTAAACAGTAATTTTAAAGGCATTCGAATAAGAAAATGATTTAAAAATCCTACGCGATTGAGAAAACGAATTAAAAAATGCTACGCGATTTTAAAAACAGAAAAATATTTTTACCCGATTTTTAAACGTTTGTAAAAACGACGAGATTTCAAAAACGCGATAAAATTTCTACGCGATTGAACGTTACCGTATTTATTTTTTTGTCGGGAAAACGTGAACCCGCATGGTTTTGAGGTTATTTTTCTTTGTCGGGAAAAAGTGAACCCGTACTGAGCTTTACGCCATTGAGGGCATATATTTCTATCTTAAGGGCATTTTCGTAATTTCATATATTTGGAATTATGTTTTGTCTTTATGCCAATTTTTGGTGTTTTGGGTTGACGAGGACGAATTACATCGTGTTGTCGATGCGATAAGTGTAGTGTTGTTTATTGTTCTAATAAACTTGGAGACTTTAGTGTACGGGATCCCACATGTGGATCAGTTGGTAGCTCCGTTGGGCCGTGGTAAACCGATAGCACATTAATGTACTCGACATTCACTATATTTAATCGAGGTTTGTAAAGTCTAGTAGTACATTGCCTATAGTGCCACAACGGGAGACTGTGAACTATACTACGCCTGGATGGTAGATTCCCAGTGTCGTAGGCTATTGACGCAACGTGTGATCGCGTAATAGTTGGTTGGGCACCGTGGTACTAATAGATTTTGCAAGTCATTCTCTCTGATATCTGTTTGGGTTTAGCTCCATGGAGTAGGGTTGTGTTTTGGTGTATTTGAGTATATCTTGGATATTATTCCATTTTTCTCTATTTATCTTTATTTGGTAACGTCTTGGATATTTTTACATTTTCTCTATTTATATTTATCTGATAATTTTTATGTTAGTTGTCTATTTCTTATCTTATCTTATCCGTGAGATTGATTTATACGTGTGATTTTCTTTATTTGTGATCCGTCTATGATGTTCGAAACCCTAGGATATTTAATATGTATTCATCGTTATAGCTTCTTCATATTGTATAAGCTGCGTAATTGTTATTTGTCGTCTTCTTATTTGCCATGTTGTGATGGTTTTATGTTGTCTTACCTCTTTATTGTATGTGTCTATTGTCTATTTATTTTATGCGGTAAAGAGTTTGAAGAGGAAGAAGAGGAATGTACCTCTTGAGATCGTGTACCCGAGGAAGAGGGAGACCCCAGACCGACGATCGGTTTACGAGCAAGAACCATCCGATCATCCATACCCTCCGGATTGATTGCGTGGGGGATGGCGACACACCCGCATTTTTGGGATTTGTAGAGTGGTATTCCATGGAGGTGATCCGGCTTGGCATTTGCGAGGAGATCGTGCTTCGTTACCTATCTTTGGACGTATGACTGTGATTCTACGTCATCAGTTTGATGGAGATCCGGTTGCGACGACGACGCTTTTTCTGCATTTAGAGTTGCCCTTATCCATTAGGCGTTATTGGGGTGCTGAAAACCCTGAGCCTAGTGAGATAAGCATCGTATCGACTGCGCGATCCCGTTATCGCCGTATGTCGAGACATCAGGGATATTTATCTCCTGATGATCATTTTCACACCGAGAGTGATCCATCAGAGGAGTAGATAATCATGATGTTTTTTTTGGGCGCGTCAGCGTATGTCTGTATATATTAACTCTTTTATTGCTTTCTTTACTGTTCTTGTTTAAAGAGTTATAATCTTAGTTGTAAATTATATGTACAGTTTATAACTTAACCATATGTATATTATTAGTGATGATGTTTTTTTTTATTTCGTATTTTTCGTATTATCTTTTTATTACATATTTCTGTTTATCAGGAATTATTTTTACAACCCGTAATAATTTTAACAAATATTCCGCAACTTGGGTAGATTTTATTTCTATTTATTTTATTTTATTTTATGTGTGACATCCTCCAAAGGGGTGTTACAAGCTACGCATTTTGCAAGCCGCGACGAGATGAGTTTAATGCCACGGCATCCCAACCTAAAATGTAACGCGCCACAGCGTAAGTAGTTAAATGCCGCGATGTGACTCTGTTTTCTGAGCCCTATAAATATTGTTGTATTAATTTTCTGAGGAGGTTAGGTCATATTTTAGAAAGTTGCGGCCAGGTTTTAGCATTTCAGACTAGAAGAAAACAGAAGTGACCAAGTTTGGAATCTCCCTTCACCTTGGTGGAGGATTGAAGCTTGGAGGATCATCCCCTTAAGCTTTGTTCTTCCCTTTTCTTCTCCTTTCTCTTTTCCATTTCCATGACTATGACTATTTGTGATATATTTTTGTTTGTTATGGCTGGTTAGGCTGTTTATAGGGTTTTTCTTTGGATCCTCCTATGGATATTGATTAAACTTGTAATCCTTTAAGTTATATACATGATTTGATTTTTGTTCAATCATATAGTGTTTAATGTTTTGGATGTTTGATCAACTTTCAATTGATTTGTTTAAATGTAATGAACCTAGACATAGTAATTTAGATTTGAGATCATATATATGATTGATGCATGTTCTATTTCATTCAATTGGTTTGGATGCGATGATTCGTTAATAGGATAGAAATATACCTATTGGTCATGCATAGTAATTATTGGGAATAAATCTTAATGAGCAGATTTACACTAATTCTCATGGACACTAGTGAATTAGGTAATGAAAGCATGATTAATTGACCTAGACATAGACTTTTAACTAATTTAGATTCTCAAGCTAACCTAGCCATTTCATTTATATTGCTCATAAGGATTGCTTGTTATCAATGGAAGTAGGAGGTGAAAAAGGAATCTTTATTCTCTAAATATCAACTCTAATTTCAATATGATAGTTTTTAAGTTCTTATAATTAGTAAACACAAATCTCAATTTATATGTCCTTGAATAGAAATACTTGAGTTATTAGTTTATATTTAATACTGAATTTAACGTTTATCCTCGTAGGAACGATATCTGACTCCTAGCTACATTACAAGTGCGACCCGTGCACTTACTAATGGGATATAATTATATAGTTTCAAACCCAAGTGCAAGTTGTTTCAAGTAGTAAATTCTCGGGAGTCCGAGGTCGATCCATAGGGAATTGATGAAGAGAAAATTATTTGAGGTACGGAGAATATTTGTCACAATACTAAAAATAATATAAGTTGTTCACAGTTGAAAAAGATTTGCTTGGGTTAGGAGATCCATTTTTGGTAATAAATTAAAAACAAGATTATTTCGTTTTATCACTCAATTGAAATCATGCATAATGAAGATTCTAATCGGAAGATTTAACATTCAAAGTTCAATCATGTAATCATATAATGGTTCCAATAACTATCTACCAATACTTGTAAATCGTCAAAAGCATCCACTGTACCAATCATATTGTCTACAATGGATCAAGATATTCATTATACAAGAAGAGTTTCTAAATTAATTGGAAACAACATACAACTCATATAAAGATCGCATAAAAATATATCATTTAAAGCACAAGAAAGAAATTAATCTAACCTTAACTTATTACCAAGAGCTTCACCTTTTCACCCAAGCAAGATGAAAATTTAGTTACTCATAGACAAGAAGAAAGAAAGAGAGAAGAAGAGAAAGATGAACATAACTTCACTTAAGAATAAGAGAAAATTACAACAAAGGAAGCAATTAACATACAAACATTAAAGTAAAATCTAGACTAACACTAAGCTAACACCCTCAAATGATCAGCCATTGCCTCTTTTTATAGAATTAGAAGAGTACAAATAGCCAAAAGAGATGATGGATGATGAGAACAAAATGATAAAAGAGATGAATGGTGGGTGGATTCTTGTCTCCGAAATGTTTCCCTTCTGAACTCATGACATGCGTCATTTTTGAGTCAAGTGGTCTTCATGAAAGTTCTAGCACATTGTCTCAGTTTTCCAGAGACACCAAGTTTAGCCAAATCCAATAACCACAGCCCAAGATATGGCCCAATTACTGCTCATGGGTCAGGCCCAACGTTAGCACCTCTGTTCTGACTTCTAAGCCCAATATCACCTTCAAGGAATCCGAACTAGCTTTTGTGTTCTTCATGAAAGTTGTAGATATGGCTCTTAACCTTCCACTGTCAAAATTTCAGAATTATTGAACTCCAATAGCCTAAGATATAGCCTAATGAGTGCATAAAGGTCAAGCTGTCAGGTTCAAAACACTAGATTTTGCTTCAACTCCAATTTGAGTTATCCAAACATGTGTTTCTGGTCTTGAGGCCTTCATGAAAGTTGTAGAAATTTATCTTAGCTTAAAAACAAGACCAAAATCACATCCATCGGATATTTGTAACTCAAATTATAGCCAGTTTACTGAAAAAGCCAAGTAAGAAGGTTATACAATGAATGAAATATATTGCTATTAATGTGGTTCTTGCTATCAAGTGAATAGTTATTAGAGAATTATCTTAACTTTCCAACAAGACCAGAATCACATTAATCAGATAATTACAACTCAAGTTGTGGCTACTTTACTTAAGAATGCAATCACCTAAGTTAATGATAATTCAAGCAATAATTTCTTCAATGATCCAATTAAGCTTAATTTCATAAAATGTGACAAAATCAACTTAATTAAGCCAAATTGAACTTTAAGAAGCCTAGTTAGAGGATTATAAAATGCATAAAATACATTGTTATCAAATTCCCCCACATTAAACTTTTGCACTCCCAAGCAAAACACATAAGAACAAAAAACTAAGGAACAAAGAAAAAAAATGACACTGACTCAAAAGCTAAAAATTCTAAAAGATTTAATGAAACAAGAAGAGCAACCAGTCATTCAAGGGAACAAAGCATTTTTTTTTTAGGTAATATTTCTTCACATCTCAAACCAACAAGCAAGGAAACTTCAGTTAAAAAGAACGAATCAAGAATGATAGATCCTCTCAAGATTCACTCTTAATCTTTCAAGCATTAAAAAGGTAAGTTTTTCACTCAATTCAACCCATGAAAAATTACACTACCATAAGCTTGCTTATCTTCTACTTCTCCACTACTCAGAACACATGCACACAAAAATCAAGAGGACTTTATTCAAGGTTGTAACGGGGTCAAGGTAAAGAAGGAGGGATAATATGGACATAAGAAGATAAATACCAAAGAGAATAAAAGAGCATTATGGTATAGTTAGAGTGGAAAAGATATTTGAGAACATTCATCAATAAGGACAATGACCAATATTTGACTAATGTTTTGTTGAAGATTAATCCCAAATTGATGAGTTGAATTCATTGTTAGGCATAAACCTTCTCCTTCTCTTCCTGTTGTTTCCAAGCATCCATCTTTATTCTAGATATGGATATGTCACATAGTGTATCAGATGGTCAGCTCTTTCTTTCTTTTCTTTTCTTTTTCTTTTTTTTTTTTTTTTTTTTTTTTTTTTTTTTTTTTTTTTTTTTTACTTTTTCCCTTTTTTTTTACACACACACACCCCCACACTTGTTTAAGAACAAAGTCAATGCTCTCTTATTCCCTAAGGTCAGGTAAAAACATGTTCCTTTTTTTTCTTTTTTTTTTTAAAGGTACGTAATAAGCTAAAAACAAGAACTAGCCAAATAAGCTCAAATGGGTTACACAAGGAAAAATATACAAGGATGGCTATTTGGTCAAAGTAGCTATTTTAAAATGCCTCAATCATATTTATGTATGCATGTGAAAATGTAACCTCAAAAAGAATCAAAGCAAGTTCTAGAGTAACATTTTCACAGGTGAAAATCACACAAGAAAGAAGAGAATGGTACAAATGTTCAATCCATTCATCAATAGGCTCAAAATCTCACAAGGCATATTTCTATCATTCTCAATCCATCAATTCAACATTCATATCCAAGCATGTGATTTATAAGAAAGAAGAAAATTTATGCTATGACCCAAGATATGCTTTTTGCTACTTCTAAAATGGTTTTTTTTTTCTCAACTATGATGCGTCTCAAAAGTAAAATTACCTTAAGGGCAAAATTTACTCCTTACTCGCCATCCTTAATTGGTTTTGTTGTAGGTTTCGACGGTCATCTCACTAAACATACTTTCTTCAACTAAAATGCGTCTCGGGAGTAAAATTACTCCTTACTCGCCAATATTCATTGGTTTAGCAAGTTCATGAAAATCATATCATACTTCCCTACTTTTTTTTTTAACTATCCTTATCCTTCCCCCACCAGATCACAACATTGTCCGCAATGTTAAAATATAGATGAGTAAAGGATAGAAGATATTACCTTTGGAGAAATCGACACAAATTTAAACCGAGAAACAAATGACGATAAATAAAATCAAACCCATTAAAGATGAAGTGTCGATCGGCTTTTTTTTTTTTCTTCTTTGCTTCCTCACTGCTTCCTGATGACCAATTTATCTGAGCTAGGACCTTATCAGGTTCATACTCGAAAGCTTCTAATTTATCAATGAGCTCATCAATAGTGGAGGCAGAGATAAGAAGTTTTCTTGCCGAAGGAGTGATAAATTTCTGTTCCACAGCTTTATCAAGAAAAAATAACAAAAGATCAAAGAAATTATTAACATTTAACAAACCAATGGGTTTATGGTGGATGTTCAGTTGGGCCCAAGAGACAATTTGAAAAATTTCTTCCAAAGTACCAAAACCACCTGGTAAGGCAATGAATGCATCAGAGTTGTCAAGCATTGTTTTCATTCGGCCATGCATAGATGATACTTGAATTTCTTCTCCAACTGTCTTGCCAGTGATGTTATTTTGAGTTAAAGGTTTAGGAATGACACCTAAAACCTGACCGCCTCCTAGAAATGCAGAGAGTGATACAGCCCCCATTAACCCACGACAACCACCCCCATATACAACATGAATATTCCTTGCAGCAAGTGTTCGACCAAGAGCGCTTGCTACACTTACAAACTCTAAACCCTTCCCATAACTTGACCCACAAAAACACGGACATTTTTAATGTTATGAACAGGAGGTCCCATAATTTCACCTTCCTCCGAATGATTATGAGTTGGAGGAAAGTGAAGAGAATGAAGTGTTTAAATAGGGAAAAGAAGGGAAAAAATAATCATAGCACCTATATGGGTAGGTTGGTCGTTGTCGAAAAGTTTGAAAATAAAAAACAGAATCTTTTTTTTTTTTTTTTTTTTTTCACTATTTGATTTTTTTTTTTAACTTCATGAAAACCATCGGGGTAAAGAAGTCTAGAAACCCCGAAGGACCCTGCTCAAAGGATCGTCCGTCCAAAAATCAAAATATACAACAAAATCATACAAAGATAAAAGAAATATAATAATAAACGAAGACATACCTGTATGTACGGCTTTCATAGCGTATCTTTATATTGCGTGTCATGAATGCGGTAGTGGCATGTATTTGAGTTGCGTGTCACCGGTGCAACATATGAATTCCACAAGGATTGCCGAACCGACAACAAGAACCTTTGAATCCTTTCCGTCCCTTTACGGAAGAATGACCCTCTATCTTCCTGCAAACCTAATTAAAGGCCTCGTATTCTAAGAAGATGGTACCTGACCGCAGCCAGTCAGAACTCGCTATAGAGACCTACTAATTAAAGTAAGTATACAGCTCAGATAACAGTTTTCGTTCACTGTAAAGACGGGACGCTTCTTTCTGTCCATCAGCGCTACAGAGCCTTGGTTCCAAGAACTGGGAATGTAGTACACGGCTCTCTACAGAGCATGGCACACGAACTTTATTTACATACTGGCGTGTGAAGGTCTCCTCCTGAGTCTATGACAGGACGGACATCCGCCCGGGGCTCCTAATCTAATTAAAGACCAAGTACAACCGTAGTTTTGCCCTCTATTTTTTTTAAAGTTGTTAGAAACCTGATGAAAGATGGGTGTATACTCACTTGAGATTGGGATGGAGGTAGTCTGCTCTTTCGGCTTTGTGCCAAAGCATTGTTGACCAGTATTAGACCCATTCAAGACCAGCGCAACATAGGGCTCCCAAAAGGGACAAGTGGCCATAATACGACCGTCGCCTCACATGTGGGATACAATCTACCTTCTTTGTTTTTCAATTAAGAAGGGTGGATCAGGATGCATGCATTTCTCCATTCACGTTGTGTGTTACCAAAGCCAAACCCAAGATGTATACATACTTTTTTTTTCTTTTTCTTTTTTTTTTTTCTTTTTATTTTTTTTTTTTTTCTTTTTTTTGATTTTTTTCTTTTTTTTTTTAAACATGAAGAAGAAGAAGAAGAAGAAGAAGAAAATATGTACATGTTGTTGTGGATGTGGCTCACATCTGCCTCTGGTTTCACATCCAGAAACGGCTTAAACGCCTTCTATGAGTCGAGGATAAGCTTCCCATCCAAGTTTCTTATAAATTGGCAAACAGGGTCTTTTAGAGTCAGATTCCCAAGACTGTATTGCTTTTGTTCATCCTTGAAGAGATTCCACAAATTAAGAAGTTCACGATGCACCAAACCACAAGAATGCGTATCAAGAGCCAATAAGATATCATCTAATGACTCTTTACTCAGTCCATTCTTAATGAAAAAAATTTTATCTTCTCTGTTTTTAGAAACCATCCCCAAAGAACGACATCGCTTGTTACAATTCCATCGTCCACATATGTGACAGACTTGTAATCTTTTTGCTCTTCTCCTTTTAGAATATGAACTTCTACCAAGACCTGACATGTATGAGTCAAATGAGATTGAAGACTCACCTGCTAATCGGACCTTTGCTTCGATTATCCAACGTACATCTTCTGGTATACCTTTGTGCATTAATAATCTCAATCTTTCACATCTAGCCTTGTAAATTTTTGTTAGAACATTTTGAGGAAGAGAAGGAAAATGTTTTCTCAGGTTTGAGAGAATGATATCCATTTTGAAGAAGAAGAAATCAGTTATTTTGGGAAACTGAAAGAGAGCAAACTGACTTGAGAGTCACGGAGTACCGTCATCCGCCATTTTACCGGGGAGCTAAAGAGCTACACAACAAAATAAAGCTACAAAATTAGAGTAAATTTTTCGCATAACAAGGATCAGAAAGGGAAATGAATTCTACCTCAGCAGCTTGATTTTCTAGAAATTGTTTAAATCTTTGTCCATTGACCTTAGACACATTACCATTCCTAGGATTCTCAATGTCTATGGCCCCATAAGGATATACATGTTTGACAATAAAAGGACCAGTCCACCTAGATCTCAATTTTCCAGGGAATAGGTGAAGACGAGAATTATAAAGCAGAACTTTTTGACCAATTTCAAAAGATTTCCTCAAAATAGATTTGTCATGAAAAGCTTTTGTTCTTTCTTTATAAATTTTTGAGTTTTCATATGCATCATTTCTCAATTCCTCAAGTTCATTTATTTGCAATTTACGTAACTTGCAAGCATCATCAAGATTTAAATTGAAAGCTTTAATGGCCCAAAATGCTTTATGCTCCAGTTCTACAGGCAAATGACAAGGTTTTCCATAGACTAACCGATAGGGTGACATACCTAAAGATATTTTAAAAGCAGTACGGTAAGCCCAAAGTGCATCGTTTAGTCTTAAAGACCAATCTTTACGATTTAGGTTAACTGTTTTTTCTAAAATTTGTTTAATTTCCCTATTTGCTAATTCTACTTGTCCACTTGTCTGAGGGTGATAAGGGGTAGCAACTTTATGGGTAATACCATATTTCTTCATTAAAGATTCAAATGGTTTATTACAAAATGTGTTCCCCCATCACTGATGATAGCTCGAGGGATTCCAAATCGACTTAAGACATTTTCTTTTAAAAATTTGAGAACAGTTTTATGATCATTTTGTCGACATAGAATTGCCTCAATCCATTTTGAGACATAATCAACTGCAACCAAAATATACAAATATCCAAATGAGGATGGAAATTGACCCATGAAATCAATTCCCCAACAATCAAAAATTTCAATGACAAGGATAGGGTTCAGAGGCATCATATTTCTTTTAGAAATGGACCCTAATTTTTGACAATTTTCGCAACTTTTGCAAAAGGTATGACTGTCTTTAAATAAAGTGGGCTAATAAAATTCACACTGCAAGATTTTCGCAGCTGTTTTCTTTGAAGAAAAATGACCTCCACATGCTTCTGAGTGACTAAATTTAATGACACTACTTACCTCATTGTCGGGTACACATCTCCGAAAGATTTGATCAGGAGAATATTTGAACAAATATGGGTCATCCCAATAAAAATTTTTCACCTCAATCAAAAACTTTTTTCTGTCTTGATATGACCATTGAGGCGGCATCTTTCTTGTTACAAGAAAATTGACTATATTCGTAAACCAAGGCATAGAATTGACATAAAATAAAAATTCATCAGGAAAAGAATCATTGATAGGTGTGCTATCAAAAGATGAGCCTGTTGTAAGTCTGGACAAATGATCTGCGACAACATTTTCAGCTCCTTTCTTATCTTTTATTGTGATGTTGAATTCTTGAAGCAACAAGATCCACCGTATCAACCTAGGTTTGGCATCCTGCTTAGACATTAAATATCTAATAGCAGCATGATCAGTGAAAACAACAGTAGAAGAACCAATTAAATGAGCTCGAAATTTGTCCAATGCAAAAATTACAGCAAGTAGTTCTTTTTCAGTAGTGGTGTAATTCATTTGTGCACTATTTAAAGTTCTACTTGCGTAACAAATCACATGAGGCTTACCTTCCTTTCTTTGGCCTAAAACAGCGCCAACAGCAAAATCACTTGCATCACACATTAATTCAAAAGGCAAAGACCAGTCAGGAGATTGCATGATAGGAGCCGATGTTAGAAGACTAATTAATTTTTCAAAAGATTTTTGGCATTCTTGAGTCCAATCAAATAGTGCATCTTTTGTCAGAAGATTGCATAATGGTCTAGATATGACACTAAAGTCCTTAATGAATCTTCGATAAAATCCTGCATGTCCTAAAAAAGAACGAACTTCTCTGACTGTTTTTGGGGAAGGCAAATGAGTAATTAATTCAACTTTGGCCTTATCAACTTCAATTCCTTCAGAAGATATCACATGACCTAACATGATTCCTGAAGTAACCATATAATGACATTTTTCCCAATTTAAAACAAATCCTTTTTCTTCACATCTTTTAAGAACTTTATCCAAATTATCAAGATAATTTTCAAAAGAATTTCCAAAAACTGTCAGATCATCCATGAAAACCTCTAAATAATGCTCAATCATATCACTAAAAATACTTAGCATGCATCTTTGAAAAGTTGCCGGAGCATTACAAAGACCGAAAGGCATTCGTCTATATGCAAAAGTGCCAAAGGGCACGTAAAAGTAGTCTTTTCTTGATCCTCTAATGCAATTGGTATTTGATTATACCCCGAATAACCATCAAGAAAATAATAGTATGGATGTCCTGCTACTCTTTCTAGAATTTGATCAAGAAATGGTAAGGGGAAATGATCTTTCCTAGTGGCTGCATTCAATTTTCTAAAATCAATACACATACGCCAACTAGATGAAACTCGCGTAGGTATTAACTCACCTTTTTCATTTTCAATCACTGTTATTCCAGATTTCTTAGGCACAACTTGTGTAGGGCTTACCCACTGGCTATCGGAAATAGGGTAAATAATTCCAACATCAAGTAATTTAAGAACTTCAGCCCTAACTACCTCTTTCATATGTGAATTTAATCTTCTTTGAGGTTGTTGTGATGTTTTAGCATTATCCTCTAAATGTATTCTATGTGTACAAATTAATGGATTAATGCCTTTTATATCTGTTAATGTCCATCCAATTGCACTTTTATGCCTTTTAAGTACTTCTATCAACATACCTTCTTGTTCTTCAGTAAGGATTGATGAAATTACTACTGGAAAGCTTTGGTCTTCTCCCAAAAATGTGTACTTCAACCCAGAAGGTAATGGCTTTAGTTCCAGTGTGGGTACTTCTTCATGAATATTATCATTCATGGGTTGTAACTCTTCAAATCTTGGCTTCCATCCTTTGTATTCCATTGCTTGTGTACAATCAAGCAAAGAGCATATTTCAGAAATATCACCATCTACTTGCATATCTGAATCAAATGAATTAATTAAACAAACTTCTAAGGGGTCAGAAGAACTCTCTTTTAGAAGATGATCATCTACAATGGTCTCAATCCCGTCAGCTTCCTCATTTTCATCATTGACTTCATGTGGTTGCTTGCATAAGTTGAAAACATTAAGCTCAAGTGTCATGTTTCCAAATGTTAACTTCATCAATCCATTTCTACAATTTATCAAAGCATTGGATGTTGCTAAAAATGGACGACCTAAAATAATAGGAATTGACTTGGAACAATTAATCATAGGTTCAGTTTCCAAGACAATAAAATCCACAAGATAAATGAATTTATCAACTTGTACCAACACATCTTCCACTATTCCTTTTGGAATTTTAATTGATCTATCAGCAAGTAGAAGAGTTACAGAAGTTAGTTTTAACTCTCCTAGATTGAGTTGTTGATAAACTGAATATGGAAGCAAATTAACACTAGCACCAAGATCAATTAAAGCTTGTTCAATTATATGTTCTCCAATAATGCATGAAATCGTAGGACAACCAGGGTCTTTATGTTTCAAAACATTATTGCTTTGAATAATGGAACTTACCTGCTCGGTCAAAAAGGCTTTCTTTTTCACATTTAATTTTCTTTTAACAGTGCATAAGTCTTTCAAAAATTTGGCATAAGAAAGAAAGTGTTTGATAGTATCTAACAACGGAATATTGACCTTCACTTGTTTAAGAATTTCAAAAATTTCAGTTTGGTGGTCCAATTTCTTTGGTTTGCTTAATGCTTGAGGAAATGGAAGTGGAGGAGACGAGAGTTTGGTTTCATTTTGGCCGGATGACATATCAACCTCTTCCTTATCTTGGGAATTGATTCACCATCTTTCTCACAAGGTTCAAAAATTTCTTTTTCAACAACTTTCCCACTCCTAAGAGTTATCACATGAATTGACTTGATTTATTTGTTGGTTTTATGAACTACCCTCATTTAGACTATGTTGACCTTTGGGATTCGGTTGAGGTTGAGAAGGAAATTTTTCTTTCTCGTGAATGGTGAGTGCAGAAGTAAGTTTGGAAAGAGTGTCTTTTATGTCAATCATGGTTTGAGTGTTTTGTTTATTGATGGCCTCTTGCTTTTCTATGAATGCACTCAATGTTCCTTCAAGGTTTTTCCTATATGGTGGGACATAAAGTGCACATCCTTGAGAATTTTGAGAATCTTGTTGCTCCTGAGGAGGCGGTGGTTGCATAAATTGTGCTTGATTATTATTCCTCCAACTGAAGTTCAGGTGATTTCTCCATCCTGGATTGTAAGAATTTGAAAAAGAAGAGGTGAATGGCTTTTTAAAATTATTCATTGCATTTACTTGCTCATGCACAACTTCTTTAAAAACAGGAATATTAGGACATTCATTTGTCGAGTGTCCTAATTCATCACAAATGCTACAAATTTCTTCATTTTGAACAGATTTGACTTCTTTTACTTTGCCTAATTCCATGGATTCAATCTTTCTAGCCAAACTAGCATACTTTGCATTTAGATCTTCTTCTTGACTAAGATGGTATTTTCCTTTTCCTGCATTTGCAAGGTTATATCTAATTGAATTTTCAGAAAGATTAGTACCATGCCAAGATTGAGAATTTTCAGCCAAATAGTTTAAATAATCTAAAGCTTCTTCGGGTTCTTTATCAAGAAACTCGCCATTACACATCGTTTCCACAAATTGTTTAGTTTCAGGTGTTAAACCTTCATAAAAGAAGCTTATAGTCCGCCATTTTTCAAAACCATGATGTGGGCAAGAATTTAACAAATCTTTAAAACGTTCCCAACTTTGAAAATACGCTTCATTTGAATTTTGGGAAAAATTTTGGATTTATCTTTTCAAAGCATTGGTTTTATGTGTTGGAAAAAATTTCTTTAAAAACTCACTTTGCATTTCTTGTCATGTACCAATTGATCTTGGTTTCAAAGCGTTAAGCCAAGTTTTTGCTTTATCTTTCAAAGAAAAAGGAAACAATTTAAGCTTGACAATCTCTTCACTGCAATTTTGATCATTGAAAGCAATACAGACTTCCTCAAATTCTTTTAGATGTAAATATGGGCTTTCATTTTCTAAACCATGAAAATTAGGAAGTAAAGAAATCATACCCGGCTTAAATCTAAAATTATTAGCAGTAAGTGGAAAGATAAAACATGATGGACTAGAATTTCGAGGTGGTTGCAAATATGCACGCATAGTTCGCAATGGTTGATTTCCTTGTTCATCTTGTGTTTGATTATCATGTTCAATATGTGCACCTTCAAATTCAGCCATTGTGTTAATTGTGTGTGTTTGTGATTCAAATAAATCAATATATAAGTTACATGGATTAATTTTAACAAAAACAGAATTTGAATCACGATACCGGTTTAAGCATAAATAAGTGACATAAAATAAAAATAATATACAAGTAGGTAGATACACCTTTGTTAAATATTAAGTAGGATGTGGTATAAACCAACCACCCAAAAATAAAAATAAAAATAAAAATGCAGAAAATAAAGTGCAAAAAATAAAATAAAAAAATAAAAATACGAGAAATAAAAATACGAAAAATAAAGTACAGAAAAATAAAATACAGAAAATAAAGTGCAGAAAATAAAGTGCAAAAAGTAAATTTAAATATGAAAACCGGAGAGTGGCAGAGCCCCACAGAGCCGGCGAAAGAGAAGAGAAGAAGAAATATTATTTCATTAAGTTAGAGAGCGAGAAAAATAAATGATGAATTTAAAAGTTAGAGGCGAGAAAAATAAATGACAATTTAAAAGTTAGATTGCAGAAAATAAATGACAGAATTTAAAAGTTAGATTGCAAAAAATAAATGACAGAATTTAAAAGTTAGATTGCAAAAAATAAATGACAAAATTTAAAAGTTAGATTGTTAGTAAGCAGAAAGCGTAAATAATAATAATAATAATAATAATAATAATAATAATAATAATAATAATAATAATAATAATAATAATAAGTAGAAAATGTAAATAAAAAAATAAAAAAAATGAAAATAAAAAAAAAAAAAAAAAAAACGTAAATAAATGACAAAAATGTAAAAGTTAGTTAATAAGTTAGTAAGTAGTAAGTTAATTAGTAAGTTAGTTAGTAAATTAGAAATTGAAAAGTGTAGAGGAAGAATATACCTGTTGGTGAAGTTTTCTTACAGAGAAGGAACCTTAATATATTAGAACTTCAAATCAAGTTCCCCGGCAACGGCGCCAAAAACTTGATGGGATATAATTATATAGTTTCAAACCCAAGTGCAGGTTGTTTCAAGTAGTAAATTCTCGGGAGTCCGAGGTCGATCCACAGGGAATTGATGAAGAGAAAATTATTTGAGGTACGGAGAATATTTGTCATAATACTAAAAATAATATAAGTTGTTCACAGTTGAAAAAGATTTGCTTGGGTTAGGAGATCCATTTTTGGTAATAAATTAAAAACAAGATTATTTCGTTTTATAACTCAATTGAAATCATGCATAATGAAGATTCTAATCGAAAAATTTAACATTCAAAGTTCAATCATGTAATCATATAATGGTTCCAATAACTATCTACCAATACTTGTAAATCGTCAAAAGCATCCACTGTGCCAATCCTATTGTCTACAATGGATCAAGATATTCATTATACAAGAAGAGTTTCTAAAGCACACGAATTTTGCCATTCGCCAACCTATAAGAGGTGACTCGAGAGCGGGCGATCATAATTTATGCTATTCTAAAGCACCGAGCCATTGACGTCAGCCATATCATTCACCAGCAGATCCGGAGAGCTGCTAGAGAGAGCAGAAGCCTATTCTTTCCTTCCCTCATCCACCAGTTATGCCGAGGGCAGATGGTCCAGTCACAGGACCATGAGGAGCGATCCATAGAGAAACAACCTCTTAATGATTATTTCATTGAGAAGGTTAGAGCAACTCCAGCCCCTCCAGCAGCTAGGGGACCACCGAGGTAGGCTCCAGCAGAGCCTAAGGCAGAGCCAGCATAGCCCAGGGCAGTACCAGCTGATATTGCATCTTGGAGGACACATATGGAGGCCCGCGTGACGCGCCTATAGGCCCAGACTGCACAGACCATGGCCAAGCTAGCCTATCTTATCCAAACTCAGCGTTGGATGACGTAGTGTTTACATTTACCTATAGAGGACTACCCAGTCACTAACTTCCCGCCTATTGCAGTAGCTAACCCACCACCACAGCATCTTATCCCTGCTCCCCAGCCAGCTACTGACCATGAGGAGGACGAGGACGAGCCGATGGCTGCCGAGGAGGGTGCGGAGGACGAAGACGCAGATGATAAGGCTACCGACTCTGAGGAGGCCTCCATCTAGCCCTTGTGGCATTCATGGCACTCATTCTTTCATTGTATTTCATTTTTTTTAGTATATTATATGTTTTTGTTGTACAATGCGGACATTGTTTCCCTCAGGTTTTGGGGGGTGTCTTAAACTTATGTATGAGGTATGATACTAATATTTTGGGTAATTATATATGTGGTATATATTGCATTACCTATTACACTATTATTGCCTATCTTTAATATGATATTTTGGTATGCTAGTATAGCTATGTAGGTTTGTAATTATGTGTGTTTTGATAGGATCCTTAAGAATGTGTATCTTGATAACAATTGCATGAAAATCCCATTTAAGATAAACTTATCATTCTCTTTCATAATTTGAATCATAAAGGTTAAAACTAATATGAATTGATTGTTCAATGATAGATATGGATGCAAAATTGACCCTAACATTTCTGTGAATCCATATGCAATCTTTGAAACATGTTGAAGCAATCTAGTTTTATTTTAGGATTGATATATTTCCCACTTGCATACTTGTTAAACTTTGGAATTGATAAGAAGTCTTGCATAGAGAAAGTTTATAGATTGTGCATGTGAAAGTATCGGTTATCTGTGAAATTATTTTTGAACTCTCTTAAGGCGAAATCCTAATTTGTGCATGATTGAGGAAATGATTAGGGTATTCTTTGGACCGACTAACCTTAAAAAGGTTACCTTAACATGATCATATCTTTAGGTCCCCTTTGAAGCCTTATATATGTTTGGCCTTATATTTTTCATCACCTACATATTCCATACTATGTAGCCCTGCTAAATGCATGTGAAAGCATCGCATTCTTATCTTGCCATCATTGTTTATTGAGTACATACCATATGATTTCTTGAATTAAGTCTACTAATCAGGGGTACTATATAAGTCGAACCATCTGTTGTTAGAAAAAAATTGCTTTGTAAAAGTAAAAGAAAGAAAAATTGAAAAAAGACAAACAAAGTAAAAGAAAAAGAAAAAGAAATTAAAAATAAAGCATTGAATGGTTCTTATAAGTTTTGATCTCTCAAAGTTCTTTTTGGTATACCCTGATAATCTCACTTGTGCTCAAGTCTTAAAATCATATGTGTATGTATCTCAATGTTTATGTTAAATCCATTCCCTTTGTTCTTTAACTCATACCATTGACCTTACATTATAAGCTGATAAAGACCCTTTTGATCTTCAATCATGTGTGAGTTACATTAGTGGAGAGAGAGTTGAATTGTAATTTTGTGGATTCTTTGGTGCATATTCAATTCTCTGTTCATAAACTTATTCGGGTAAGTCCTAATTGAAAAGAAGAAGTTTGGTATGTATGATTGTGGGAAATTATATCTTGACTAAAAGGAATCTATGAATGTTAGCATGGTGAGGATTGTATATGTGTGAAACTAAGTGTGAGGCAAGTACATTCTTTGAGATTTTATGCAATCATTTTACATGAGTTCAATTTAAGTGAAAGTGGAATGCACAGATTGGTGAAGCAAGTTAGCAAGTTGATCAATATGAATGTACTTTGTTTTGCTCGAGGACTAGCAAAAATCTAGGTCTGGGGGTGTAATAACTCCACAAATTGTAGTTATTTGGGCCTTATATATATACTTTATTGTCTGCTTAGTCCTTGTTTTGATGCATGAATGGAAGAGTTTAGTTATATACTCATATGATTTAATTTCAACGTCTTCCATCATGATTATTAGAAAATGTGTCTGACTCTTGGATATATTGAGTACATTTGCACTGATTATTGAATTGGAAATTTCTCTGTGGCAGGTAAGGTTCCAACCAAGTGAACTATTTCATATTTGGACCAGCATCGCAAGAGAAAGCTAAGTGAAAAGATCAGCTTGTCACGTCGCGGCATGGCATGTGAATGTTGTGGCGTGTTGCCTCCCTAGCATCAAAGTCAGAGAGCTACGCATTTTGCAAGCCGCGACGAGATGAGTTTAATGCCACGGCATCCCAACCTAAAATGTAACGCGCCACAGCGTAAGTAGTTAAATGCCGCGATGTGACTCTGTTTTCTGAGCCCTATAAATACTGTTGTATTAATTTTCTGAGGAGGTTAGGTCATATTTTAGAAAGTTGCGGCCAGGTTTTAGCATTTCAGACTAGAAGGAAACAGAAGTGACCAAGTTTGGAATCTCCCTTCACCTTGGTGGAGGATTGAAGCTTGGAGGATCATCCCCTTAAGCTTTGTTCTTCCCTTTTCTTCTCCTTTCTCTTTTCCATTTCCATGACTATGACTATTTGTGATATATTTTCGTTTGTTATGGCTGGTTAGGCTGTTTATAGGGTTTTTCTTTGGATCCTCCTATGGATATTGATTAAACTTGTACTCCTTTAAGTTATATACATGATTTGGTTTTTGTTCAATCATATAGTGTTTAATGTTTTAGATGTTTGATCAACTTTCAATTGATTTGTTTAAATGTAATGAACCTAGACATAGTAATTTGGATTTGAGATCATATATATGATTGATGCATGTTCTATTTCATTCAATTGGTTTGGATGCGATGATTCGTTAATAGGATAGAAATATACCTATTGGTCATGCATAGTAATTATTGGGAATAAATCTTAATGAGTGGATTTACACTAATTCTCATGGACACTAGTGAATTAGGTAATGAAAGCATGATTAATTGACCTAGACATAGACTTTTAACTAATTTAGATTCTCAAGCTAACCTAGCCATTTCATTTATATTGCTCATAAGGATTGCTTGTTATCAATGGAAGTAGGAGGTGAAAAAGGAATCTTTATTCTCTAAATATCAACTCTAATTTCAATATGATAGTTTTTAAGTTCTTATAATTAGTAAACACAAATCTCAATTTATATGTCCTTGAATAGAAATACTTGAGTTATTAGTTTATATTTAATACTGAATTTAACGTTTATCCTCGTAGGAACGATATCTGACTCTAGCTACATTACAAGTGCGACCCGTGCACTTACTAATGGGATATAATTATATAGTTTCAAACCCAAGTGCAGGTTGTTTCAAGTAGTAAATTCTCGGGAGTCAGGTCGATCCATAAGGAATTGATGAAGAGAAAATTATTTGAGGTACGGAGAATATTTGTCACAATACTAAAAATAATATAAGTTGTTCACAGTTGAAAAAGATTTGCTTGGGTTAGGAGATCCATTTTTGGTAATAAATTAAAAACAAGATTATTTCGTTTTATCACTCAATTGAAATCATGCATAATGAAGATTCCAATCGGAAGATTTAACATTCAAAGTTCAATCATGTAATCATATAATGGTTCCAATAACTATCTACCAATACTTGTAAATCGTCAAAAGCATCCTTTGTGCCAATCCTATTGTCTACAATGGATCAAGATATTCATTATACAAGAAGAGTTTCTAAATTAATTGGAAACAACATACAACTCATATAAAGATCACATAAAAATATATCATTTAAAGCACAAGAAAGAAATTAATCTAACCTTAACTTATTACCAAGAGCTTCACCTTTTCACCCAAGCAAGATAAAAATTTAGTTACTCATAGACAAGAAGAAAGAAAGAGAGAAGAAGAGAAAGATGAACATAACTTCACTTAAGAACAAGAGAAAATTACAACAAAGGAAGCAATTAACATACAAACATTAAAGTAAAATCTAGACTAACACTAAGCTAACACCCTCAAATGATCAGCCATTGCCTCTTTTTATAGAATTAGAAGAGTACAAATAGCCAAAAGAGATGATGGATGATGAGAACAAAATGATAAAAGAGATGAATGGTGGGTGGATTCTTGTCTCCGAAATGTTTCCCTTCTGAACTCATGGCATGCATCATTTTTTAGTCAAGTGGTCTTCATGAAAGTTCTAGCACATTGTCTCAGATTTCCAGAGACACCAAATTTAGCCAAATCCAATAACCACAGCCCAAGATATGGCCCAATTACTGCTCATGGGTCAGGCCCAACGTCAGCACCTCTGTTCTGACTTCTAAGTCCAATATCACCTTCAAGGAATCCGAACTAGCTTTTGTGTTCTTCATGAAAGTTGTAGATATGGCTCTTAACCTTCCACTGTCAAAATTTCAGAATTATTGAACTCCAATAGCCTAAGATATAGCCTAATGAGTGCATAAAGGTCAAGCTGTCAGGTTCAAAACACTAGATTTTGCTTCAACTCCAATTTGAGTTATCCAAACATGTGTTTCTGGTCTTGAGGCCTTCATGAAAGTTGTAGAAATTTATCTTAGCTTAAAAGCAAGACCAAAATCACATCCATCGGATATTTGTAACTCAAATTATAGCCAGTTTACTGAAAAAGTTAAGTAAGAAGGTTATACAATGAATGAAATATATTGCTATTAATGTGGTTCTTGCTATCAAGTGAATAGTTATTAGAGAATTATCTTAACTTTCCAACAAGACCAGAATCACATTAATCAGATAATTACAACTCAAGTTGTGGCCACTTTACTTAAGAATGCAATCACCCAAATTAATGATAATTCAAGCAATAATTTCTTCAATGATCCAATTAAGCTTAATTTCATAAAATGTGACAAAATCAACTTAATTAAGCCAAATTGAACTTTAAGAAGCCTAGTTAGAGGATTATAAAATGCATAAAATACATTGTTATCACTTACGATAAGCAAAAGAGCCAACACATGTCTCAAGTTCTTACATTGCTTGGTCTAAATAGTGTGGCTTGTTAGGCTAGGTCCATAGTGTAACATAATATTTTTAGCATGTTAGACTAGTTTATTGTTACAAAGATAACATAACATTTTTTGGACATGTTTGCTTAATTTTGTGACAAACTGAGTTAGTTTAGGCACTTTGTTACAACGTAGAATGTGAAAAGTGATATAAAATGACTCATATAGTAGCATAAATTGCTAAGTTAAGGGAAATAAATCTAGGGAATTTGTTTCTACGTCACAAATAGGTGGAAGATATTGTAATTAAAATTTAAGGATAATCAGAGTTAGTTTGATATTTTTAAGCATACTGGTTATGTATTTTAATGCCAGATTGACTAGTCGCAGATATGGAAAAATAAGGTAATGGTGAAACAAGAGTTTAGATGAATCCTAGGATTTATTCTAAAGTTGTTAGAAGTTAGGAAAGTTAGTTTAGTAAAATTTAAGTGTTCTGAACAGATCAAGAAGTTTATGCAAAATATCTTTAGTGTTACAAGTCGCATACGTTTGCAGCTCTTTATGTTGACTTTTTCCTTGATATTTGTTTCACCTTCCTCACTCTCTCTTTACTCTCACGATAGAAACAACAACAACAACTAAGGAAGAAAACAAGGAAAGAAAGGAAGAGAAAACAAAGAGGGAAGGGGAGAGAAAGAGGAAGGAATCAAAGGGGAAGGCAAAAGCTTGATCAACTGCCGTCACCAAGGTCTTGAGGTAGGGTGTCTAACTCTTTAATCTCATCTATTTCCTTCATCAACTCCTTGATTGATGTTAGGTTGTATGGTTAGAGAAAAATAGGTTTGAGAAGCAAATTTAATTTCTTTGCTTAGTTCTTGCTTTCAATGGGTGTGGTTGTGAGTTTAAATCCATGCCTAAGTGAGCCAATAGGTTGTATGAATGTTACAACATGTTTAGATGATGCAATTGATGTTAGAAATCACCTAGAAACTAATCTTGAATGGTTGGAAATTGGTTGAGAACCAATGGAACAATAACATGTTTTTTGTACAATTTCTGCTATAGAATGGCGCATAGGCGCCATTTGCCACACTTAGGCAAGGACTGAGAAATCTTAGTCTAGGAGAAGCCATAGAGTATGACGCCTAGGCGCCAGATTTTCATGCCTAGGCCCCAGAACTTGAGAAACAGGGCACCATCCACTCCTAGGCGCCACTTCCAAGACTTTTCAAGAATTGTATTCTTGATGTTTTAGGGTTCCCTACTAATTGAGATCATTAATATATGTTTTCTTAAGTGTGTTAAGATATTTTTAGTGATATTTCACAAGGGAAATAACTATTTAGTATATATGAACAAATTTGAGTTTTTAAGCTTTTCTAGAGTTATGGATTACTTGAAATAGGTATTTGGAACCTTAAGCACATTAGTGTGGCTTAAATTACCACTTGTGGTATGATGTTAGGGTGTGCTAGATACCAGTTTGATAAGGAAGTTTTAGTTATCGTAGATACATGATTTACTCTCTTGAAGTTAAAGTTGAGTTAAATATGTAAGTTTTTAGAAAAATGCTCATTCATCTCATTAAGTTGGGTTATAATAGAGTATTAGAATAGAGAGGTTCCTTTATTAGTTAAAATTGAACCATAACACAATTACCCTAACTAAGGAAGTGAGTTAAACCCCTTGACCTTGCAAAAGAGTGAATAAAGCTCCTTGCCAAGGAGGTAGATGTGAGAATAAAGTGTGAAAAACACTTTACCTAAGACAAAGTAGTGAGTTAAGCTCTTTGTCAAGTAATATGAAGAGTGATATAAGCTCTTATGTAAGTATAGTAAAGTGAGATAAGCTTACTATCAAGAGCAATATAATGAGTTAAATCCTATGTTAGGCAAAGAATCGAGTTAAGTAATTTTCCAAGTACAATTGATATTATACAGTTGTATAGGCAATTATGTAATATTAAGAATAGTTTAATTATGTATACAATTTATATAGTTATAGTGCCATGAGATATATGTTTATTACTGAGAATTTTCATGTTCTCACCCCATTCTATGTTTCCATGGTAAAAACAGGTTAAGACCCTTCCAAAAAAGGACAAAAAGAAGAAGAAAGAGTAACAAGATTAGATAGTTTTATTTTATGTTTTATGAATAACTCTTGTATATTTTACTCTGAGTTGTAAAATGTTGTATGTATAATACTTTGCCCTTTGAGGCTTTTGATGTATATATGTATGACTTGCTTTTATCGTTGCTCTCCATATTTATTTATTCGAATGATATGAGATTAGAATGTTAGTAAGTATAGTAGTAGCATGACTAATGCTTTATATCTTTATATATATAAGATATATCAAGATATTTGTATTAAGGTATTACACATAGCTCTTGCAGCACTAGGTCCCAAGTTCCAAGAAAATCTTAGCTTGTAATGCTAAATTCCAACAAAATCGTAGCACACCAGGCTAGGTCCTAAAACCCTAGCTTATCAAGTTAGGCCCTAAACTCTTGCAGCACTAGGACCTATGTTCCACCTAAACCTTAGCTTGTAGGGCCAAGTTCTAGCTAAACACTAGCCTACTGATCTAGGTCTTAAAACCTTGGCTTATCGGGCTATGTCCCTAGCTCTTGTAATGCTAGGTCCTAAGTTCCACTAAAATACAAGCTTGTGAAGCTAAGTTTTGATAAAACCCTATGTTACGAGACTAGGTTCCAAAACTATGGCCTATTGGGCTAGGTCCCAAGTTCCACCAAAACTTTAGCCTGCAGAGTTGTGTTCCAGCACAACCCTGGGCTATTAAGCTAGGTCCCAAAATCATGGATTAATGGGCCAAGTCGCAAGCTCTTACAAGGCTAGGTCCTAAGTTCCACTAAAACACTAGCTTGCAAAGCTAAGTTCCAGGAAAACCTTAACTTATCAGGCTAGGTCATAAAATTGTGGCTTACTAGGCTAGGTCCGAAGCTTGCAGCACTAGATCCTAAGTTCCACCAAAACTTTAGCCTGCAAAATTAAGTTCAAGAAAAACTCTAGCCTATCAGCATAGGTCCCAAAAATTTGGCTTACCAGGCTAATTCCTATGTTCCACCAAAATAATAACTTCCAAGAGGTCCCAAAACCCTTGGCTTATTAAGCTAGCCCCTAGCAACAAAATCCTTAACCTCCCATGCCAGATCTTGAAGATAAAAGCCTCGACTTTTCTCTTGGGAACTTGAAGACAAAGTTTTGACCTCCAGAAATAAAAGCCCTAACACCATGCTTGAGCAGCTCGAGTAACTTCTCAAAGACTTTACCATAGTTCGCCTTACTTGGATTGGATAACGAAATAAAATCAATAACCATCTCCTCTACTTGATCTCGGTCATCACAACAACAAAGTCAAGTACAATTAAATTATCAATTAATTGAAATTTATTGCAGCTTATATAACTCGACACTCGACTCACTTGGTTTATTGACTACCAACTTGAAGGGCTATATATGTACTATCTATCTACATTGGGCTAGGCCATGTGCCCTAACCTAGGAGGGATCCAACCCAACATCTCTAAACCTAGGTGCCTCCCCCCTCTATTTAAACAAGACCCTAAAGCTATCTTAGGTATGTTCATTCTTTGCCTATACTCCTAGCCATTTCTTATACATTGATTGACTTGAGTATCAAAGTTCCTTTGCAGATAACCCAACTCTATCGTTGATCGATGTTAAGCTCTCTAGCGCATCAAGGATCGAGGCAAAGAACACCCCCTAAGAATAGGTAGGAATAACAATTTAACTTTAAAACACATACACACACACACACCCATATATATATACATATATATATATATATATATATATATATATATATATATATATATATATATATATATATATATATATATACATACATATATATATATATACATATATATATATATATATATAGGGGACATATCTAGTGAAAGGAGTGATTATTGTGAGAGTGTGAGAGGAGTAAATCTTGACCATATAACTATACATGAATGGTCAAAATTAAAAGTTACTTAAAAGTCATGTGACCACTTAAAAAAGTTACATACATTTATGTTATAATCTTGACCATTCATATAAGATCCAATAGTCAATATTCACTTCTCTCACCCTTTCACAATAAACACTCCTCTCACCTACTTTCTATATATATATATATATATATATGGGCCATATCATGTGAGAATGATGTGTTAATGTGAGAGGTGAGGGGATTTAATATTAGCCATTAGAGCAAAATAAATGGTTTAGATTAAAAGTCTATGTGATCCCTGTATTCCCTTCCCCTCACACTTATCTTTCTCCTTCTCTAGTACTAATATTATTATTATTATTATTTGCTAAAACAAAGTCCTACCATTTTTGTTTAGCTTCACTATCTTTGTTACATCTAGTCATCCAGACTCCAACTCAAGAGAATGTAACACAACAAAATTTAAAAAGAAAAATCTAAATATTGAATTGTTTCAAAGCTTAACTAGATTAGTCTAATTTTGGCCCTATAAAACTCCTCCCTCCACGGCGATACATGCTGCTTGGTACCCTCCAATGCCTCTAATATCTTGGTACACAACAACATCTTAATTCTCCTCACCTAATCACCTTCTCCGCTCACCATGGATGCATCCAGTCCTCATCAAGTAGAAATCTAGGTTATTCAGCAAATCACGTTGAAATGTCGATGCTACCACGACCTTTGTCCACCCAAAAAAACACCATGTTGGGCAAGGCCTTCCAAACATTAGCCAAAAACGCGGAGGTGTTTTTGGTGGAGCCAAGGCGGCGAAGGATAGCCAAAGATAACAATAAGGAGGCTTTCTCTCTATCAACGAACTTGATGGCCTTAGACAACAACATCTCTTAGGTCTGCAACATCACGAACTCGACCATGCCTCAAATTTTGAGTTCAATGGCGACCATTGTAGGAGGAGATGAAAAGCTTCATTGAAAAAATATGGTTCAAATTTAATGCTTCAAATTAAAGCTAGGGAAGAAGAAATTAAATATGAGTTAATAATGTACCAAACAAAAATAAGAGTAAAAATTTTTGTGAGGCACGAGATGAATAATGAACAAGAAAGAGGCAAATAAACTCCCTTTAAGAAAAAGATATAGAAAGATAAAGTGTATGAGGAATTTAGGAGTCATGTGGGGGGTTTTAATGAAGCTCTTAATCTAAAATATTAATTTTGACCAAATGGCTGATATTAAATTCTCTCACTTCTCATATTATTCACAATTTAGTCTCCCTCATTCTCATGCCTTAAGTAATTCCTCAATATATGTATTTGTAACCCTTGAGAACTTACTTGATAAGTAACCACACTTTCATACTTCTTATTAATTTGTGACTTTCCTAATTTTATATTAAAAACAAATCTCTCACATATCTTTTACATATTTTGATATTAATTATAATACATAAATCTACTAATGAAATAAGGAATTTTTGGTCAAACCCAATAATCAATAATCTCCTCCTTGATTCAAATTTCATCATCAATGAATAATCTTCAAAATCTACAAATCTGCCAATCTTTAAAAACTTTCTACCATCATTGCAAATCTTAACAAATCGCAACAAAATATATCTTTCAAATCTTTAAAACCATGATCAAGTTGCCAAGCAAATCTTTCAATTAATATATGGAACATGTTACTTGACTCCCATGTCAAGCGCCATTCATAATGAGACATGACAACTAATCTCCACACTATTTGGAAAACTTTTGACATAAAGGCCCACATGTATGAATTTTATCATTGCTCAGCTCCTCAAATTATCAACTTTGATATCACTTGTTGGAGGAATATCACATCCCTTCTACATGTGCTTGATAAATACCATTAATTGGAGAAAAACATCACACACAAATTTAATATAGTTCGGCCTAACATGCCTACATCCACTGATATAAAGAGATTGAATCCAATATTAACAACATTATAATACAACTTTTGCACATATAAAGTTGCAAACCCTCCCACACTATAGCTTTTGCATGGATCAAGCTATAAACCCTCCTCTAAGACAACTTTTACATGGACAAAATTGCAAAGCATCTTCTAATGCAACTTTTGAAGACAAAGTTGCAAACCTTCTACCAATGCAACTTTTGAGGACAAAGTTGCAAATCATCTATCTCAACTTTACTCACAATTTCTTCTCCATCATTATTATGCCTTAAACAATTTCCTAATACAAGTATTTATAATTTACAAGAACTTACTTGACAAGCAACCACCCTTATACAATCCTTATTAAATAATGAATTTCCTAGTTTCCTATTAATAACAAATGTCTCGCATATCTTGCATATCTCCCATATATCGTTTACATAATCTGGTATTAATTACAAAATATGAATCTATCAATAAATTAGAAAACTATCACTAACAATCTTTAAATAAAAATTTGGGTCAAACCCAGCAAATCACATCATGAAACGCTTAAATGGAGATTAGTCCTATACCTCAAAGGTGTGTAAATACTTTGTGATTGACAAAAATTGTGGATAAAAGACTGTTATATAGCAAATATATGTAAGGGTCCAAAAATTTAATTAAATCATGCTAATATAATATGGAAAATTTAAGTTTAATCTTAGAGTTTACCTTAAAATTTTGAAATTTATGATTATGTAGAAGCCGATTATTTGAAAATTTAAGGCCTCTATTTATTTTGTCTCCACAAAAAGTAAAATGAAAATTAAAAAAATGAATTAACACTAATGTCATTGTGTGTCAAGATGCTTAGTTCAGCAATATAAAGTACCATTTTATAGGTTAGAAGAATAAGTATGAGAGAGCATATATCTTGTATTAACTTTTTCCTTAATTAGTAAATTTTACCACTTCTTGCTTGTGCAATTGGATCCAGGTTAAAGGTTGAACCATTTGATATCTTTATGCCCCATTTTGGTCTCTCTCTCTCCCCCTATATTAATTGATACATGTATTTTGTGTTTGTGTATGTCATCAACACTTGTTTGCCATTTTTCAAGAATTTTAGGTCTTGATTATCACTTTTTTGCTTTGTGAGCGTGTAGAGCCCTATTATTGACAACGTCTTTGTTCTAGTCGAAATCTGAAAAAGAAAATGCTTCGACTAGTGGTGGCATCTCCAAGCACAAATTCCTGTAACAACAAACCAATAAATGAGAAATTCTTTCATAAATGTTGAACATTTACATTATATGTACTAAGTCAATCATATTATTAATAATTATCATAATTAAATATCATAATTTATCATAATAAATGATATAATTGACATAATACATCTAATTTAAGTATTATTAATTTATCCAAAATTTTTGTTCCAATAAACTATTTAAAACTATAGCACGACATTTTCTTTTTTAAAAGAGTTGTTAGTGATCTCACTATATACTATAGTACCAAACTAAAAATTCGACTCTATTAGTATTACCAATGGGAATATAAGGAATGACCTGATTTATATTTTCTGTAATTGACTTAAACCTCACAAATGTAAAAGTAGAGAAGTTATATATGAGTTTCTTATATAAATTGTCCTTTGCGTGTGTGTATTTGTTTGTTTCTTATTGTTTTAGTACAATCCTTTGTGTATTCTAATAAAGATTACTTAATTTAGAGAGAGTAGAATAGAGTTACTTATAGCTTCAACTTTTCAAAAGTTATAATATTACTGAGGTAGGTTTACAGTTAGTAACTTGTGGCTTTCAAATATTGAAATATTTTTGTTAGTGAAGTATTTTATTATTAATTCTTAAAAATCATGAATGTAGGTCATTAGTACTTCACCAAGTCAAATATTAGAATAAATATTCATTTTAATCCTTTAAAGATATATATATATATATATATATATATATATATATATATATATATATATATATATATATATATATATATATATATATATATATATAATATTACAATATCCTTTATTTATAAATACATCAAAGTAACCCTCAACCTGTTAAAACCCCTATGGTTCCTAACATCAAACTCTTAGCAGATGATGGGGATGTTATCTCAGAACTTGAGCGATATAGAAAACTAGTGAGTAAGCTTAACTATCTCACTGTCACTCGTCCTAATATTGCCTTCTCTATCAATGTGGTTAGTTAGTTCATGTCATCCCCTCGAACCACCCATTGGGAAGTTGTTCTTCATATATTAAGATATTTGAAATGGGCTCTAGTCGTGGCATTTGGTATAGGGATCATGGACATACTAAAGTGGAGGGCTTCTCTAATGTTGACTAGGTTGGATCCCTTGTGGATAAAAGATCCATCTTTGGTTATTGTGTTTTTGTTAGAGGTAACCTTATTTCTTGTAGAAGTAAGAAACAAAGTGTTGTTGCTCGATCCAGTGCCGAATCAAAATATTGGGCAACGACACAAGCTACATGTGAGTTGGTATGAATACATAATCTCCTTGATGAGATTGGATTTATGAATGCAATGCCTATCAAGATATGGTGTGATAATCAAGCAACCATTCATATTGCATCTAATCCTGTATTTCAGGAAAGAACGAAGCATATTGAGGCAGATTGTCATTTTGTGTGTGATAAGATTCAATAGGGACTTCTTATTATTGAACGTGTACGAACTAGAGAACAACTTATAGAAATCTTCACCAAAGCACTCAATAAGCATAGAATAGACTATATTTGTAACAAGTTGAACATGATTAACATTTATACTCTAACTTGAGGGGGAATTGATGTTAGAGACTATGTATTAGTAGTCTGATAGGAACTTATATTACTGAAAAAGAAATATGGAGTCTAGCTCCTTACAAAAGGGAAAATTCTTATTGAATACTCCCAAAACTAGAAAATAAAGATAGAACACCTGCAGATCTTCAAGGGTCTACTTCCTCTCTACCCAAAGATCCCAATTCTTCACTCAATTGACTAGCTGCCTTCTCCCCTCCTCCACTTCCCTAATTATTCCCTCCATTAAGTACCTATTCATTTGCTATAACCCCCTAAGTTAAATGCTAATTGTTGCCCCTCTTTATTCTCAACACCCTCTAACTGTAAATACTCCTTGTTGCCCCATCTATACTCTCCTAATGGTCCAACATTGTCTCTTCTAAACCTTCACATATACACATGAGCGAGGGGCATATTAATACCCCATCCTTTGACAGCCAACTTGTCCTCAAGGTGGAAATCAAGGAAGGCATTTTGGATTGTCATTGCATCCTTCCAAGTATTATCATGAGCAGGCAAGTTGACTCATTTAACTAGCACTTTAGTTGTACCATCCGATAGCTTGCACATTGTCACCACATCTTCTGGTAACACTTGTAATTCCCATTCATGTAATAGAAATTTAGGGAGGTGTTGACAAGGATTAATAGCAGGAAATGCCCTCTTCAGCTACGACACATGGAATACTAGATGCACTTGTGAGGTCTTAGGAAATCTCAGCTTATAGGCCACATTTTCAACTTTTTCCAATACTTTGAAAGGGCCATGGTATGCGGGCTTAATTTTTCATCAATTCTCTTGGCCAAGGATTTGTGTCTATAGGGAAGTGCCTTCAAAAACACCTTGTCCCTAACTCAGAATTCCACTTCCCGTTTCCTTTTATCTACTTCATCCTTCATCCTTTGTTGTGCCTTCAACAAGTTTTGTTTAAGGTCCTCCAAAATGCTATTCCACTCCACCAACAACTTATCCACCTCTTCCACAGTCATTCTATCTTTCTAAAATGGGATTATTAAAGGAGGATTTATACCATAAAGTGCTTTGAAAGGACTCATCTTATTGGAAGTATTATAGGAAGAATTGAACCATAATTCAGCCTTAGGAGTCCACTGCACCCACTACTTTGGATGATCATTGACAAAGCACCATAAGTAGGTCTCAATGGTATGGTTGGTGACCTTCGTTTTCCCGTTGATTTGAGGGTGATAAGCGGAGCTAAACCGTAGCCTTATCCCCGATAACTTGAACAATTCTTGCCAAAATAGACTAAGGAATAAACGATCTATGTCAAAAACAATTGAACTTGGGAACCCATGCAGCCTAATGATATCCTTAACAAATGCAACAACCATATCCTTAGCTGAAAAAAGGAGATTAAGAGGTAAGAAGTGAGCATTCTTGCTCAAACAATCAACAACCTACCAAAATAATGTTAGCTCCCTCGGACTTAGCCAACCCCTCTATAAAATCCATAGACATATCCTCCCACACATGATTCGGAATTGGTGAAGGTTGGAGGGAACCTGTTGGTTTAAGAGCCAAGTACTTGTTTTATTAACAAGTGGTACATCCAACCACAAAGTACTCAACATCCCGCTTCATTCCATTCCAGAAAAAAACTAAGGCCGACCTTTTATATGTTTTGGTCGCTCCTGAATGACCCCCCATGGGGAAGCATGAAACTCCTCCAACTGCCTAGGAATCTAAGCTGAGTAAAGTGAAACTCCTTCAAAATTGAACCCAAGTAAAGTGACCTATTTTAACTGCTCTCCAACTAGCACACGTTGCTCCAATAAAAATTTGAAGCTCTTTTGATCGATCCGGATGATAAAATGGCTTCCCAATAAGTATTGTCGTCATTTTTATACTGCAAACACAATAGCCATTAGCTCCTTCTCATAAATTGACTTAGCCTTAGATTTTTCTAATAATGCTTGACTAATAAATGCCAAAGGTCTCCTTTGCTGCATTATAACTACTCAAATTCCCACTCCTGAAGCATTGGTTTCTATCTCGAAGGGCTGATCAAAATTTAGCATAACTAGTGTTGGCAATTGTACCATTGTAGACTTTAACTCCTCAAAAAAAAAAAGAACATGATGTCTGATTCAAATTCTTCTTATGGGTACTAAAAGAGATATATTATGTATGGTTATCTCAACATTATCTCCAATTCACTTACATAAGCAGTTGTTAGGACATACTCCTCTTTCTAAACTAATGATTTGCTTTTACCCTTTGTCCATAATTTTACAATATTGTTTTTATTATTACTTGATACAGTTGCAAAACAGGAAAAATGAAACAAAGGTATTATTTTCAATTTCTCAAGATTATTTTGATGAACTTAATTCCTTAATTATCCTGCAAAATGTTGAACTATGTTTGTTTAAATCTGATATACCTTATTATTGTGCAGCAAAACCCTTTACTTACATAATTTACAATTTGGCTAAATGGAAAATACTTATTCATATGTTTAAATATAACCTTTCTTCTTAATCAGATATCTTATAACATTAGCCCAACTAGCCATGCTCTTGTTTCTACTTCTCTTTCAATTTGTAATTTTTACTTTTGGCAACTTATCACAAGATCTTTTTTTTGTAAGGGAGATGATTCGTTCCCACTTTGTATTCCTTACACCATCTTTTACCACTTCCCTCGCAAAGGAATTGATCTCTTGCACAAAGCCCCATACACGGCAGTTCCCATGTGCAAGGATTGGACCAATCCAGGATTGAAATTGGGTAAATTACACTAACAATTTTTGTTTGGTTGAGAGGTGACTATTGAGTCTTGACATTTGTTCATTTACCTTTAAAGGTTGTTGCTGTTAAGTAGTTAGATAGAAACAATATTCAGAGTAATTGAGAATTCCTTGTGGAGGTTCTCATATAGAAAAGGAAAATTAATTAGTACCTCTTCTAACACCTCTAAGATATCATTAAATTATGAAATGTCATATGAGGCTACTAATCTTTGAAGAATCAAAGTCCCAGGCATATACTCTTTTAACATACTCCTTTATCTCAAGCTCTTTAATTTTTAGTTTGAGATAGGCCTAATAAACTTAGGAGGTGAATTATCCTCGCCTAAACTTTTCTTGTCCCTTAAATCATGGGCTTTATCTAACTTTTAACATTTCTTATGACAAAATATTGTCATCAATAAGCTTACTAGGCCTATAGTTGATGATGGACTAGACTTGTTTTGGTTCCTATTAAAACTTAATATTTCATCAAACACATTTTGTGTAAGCTCCAAAGCCTTTTAATGGTTTTTTGTCTTTTATGTTTTGATTATTGACAAATATATTTTTAGTTAAACTTACGTTCTCTTAATGCTCTAACGTGTGGATTTTAGTGTACAACACTTTTCTAAAGTACAAATGGATGATCCTATGCTTTCAAGATCACAAGACAAGCAAAATCAACTAAATGCTTTTGAGGATCAAAAAACTTTTGCACAACTCAAAAAGATCAATTACTGTACAGAAAAATCAAATAATGATAAAAAAAGTTTGAAGCCTTAGAGTCAACTATGAAGACATCTCTAAAGTTCTTTTGTGCATGACTGATCTTACACAGAGATGAATGAGTTAATAAGAGTTAAGATTAGAATAATCAAGCTCAAAACATTTTGAGGTGACTATTCTCTCTATCGCTAGAAGCAGACAAAAGTCCTTATCCAAAAGTTGATGCATCCTAGCACTACAAAACAAGTAAACAACTAGTTTCACTATGTATCAGAAGACATTTTCTACAAGGACAAATGATTGGTTTTAAAAATCTGTTGAAGTTCCCAAGGAAGATTTAGAGAAGCACTGTTACATTGATCAATGCTCTAATCCTTCATTCTCACTATTCCGAAGTACATTCTTAAGTGTGTAACTCCTATATCAACATCTATTATATGCACCCGCTCTTTATAAAGAAATCCAAACTCATTAGACTTAAGGCGTGTTTGGATTAGTTGTAAAAAAAGATTATTTTAATAATCGATTATATGTATAATTTATATTTGTTATAATTGATTGTAATAAAATCAATTTTATGTTTTGAATATATTAGTTGAAAAAGCGATTTTAAGATAATATGTTTTGTTTGAATTGTTTGAAAAAAATTACTTTTATATAGTAAATTATTAAAAAAGATATGAAATAATTTATTTATATTGTATAATATTTAATATTTTAGAGCTACTTTGATAAAACAACATAATATAATCAACTTTTGAAGAAAAAACTTTTCAAGAAAGTGCTCCAAAAAATTGCTTATGACTACTTTAATTAGATTTACACAAACATCTCAATTTATCCTAAAATGGCTTTTATCTTAAAAAAAAAAAAAAAAGCTTTTTCAGTGGTAATTAATCATTACCAAATACACTTTATTTTTATACCCTTGATTCGATAATGATCAAAATAAGTTTCTATCTTTGTACCTTATCTTTATGAATCTGATTTTATTTTTAAATTTTTATATTCTTTTTAATAAGTTTTATTTTTTAGGAGATATCGTTTGGTACCTTTTATCCGAAGGACTCTTGTGGGGTGGGAAATGAAAGCTTTGCCTTAAATAGGCCTGGCTCAGATTCATAATGATTGAGCACTGACTGTTGCTTGTAATAAAAGCCAATTTTTAAGCGTGACCGACCTTTTTAAAAGCGCCTTTGACTGTAAGCTATTTAAAGGTCTACTTTGTAAAAAGCGCCTTTAAATAGTCTAACAGCCTACCTTTTAAGCAATTTAATAGGCTTTTATATAGTTAATGACTTAAGTCTTGAAAAGCCAACAAGCCTAGGCCTTTATTTTTATTAAAATTTAATTAAAAAATATTAATATATTATAATAAATTAATAATTATAATTATCATAATAATATATAATTAAACAGTATTCTGTCAAGCTTAACAGAGCTTGTTAGATGGCATGAAACGCTACTATTTAACTAAACAGTTTTAAAAAGTCTTGACTGTCTTATTTAATGTATGCGACAAAGTAGCACCAATCAAGCTTTAGACGGTAAAGCAGCCATTTTTGCTCGACAGGCTGCGACCTATTTTCACCCCTAGATTCTTGGTCGTAAGAATCCCGAGAATTGTAAATATTTATTACTCTCCAATTATAATTAGCTTTTAACATCTCTCAACTTTCCATTAGAAATCACATCAAACACTCTTCATTATTAATTATTTATTTTAAAACAATAATGGTGGGTAGGTATGTTCATATCAGTCCCAACTCCCAACGCCTAGTGGTGCTAGCTAGCTGCTAAGCAAAAATAAAAACTTAAAAATGTAAATTAACTGGAGTGTAATACCAATCAATATGTTAGTTAAAAATAATATAAATATACATGTTAGATTCTGTAAATATTAATTAATATTGATTGTATAATCTGAATAATATTTTTTTTTAGCGATAGTCTGAATAATATTAATAAAATATTTTATATAAATAAATATAATTATAATAAATATAAACTTTGATTTGATAATAATTAGTGTTAAGAGTTTTATATCATTTTCTATTTATGTGATAATATATATCTTTATAAGATTTTACCTTTCACATAGGTAATCAAACTAGCAGCTAAATTTTTTTTTTAATCAAACTAAAATAATGTAGCAATATATGAGTAGATAGAATTGCGATGCTAGTTGATTCAAATTAAATCTATTTAAATCTATAGATAGTATAAATATAAACAGAACTACAGAAGGTAAATAAAATTTCATAGGCCCCACATAAAAAAATGTGCATAAGCCCAAATACCAAAAACACCAACAAGCCAACACAACCAGTCTTAGCCCAGTTTCTGCCCAAGAAAGGCTGCTGTTGGCACAAAAGCCCTATAGCAGTAGAGCTGGGGGCTCTCGTCATCTTCCCAGCGTCTGCCACTGCTTCACACCCTGTATTCATGCACCATCAAAGCCTCTGTACAGGGACGGACCCAGGTGTTGGCTTATTGGGATATATGTCCCTATTTAAGTTAAATTTTTTTAACTATATATATAACATTTATCATTTATGACTTTATAATTTTATAATTTATAGATTTTTGCTCCCATATTAAAATAAATGATTGATTTGTTACTTCACAAATCTTTTAATTCTAATTTTTAATCACATGAAACATAAATTTTTAAATTATTCTTTGATTATGTATGTAGAAAAAGAAATATATGATAACATTAATTACAAAAAATTATTCATTATTCTCAAAATATTAAAAAATTACAAGAATAATTATAAGTTTATTTTTCATTATTTTTATTATATTGTATGTGTAAATATAAATTTTTTAAAAAAAATTATATAAAATATTCATAATTTTACTTACACTTTCCTAAATTTCTGGGTCCATCGCTCCCTCTGTACTGAGGAACCATTCTTTTTGGTACAATATATTGTATCCTTTACTACCTCTCTTCCAATCTCTGTGTAGTTTTAACGTTTTCAGTGTTGTAGGCTATTTTTTTCATGTTGTTCGGCCACTTGTGCTCTATTGTTGAGCTTTTGGCCACTTTTTCCTTTCTGGGTTTTCTCAGTTTGAGGGTATATCAAGTGATTAGTTTATGAGTGTCCTTGCATTTAAATTTTTCACTTTTTGTTTCATCTGTGCCAACTTGCAAGACTTTTTCATGAGCCATTTTGATTTTTCACTTCTGTTTTTTTTTCCTTCTTGATTTTTCCAGTGCATGCCATATGGTGCTTCTGAGTTCTAACACCCTAATGGATGACATATGAGACTCAGTATTTGTTGATATGGTTAATTTGTTTCTGAGTAATGACTCATGTGGGCTTATAAAAGCATATTCTGAGTCACAAGGGGCATTTGGTGTTCAGCTGAGATAGGTTTCAAGGAAGTTTTAGTTGGCATTTTTTTGTTTCTTGCCCATTGTTGATCTGTTATGTGAATTATATTTATGAATACAATGTGATGCTTATAATTTCAATATTTCTATGCTAAATAAATAAATGAATTTGTTAAGTTAGCTGCTGTATTATTCCCAAGTAATCTATTTCTGAATGAAAGATTGGACTAGAAATTTTTGTAAATAGTGCTACAACAAGAGTGTTTAGTTGTTCTTAGTGTTGCAACATAGGCTATTCTATTAGTTTAACAACTTTTCCTTTGTCTAACTTTAATGTGTCCACAGATGTTCTCGTAGGGACAACTTCAATACAAAAATAATGTTGTATGTTGCCACTAAAGACTAACATTTAGATGTAGTAATGTACATTGTGCAAAGACTCATTGTTATTGTTTACTTATCTTTAACTGCTAGTTCCCACATTAGGATAAAAGGAGGAAGGCAGGGAAGAAGGTATTTCCAATGTCACACCAGTTTCTTTTTATTTCCATCTTTTGTTCTATTCTTTTCGATTTTTAGCTTTCAGTTTTACCTGAACAATGATACCAAAATGCCCCCTTAGCCCTCGACCCATCTTTTCTATTCCCACCACTGTTTGTTCCTTCCACGTCTCTGCTTCTGCTTCAGTCGTTGATGTAGAATGCCAGTTAAGGTCTCTATGTGAGAAACCTAATCCTCAATTTTCCAAAGTTGTTTCCTTATTTCACCGTGCCGTTGATTCTGATTCAGTGCCATATGAGTTAACCTGCAACTTCCATATTGACAACCTTTAGAAGGCAAGACTCTATGACTTAGTCTTGTCGATTTATTGTAAGATGGTCACTGTGTGTGTTTTACTGAGGTTTACTTCATTGAGTGGTTTGATTGAAAGTTTTGTGAAAACCCAGAAGCCAAATGTTTGCATTTGGGGTCCTGGGGTTGATGATAAAGCGGGGTTTTGGGGTTAATGTGTATAATGCGAATCTTGTGTTGAAGGGATTTTGTCAAAATGGTGATTGTGAGAAGGTGATGGGTTTGTTTCGCGAGATGAGAAGAAATTGTGTGTTGCCGGATAGCTTTAGTTACAGTACACTTATAAATGGACTCTATAAAGCAAAGAAATTGGAAGAAGCGAGGGATTTGTTCACGGTGATGAAGATTGGCGATTGCCGACCAAACTTGGTGACATATGGCGCTTTGATTGATGGCCTTTGTAAGAATGGGGCAGTTGATGAGGGTTTGGATTTGTTGGAGGAGATGAAGAAGGAGGGTTTGGATGCAGATGTGGTTGTGTATAGTGCTCTTATTAGTGGCTTTTGTAACCAAGGTGACATTGAGAGGTGCAAAGAACTCTTTAATGAGATGTCGAAAAAGAAAGTTACTTCAAATGTGGTTACTTATAGCAGTTTGATGTACGCTCTTTGCAAGAACGGGCAGTGGCAAGAAGCCTCAAATATGTTGAATGATATGATGACTCATGGAATTCATCCTGATGTTGTTGCTTATACAGTTTTAGCTTATGGGCTTTGCAAAAATGGGAGGGCATCTGATGCAATGAAAGTGTTAGATTTGATGCTACAAAAGGGGGAAGAGCCTAATACTTTAACATAGAATGTCTTAATAAAAGGATTTTGTAAGGAAGGTCAGGTAGATGATGCACTTAGGATTCTAGAAATGATGACAAAGAAGGGGAAGAAACCTGATGTGTTTACCTACAACACATTATTGAAGGGATTATGTGACGTTGGGAAAATTGATGAGGCAATGGACCTTTGGAAGCTGTTATTGAGCAACAAGTTCCATATGAAGCCTGATGTCTTCACATTTAATTTTCTAATTCAGGGACTTTGCAAGGAAGGACGTCTTGTTGATGCCAAAAGGATCCATTCTACAATGGTTAAAAGGAGGTTCCCACGTAGCATAGTAACTTATAATATTTTGATTGACTGTTATCTAAATGCATGAAAACTTATTAAGGCATTGGAACTCTAGAAATATGCCGTAGACTTAGGATTTTTTCCCAACTCAGTGACCTATAGTGTCATGATTAATGGTTTGTGCAAATTGCAGATGCTCAGTATTGCAAGAGGACTTTTTAATAAAAGAAGAGCTTCTGGGATTAGACCCACGATAATTGATTACAATGCACTAATGGCATCTTTGTGAAGGGAAGGTAGTTTAGAGCAGGCTAGGAGCTTATTTCAAGAAGTGAGAAATGTGAATCATTATCCTAATGTTGTCTGCTTTAATACAATAATTGATGGAACCCTCAAAGCTAGAGATATTAAATCCGCCAAGGAATTGCTATTGGAGATGCTTAACATGGATTTGGTCCCTGATGCAATTACCTTTTCTATATTAATAAATAGGTTCACAAAACTTGGGCAGTTGGATAAGGCCAAGTCGCTCTATGAGAGAATGATCACTCGTCGTCATGTACCAGATGCTTTTGTATTTGATTCTTTGCTAAAGGTCTATAGTTTAATGGGAGAGAGAAAAAATAATTTCCTTGCTTCATCAAATGGCTGATGAGGGTGTTGTTCTGGACTCAAAATTAACTTCTACCATCTTAAGTTGCCTTTGTCACATCTCAGAAGATCTTGATATAGAGAAGATTCTTCCGAAATTTTCGCAACATACATCGAAAGGGACAAGCATTACATGCACCAAGCTCTTGACAAAACTTAATATGGTTCATCCAAAGCTTCAATTATTTGTTGCATGATAGTTTTTTTGTTTTCAAGATGTGATGGCATGGTACTTTTATGTAAGTTCTATATTGTCTTTCTTTAAATTAGTTATGTTCCATGTTTTATCTACTTTCCTTTCTCAGGTGAAATACCCAAAATTATCAAGATGGTTTGATTTCATTTCAGCTTACTGTATGTCTTACGTTAGGACACACTTGTTCAGTCTCTGATTTTGATTAGGTAAGACAGTTCTTGTCTGATTATATGCCTACTTAAATCTAGGTTACTTTGCCCTTGACTACATTGGTATATGAATGGTACCTATTTCTGATATTCTTGGCAACCGAACATTCATGGAGTTTTGAGGTTATTGGCATGTCAACCAATTGCCATCTTATGATAAAGAGAAGCAAGTATAAAATTCAACTTCATGGTATTTAATGCCCCATATGAAACTACGATTTGGCCATGGATGAGAATGGTAGAAAGTCTTCTTACAGGTTCGCTTCTAACATGGGAATTGTTGTACTTGGTTTCAATATCATCACTTTGTTATTATTTTGCAGTCAAATTTCTGCTTTTGAAATGACTGCGGGATTTAAGGATGCAAACCCAAGTGCAGGTTGTCTCAAGTAGTAAATTTATCGGGAGTCCGAGGTCGATCCACAGGGAATTGATGAAGAAAAATTAATTGAGGTAAGAAGAGGATTTGTCACAACACCAAAAGTAATAAAACAAGTTCACAAATGAATTTAAGGGCTTGCTTGGGTTAGGAGATCCACTCTTGGTAATAAATTAAAGGTAATATTATTTCTCTTTTTAACTCAATTGAAATCCACACACAACGGAGGTTCCAATCGGAAAATATAACATTCAAAGTTCAATTATATATGTAATTATATTATGATTCCTTTAATTATCTACCAACATTTGTAAATGAGTTCAAGCATTCACTGTGCCAATCCTATTGTCTACAATAAATCAAGATCTCCATTAACAAAGAAGGTTTCTAAATTGATTGGAAACAAAATATAACACATATAATGTTCATTTAATAATATATCATTTAAGCACAAGAAATAAAATAATCTAACCTTATTTCATTACCAAGAGCTTCACTCTTTCACCCAAGCAAGATGAAGATTTAGTTACTCATGGATAAGAAGAAAGAAAGAGAGAAGAAGAGAAAGATGAACATGACTTCAATTTAAAACAAGAGAAAATTACAACAAAGGAAAATAATAAACAAGCATAACCTTAACTTGTAAAACTAAGTCTGACACCAAGTGCCCAACACTAAGTTGCCTTTTATAGAAGAGTAGGGATACAAAATGACAAGGAGAATGATTAAGAGTAGGTGGATTAGTGGGTGGAGTGGTTGGATGATTGGTTAGGTGGTTGGATTATTGAATTAGTGGTTGGATTATTGAGATTCTTTGTCTCCGAAATCATTCATTACTTAACTCATTGATTCTGTCGTTTTTGAGCCAAGTGGTCTTCATAAAAGTTCTAGGAAATTGTCTAAGCTTTCTAATGGCTCTGGAATCACCTAAAAATGCATCCTACAGCCCAAGATATGACCTAATTACTACAGATTGTTCAGGCCCAGT
This sequence comes from Ormosia emarginata, assembly GCA_029884605.1. NCBI lineage: Eukaryota > Viridiplantae > Streptophyta > Magnoliopsida > Fabales > Fabaceae > Ormosia > Ormosia emarginata. The sequence continues at coordinate 1,880,438 of JAQQTP010000062.1, forward strand.
TTCAGTACCTCTGTTTTGACTTTCAGACCCAATATCACGATCAAGGAGCCCGAATCAAGTTTTGTGTTCAACATGAAAGTTGTAGATAAAGGTTTTAACTTTCAGATTCCAAATTTTCAGCCCATTTTATAAGCCCAAACTCGAATTATGCTCTGATTACTGTACATTGTTCAGGTTTCAGACACAAAACTCGTGTTCTGTCTTCCAAGCCCAATTAGCTCTACTAAATGTCTGATTGAGACTTTGAGCTCTTCATCAAAGTTGTAGAGCTCTTTCTTATCTTTCCTACAAAGTAAAATTCATAATTATCAGACATTTAGAACTCAAGATATGGCCGAAATATAGAAACAGCGTAGGACCAAAATAGTGCTGAAAAAAAATCAATTAAGTCCAATTTGAGTCTAAACTTACAAAACATAACTAGGCTTAATCAATTAAGTACATAGAGAGTGTAAATGACTAAAAATGAGGGTTCATTAATGTATAAAATATGTGATCATCAAATTCCCCCACACTTAGCTTTTTGCACTCCTGAGCAAAATACATAAGACCAAAGTTAGGAGACAAAGAAAAATGACACAGACTCAAAAGCTAAAAACTCTAAAAGACTCGATGAAGCAAGAAGAGCAACAAGAAATTCAAGGGATCAAAGCATTAATGAGGTAACATTTCTTCACATCTCAAACCAACAAGCAAGGAAACTTCAGTTGAAAAGAATGAATCAAGAATGATAGATCCTCACAGAATTTCACTCTCAATCTCTCAAGTGTTTAAAAGGTAAGTATTTCACTCTATTCAACCCATGAATAATTGCACTACCATAAGCTTGCTTATCTTCTACTTCTCCGCTACTCAAAACACATGCATACAAAAATCAAGAAGACTTTATTCAAGGTTGTAATGGGGTCATGGTAAAGGAGAGGAGATAATATGGATATGAAAAGATAAATACCAAAGAGAATAAAAGAGCATTATGGTACAGTTAGAGTGGAGAAAATGTTTGAGAACATTCATCATAAAGGACAATCACCAATATTTGACTAATGTTTTGTTGAAGATCAATCCCAAATTGGTGAATTGAATTCATTGTTAGACTTGAACATTCTCCTTTTCTTCTTGTTGTTTCCAAGCATCCACCTTTATTCTGATAATCCTTTGATTGCAACGGTGGTCAATAATTTTTTTTTTGATCATTTTGCACACACACCCCACACTTGTTCAAGAACAAGGTTAATGCTCTCTTATTCCCTAAGGTTGGGTAAAAACATGTTTTTTTCTTCTTTTTTTTTTCTTTTTTTTTAAAGGATGAAATGAGCTTAAAACAAGGAATGGTCAAATAAGTTCAAAGGGGTTATACAATGAAAAATATACAAGGATAGCTATTTGGTCAAAGTAGCTATTTCAAAATGCCTCAATCATATTAATGTATGCATGTGAAAATGTAGCCTCAAAAAGAATCAAAGCAAGTTCTAGAGTAACAATTCTATGAGTGAAAATCACACAAGAAAGAAGAGAATGGTACAGATATTCAATCCATTCATCAATAGGCTCAAAATCTCACAAGGCATATTTCTATCATTCTCAATCCATCATATCAACATTCATTTCTAAGCTTGTGATTTTTAAGAAAGAAGACAATTTATGCTAAGATCCAAGAATCTCAATTGCTTCAAAAGATGTGAGAGTGCATTCACTTGAATCTTTCAAAGGAAATCAAAAGACAAAAACTTTGTTACTTCCACAAATCAATACTAATTAATTACTACCCCAACTAAGATGCGTCTCAAGAGTAATAAATTGTTTCCAAAATTTACTCCTTACTCTGCCATCACTAATTAGTTTTACTAAGAATAGGTTTCTGATAGTCATATCACTAAACATACTTTCCAATTTAGATACGTCTCAGAAGTAAAATTACTCCTTACTCTGCCATTATTCATTGGTTTAATAAGTCCATGACAATCATATCATACTTCCCAAAAAAGAAAAGAAAAGAAAAATTAGTAGTCAACTATCATTCCCCCCCAACTAGATCACAATATTGTCCTCAATGTTAAAATATAGATGAGTAAAGGATAGAAGATATTACCTGTTGGAGAAATCTGACACAAATTTAAACAAAAATAAAGTACAATAAATAAAAGCAAAATAAAAGCTATAAACGAAGTGTCAAATCTGGCTCCTTTTTTATCTCGTTTTTCTCACTGCTTCCTGCTGACCAATCTATCTGAGCTATTGCTGGGTCAGGTTTATGAACAAAAGCTTGTAATTTATCAATCAACTCATCAATAGTGGAAGCAGAGATAAGAAGTTGTCTTGCCGAAGGTGTGATAAATTTCTATTCCACAGCATGGTCAAGAAAGATTAACAAAATATCAAAGCAATTATTTACATTCAACAAACCTATGGGTTTATGGTGGATGTTCAGTTGGGCCCAAGAGACAATTTGAAAAACTTCTTCCAAGGTACCAAAATCACATGGTAAGGCAATGAATGCATCAGAGTTTTCAAGCAGTATCTTCATTCGTTCATGCATTGATGATACCTTAAGTTCCTCTCCAATTGTCTTTCCAGTGATGGTCTGTTGAGGTAAAGGTTCAGGAATGACACCTAAAACCTGATTGCCTCCTATATATGCAGCAAGTGATACAGCCCCCATTAACCCACGACAACCTCCCTCATATACAAGATGAATATTCCTCGCAGCAAGTGATCGACCAAGAGTGGTAACTGTGTTTACAAACTCTAAACCCTTCCCATACTTAGATCCATAAAATACACAGATATTTTTAAGTTGACGAACAGAAACACCTTCCATTTCTATTCTCACCTTCCCTTTGATTGATTCTGAGTTGGAGGAAAGTGGAGAGAGTGGAGTGTTTAAATAGGAAAAAGAATGGAAAGGGTAATAATTGCACCTATAAGGGTAGGTTGGTTGTTGTCAGAAGAGTTTGAAATTAAAGAACATAGAATCTTTTTTTTTTTTTTGCTTTTTTTTGTTTTTTTTTGTTTTTTTTTTACTTCAAGAAAACCATCAGGGTAAAGAAGTCTAAAAACTCCTGAAGGACCCTGCTCAAAGGATCGTCTGTCCAAAACCGAAATACAACAAAAATCATACAAAGATAAAATAAATATAATAGCAAATGATGACATACCTGTATGTACAACTTTCATGGCGTATCTTTATACTGCGCGCCATGAGTGCAGTAGTGGCATATCTTTATACTGCGTGTCACCAGTGCAGTAGACACTCACGTCCACTTATTCGAAGAAGGGAGAAAGAAGAAACCATCGTGGGTTTCCATCCTGGGTCTGGAACCTGGAGCGCTCACACTTAGGCTCGTAACATCAACAAAGATGCTAAAATCTAAAACTCGTAATGTCCAAGATCCAAAACATCCCATCCCAAGGCGCTGAGAGCCCCTTCTAATAAAAGAGAGGATCAAGCTCAAATGCCTCATACGCTTCGGCCGCCGCGGGTTACTTCTCACTAATAACCAGAGTGGGACGCTTCTGCCTGTCCATCAACTCCACAGTGCCTAGATGGTAAATATTGGGTTATGGAGCGCGGCTCTCTATAGAGCATGGTACATGAACTTTTTTAAGGACCAGCGTGCAAAGGTCCACCCGAGTCAATGACGGGTCAGCCAAAGGCTGGGGCTCCACAACTAATTAAAGTCATAGTACTCCTTCCGGATCGCCCTTGTTCAGACTCTTTTTTTTTTCTTTTTTTCTCTTTTTTCATTTTTTTTATTTTTCAAAAAGAAAACATGAAGAAGAAGATAATATGTACAGATTGTTGTGGATATGGCTCACATCTGCCTCTGGTTTCACGTCCAGTAACGGCTTAAACACCTTCTATGAGTCGAGGATAAGCTTCCCATCCAATTTTCTTATAAATTGGCAAATAGGGTCTTTTAGAGTCAGATTCCTAAGACTATAGCATTTTTCTTCATCCTTGAAAAGATTCCACAAATTAAGAAGTTCACGATGCACCAATCCACAAGAATGTATCTCAAGAGTCAATAAGATATCATCTAATGACTCCTTACTCAGTCCATTCTTAATGAAGAAAATTTTATCTTCTCTGTTTGCGGAAACCATCCCCAAAGTACGACATCGCTTGTTACAATTCCATCGTCCACATTTGTAACAGACTTGTAACCTTTTTGCTCTTCTCCTTTTAGAATACAAACTTCTTCCAAGACCTGGCATGTATAAGTCAAATGAAATTGAAGACTCACCTGCTAGTCAGACCTTTGCTTCAATTATCCAAAGATACATCTTTCGGCATACCTTTGTGCATTAACAGTCTCAATCTTTCACATCGAACTTTGTAGATTTTTTTCAGAGCATTTTGAGGGAGAGAAGGAAAATGTTTTCTCGGGTTTGAAAGAATGACATCCATTTTAAAGGAGAAGAAGGATTCAGTTATTTTGGGAAACTAAAAAAAAAAACCGACTTGAGAGTCACGGAGTACCGTATCCGCCACATAACCGGCAACACAAAGAACTCATCAACTTGGTTTTTTCAGAAATGGTTTGAGCCTTTGTCCATTGACTTTAAACACATTACCATTCCTAGGATTCTCAATATCTACGGCCCCATGAGGATACACGTGTTTGACAACAAAAGGACCACTCCACCTAGATCTCAATTTTCTAGGGAATAGGTGCAGGCGAGAATCATAAAGTAGAACTTTTTGACCAATTTCAAATGATTTTCTCAAAATTGTCTTGACTGTGGATTTTATTGGATTTGTCTTTTGACAATTTTCACAATTTTTGCAAAAAGTATAGCGGTCCTTAAATAAAGTGGGCCAATAAAATCCGCATTGCAAGATTTTCGCACCTATTTTCTTTGAAGAAAAGTGACCTCCACATGCTTCTGAGTGACAAAATTTAATGACACTACCTACCTCACTGTTGGGCACGCATCTCTGAAAAATTTGGTCAGGACAATGTTTGAACAAGTATGGGTCATCCTAATAAAAAATTTTCACCTCTGTCTGAAATTTCCTTCTATCTTGGTGCGTCTATTGAGGCGACATCTTTCCTTCTTGTTCTTCAGTAAGAGACGAGGAAATTACCAAAGGAAAGCTTTGCTTTTCTCCCAAAAATGTGTACTTCAACCCAGCAGGTAATGACTTTAGTTCCGGTGTGGGTACTTCTTCATGAGCATTATCATTCATGGGTTTTAGCTCTTCGAATTTTGGCTTTCTTCCTTTGTATTCTATTTCCTCAGTACAATCAAGCAAATCAAATGAATTAATTAAACAAACTTCTAATGGGTCAGAAGAACTCCCTTTTTGAAGATGATCATCTATAATAGCTTCAATTCCTTCAACTTCCTCATTTTCATTAAGGACTTCCTGTGGTTGCTTGCACATGTTAAAAACATTGAGATCTAGTGTCATGTTTCTAAATGTTAGCTTCACCACTTTATTTCTGCAATTTATCAAAGCATTAGATGTTGCTAAAAATGGATGACCTAAAATAATAAGAATTGACTTGCAACTATCAACCAAAGGTTCAGTATCCAAGACAATGAAATCCACAAGATATATGAATTTATCAACTTGAACCAACACATCTTCCACTATTCCTCTTGGAATTTTAATTAATCTATCTGTAAGTAGAAGAGTTACAGAAGTTGGTTTTAACTCACCTAAGTTAAGTTGCTGATAAACTGAATATGGAAGCAAATTGACACAAGCACCAAGATCAAGTAAAGCTTTTTCAATTTTATGTTCTCCAATAATGCATGAAACTGTAGGACAACCAGGGTCTTTATATTTCAACGCATTATTATTTTGAAGAATGGAGCTTACCTGTTCTGCCAAAAATGCTTTCTTTTTCACATTTAATTTCCTTTTAACAGTGCACAAGTCCTTCAAATATTTGGCATAAGAAGGAATCTGTTTGATAGCATCTAACAGAGGAATATTAATTTTCACTTGTTTCAAAACTTCAAAAATTCCAGTGTTATGGTCCAATTTCTTTGGATTTTTCAATGCTTGAGGAAATGGGGATGAAGGCAAGAGTTTGGTCTCTTTTTGGTCAACTTCTTCATTTTCTTGGGGAATTGGCTAATCTTCTTTCTCATAAGATTCGAGGATTTGTTTTTCAACAACATTCCCATTCCTAAGAGTTATCACTGACTGGACTTGGTCCATTTGTTGGTTTTCTGAACTCCCCTCATTTAGACTGTACTGACCCTTGGGATTTGGTTGAGGTTGAGAAGGAAATTTTCCTTTCTCGTGAATGATGAGAGTAGAAGTAAGTTTGACAAGAGTTTCTTTTATGTCAATCATGGTTTGATTGTTTTGTTTATTAATGGTCTCTTGCTTTTCTATGAATACATGCAATGTTTCTTCAAGATTTTTCCTATATGGTGGCACATAAGGTGCATATCCTTGAGAATTTTGAGAGTCTTGTTGTGCCTGAGGAGGTGGTAGTTGCACGAATTGTGACTGATTATTATTCCTCCAGCTAAAATTCGGGTGATTTCTCCATCCCGGATTATATGTATCTGAAAAAGAAGAAGTAAATGGCTTGTTAAAATTATTCATTACATTTACCTGCCTATGTACAACTTCTTTAAAAACAGGTATCTTAGGACATTCATGTGTTGAGTGTCCTAAATCATCACAAATGCCACAAATTTCTTCATTTTACACAGATTTGATTTCTTTTGCTTTTCTTAATTCCATGGCTTCAACTTTTCTAGCCAAACTGGCAAATCTAGCATTTAGATCTTCCTCTTGAATAAGGTGATATTTTCCTTTATTAGCACTTGCAAGATTAGATCTAATTGAATTTTCAGAAGTATTAGTACTATGCCAAGATTGAGAATTTTCAGCCAACTGGTTCAAATAGTCTAAAGCGTCATCAAGTTCTTTATCCAGAAACTCACCATTGCACATTGTTTCCACAAATTGTTTAGTTTCAGGTGTTAAGCCTTCATAAAAGAAGCTTATAGTTCGCCATTTTTCAAAACCATGATGTGGACAAGAATTTAACAAATCTTTAAATCGTTCCCAACATTGAAAATATGCTTTATTTGAATTTTGAAAAAATTTGTGGATTTGTCTTTTCATAGCATTGGTTTTATGTGTTGGAAAAAATTTCTTTAAGAACTCACCTTGCATTTCTTGCCATGTGCCAATTGATCTTGGATTCAAAGTGTTAAGCCAAGATTTTGCTTTATCATTTAAAGAAAAAAGAAACAATTTAAACTTAACAATCTCTTCAGTGTAATTTTGATCATTGAAAGCAATACATACTTCCTCAAATTCTTTCAGATGTAAATATGGGCTTTCAGACTCTAAACCATGAAAATTAGGAAGTAAAGAAATTATACCTGGTTTAAATCTAAAATTATTGGCATTGAGTGGAAAGATAAAACATGATGGACTAGAACTTCGAGGTGGTTGCAAATATTCACGCATGGTTCGCAACAGTTGATTTTCATGTTCATCATGTACACTTTCATTATTAGCCATTGTGCCAATTGTGGGTGATTGTGATTCAAACAAATCAATATATAAAGTACTAGGGTTAATTTTAACTAAACGATCAGAATTTAAATCATGATACCAATTAAGCATATATACATAAATAACTAAAAATAAATAAACAAAAAATAATTTACAAGCTGGCGGTGTCACCCACCATTAAATATTAACAAGGATGTGGTAGAAACCAACCACCAAAAATATATATATAACAAAGGTGGGGTAATAAACCAACCACCCAAAAATAAAAATAAAAATAAAGGACGGACAATTAAAATACAAAAAATAAAGTGCAGAAAGTAAATTTAATTATGAAAACCAGGAGAGACAGAGCTCCACAGAGCCGGTGAAAGCGAAGAGAAGAAGAAATATTATTTCATTAAGTTAGATTGTGGAAAAATAAATAACAGAAAAGTAAATGGGAGAGTTACCCCTCTCGACGAAAAAAAAATGACGAAAATAAATAAATAAAATTAAAAAAAAACAAAAATAAATGACATAAATATAAAAGTTAGAAAGTTAGTATGTTAGCAAGTTAGTAAGTTAGAGTTAGATAGTTAGAAAGTTAGAGAGTTAGTAAAGAAACTGAAGGATCAGCAAGCCGATCTTTTGCTCCGGTGAGGGAGAAGAGAGAATAGATTTTATTAAAGAAAACGAACCTCAATAAAATCAAAACTTCAAATCAAGTCCATGGCAACGGCGCCAAAAACTTGACTGCGGGATTTAAGGATGCAAACCCAAGTACAGGTTGTCTCAAGTAGTAAATTTCTCGGGAGTCCGAGGTCGATCCATAGGGAATTGATGAAAAAAAATTAATTGAGGTAAGAAGAAGATTTGTCACAATACCAAAAGTAATAAAATAAGTTCACAAATGAATTTAAGGGCTTGCTTGGGTTAGGAGATCCACTCTTGGTAATAAATTAAAGGTAATATTATTTCTCTTTTTAACTCAATTGAAATCCACACACAACGGAGGTTCCAATCGAAAAATATAACATTCAAAGTTTAATTATATATGTAATCATATTATGATTCCTTTAATTATCTACCAACATTTGTAAATGAGTTCAAGCATTCACTGTGCCAATCTTATTGTCTACAATAAATCAAGATCTCCGTTAACAAAGAAGGTTTCTAAATTGATTAGAAACAAAATACAACACATATAATGTTCATTTAATAATATGTCATTTAAGCACAAGAAATAAAATAATCTAACCTTATTTCATTACCAAGAGCTTCACTCTTTCACCCAAGCAAGATGAAGATTTAGTTACTCATGGATAAGAAGAAAGAAAGAGAGAAGAAGAGAAAGATGAAAATGACTTCAATTTAGAACAAGAGAAAATTACAACAAAGGAAAACAATAAACAAGCATAACCTTAACTTGTAAAACTAAGTCTGACACCAAGTGCCCAACACTAAGTTGCCTTTTATAGAAGAGTAGGGATACAAAATGACAAGGAGAATGATTAAGAGTAGGTGGATTAGTGGGTGGAGTGGTTGGATGATTGGTTAGGTGGTTGGATTATTGAATTAGTGGTTGGATTATTGAGATTCTTTGTCTCCGAAATCATTCATTACTTAACTCATTGATTCTGTCGTTTTTGAGCCAAGTGGTCTTCATAAAAGTTCTAGGAAATTGTCTAAGCTTTCTAATGGCTCTGGAATCACCTAAAAATGCATCCTACAGCCCAAGATATGACCCAATTACTATAAACTATTCAGGCCTAGTTTCAGCACCTATGTTTTGACTTTCAGACCCAATATCACCATCAAAGAGCCCGAATCAAGTTTTGTGTTCAACATGAAAGTTGTAGATAAAGGTTTTAACTTTCAGATTCCAAATTTTCAGCCCATTTTATAAGCCCAAACTCGAATTATGCTCTGATTACTGTACACTGTTCAGGTTTCAGACACAAAACTCGTGTTCTGTCTTCCAAGCCCAATTAGCTCTACTAAATGTCTGATTGAGACTTTGAGCTCTTCATCAAAGTTGTAGAGCTCTTTCTTATCTTTCCTACAAAGTAAAATTCATAATTATCAGACATTTAGAACTCAAGATATGGCCGAAATATAGAAACAGCGTAGGACCAAAATAGTGCTGAAAAAAAATCAATTAAGTCCAATTTGAGTCTAAACTTACAAAACATAACTAGGCTTAATCAATTAAGTACATAGAGAGTGTAAGTGACTAAAAATGAGGGTTCATTAATGTATAAAATATGTGATCATCATGAAGAAGTAGGAATCTTGTGTAAGATTAGCTATCTTGAACGCTTCTCTTTTCTCTCGTTTTTTAGCAAAGATAGACACGAGATTGTATTAACTGGTTAAGAAATCCAATACACCACTCAAAACAAAACAGGCCAGTTTGCTAACTAAAGCAGGATGAAACAAAATGGTGCCAAAATAGATAACTGAATAGGAATAAAACTAATTAGCTCCGTCTTTTCTAAACCAAGACAAAAGACCAATCCCTAGCAGTACTCCCTCAATGTCCCATGACTTGGTTATCTATGGAATATACAAGCATTCATCCCAATTCCATCTATGCATAAGGTTGCTTTTCTGAGATTTTTCCATGGATTCAAGTGAACGTATGTTTCTATGGATTTAGGTGACCTAGAACCAGAAGATTAGTGAACATGTTTTGAGTTAGACCTAGCAAGTTATTTAAGTTTCAGCTTGAGTTTTAGCTATCCTTGTCTGACACACAAGACTTGCTGCACCCAGGCCCTTTCTAACTTCCTATATGTTGGAGCTACCTCTTATAGTGTGAATTAAATCATCTCTAATAACAATTCCAGTGCCTCCAGCTTTGTTGTACAGCACATTAGTAACTCTTAATTCTTTAAGAGAAGAGATTTGTTGATTAGATAATAGATCCCTCCTTGACTGATTCCTTACTTTTAGTGGGTTAGGAACTTGACTAGTAGAGGATCCTGATTATGATGAGATTCCTAGATGTCAATACTTTTACCAGATATTTGTTGAGCATCTGGTTCTTCAGTCTTGCCTTTGCTGGTGTTAAAATTTGTTAGAGGTTATGTATTAGTAGTCTATTGTGTGTTATTGGGGTGGGCTTATTTGTCTTGTACTACACGTGTACTATGCTTTGTATTGTACTTTATTTTCAGTGAGCTTGGGAGACTAACAATATCAAGTTTGTCATTCCCATTCCTACACTTCTTTAACATGGTATCAAAAGCTAGGTTAGAGAAACCTATAGGCTAGGTGAAACCTATAACACCTTCCTCTGCCAAATTTCCAAAAAAAAAGAAGAAAAAACCTACCCTTTCTGAATTAGAAAGAGCCGGTCTACTCGATTCTGGGCTCCAAATTTTTTTTGTCCACTGCTGAGGTCATTTTCGGCCGGTTCGAGGTGGTTAGGGCGTGATTTCTCACACCTAATGCGCTGACCAGCGGCCCAGCGTGCCATGCGTGAGTTTCCGACGACCAGGGGTGTCTCTACCTACCAGAAGAGTGCGACTAGGCGTGTCTAGGTTGTGGCTGTGGTGGTCATCCAGGTTTATGGTGGTTTTGGCTGGCCAGATGTGGTTTAAGTTTGATTTGGTGCATTTTGTTACGGTTTTGGGCGTTATCTTTGAGACCCATTGCTATTCTTGTGCCTTCTGAGTTGGTTTGACACTAAAGAGGTGTGGTTTGGTGGTTTTCTAGCCTTTTTGGGTGTTGGGTGTTGGATGGTGGATTTCGGAGTTTTTGGTGCTTTTGGTAGTGCTCGTCTTGAATACAGTGAAAGAGTTGTGGGAGTACATGGAGTTCATTTATTTTGGGAAAGCTAATCTCTCTCGTATTTATGAAGTCACACAGGAATTTCATCGACCAGCTCGGAAAGAGAATTCTCTCCAGGCTTACTTCACTGAATTTAAGTGGACATATAAAGAATTAATTGTTCTTCATCCTATTTCTAATGATGTTAAACAGATGCGTTTGTAGCAAGAGAAGTTACCGGTTGTGAGTACTGTGCTATCTACTGCTCCAGGACATCTTGATTCATCTTCTCCTGCGGCTCCTTCTTCTTCCCCGGATCCTACCTTGTCTGAGTCCGATTTTGATATACTGATTGCTCTTCAGAAAGGTAAGCGTAGTTGTACTTTTTCTTTTTCTTTTTTTGTCTTTTATGCTGGTTTGTCTAGTTTTGCTCAATCCATTGTCACTTCTCTTGACTCTGTCACTATTCTTACCACTGTTATTGAGGCCTTGTCTCATTAGGGGTAGCGTATGGTTATGTTGGATAAGATACATGCCCTTGAACACAATTAGACTTGGGATTTGGTTTCCCTACCTCCAAGTGAACAGGCGATTGGTTGTAAGTGGATTTATATTGTGAAGGTTAACCATGATGGTTTTGTGGCTCGCTTAAAGGCTCGTTTGGTTGCTAAGGGTTATACTCAGGTGTATGGCATTGATTATTTTGACACCTTTTCTCCGGTTGCTCAATTTGCTTCTGTTCAATAGTTTATCTCTCTTGCAGCTAGCCATCATTGGCATTTGCATCAACTGGATGTGAAAAATGTCTTTCTTCATGGTGACTTGCAAGAAAAGGCATATATGGAGTAACCACCTAGATTTGTTGCTCAGGGGGAGAAAGGTAAGGTGTGTAGATTGAAGATATCTTTGTATGGTCTTAAACAAGCTCCAAGGGCTTGGTTTGGGCAATTTAGTCAAGTTGTCTTACAGTTTGGACTTTAGAGTAGCAATTGTGATCACTTAGTCTTCTTTCAGTGCTCTCAAGGTGGTAGTATCTTTCTTGTGGTATATGTAGATGACATTATTATTACTGGGAATGATGAGACTGGAATTAGAAAACCAAAAGAGTTTCTCCAAACACAGTTTCAAACCAAAGATTTGGGTGCCTTAAATTACTTTTTGGGTATTGAAGTGATGAGAAGTAAGAAGGGTATTTTCTTGACCTAGAGAAAGTATATTCTTGATATGCTCAAGGAAACAGGCTTGATTGGAGCTAAACCTGTTGAAACCCCTATGGTTCCTAATATCAAACTCTTAGCAGATGATGGGGATATTATCTCAGAGCTTGAGCGATATAGAAAACTAGTGGGTAAGCTTAACTATCTCACTGTCACTCGTTCTAATATTGCCTTATCTATCAGTGTGGTTTGTCAATTCATGTCATCCCCTCGAACCACCCATTGGGAAGCTGTTCTTCATATATTGAGATATTTGAAAGGGGCTCTAGTCGTGGCATTTGGTATAGAGATCATGGACATACTGCAGTGGAGAGATTCTCTAATACTGACTAGACTGGATCCATTGTGGATAAAAGATCCACCTTTGGCTATTGTGTTCTTGTTAGAGGTAATATTGTTTCTTGGAGAAGTAAGAAGGAAAGTATTGTTGCTCGATCTAGTGTCGAATCAGAATATTGGGGAATGGCACATGCTACATGTGAGTTGGTATGGATACATCATCTCCTTGATGAGATTGGATTTATGAATGCAATGCCTATAGAGATATGCTGTGATAATCAAGCAACCATTCATATTGCATCTAATCTTGTATTTCATGAAAGAACGAAACATATTGAGGCTGATTGTCATTTTGTGCGTGAGAAGATTCAACAGGGAGTTCTTGTTACTGAACATGTGCGAACTGGAGAACAACTTGCAGAAGTCTTCACTAAAGCACTCAACAAGCATAGAATAGACTATATTTGTAACAAGCTGAGCATGATTAACATTTATGCTCCAACTTGAGGGGGAGTGTTAGAGATTATGTATTAGTAGTTTGATAGGAACTTGTATTACTGAGAAAGAAATATGGAACCTAGCTCCTTACAATAGGGAAAATTCCTATTGAATACTCCCAAAAATAGAAAATAAATAAAGAACACCAGTAGATCTTCGAGAGTCTGCTTCCTCCCTACCCAAAGCCCCTAATTCTTCACTCAAATGACTAGCTGCCTTCCTTCATCCTCCACTTCCCTATTTATTCCCTCTACTAAGTGACTGTTCATTTACCATAACCCCCTTAGTTAAATGTTAATTGCTACCCCTCTTTATTCTCTCAACCCCCACTAACTGTAAATGCTCCTTACTGCCCCCACTTTACTCTCCACTCCCACTAGCTATAAATGCTCCTAGTTATGCCCTCTTTACTCTCCACTCCCACTAGTTATAAATGCTCCTTGTTGCCCCTCATTGCTCTCTTCTTTCCTTCACTTTCCTTATTTCTTCTCTCATAGACTTTCATAACCTGTTCCCTTGGCCCATTCACTAATGGTCCAACCTTGTTTCTCCTAGACCTTCTTGCATACACAAGAGCTAGGGGCCTATCAATACCCCTTCCTTTGACAGCAACCTTGTCCTCAAGGTGGAAATCAGGGAAGGCGTTTTGGATTGCCACTGCTTCCTTCTAAGTGTTATCGTGAGTAAGCAAGTTGACCTATTTAACCAGTACTTCAGTTGTACCATCCAATAGCTTGCGCACTGCCACCACATCTTCTGGTAACACCTGTAATTCTCATTCATCTGATAGAAATTTAGGGAGATGTTGACAAGGATTACTAGTAGGTTGTGCCCTCTTCAACTGGAACACATGGAATACTGGATGCACCTGTGAGGTCTCAGGTAATCTCAGCTTGTAGGCCATAGTTCCAACCTTTTCCAATACTGTGAAAGGACCATAAAACTGTGGGCTCAATTTTTCATTGATTCTCTTGGCGAAGGATTTGTGTCTTATAGGGAAATGCCTTCAGAAACACCTTGTCCCTAACCAAGAATTCCACTTCCCGCCTTTTTTTATCTGCTTGATCCTTCATCCTTTGCTGTGCTTTCAATAAGTTTTGTTTGAGCTCCTCCAAAATGCTTTCCTACTCCACCAACAACTTATCCACCTCTTCCATTGTTGTGTTGTCCTTTTAAAATGGGATTATTGAATGAGGATCTATACCATAAAGTGCTTTGAAAGGACTTATCTTAATGGAAGTATTATAGGAAGAATTGAACCACAATTTAGCCCTAGTAATCCACTTCACCCACTGCTTTGGATGGTCATTGACAAAGCACTATAAGTAGGTCTCAATGGTATGGTTGGTGACCTCCGTTTGCCCATTGGTTTGACGGTGATAAGCGGAGCTAAATCGCAGCCTTGTCCCGATAACTTGAACAGTTCTTGTCAAAATAGACTAACGAATATATGATCTCTATCAGAAACAATTGAACTTGGGAACCCATGCAGCCAGGTGATATCCTTAACAAATGCAGCAACCACATCCTTAGCCGAAAAAGGGTGATTGAGAGGTAAAAAGTGAGCATACTTGTTTAAATGGTCAACAACCTACTAAAATAATGTTAGCTCCCTCAGACTTGGGCAACCCCCTTATAAAATCCATAGAGATGTCCCCCCACACATGATTCGGAATCGGTGAAGGTTGGAGGGAACCTGCTGGTTTAAGAGCCAAGTACTTGTTATGTTGACAAGTGGTACATCCTGCCACAAAGTGCTCAACATCCCGCTTCATTCCATTCTAGAAAAAAACCAAGGGCAGTCTTTTATATGTGCTGGTCGCTCTTGAATGACCCCCCACGGGGAAGCATGAAACTCCTCCAACAGCCTAGGAATCCGAGCTAATTTTGAGGGTAAAACTAACCTATTTTTGTACCACAAGCATTCGCAAGACACTTTAATTGGGATATGCTGAAAGGTCTCGCACCACCTCCTGTAATGTGCTCCGCAATTGCTCATCCAACTGAATCTCCTCTGATAAGTCAACCAAGTCTTGATTCGTGATCATGGAGATGACCTTGTAGTCCATCAACCTTGACAATATTGTATTTCAAAATTGAACCCAAGTAAAGTGACCCATTTTAACTGCTCTCCAACTAGCACACACTGCTCCAATAAAAATTTCAGGCTCTTGATTGGTTCGGATGATAAAATGGCTTCCCAATAAGTGTTGTCGCCATTTTTATACCACAAACACAATAGCCATTAGCTCCTTCTCATAATCTAACATAGCCTTAGATTTTTCTGATAATGCTTGACTAATACATGCCAAAGGTCTTCCTTGTTGCATTATAACTGCTCTAATTCCCACTCCTGAAGCATTAGTTTCTATCTCGAACAACACATCAAAATTTGGCATGGCTAGTGTTGGCAATTGTACCATTACAGACTTCAACTCCTCAAAAAAAAAAATGATGTCGTATTCAAATTCTTCTTATGGGTACTAAAAAAGATATATTATGCATGGTTATCTCAGCACTATCTCCAATTTACTTATATAAGCAATTGCTAGGATCGTACTCCTCATTCTAAACCAATGATTTGCTTTTGTCCTTTGTCCATAATTTTAAAATATTGCTTTTATTGTTACTTGATACAGTTGCAAAATAGGAAAAAGGAAACAAGGGTATTATTTTCAATTTCCTGTGATTATTTTCATAAACTTAATTCCTTAATTATCCTGCAAAATGTTGAATTATGTTTGTTCAAATCTGATATACCTTATTATTGTGTGCTGCCAAACCCTTTACTGGCATAATTTACAATTTGACTAAATGAAAAATACTCATTCATATGTTTAAATATAAGCTTCTTCTTAATCAGATATCTTATAACATTAGCCCAACTAGCCATGCTCTTGTTTTTGCTTCTCTCTCAATTTGCAATTTTCACTTTTGGCAACTTATCACAAGATTTTTTTTGGTAAGGGAGATGATTCGTTCCCACTTTGTATTCCTTACATGATGTGTGTGAAACAACATCATATTTTGTTCTTATTTTGCATGTATTTTTAGGCATTTTAGTTTTTTTTTATTTATTTTTCCCCTTAGTTCGGATAATTGCGGTGTTTTTGGTGTTGTTGTGCAAGATTGGTGTTGAATTGGTCTGGAAATGGATGGAAAACTTGCACGATTGAAGTTGGAGCTTTACGGATAGCAAATTGGGGTAAAAAGCTCACTCCAGAGAGCTCCACGGCCTACCTGTGGAATTCCCAATGGCAATGGATCGAGCAGCTATGTGAAGAAGCAAAAGAAAAATTCCAGGGGGTTCCACGGCCTGGCCGTGGAATGATCCACGGCCGTAGAACTCAAATAGCAAGATCCACGGCCAGCCCGTGGAATGACTCACGGCCGTGGATCACAGTATGAGACAGATTTTTAAGTTTTATTTTTATTTCTTTTTATGGGCTGAGACCAAAGGAAACCCAAGGGTATTTATAGATGTTCTGAATACAATATTAGGGTTCGAATTTGGTTTTGAAGAAGGCACATTGGAGGGCTCTTGATCTTCATCTTTCTCCTCTTTTCTCTCTTTGATTATGAGTTTGGATGTTCTCTAATTTGATTTCTTGTTTCTTCTTCTCCATGTCTGAGTAGTTTCTTTTGTTTCTAGGATTGGCAATACCCTTTGATACATTGATGATAATTAATTGACTTTGTTTACCCCTTTTATTAATCTTGAATGTTCTTTGATTCAATCCTTATTGCGCTTATTCATGTGAATTTGTTGGTCACTTATTTGTATTTCATAGATATCTAGGGACGTACTGAGAGGTGAACCTAAGTGTTGGAACCATAAGAATTGAACTTAAGGTCTAAATCACGAGAGTAAGTTTAGCCTTTCGAGGATTTAATGAATTACCATAAAGCATAATGGGTTCAATTTAGATTCAATTACCACGAGAGTAGGAATTGGTTTAATTGGGCACGGTTCTTGTCTCTTGAGAAAGAACATTAACTAATTTAGGATGATTCACCTTCAATTGAATTTCAATTTTAATAAAAGGATTGTCAATTAGGAGTCTTGTATCATTATGGTTACCCCCAATCCTGGAAACTTTCTTGAATTTGAAAATCTTTCTTAACAATTTGCTGTTTTGATTCACAACTCTACATCTTAACTTTTATTTATTTAATTATTTGGTTACTATATTCTATTCACTCAATAATCATATTCCTTTTTGTTTAATTAATTGAATTAATTAATTAATTAGTATTCATAGACACGGTCCCTGTAGATTCGATCTTTTTATTACTTGTATTTAGACACACTTGTAGATTCGATCTTTTTATTACTTGACAATGAAACCGTACACTTATGGATTTCACACACCAAGTTTTTGATGCCATTGTCGGGGACTGTGTTTTTCTTGAATATCAGTTTAATTTTTAATTTGATTATTTTAAACCTTTTTACTATTTTCTTGTTTTCTCTTTGACTCTCTGCAGGTAATTTCTCTTGTTTATGCAAAGTACTAGACGCTTGGGGACTCTTGAAGAAGCAGATCCTGAAATTGAAAGAACTTTTCGTAGAAAGAGAAGACAACAAAGGCAAAGAGCAAGAGAAATACTTGAACCAACATCTATCATGGCTAAACCTGTGGACAATAAACCGCTAAAAGAGTATGCAACCCCAAATACTCGGGGTTTGCGATCTGGAATTTTACGGCCAGCCATTGAAGCTAGATAGTTCACCATACCACTTGCCCTACTCTCTATGATAAGGCAGAACCAGTTTGGAGGATTGCCATCAGAGGACCCGAATGATCATGTGAATATGTTCTTGGAGTTCTGTGAGACTCTCAAGATTGAAGGCGCTTTTGTTGATGTTATTCGTCTCCGCCTGTTTCCATTGTCATTGAGAGATAAAGCTAAAGCTTGGTTGAAGTCAGTTCCCGCTGAGACAATCACTACTTGGGACCAATTGGAGCAAGCTTTCTTGGACAAATTCTTCCCACCTTCCAAGACTGCTCATCTTAGGGCCCAAATCACAAGCTTCGTTCAAAAAGGTGGAGAGTCATTGTCAGAAGCTTGAGACAGATATAAGGCTTTGTTGGAAGCTTGCCCACAATATGGGTTAGAAAAATGGTTGATCGTCGACACATTCTATAATGGTCTAGAATATTCTTCGAAGGTGTCTCTTGACTCCGCAGTTGGTGGAGCTTTGATGAACAAAAGGCTAACAGAAGCTTATGAGATCATTGAGAGTGTTGCTGCAAATCATCACCAATGGGCAACTGAAATAGGGCATAACCCGAGGAAACTCTCGGGAGGTAAGTTTGAGGTAGATGGTGTTGATTTGATTATGTCAAAATTTGATTATTTGAATAAACGTTTTGACATGCTTGAAAAGGCTCATGTTAATGCCATAGGTGCTTCTAACAGTTTTTGTGCGATTTGTAGAGCACAGGGACACGTGGGTGTCGATTGCCAAGTTGGAATTGGCTCCTCACAAGGTGCACCAGTGGAGCAAGTGGAATCATGCCATAACTTTCATGACTTCAACCAAAAGGGGAGGAATGATCTATATTCTCAAACTTACAACCCCGGTTGGAAGTCACATCCTAACTTCTTATACCAGAATAGTCAAAACTAAGCTGGGCAAGGTAATGCTAAACCCTCTTCTGGATTCCAATAGGTACAAAAATCTAGACTTGAGTATTTTCTTGAGAATTTTGTTGAGAGTCAATCTAAGCAAAATGAGGAGTTTAGGTAACATGGACAAGTTGTGACTGAGGCCATTAGAGAGTTGTCATCTAAGGTTGAAAATTTGATCATTCATAATAAGATGTTGGAAACTCAGATTACCTAACTTGCAGGCACTTCACATAGGCAACAGGATAAGTTTCCTGGTCAGCTTGAAAAAAATCTAAGTATTGAACACTGTAATGCTGTGAGTTTGAGAAATAGTAAGAAATTAGAGGATCCCAAGGGTAAAGGGGAGAGTGACAAAGATAAAGGGAATGAGGAAAAAGACACTAAGACACAACCCTTAGAGGAAGAGGAAACTAATGAGAAGGTGTCTAAGTATGTACCCCCTAAACCATACCAACCCCCAGTTCCTTTCCCTCAAAGATTGGCTAAGGTCAAGTTAGATAGGCAATTTGGGAAGTTCCTAAAGGTCCTTAAGAAATTATATATTAATGTACCCTTCACTGAGGCGTTGCAACAAATGTCTACCTATGCTAAATTTCTTAAGGACATTTTGTCTAATAAGAGAAAGTTTGAGGAATATGAGACAATAGCTTTAACTGAGGAGTGTAGTACTTCAATTCAAAATAAAATGCCTCATAAGCTTAAAGATTCAGGTAGCTTCTCTATTCCTTATTTGATTGGTAACACAAATTTTGATAAAGTTTTGTGTGATTTAGGGGCTAGTGTTAGTCTTATGCCCCTTTCTGTGTAAGAAGTTGGAGGTGGGTGAGCTAAAACCCACAACTATCTCCTTTCAATTAGTGGATCGATCTGTCAAATACCCCGTAGGCATCTTGGAGGATGTTCTTATTAGAGTGGGTAAGTTTTTAATACCTGTTGATTTTATTGTGCTTGACATGGAAACAGATGCTAAAATGTCGATCATACTTGGTCGACCATTCCTCGCCACTAGAAGGGCAATTATTGATGTCCACGAAGGAAAATTGACTTTACGATTGAACAATGAAGAAGTAGTTTTTAATGTTTTTAATTCTGAAAAAAATCCTAATTCCTTTAATTCATGTAATCACATAGATGTTACTGATGTTGTGGACAGTGTTGTACTTTTATATATGCAAGAATCAATGACTGATGTTATGTTAGAGGAGACATTGCCCAAGGCTGCTACCAAGTTCGAGAAGGCCAAGCCCTGCAAGAAAGGACCAAAGAAGCAGAATGACAAGTGTATCACGCAGTGTGTGTTTAAACTTGGGGGTAAAGTTCTTGTCGATAACTCGCTTCTACGTTTCTGTTCAGGTAAGTTGTTCAGGTCTTATCCTACGGTGTGCTTGAGGTAAATATAGAAGGCCATAAGACATTCATGATAAATGGCCAGAGAGTGTAACACTATGAAGAAGGAGTGGAGACTGAGTATGACGAGCGCCGAACTCAATCAAAATTATAACCGAAGTTATTACCTAAACTTGTAGTATAGTGAACAACACCGGATCGTCTCCTCAAGGATCGTAGATGCAATTTTATCAAATCAAGTGAAAGTTAGAAAAAGGGGGGTTTTGATGGTTCAAAGATCGCAGTGACAAGATTTAAAGAGAAATAACAATTAGAAAAACAGTCAATTCAGAAATCTATCCGAGATTGGGTGGATTCAATCATAGACCTTTCAACAAACATTTGAAGCACATTTGAATGGTTAACTTGGATCTAACCGAGATCTCAAAGATCGATCCGTAATTCATACTAGACAATCGTCGTAATTCAATTGACAAGTAATAAACATAAATCTGCAATCGCACCATTCATGTAGATATATATCAATTTAAGCACCGAATTCAATTAACCTAGGTACCAATCAGTAACCTAACCTCTTCAATTACGTGATTAGTTCAGATCAATCAGTTCTAAATTTCATCACGATACTTAATCTTAAACCAAGATCAAATCAGATCAAACATAAACAGAATCACCATTCATGCATTCAAGATCAAGAGAACAGAAGAAGAAGAGAAGAGGAATTCAAATATAAATCAAATACATTACATAACCAAGGTCTCAAGAATCCAAGCCACAATCTCTTCAAGAGTCCCGAATTGACTAGAAGTGACTTAGCTCTCCATTACAATGAAGGAAAAATATACAAGAACTATGAAAAACTATCTTTAACTCTAAGTGTATGTTGTGTTTAGAGCTCTCCACATGCTTCCTTTTATAGAGGATTCAGAGTAGTAGTAGATGGGTAGATGAGATTAGTAGGTGGAATTAGTAGGTGAGCTTGGTAGGTGAACTTGGTAGGTGAGCTTGGTAGGTGAACTTGGTAGGTGAGCTTCCTTGTCTCCGAAAGTATTCATTGCTGAACTCATTGATTTCGTCATTGTTGAGCCAAATGGTCTTCATGAAAGTTCTAGGAAATTGTATAAGCTTTCCAATGGCTCTGGAAGCACCCAAAAATTCGTCCTACAGCCCAAGATATGACCCAATTACTACAGACTGCTCAGGACCAATTTCAGCACCTCTGTTTTGACTTTCAGACCCAATATCTCCATCAAGGAGCCCGAATCAAGTTTTGTGTTTGTCATGAAAGTTGTACATATGGGTCTTAACTTTCAGATCACCAATTTTCAGCCCATTCTATAAACCCAAACTCGAATTATGTTCTGGTTACTACACATTGTTCGGGTTCCAGTCACAAATCCCGTATTCTGATTTCCATGCCCAATTAGCTCCACTAAATGTCTGAATTTGACTTTGAGCTCTTCATCAAAGTTGTAGAGCTCTCTTTTATCTTTCCTACAAGGTAAAATTCATAATTATCAGACATTTAGAACTCAAGATATGGCCAAAATACAGAAACAGTGTAAGACTCGAATAATGCTGAAAAATCAATTAAGTCCGATTCGAGTTCAAACTTACAAAACATAATCAAATTCATCAATTAAGTACATGAAGAGTGTAAATGACTAATAATGAGGGTTTCTTAATGAATAAAATATGTGATTATCAAATTCCCCCACACTTAGCTTTTTGCACTCCCTGGGCAAAACATATAAAACTAAAGTTAGAAGACAAAGACAAACGACACAAACTTAAAAGTTAAAAACTCTAAAGGACTCAATGAAGCAAGAAGAGCAACAAGAAATTCAAGGGATCAAAGCATAAATGAGGTAACATTTCTTCACATCTCAAACCAAAATGCAAGGAAACTTCCGTTGAAAAGAATGAATTAAGAATGATGGATCTTCACAATATTCCCTCTCAATCTCTCAAGTGTTTAAAAGGTAGGTATTTCACTCAATTCAACCCATGAAAATTGTACTACCATAAGCTTGCTTATCTTCTACTTCTCCACTACTCAAAACACATGCACACACAAATCATGAGGACTTTATTCAAGGTTGTAGTGAGGTCAAGGTAACAGAAGAGGATAAAATGGATATGAGAAGATAAATACCAAAGAGAATAAAAGCAAATGAGAAAGTGAGTTCAAATAACGAGCATAAAAGTTCATCTCAACTCTAATGTATATCCCTTTACATATTCATTTCCCCATCCTTTTCTCTCTCTTTTTTTTTTTTTTATATATATATATGAACATAACTATATACATACATTTTTCTCTTTTTTTTTTTTTTTTTTTTTTAGGCACTCTTTCTTTTCTTTTCTTTTCTTTTTTTTTTTTTCAACAACCATTTTGTACACACACCCCCACACTTGTTCAAAAACTCATCCATTAACCAGGCTAATGTTCTTTTATTCCCTAAGGTACAGTAAGAACACGATTTTTCATTTAAGGCACATAATGAGCTAGAAACAAGGAATGGTCAAATAAGCTCAAAGGGTTAAGCAAAGGAAAATATACAAGGTTGGCAGGAATTAGAGAATTTTCGAGAGGTCAAAAGAGTGCTTGATATCATATTGAAAACAAAGTTGGCTATTTGGTTAAACTAGCTAAGAAAGAGGGCCTCAATCATGTTCATGCATGCAAGTGAAATGTAGCCTCAAAAAGAATCAAAGCAAGTTCTAGAGTGGTCATTAACATGAGTGAAAATCACACAAGAAAGAAAAGAATGGCATAAATGTTGAATCCATCCATTAGGCTCAAAATCTCACAAGGTATGCATTCATCAAACTCAATTCATCAATTCAATCATCCATCACCAAGCATGTCAGTTCAAGAAGGGAGAAAAATTATTCAATCATGCAATGAACCTTTTTTTTTTTTTTTGAATTTTTTTTTTTTTTTGAAATTTTTTTTTTTTTTAACAAACGAAAAGAAACAGAAACATGCTAAAATCTCTCCCCCACACTTAATATAAACATTGTCCTCAATGTGAAAGAAAGAGATAGAAAAGAGCAACACAACCTGATAAGAAGTGAATCAACGCCTAGCAGAAAAGAAACACACTTTGTCGGTCGCATCAGACCCGAAAAGAAATCAAACAAGAAAACGTTAGTACTTCCACAAGTCAATACTAATTAATTACTACCTAAAAAACTCCTTACTCTGCCACCGATTAAGATGCGTCTCAAGAGTAAAATTACTCCTTACTCTGCCATCACTAATCGGTTTAATAAGTCCATGACAATCATATCATACTAAACAAAACAACAAATTTTTTTTTTTTTTTTTTATCAAACCCATTAAAGAGAAAGTTTCAGATCGGGCTCT
The DNA here is from genome assembly GCA_029884605.1 of Ormosia emarginata. Lineage (NCBI taxonomy): Eukaryota > Viridiplantae > Streptophyta > Magnoliopsida > Fabales > Fabaceae > Ormosia > Ormosia emarginata. The sequence goes on from JAQQTP010000062.1 coordinate 1,904,040, forward strand.
TGTTTTTTGTTACTTCCTTCGCTGCTTCGTTGACCAATCTATCGAGCTAATACGATCGGTACATACTCAAAAGCTTCTAATTTATCAATGAGCTCATCAATAGTGGAGGCAGAGATAAGAAGTTGTCTTGCCGAAGGAGTGATAAATTTACGTTCCTGACTTTGTCAAGAAAAAATAAAGAAGATCAAAGAAATTATTAACATTCAACAAACCAATGGGTTTATGGTGGATGTTCGGTTCGCCCAAGAGACAATTTGAAAAATTTCTTCCAAAGTACCAAAACCACTGGTAAGGCAATGAATGCATCGAGTGTTCAAGCATTATCTTCATGCGTTCATGCATTGATGATACCTTAAGTTCCTCCCCAATTGTCTTTCCAAAGGATGTTTGTTGAGCTAAAGTTTCGGGAATGATACCTAGAACCGATTTGTCTCTTACAAAGGCAAAGCAAGTGATACAGCCCCCCATTAACCCACGACAACCTCCCCCATATACAAGATGAATATTCCTCGCAGCAAGTGATCGACCAAGAGTGCTAGCTGCGTTTACATAAACTCTAATCCCTTCCCATAACTCGACCCACAAAAACACAGACATTTTTGAGGTTACGAATAGAAGGCCCCATTCTATACTCTTCCTCCCTTTGAGTGTTTCGAGTTTGAAGGAAAATGGAGAAAATGGAGTGTTTAAATAGGAAAAAGAATGGAAAGGGGAATAATTGCACCTATGAGGGTAGGTTGGCGGTTGTCGAAAAAGGTTGAAATTAAGAGACACATGAGAATCTTTTTTTTTTTTTTTTTTTTTTTTTTTTTTTTTGACTTCAAGAAAACCATCAAGGTAAAGAAGTCTAGAAACCCCGAAGGACCCTGCTCAAAGGATCGTCTGTACAAAAATCAAAATACAACAAAATGATACAAAGATAAAAGAAATAGAAAATGATGACATACCTGTATGTACAGTCTCCATGGCGTATCTTTATACTTGCCTTTGGCGTCATGAGTGCGATGAGACATCACGTCCTTTTTTTTTTTTTTTTTTTTTTTTTTTTTTGAAATTGTTAAAAAAAACTTGATGAAAGATGAGTGTATACTTACTTAAGATTGGGATGGAGGTAGTCTGCTCTTTCGGCTTTGTGCCAAAGCATTGTTGACCAGTATTCGACCCATTCAAGACCAGCGCAACATAGGGCTCCCAAAAGGGACAAGTGGCCATAATACGACTGGCTGCCTCACATGTGGGATACAATCTACCTTCTTTGTTTTTCAATTAAGAAGGCTGGATCAGATGCATGCATTTCCCCATTCACGGTTTGTGTTACCAAAGCCAACCCTAAGAAGTATACATTTTTTTTTTTTTTCATTTTTTTTTTTTCATTTTTTTTTTCATTTTCAATTTTTTTTTTTGTAAAATGCCATGAAGAAGAAGAAGAAGAAGATGATATGTACAGATTGTTTGTGGATATGACTCACATCGCCTCGGTTTAACGTCCAGGAACGGCTTAAACGTCTTCTATGAGTCGAGGATAAGCTTCCCATCCAATTTTCTTATAAATTGGCAAACGGGGTCTTTTAGAGTCGATTCCCAAGATCGTAGCGTTGTTGTTCATCCTTGAAGAGATTCCACAATTTAAGAATTTCACGATGCACCAATCCACAAGAATGCGTCTCAAGAGTCAATAAGATATCATCTAATGACTCCTTACTCGATCCATTCTTAATGAAGAAAATTTTATCTTCTCATTTGCGGAAACCATCCCCTTAGTACGACATCGCTTGTTACGGTTCCATCGTCCACATTTGTGACGGACTTGTAACCTTTTTGCTCTTCTCCTTTTAGAATATGAACTTCTTCCAAGACCAGGGCATATATGAGTCAAATGAAATTGAGGACTCACCGCTAATCGGACCTTTGCTTCAATTATCCAACAGTACATCTTCTCGGCATACCCTTGTGCATTAACATTCTCAATCTCTCACATCGAACTTTGTAGATTTTTCTCGAGCATTTTGAGGAAGAGAAGGAAAATGTTTTCTCAGTTTGAAAGAATGACATCCATTTTGAAGGAGAAGAAGGGTTCGGTTATTTTGGGAAGCGAAGAATAAACCGACTCAAGAGTCACGGAGTACCGTATCCGCCACTTAACCGCAACGCAAAGAACTCAAGAACTTGGCTTTCCAGAATGATTGAGTCTTTGTCCATTAACCTTAAGCGCATTACCATTCCTAGGATCCTCGGTATCGATGCTTTGAAAGAATACGCGTGTCCGACAACAAAAGAACCGCGCCACCTAGATCTCAATTTTCCAAGGAGTAGGTGCGGATGATAATCTCAAAGCGAGAACTTTTTGACCAATTTCCGCACTTTTGCAAAAGGTGTAACAGATCTTTAATAAAGTAGGCCAATAAAATCCATCGCAAGATTTTCGCGAGTTGTTGTCGTGAAGAAAAAATGACCTCCACATGCTTCGAGCGACTCTACCTACCTCATTGTCGGGCACACAAATTTTTTTTTTTTTTTTTTTTTTTTTTTTTTTTTTTTTTTTTTTTTTTTTTTCTTTTTTTTTTTATTTTTTTTATTCATAATGCGGATGGAGAAGGTTCATCACCTCCACTTCGCATTCTCTGGAAGTTCATGAATCTTGTTTGAGGCGGTGTCCATTTACGATGAAAGCTTTGGCGGTGACCTCACTTTTAATCCGAACAACAGAGAAGGAAAAACATTAGTAACAATAAATGGTCCATCCCATCTAGACCTTAATTTACCGGGCATGAGTCGGAGGCGGGAGTTATAGAGGAGAACTTTTTGACCAATCTCAAATGTTTTCCTCGAATCAACTTATCATGGAAGGCTTTGGTCTTCTCCTTATAAAGTTTGGAACTTTCATATGCCTCCAAGCGGATCTCCTCCAATTGCTTGCAGCTGCAGCCTTCCTCTCCAAACCTCGCTTGATCTAGGTCCAAGTTGCACCTTTTCACCGCCCGAGAATGCTCGATGCTCAATTTTCCACCGGTAGGTGGCAGGCTTTTCCAAAAATAATCCGATACGGAGACATCCCGATTGGTGTCTTATAAGCGATCCAGGTAAGCCCATAAAGCATCCTCAAGCCTCTTGCTCCGATCCTTTCTGTTAGGTTGAACTGTCTTCTCCGGAGTATCTGCTTAATTTCTCGTTGGAGATCTCGGCTTGCCCATTGGTTTGGGGGTGGTAAGGTGTAGAAACCTTGTGTTGGACTCCATACTTCTTCATCAAAGCCTCCATGCTTCGATTGCAAAAATGTGAACCTTGATCACTAATGATGGATCTCGGGACTCCAAACCTACGTAAAATCATCGTGATCTAATAAAATCCACAACAACTTTAGAATCATCGGTCCGAGTGGCCTTAGCCTCCACCCATTTAGATACATAATCCACAAAGAAGCGAGAATGTAAACAAAACCAAATGATACAGAAAAGGACCCATAAAGTCAATACCCCAAACATCAAAAATCTCACGAGAATAATAAGGGTTTCGGGGCATTTCATTCCTACGAGAAGTATTCCCTGTTCTCGGCATTGATCACAAGATTTGCAAAACATATATGCATCATGAAATAGAGTGGGCCAATATAATCCGAGTCTAAAACTTTTCTAGCAAATCGTTGAGGACCGAAGTGGCCGCCACATGCAAGTTTATGACAAAAGCTAAGTATGGAATGGAATTCATCATCAGGCACACACCTCCTAATTACTTGGTCACTGCAAAATCTCCATAAGTAAGGATCATCCCACACATAATACTTTGACTCACTTTTCAATTTATCAATCTTAGCCTTAGTGAAATGTGCGAGGTATTGCTTTAGCAACCAAGAAATTAATCAAATCAAAGAAAAGGGATGTTGCCTTGCAGCTTGAAAAGGCTGCTCATCGTGGAAAACATCATGGATGGGAAAAACATCGCTTCCCTTTCAATTCGACTCAAGTGATCAGCCACCAAATTCTCCGCTCCACTCTTGTCACGGATCTCAATATCAAACTCCTGGAGGAGCAACATCCACCTAATCAAGGGGCTTGGCATTGGGCTTTTTCGGGAGAAACTTCAATGCCGCATGATCGAAAACACAACCACTCGGAACCAAGCAAATATGATCGAAATTTATCTAAAGCAAAAACAATTGCTAAAAGTTCCTTTTCGGTTGTGGTGTAGTTGATTTGTGCAGGATCTAAAGTTCTCGAAGCATAGGAAATGACATGAGATACTTTACCGACCCTTTGTGCAAGAACGACTCCCAATGCATAATTAGAGGCATCACACATCACTCAAATGGAAGTGTCCAATCCGGCGGTTGGATGATAGGTGTCTTGGTCAATGCCGCTTCAATTGATTGAAGGCATCCCGGCACTTCTTGTCAAAGTGAAACTCCACATCTTTTTGCAGTAAGTTGGATAGCGGAAGTGCAATTTTCTTTGAAATCCTTTATGAACCGCCGATAGAAACCCCGCATGACCAAGGAAAGAACGAATCTCCCGCACGCATGTGGGGTAAGATAGGCATGAAATAACATCTATTTTTTGCGGGATCTACCTCAATACCCTCACGAGATATCACATGCCCTAAGACTATACCTTGTTCTACCATGAAATGACATTTCTCAAAATTTAGAACGAGGTTAGTCTTAATGCATCTATGCAAGACCGAGCCGGACTATCTAAACATGCATCAAAGGAAGATCCATAGACAAGTAAAATCATCCATAAATACGTCCATGCAATTTTCTAAAAATCGAAAAGATACTTACCATACACCTACGAAAGGTGCCGGAGCATTGCATAGACCAAAGGGCATCCTCCGTATGCAAATGTGCCAAATGGACAAGTGAAAGTAGTCTTCTCTTGGTCTTACGGGGCTATATGAATCGAAAATAGCCCGAATATCCATCCAGGAAACAATAATGTGACTTGCCGCCTAACCGCTCCAACATCCGATCAATGAATGGCGGCGGGAAATGATCCTTCTACGGTAGCCTGGTTTGAGCCGCCTATAATCAATGCAAACTCGCCAACTGTTTTGAACTCGTGTGGGCACAAGCTCATTGTTCGATTCGCAACCACTGTGACCCCACATTTCTTGGGAACCACTTGCAGGGGCTCACCCATTGACTGTCAGATATGGGATAAATAATGCCAGCTTGAAGTAGCTTTGTAACTTCCTTCTTCACCACATCTAGAATCAGGGGATTTAGTCTCCTTTGGAAATTTGTCTAACCGGTTTGATCCCTTCTTCCAATAAAATCTTATGCATGCATGTGGAGGGACTAATACCGGGAATATCCGCAAGAGTCCATCCGATGGCTTGCCTATTCCGCCTCAAAATCTGCAGTAATTTTTCTTCTTGATCGGGTTGTAGGTTTTTAGCAATGATCACCGGAAGTGTCTCACCATCTCCCAAATATGCATATTTAAGATGGTCTCAGTAAAGTCTTCAACTCCAAGGATGGAGGTTGTACAATGGAAGGTAACAAGTGATCGAAAGCTTGACTAACTCAAGAACATTAATTTTAGCATGGTGCGATTCTCATTCTCAATTGTTGCATCATCGCCATTTGTATCATTACTCATAATGAGAATAAATCTCAAGACATGCAAAGACATGGTTCAACATCACAAGTGGCACATGTATCACAAGAAACAGAACCAAGATAGTCAACAATATCGGGGAATTCAAGCATATAAATCGGTATAGACATCATCAACCAAAGATCTCAATCATATCAACATGGAAAACAGAATGCTCCTCTGGGGGTGTCTCATGGCATCAAAAATGTTAAATTGTACCAAATCGTCGCCAAACTCCATAGAAAGGGTGCCGGCGTGCACGTCTATCTTGGTCTTGGCGGTCTTGAGAATGGTGCGCCTAGAATCAATGGAGCATGGTTTGTTGGAGACTCATCCTCCATGTCCGAATGTAGAAATCTTTGGAAAAATCAACTCATTCACCCGGACTAACACATCTTCCAAAGACACTGCGCAGGATGAGCGGTGGCTCTATTCGCCAACCGAATCACGATACCGGTGGGTTGCAAAGTACCGATGTTTAAACACTTATACACCGACATGGGCATGACATTGATCGAAGCACCCAAATCTAGCATTGCATGCTCAAATCTAGAGTTGCCAATTGTGCAAGAAATTGTGAAAGTTCAGGATCTTTGCATTTACGTGGCATGCTTGCGCGAGAATCATTGCAGAAACATTTCTACCCATGCCGATCTTCTCATCCCCTTTCAACCTTCTCTTATGAGTGCACAACTCCTTGAGAAATTTAGCATATTTTGGAATTTGCTTGATTGCATCTAGGAGGGGAATATTGATTTCCACTTTCTGAATGTTTCCATGACTTCTTTTTCCATTTTCGCTTGCATTGTTCTCTTGGATTGTGTGATCCTATTTGGAAAAGGTAATGGAATGGTAACATCTGAATTCTCTGCAATTTTCTTCAATGGTACGCATTTCCTCGGACCGAATTATCCATTTCCTGCCGTTTTTGGTCAATTTCGATTCTTTGTAAGGTTGGAACATCAACTTCTTTGCCACTTCTCAAGGTAATTGCACTTACGTTGCCTCTTGGATTGTTGATTGTTTGTGAAGGCAATTGGCTAGAACCTTGACTCTTTAGCTCGCTCACGGTGGTTGCCACCGCCCGATTTGAGTTTGTAAATTCCGAATGTTGGCACCGACGTTCTGCTGGGAACCGAATGTTATTTGTGGCCATTTGTTTCATCAGGTCTTCCAATGATGGCTCGGTGGAGTGGATTGGATGACCGCCGAATGCAGTTCTTTGTTGTCCGAATGCGGGGGTATTTGTTGGTATTTGTTGCTTGGACTGCTTGACTTGGTATCTAAATTGTTGTTCTTCTTGGTGGGGCCGTTGTTCTTCTTGGTGGGAAATTTGTTGTTCTTGGCTAGGATTCCCATATCTCAAATTGGGATGGTCTCGCCAACCAGGATTATAAGTACTAGAAAATGGATCATATCTAGATTGTTCTTTGTTGTTCTTGATATTGGGGTCTACCAGGAAAACACACCAGCAAGCAACACATTGATCTGGAAAAGCGGGACCATCTTCTGAAGTGTAGGGCATGAATCGGTAGGATGAGATGAATTAGAGCAAATTCCACACACCGATGCAAGTCATCGCATGGGTGGTTGTTGACCCATCGCTATCTGTCTTACCAAAGAAGTCAATTCATCTAGTCTCGTGTTCCATTCTTTGTTGGTCCATATGAGATGCTTGAATTTCATTAACTCCTCTGGTTGCGGTGATGATCCGCGAGCCAAACTGTTGGGTATTGGCTGCCATGTTTGCTATCAGATCTCTTGCGGCGGTAGGAGTTTTGTCTACTAAGGCTCCTCCAGGAGGCAAAGCATCGATCATGCTTCTATCATTTGCGCAACAAACCCTCATAAAAGTATTGAATCAAGAGTTGGTCACTAATTTGGTGATGAGGGCAGCTTGAACACAACTTCTTGAATCTCTCCCAGTATTCATGCAAAGTCTCACCAGACATCTGTCTGATGCCACATATATCCTTCCTAATTGCAGCAGCTCTCGAGGCAGGGAAGAATCTCTCCAGGAACAACCTCTTCATGTCATTCCAACTTCTGACTGAACCTGGTGAAAGATAAAACAACCAATCTTTGGCTGCATCAACAAGTGAGAAGGGAAATGCCCTTAACTTGATGTGTTCCTCAGAGATGCCTTGTGGCTTCATGGTTGAACACACAACATGGAACTCTTTCGGGTGCTTATGAGGATCTTCACCCGCAAGACCATGAAACTTTGGTAACAAGTGTATCAAACCAGATTTCAACTCAAAATCTGCATCAAGATCGGATATTGAATGCACAAAGATTGGTAAGATACATCGAGGAGCAACAAGTTCCTTAAGGGTTCTATTATGCATGTTATCACCATGATTTCAGGATTACTTAAGTTATCAAGTTCACTCCCAAAATTAGGTTCAGAATTAACTCTGGAATTTATCACACGAGCTCTAATTAATCTATGCAAGGTCCTATCAATCTCGGGATCAAGATCAAGCAAGATATCGAGATTGGACCTAGTCATGCATCAACTAAAGCACAAAAACACAAAAACTGCAACTAAGCAAAATACACTAAACAACACTCAAAATATGCAAAAATAAATCTAGTTAATATGTCTAAACATTTTTAAAAATTATGGAATCAACACAGAACAAAATCTACATAAAAATGAAACTAGAAAATGCAATAAAAAATATTAAAAAATTGAAAAAGTGGTCTAAATGATAGAATTTCGAAAAACCAGGGGTGACCTCACAGTTTACTGTGAGTCTTGTTTATCAGGCTGTTTTCCTTCAACCGACCAAGTTTCAGCTCATTCTGGACATGTTGCAGTTCGAAAATTGCAATAGTTACCCGTAATCACCTGTTTTCCGTCTTTCCTAGATCAGAAAAATTCAAAAGCTAGGATAAAAATATTAGTATGGTATGAACAATGTTAGTAAATGAAAAAAATGTTAGAATAGGTAAGAAAGAACAAAAAGTAGTAAGGTTACTCAAAATGAAAAGATTACACCTACGAGTTCTAAGAAAGCAATGGCGCCAAAATTTTGACGAGCCGCCGAACTCAATCAAAATTATAACCGAAGTTATTACCTAAACTTGTAGTATAGTGAACAACACCGGATCGTCTCCTCAAGGATCGTAGATGCAATTTTATCAAATCAAGTGAAAGTTAGAAAAAGGGGGTTTTGATGGTTCAAAGATCGCGATGACAAGATTTAAAGAGAAATAACAATTAGAAAAACAATCAATTCAGAAATCTATCCGAGATTGGGTGGATTCAATCATAGACCTTTCAACAAACATTTGAAGCACATTTGAATGGTTAACTTGGATCTAACCGAGATCTCAAAGATCGATCCGTAATTCATACTAGACAATCGTCGTAATTCAATTGACAAGTAATAAACATAAATCTGCAATCGCACCATTCATGTAGATATATATCAATTTAAGCACCGAATTCAATTAACCTAGGTACCAATCAGTAACCTAACCTCTTCAATTACGTGATTAGTTCAGATCAATCGGTTCTAAATTTCATCACGATACTTAATCTTAAACCAAGATCAAATCAGATCAAACATAAACAGAATCACCATTCATGCATTCAAGATCAAGAGAACAGAAGAAGAAGAGAAGAGGAATTCAAATATAAATCAAATACATTACATAACCAAGGTCTCAAGAATCCAAGCCACAATCTCTTCAAGAGTCCCGAATTGACTAGAAGTGACTTAGCTCTCCATTACAATGAAGGAAAAATATACAAGAACTATGAAAAACTATCTTTAACTCTAAGTGTATGTTGTGTTTAGAGCTCTCCACATGCTTCCTTTTATAGAGGATTCAGAGTAGTAGTAGATGGGTAGATGAGATTAGTAGGTGGAATTAGTAGGTGAGCTTGGTAGGTGAACTTGGTAGGTGAGCTTGGTAGGTGAACTTGGTAGGTGAGCTTCCTTGTCTCCGAAAGTATTCATTGCTGAACTCATTGATTTCGTCATTGTTGAGCCAAATGGTCTTCATGAAAGTTCTAGGAAATTGTATAAGCTTTCCAATGGCTCTGGAAGCACCCAAAAATTCGTCCTACAGCCCAAGATATGACCCAATTACTACAGACTGCTCAGGACCAATTTCAGCACCTCTGTTTTGACTTTCAGACCCAATATCTCCATCAAGGAGCCCGAATCAAGTTTTGTGTTTGTCATGAAAGTTGTACATATGGGTCTTAACTTTCAGATCACCAATTTTCAGCCCATTCTATAAACCCAAACTCGAATTATGTTCTGGTTACTACACATTGTTCGGGTTCCAGTCACAAATCCCGTATTCTGATTTCCATGCCCAATTAGCTCCACTAAATGTCTGAATTTGACTTTGAGCTCTTCATCAAAGTTGTAGAGCTCTCTTTTATCTTTCCTACAAGGTAAAATTCATAATTATCAGACATTTAGAACTCAAGATATGGCCAAAATACAGAAACAGTGTAAGACTCGAATAATGCTGAAAAATCAATTAAGTCCGATTCGAGTTCAAACTTACAAAACATAATCAAATTCAGTCAATTAAGTACATGAAGAGTGTAAATGACTAATAATGAGGGTTTCTTAATGAATAAAATATGTGATTATCAGAGTACCACTCCATTGACATTACCTGAGCATAGAACCAGCTCATAGTCAAGCTAATGACTATAACTTAGCGCTTCTTGAGAGACAACCCAAAATTTTCTCTCTTTTTCTTTATTTTCTTATTTTTATTGATTAACACTTTTCTGTTTTTGTTTCATAGTTAGCTAATGTTGAGTCAACTTCGGTGCCTCCCTGAGTTCGAGCCTTTGTAGGGGGATGTATATAGCTGCGTTCGCCAAAAAGATTTTTCTTCTATTTCCTTTAGTTTTTCTTTATTTTCGCATTTTATTCTTTTATTTTATTTTTCAGTTTTCGATTTATTTTTCTTGTGTAGTTCTAGATCAGATGTTCGAGTTCATGGCTACACACCTCTCTTTCGCACCACCGCCATGAGTCCTTTTCTTTTTTCCCTTCTCTATTTATAGATTTTTACATTGGGGATAATGTAAGTTCTAAGCTTGGGGGAATATTTTCATTTTCATTGTAGATCATTAGTCCCATGCATTTTCATGTCTCATATTGCATTGCATCTTCTTATTGCATTTTCACACCATCATATCTCTCGGCTTTTTGGTTGATCCTTGTGCCTATTTCTTTTGAGGATTTTGAGATGATATTGATTTGAAACCCAATCTATTGATTCTTGTGGTAGGCAACAAGTATTGTTTTTAATTGATTATGGAGGTAATTTCTTGATAGTTAATAATTAGCATTTGTTCTCTGAATTTGTGCTTTTCATTGACTTTTGAATCTTTAAATGTGAGTTTTGAGCTTATGGGATTTATGCACTACATGATTTTTGCTCCCATTCTTTGTGTTAAGTGATCATTCCTCATTGATTTTGTGCTCTAGAACTTGATTTGAAATTATTTTGAGGCGAAATTTTTGTTTGCATGCTTGAATGTGATTAAAGCATCTTAGGTATTTTTCTGTCCTTCTGAAATTATTACACTTTCATCCACTAGTTGCCCATTTTGAGCCTATTTCATAATTGTTCTTTTTTTATGCATATGATGATACATTGTCGGTTATCATTTAGAATATTAAATGGAGCATATTGGGTTTGAAAGTTGTGTTGAGAATTATATGTTATTGAGCCTTCTCTTTCTCAATAAAAATAAATAAATAAAAAAATAAAAAAAGAAGAGAAAATAAAAGAAAATCATAAGATGAAAGCTTGAAAAAGAAGAGAAAGAGAAGAAAGAAAAGAAAGGAAGAACATGCTTGGAGATGTGGAGTTATTGATTGAAAAATGTCTTTGCTCCATTTCTGTTTTATTGGGTTTCTTGTGTTTATTGAAAATTTTGTTAGTCCTTTGTGCATACCTTCATTTCTCTACCCTACCTAACATCATTCCCTTGGCCCCATTACAACCCTTGAAAGACCTTTTGATTCTTGTATGCATGCTGATTATTAGTGGAAATTTGGTTTCTTATCAAGCTTATAGAAGTGCATTTTTTTTAGGAATCTTGAGCGCAGTGTCTTCACCCTTAAAGACTTTGAATGTGGTTAGTAGAGTGAACCCAATTTAGTGAGGAGCATAATTTCTGAGAACTTAGCCTCTAATTGGACTTGATTTTGATTACCTCTCAAATTCTTAGTTTGTCTTTGCCTATTGCTTGGTTGGATGTTTTCTCGGGTTCCTCATTCATTATTGTCTTTTGATCCCATTTCTTGGTTTGACATTAGTTATTACTTGGGAATAAGCAAAATCTTAAGCTTGGGGGGATTTGATGTGTGTGAAATAACATCATATTTTGTTCTTATTTTGCATGCATTTTTAGGCATTTTAGTTTTCCTTTTTATTTGTTTTCCCCTTAGTTCGGATAACTGCGGTGTTTTTAGTGTTGTTGTGTCGGATTGGTGCTGAATTGGTTTGGAAATGGATGGAAAGCTTGCATGATTGAAGTTAGAGTTTTACGGATAGCAAATTGGGGTAAAAAGCTCACTCCAGAGAGTTCCACGGCCTGCCTGTAGAATTTCCCACGGCCATGGATCGAGCAACTGCGTGAAGAAGCAAAAGAAAAATTTCAGGGAGTTCCACGGCCTGGCCGTGGAATGATCCACGGCCGTGGAACTTGATCCACAGCCGTGGAACTCAAACAGCAAGATCCACGGCCAACCCGTGGAATGACCCACGACCGTGGATTGCAGTACGAGACAGATTTTTAAGTTTTATTTCTTTTTATGGGCTGAGACCAAAGGAAACCCCTAGGGTATTTATAGATGTTCTGAATACAATATTAGGGTTCAAATTTGATTTTGAAGGAAGCACATTGGAAGGCTCTTGATCTTCATCTTTCTCCTCTCTTCCCTCTTTGATTACGGATTTGGATGTTCTCTAATTTGATTTCTTGTTTCTTCTTCTCCATGTCTGAGTAGTTTCTTTTATTTCTAGGATTGGGCAATGCCCTTTGATACATTGATGATGATTAATTGACTTTGTTTATCCGTTTTATTAATCTTGAATGTTCTTTGATTCAATCCTTATTGCGCTTATTCATGTGAATTTGCTGGCCACTTATTTGCATCTCATAGATATCTAAGGACGTACTGAGAGGTGAACTTAGGTGTTGGAACTATAAGAATTGAACTTAAGGTCTAAATCACGAGAGTAGGTCTAAATCACGAGAGTAGGTATAGCCTTTCGAGGATTTAAAGAATTACCATAAAGCGTAATGTGTTCAATTTAGATTCAATTACCACGAGAGTAGGAATTGGTTTAATTGGACACAGTTCTTGTCTCTTAAGAATGAACATTAACTAATTTAGGGTAATTCACCTTCAATTAAATTTCAGTTTTAATAAAAAAAATTGTCAATTAGGAGTCTTGTATCATTGTGGTTACCCCTAAACCTGGAAGCTTTCTTGAATTTGAAAATCTTTCTTAATAATTTGCTGTTTTGATTCACAACTCTGCATCTTAACTTTTATTTATTTAATTGTTTGGTTACTACATTCTATTCACTCAATAATCATATTCCCTTTTGTTTAATTAATTGAATTAATTAATTAATTAGTTTTCATAGACACAGTCCATATGGATTCGATCTTTTTATTACTTAACAATGAAACCGTATACTTACGGATTTCACACACCATTACACCGTCTTTTACGACTTTCCTCGCAAAGGAATTGATCCCTTGCACAAAGCCCCATACACGGCAATTCCCATGTGCAAGGATTGGACTAATTCGGGATTGAAATTGGGTAAATTACACTATGAAAGTGTGCAAATAGAAGCACTATTTTGTTAATGAAAGAAGCTAAATCTTAATCTCAAAAGCTCGAACAGTTTTTGTTTGGTTGAGGCCTCTGGTGACTATTAAGTCCTGACATTTGTTCATTTACCTTTACAGGTTGTTGCTGTAAAGCAGTTAGACAGAAACAATATTCAGGGTAATCGGGAATTCCTTGTGGAGGTTCTCATATAGAAAAGGAAAATTAATTAGTACTTGTTCTAACACCTCTAAGATATCATTAAACTATGAAATGTCATATGAGGCTACTAATCTTTGAAGAATCAAAGTCTCAGGCACATACTCTTTTAACATACTCCTTTATCTCAGGTTCTTCAATTTTCAGTTTTAGAGATAGGAGGTGAATTATCCTCATCTAAATTTTTCTTATCCCTTAAATCATGGGCCTTATCTAACTTTTTAACGTTTCCTATTGACACTTGAATATTATCATCAATAAGCTTTCTAGGCCTATAGTTGATGATGGACTAGACTTGTTTTGGTTCCTATTAAAACTTAATATTTCATCAAACACATTTTGTGTACGCTCCAAAGCCTTTCAATGGTTTTTTGTCTTTTATGTTTTGATTATTGACAAATATACTTTTAGTTACACTTATGTTCTCTTACTGCTCTAACGTGTGGATTTAAGCGTACAACACTTTTTTGAAGCATAAATGGATGATTCTATACTTTCAACATTACAGGACAAGCAAAATCAACTAGACTTAATGCTTTTGAAGATCAAAAAAATCTTTTGCACAACTCAAAAAGATCAAGTACTGCTCAAAAAAATCAAATAATAATAAAAAAGGTTGAAGCCTTAGAGTTAACTATGAAGACTCTCTAAAATGCTTTTATCTAAGACTGAACTAAATAGAGAAGAATGAGTTAATAAGAGTCAAGATTAGAATGATCACGTATGTTCTGAGGAGACCCTTCTCTATCACTGGAAGCAAACAAAAGTCTTTATCCAAAAGTTGATGCATCCTATCACAACAAAAGAAGAAAACAACCAGTTGTACTATGTATCAAAAGACATTTTCTACAAGGACAAATGGTTAGTTTTCAAAATCTATAAAATGTTGAAGTGCATAAGGAAGCACTATTACATTGTTCAATGCTCTAAATCCTTTATTCTCGTCATTATTAAGTACATTCTCAAGTGTGTAGCTCTTATATCTTTGCATTTATTATATGCACTCACTCTAAGTGTTGAGAGAAATCTAATCTCATCAAACTTAAGGTGTGTTTGGATTAGTTTTGAAAAAAAAATATTTTCAATAATCAATTATATGTATAATTGATTATTGTTATAATTGATTATAATAAAATTAATTTTATGTTTTAGATATGTTAAGCTGAAACATAATTTTAAGATAATCTGTTTTATTTAGATTGTCTAAAAATATTATCTTTATATAATAAATTATTAAAAAGGATATGAAGTGATTTATTTATATTATATAATATTTTATGTTTTAAAGTTATTTTGATAAAAACATAACATAATAAGCTTTTGAAGAAAATTTTTTTCAAGAAAATGCTCAAAAAATTGCTTATGATTACTTTAATCAAATTTATTCAAACATCTCAATTTATCTTAAAAAGCTTTTATCTAAAAAAAGTTTTTTGAGTGATAATTAATCATTACCAAACACACTTATTTTTGTATCCTTGATACGATAGTGATCAAAATAAGTTTCTACATTTGTACCTTATCTTTATAAATCTTAACTTATTTTTAAATTTTTATATTCTTTTTAATAAGTTATTTTATTTTAGGAGTTATTGTTTGGTTATTCTTGATTTATAAATACCTCCATAGGTAAGTACCTTTTATCCGAAGGATTCTTGGCTATAAGAACCCCGAGAATTGTAAATATTTATTATTCTCCAATTATAATTAGCTTTAAACATCTCTCAACTTTCAGAATTCACATCAAACACTCTTCATTATTAATTCTTTATTTTAAAACAATAAAGGTGGGTGGGTATATCCATATCTGTCCCAAAGCCTACTGGTGCTACCTAGCTGCTAAGCCAAAATAAAAAATAAAAAGTATAAATTAACTTACATGTAAATCCAATCAATATGTTAGTTTAAAATAAGTATACATGTTAGATTCTGTAAATATTAATTAATATTGATTGTATAATTTGAATAATTTTTTTTGAGCGATAGTCTGAATAATATTAATAAAATATTTTATATAAATAAATATAATTATAATAAATATAAACTTTGATTTGATAATAATTAGTGTTAAGAGTTTTACATCATTATCTATTTATGTGATGATATATATCTTTATAAGATTTTACCTTTCACATAGTTATAATTGTAATAAAACTAACAGCTAAAAAAACCAATTTAATCAAACTAAAATAATGTGACAATATATGAGTAAATAGTATTGCGATGCTAGTTAATTCAAATTAACTCTATAGAAATATAAATATAAATAGAACTACAGAAGTAAAAAAATTTCAAAGCCCCACATAAAACAAACTATACATAAGCCCAAATACCAAAAACACCAACAAGCCCACAACCAGTCTTAGTCCAGTTTGGAATTGACCCGACTCCTGAAACTGACCTAATTTCTGCCTGAGAAAGCCTGTTGTTGACACAAAAGCCGTAGAGCAGTACAGCTTGGGACTCTCTTCATCTTCCTAGCGTCTGCCACTGCTTCACACCCAATATTCATGCATCATCAAAGCCTCTGTACCTGAAGAACCATTGTTCTGGCCTTTTTGGTACACTATACTCTATCCTTTACTACCTCTCTTCTGATCTCTGTGTCGCTTTAACGTTTTCAATGTTGTAGGCTATTTTTTTTTTTTTCATGCTGTTCGGTCACTCGTGCTCTTATGCTGAGCTTTTGGCCACTTTTTCCTTTCTGGGTTTTCTCAGTTTGAGGGTATATCAAGTGATTGGTTGATGAGTGTCCTTGCTTTTAAATTTTTCACTTTTTGTTTTATCTGTGCCAACTTGTAAGACATTTTCATGAGCCATTGTGGCTTTTCGCTTCTTTTTTTTTTTTCCTTCTTGATTTTTCCAGTGCTTGCCGTATGGTGCTTCTGAGTTCTGACACCCTTATGGATGACATATGAGACTCAGTATTTGTTGTTATGGTTAATTTGTTATTTTCTGAGTAATGACTCGTGGGCTTGATGAAAGCATATTCTGAGTCACAAGGGACATTTGGTGTTCAGCTGAGATAGGCTTCAAGGAATTTTTAGTTGGCATCTTTTTGTTTCTGACCCTTTGTTGATCTGTTATGTGAATTGTATTTATGAATACAATGTGATGCTTATAATTTCAATATTTCTATGCAAAATAAATAAATAAATTTGTTAAGTTAGCTGCTGTATTATTCCCAAGTGATTCATTTCTGAATGAAAGATTGGACTAGATATGTTTGTAAACAGTGCTACGACAAGAGTGTTTAGTTGTTCTTAGTGTTGCAACACAGGCTATTCCAATGGTTTAACAACTTTTCCTTTGTCTAACTTTAATGTGTCCACAGATGTTCCCGGAGGGACAACTTCAATGCAAAAATAATGCTGTGTGTTGCCACTAAAGACTAACACTTTGATGTAGTAATCTACATTGTGCAAAGACTCGTTGTTATCGTTTACTTATCTTTCACTCTGCTAGTTCCCACCTTGGGATCATCATAATTTGATTTCTTGTTGTCTAACTTATAAGCAATTGTCCTGGTATGGAGTCTTAGGTTTTTTTTTTTTTTGTGGCCGCGGGGGGGGGGTGGTTTGAAAGTGGAACACAATCTGGTCTATTTGTTTCATGTTCTAATTACTGGTTCTGCTTTGAATTTAATGCCTTTTGGCTGAGGATTTTTTTTTTCTTTACTTTGAATTTTGTTCAATGAAATTTTGTCAAGCCCAAAAAATGAAGAAAGGAAACACTGTATATGCTAGATCTCATTGTTTTGCTTTAAAATAATTATTATTTTATGTTTGTATAGGTCGAATGGGGGTGCCCAATAAAAAAGCACCATTTATAACTGAGGATACAATGACTCATGACAAAATTGAAGATCTGAATGAAGAAATATCAGCATCTGAATCAGGATCCGAGTCAGAACCAGAAGATGTGAAATTGACTGAACCATCTAAAAATGCAGTATACAACAGAGATGCTCTCCTAGACAAACTTGGAGACATTAGCTGGCCAGAGAATGTGCAATGGACACATAAGCTTGCCATTGATATTGATCAAGAGCAAGAAGTAGACGTGAATGATGACTTGGCACGGGAGTTTACATTTTACACACAGGCATTGGAGGGAACTAAGCAGGCATTTGATAAGCTTCAGTCAATGGGTCACCCTTTTCTGAGACCTGCTGACTATTATGCTGAAATGGTGAAGACAGATTCCCACATGGAAAAGGTAAAAGGTCGTCTATTAGCAGAGAAGCGGAAGATGGAAGAGGCTGAAGAGAGAAGAAAGGCCAGGGAGGCCAAGAGATTAGCCAAAGAGATTCAGGCCCAGAAATTGAAGGAAAGGGCTAAGCAGAAAAAGGAGGACATAGAATCTGTCAAGAAATGGAGGAAACAGAGGCAGCAGAGTGGCTTTGCTAGCGGTACCAATGATGCAGATGTAGAGTTGGACTTTGAGGATGGAAAAGTATTTGAGAAGTCAAAGAAGAAAAGGCCAGGGGTATCTCCTGGTGATCGATCAGGAGGGAAGGCAAAGCAAGCTTTTGCGAAAGGAAAGAAACAGAAGAAACGGGAGTTTAGGAATTCCAAATTTGGTTTTGGAGGCAAAAAGGGATTGAAGAAGCAGAATACAGCTGACACCACATATGATTTGAAAGGATTTAAGAAGGGCGCTGCCCCAGGAATTAAGAGAAAGAGGTGATTACAATATTGTATTGTTTTCTCAAGAGGGGGTGTCTAGCAGCATCGGTAGGAATTTTATTTACTCTCTAATTCAAATTTTTCAGGAAGGCTTCTTTTAATGTTATAAGCAATATCATTATCAACGATTCTAAAATCTAATATATCTACACTACAACCTTTGTTGATTTTGTTCAATGTCTCTATGGTATGTTACTCTATGTGATCCGTTGATTACTAAGAGATATGTTGTAGCTTTCTTGAGCACAAATTGGCATTTCCTTTTATTTCTCTTTCGCAAACATTTAGTGGAGGCATATATCCAGAATACTGTCATTCAAAAGATGGTACTGATTTTTGTCTATTTTAAAGTTTTTTATTTTTGTTGGTCCAAATAGAAGTTTGAATAATTATTAAGAAATGGAAAAATGTTGTTTTAATGAGTGTTGGGACTTATTAGGGATCAAATCTGGACCAAGTGCGCTTAAAAAAAATTAGGTCATTTGGACAATACATGCGCATAACAATTCATTTCCTACCTATTTAAATTGCTTGAAGTTAACTTTTTGGTTGCGGTTAGATGGTAGAAAACTTTGTAGGCTATTAGGCTAACTTTAATGGTTATTTAACGACGTTTCTTTTGGTGTATATATACAACACCCATGACTATATAACAAGTCCATGAATGATATTAGATTCTTTGTCTTTCCCCAGAATGCTATACTGAGTCCTAAACTAAAAACTTTTACAGCTGGATTATTACTAGGTTACACAATTTAGGATTTGTTTGGTACGAATGAGAGTATAAAATTTAATAGTATAAGACTTAATAATATAAGATCTAATAATATAAGACCTAATACGTAAGGTTTAGAAATATCGAGGTGTTTAAAATTGTTATGGAAAAGTTTTTATATGAATTTATACATCAAAATTCAATTAGACCTAATCTATTCTCTAAGGTTTGATTAAGTTATTCATCATTTTAATATATAAGAAAAGTTTAATGAATAAACTTATATAATACAATGTTTACACCAAACAATTGATATAGTCGTAATATATTATATTAACTTATCCTATCATGTCTCGGCATGCCAAACAAGTTTTTAGACTTAAACTATGTCATAAAAATATCCTACAGGAAAAAGGAGGAGAAGAACAAAAACAGAATGGGACAGAAATGGTTATTTAATTATTTTCAAGGTCCCAACCACAAGTTTATATACATTTCAAAGGTATTGGTTTTTGGAAATAGATAACTTCCATTAAGAAAATAACACTAGCGTGTATAGCTAACATTATTTTATTAGGATTACTTCAATTCTCAAGATAATTTTCGATAGGAGTACTTTAATTAATTGTTAAACATTAAATTGATTGTTGGTTATAGTTAGTATGTTTCATATTGATATGAAAATAATTAAATAAATAAAAGAAATAAAAAATATTAGAATTGGACAACTAAGCCTAAAGATAAACAAAGGGGTAGTTGTGGGTTCAGGTGGTAAGCAACCTCTATTGATTGGGATGATGACGTAAGTTTAAATTCTAGGGAAGTAACTCTTATTGGGAAGCTGCATAACCCTCATACTCTTGTAGTTGAATAGGGATTAGTCCTATGGACGATTCAAATGGGACGAATATGTGAAAATACCTCGTGGGTTATTTTTATTGAGAAATTTCTCCAACTTCCGAGATATGAGCATTATACAATTTCCAACAGCTAATCCTCTAAAAATTATGTTGCTATAACACTCCGATAAATGTGCCAATGGTGTGTTTTGAGGTTTTTAGCAATTGATCTGCCAGAAATTCAAATATCCTTGCCGATAAAAGTTTTCGACAGACACTAATCTGCCAAAAACTTTTTTGTAGCTTACACATCAGCCGCTTCCTCTTCCATTTTTCTATTTTTCTCTTCATCACTTTTTCTTATCTATTCTCTCTTTCTTTACATTCTTCATTGACTCCTCTCCTCCTCTGATCCAAATAGATTTGCACTAAATCTCAAAGCTCTCCCCTATTAATTCATTTTATGTTCTACGAAGACCATGGTGGAGGTTGCGAATCTTTGCTCTTAAATTCAGCTTTTCAACATGAACATGGCATCATCTCAGTTTCATAAACTCTCTATAACCGCACACCAATTGTTCGGTGTTTTGCTTTTGTGACCACTCACATTTTGGGTGTAAACGTGTTTTTTTTAATGCTTCTGGTCATGGTGCTCATGCTCCCAAGGAAAGTCATTTCCTCAGCTTCAATATACAATCAACATTTTCTCTTAAGGACATTCAATTTTTGCTTCATGTCCCTCACCAGTACCACCATTCTCAATAAAGAGGATGGTGTTGTTGCTCATTCTATATCTGTGCCACCTTTTGAATATTCTATTACCCTTCATCTTTCACCATTTTTCTCTGACTTCAATCATCCTTTAATTGGATATGATATCGAGCTTATGGATCATGATGCTTGGGGGGAGGTTCTCATCTGGGGTGGCACAAGCCTAATATAAAATCTAATAGTATAAGACCTGATAATATAAGACTTAATACGTAAGGCTTAGAGACATCGAGGTGTTTAGAATTGTTATGGAAAAGTTTTTATATGAGCTTATGTATCAAAATTCAATCAGGCCTAATTCACTCCCTAAGGTTTGATTAAGTTATACATTATTTTAATGTATAAGAAAAGTTTGATGAATAAACTTATATAATACAATGTTTACACCAAACGATTGATATGATAATAATATATTATACTAGCTTATCCTATCATGCCTAATACGGCATGCCAAACAGGCTTTTAGACTTAAACCATGGCATAAAAATATCCCACAAGGAAAAGGAGGAGAGGAACAAAAACAGGATGGGAGAGAAATGGTTATTTAATTATTTTCAGGGTCCCAACCACAAGTTTATAAACATTTCAAAAGTATTGGTTTTTGGAAATAGATAACTTCCATTAAGAAAATAACACTAGCATGTATAGCTAACATTATTTTATTAGGATTACTTCAATTCTCAAGATAATTTTCGATAGGGGTACTTTAATTAATTGTTAAACATTAAATTAATTGTTGGTTATAGTTAGTATGTTTCATATTGATATGAAAATAAATAAATAAATAAAAGAAATAAAAAATATTAGAATTGGACAGCTAAGCCTAAAGATAAAGAAAGATATCTACAAAGGGGTGGTTGTGGGTTCAGGTGGTAAGCAACCTCTATTGGTTGGGATGAGGACGCAAGTTTAAATTCTAGGGAACTAACTCTTGTTGGGAAGCTGCATAACCCTTATACTCCTGTAGTCGAATAGGGATTAGTCTCATGGGCGGTTCAAATGAGACGAATATGTGAAAATACCTCGTGGGTTATTTTTGTTGAGAAATTTCTCCAACTTCCGAGATATGAGCATCGTACAATTTCCAGCAGCTAATCCTCTGAAAATTATGTTGCTATAATACTTCGATAAATGTGCCAATGGTGTGTTTTGAGGTGTCTAGCGATTGATCTGCCAGAAATTCAAATATCCTTGCTTATAAAAGTTTTCGACGGATACTAATCTGCCAGAAACTTTTTTGTAGCTTATGCATTAGCCGCTTCCTCTTCCATTTTTCTATTTTTCTCTTTATCACTTCTTCTCATCTATTCTCTCTTTCTTTGCACTCTTCATTGTCTCCTCTCCTCCTTCGATCCAAATAGATTTGCTCTAAATCTCAAAGCTCTCCCCTATTAATTCATTTTATGTTCTACGGAGACCATGGTGGAGGTTGCGAATCTTTGCTCTTAAATTTAGCTTTTCAACATGAACATGACATCATCTCAATTTCACAAACTCTCTATAACCGCACACCAATTGTTCGGTGTTTTGCTTTTGTGACCACTCACATTTTTGGTGCAAACGTGTTTTTTTTAATGCTTCTGGTTATGGTGCTCATGTTCCCAAGGAAAGTCGTTTCCTCAGCTTCAATATTCAATCAACATTTTCTCTTAAGGACATTCAATTTTTGCTTCAAGTCCCTCACTAGTACCACCATTCTCAATAAAGAGAATGGTGTTGTTGCTCATTCTATATTTGTGCCACCTTTTGAATATTCTATTACCCTTCATCTTTCACCATTTTTCTCCGACTTCAATCATCCCTCAATTGGATATGATATCGAGCTTGTGGATCGTGATTCTTGGGGGGGGGGGGTTCTTATCTGGGGTGGCACAAGCCTAGTCAGGAAGGGATTGATGCAAATCTATTTATGGCAGTGGATAGACGTAGACATGGTACATGGGACATGGATGTTGGGGCTTGAGGATGGCGGCAACGGATAGGGGTGGATGTGGTGCATGGAGAGATATGGGTGCATGAGGCACGAAGCAACATATGATATATTATTTTTTATTTGATGTTATGTTTGTTTGTTTGTTTATAATATATGTATGCATGTATGCATATGGTGTTTATATTTTGAATATGTGTGTTTATGTGTATATTTGAATGTATGTTTATATACATGGTATACTATTATGTTGTTGGTGTTTATGTGCTAGTATGATAGATGATAGATATTATAGTGGTATAGGATTTGAATAATAACATTACATTGTATAAGATTAATACTACTTCATTATAAGAATAACATAATATTATGTGTTGATTTTAAAAAATGGTGAAAAAAATAATATTATGAGATTTTTGCAATTTTAAGTGAAGAATTTGATAAATTATTTAATTTAGTAATTTATATATTAAACTAAAATAATTAATAAAATTAAAAAATATAATATGAATTGAAAGAAAGTAAAAATTTGAACTATCACTACAAAAAAATTGTTAATAGCAACAATTAAAAATTATGTTTTGCCACGGCTTTAACTGCTGTAAAAAAAAAATTAGTTGCGGTTGCGAATCCACCGCTGATGTAGGCATCCTTAAACTTTTTTGTGGCGGTTTCAAACAACCACTAGAATAGTTGCTGCTATTATTATTATTTTTTTTTTGCAACAATTTTTTGAAATGAGTATTTTAGCGGTAATTTTGTTACTTATAACCGCTGCTTAAATTTTGTATGTCACTATTATTTATTTATAGTGGTGGTTTTTCAAACTGCTGCTAAAATTGAAAAAATTCTTGCATCATTATTTTTTATTTTAAATTAGTTCTATTTTCCAAACTTTGTTGGTAATGTCAATTTAAATACATTTCAACCTGTTTTATATTACAACTAGCTAGCATATTTAAATGAAATTATAAAACATTTAAACTTTCAACAAATATATTAATTTGTCAACATAATCTTAAATAAATATCTGAAGTGATGATTTGGTATACAAGCGAACTAAAATCCAGAACAAACAAAATAAACAAACTAAAATTCATTACAAACAAAATAATATCTAAAGAATACAGTATTAACAAATCATTTTTCTATCATGAGACATTCACTTTCCACTTTAATTAGAATCATGTCAAATTTGAACATCATGACTTACTGAAGAAGACGATTTGAAACTTGGTGAAATTGACTCACTTCTTTCATCTAAAGCCTAAAAATATAAACAAATTATGAGTTGTATACATTCAATAAAAGCATTATGGAGTTTAAAACAAGCACACCGTGAGTTGACTCAAGTCCAAATACCACAAGATAGTGAAAACAAAGTCATAGTAGAAGGGTGGGTTAACTTTTCTACATAAACAAAGTTGGTCCTACATTAGTTTGGGCTAAGTATAAATGTAAGAAAATGCAAGTACAAAATGCTCGGGTTGATTACATGGAAAAGATTTTCATGATATGCTCGACTCTTGAGCAAGGGAAAAGATTCAGATATCAAAATTGAACAAATTCTTATACATGGTTTGCTACATCTCATCCATGTAACATACTACTTCCCCTAAGATTTACAAAGTGAAAGAAAATAATAGTTAACTTGAATAAAAGTAGCTTATTTGTACTAGTTAAGAAAAATCACATTAAAAGAGGCCATCATTGGGGGCAATGGTGCTCATACCTCATAAATCTAATAAGCGACAGTTTATGATGGAGCTTTAAGCTATATTAGAGAAAGATATTCTAACATACTTAGATCTGCAATACACTTAATTAAACTTAGAAAATAATAATCGCCCACCTCAACCTTATCTTATTTTTATATATTAATTTGAGGGCACCTGTTCTAGACCGTAATCCGGACTCGTAACTCGTGGACTTACCCGGTGCGCATGTCTGTCATGGTCTGATGTCAACATCCTCGATAGAGCTCGCTTATCTTGAGATCTCGATGATGTATATCAGACTCCAGTATTGGATAGTAATGACTTTACCAAGATATCTGCGTAAGAGATAAATCTTATGATATCTCTTAATTGTCAATCATGATCTTATGGAATAATAGCACTATAACTACCATACCAGTATTCCGATAATATAGGGATTCTCTGTATCTAAATAAGGAACATATTTTCTCCTGCAACTATTATAGGAACGAATCTCTCCATGATGAGAACGTATCTATCCAACCTTTATAAATACTAGGCTAAGTCACCTTAATCAAGTATCTACTATCTTATTGCATAAACCCTACTTGTGCACAGCCTGACTTGAGCATTGGAGTCCCTTTGCAGGTACCCACCCTCCTGGTTTGATACGCTCTACTGCAGCCGCGTAAGGAGGAAACTACCGTAATGTACCAATCCTAGGTATCGCTCTGAATCCACTTCAGAGCATTAGCAATGTTTGTGGGAAAGATAAATTTCTAATCCCACCTAATCATGGTAAACACAAGACAAAACTCAAGGAGAGACGCTATGCAAACCTCTGCTAACCAAAGGCAGGGCCCTGCTGCGCAACGCCCTCCTCATCCTATCCCACCACTAGCTGTCGAAGCCTCTGCTGCGAGAAATTAGGCACTCAATGCTGAGCACCAACACGATGGACACTTTACTTCGATCTCTGACGAAAGTTACAACTCACCGTGCAAAGTCTCTATAAGAGATAGACTTGGAATCCCAAGCCATTGAGGTAATCCTAATGTTCAAGAACGCGGAATCCCAGTGTACCTGCGCTTGGGAATGCCAAATGGTGAAACGAATGATTGTGCGTCTCATTCAGAATGTGCGAATCAATCTTATATGTCCCAACATCAATTCCAAGACATGTTACAACAACACATGACTATGTTGAATGAACAATATCAAAAGTTAGAGAATATGCAAAAGGCTATGTGTGAAGATCAACCCAGATCACACCACCATGACAGAGGACAAAATGCATAAAGTAACCAAAGGAGAATACATGCCGATGCTATAGTGTCCAACATTGCTAATAATGACCCAAATCACAGCATTTAGGAACACCCTTTTTCTTATCAGCTTATAGAATACCTTGTTCCAAGAAACTTCAAATTCCCAGTGAATTTGGAGATTTATGATGGGACTACGGACTCCCAAGAGCACATAAACGCCTTTAAACAATTTATGTGCTTCCACAGAGGATCTATAAAGTTGTTATGTTGCGTCTTCCCTCTTTTCCTGAAAAAGGGAGCCCTCAAGTGGTTCTCAAACTTACCACGAGGATCTATGGTTGACTGGTCAGATCTTAAACAACGTTTCTTACTGTAGTATACTACCAGTAATGAGTAACCCAGATCCATTGAATCCCTGTCAAAGGTTTGCCAAGGGCGGGATGAGGCCCTATGTGATTATGTTAGGTGGTTTATGGCGACGTGTACTAATGTGGAGAACTTCGATGACAGAATAACTCTTCACTATGCCAGAAGTGGTTTGCGAGTCAGTTTTGAGTTTTTCGCATCTCTGGCAAAAAATAAATTGGAGAACTTGTAGGATTTTCATAAACGATCTCAAAAATATATTTATCTCGATGAAGCAACAGAAGACCAGAGAATATGAGACAAAGGTGAGCCCTCTCACCAAAAGTCTAATCACAATTCCTCACGGTCTTGGCATTCCAAAGGTAGTCCACCTCGGGGATAGTACTCTGATTATACCCCTCTAAACATCCCTCAAGAAACAATCTTGAGAGATGTGATGTAAACTGAGTTTCAAAATATTTGGAGGCCACCCCCCATAAAGAAGCACAAGCAGAAAGATCAATCGAAACATTACACATAACACAAGGGTTATGGTCATGATACTGAGGATTGCTACCAACTAAGCGATGTCATCGAGTACTTAATTAAGGCTGGATGATTACAACAGTATATCCTCCACGTCCAGAATGATGAGCATCGTTGTAGGCGTAGAGATGATAAATGCAGCCCTCGAAGAAGCCAGTCCCTACACCACAGAAGAAGAACCCAAAGCCTTAGAAGAAGATGCCAGACTCCACCTCGCTGAGATAACAATGACCGTCAGGAAAGGAACAGGGACACTTCGCCTAATGATAATGACGACCGTCGTTCCGAGCCAAACAAAACAATCAATACCATTGCTGGAGGATTTCCTGGATAAGGTTCATCAAATAGAGCTTGGAAGAAAGCTCTCAAGATAGCGGTGTGTAGTGTTTCTCATTTTGAATCTAGGTCACAAATTGTAGAAAGGAAGACACCCTCAATTACTTTCTCAGACGAGGACTGTGGTAGAATTATCCTGGATCATGATGACCCACTTGTCATTTCGGGTATAATCTCCAATGCCGAGGTCCGCTGCATTTTGTGGATCAAGGAAGTTTGGAAGACATCATGTTTATGGATCTCTATCGGAAGCTAGAGCTTCTGCGGTCAAACTTAACTCCCTATGATGGGGAACTAATATGTTTCACAGGTGAAAATATCACCCAAGCAAGCTACTATGAAACCCACTTAACCTAGGGATCCTCTAAAATTTTCAAGATAGTCAAGGTAAGGTTTTTGGTCGTGTATTGTCCTTCAGCCTATAACATCATCTTGGGCCGCCTTGCTCTAAATACTCTCAGCGTCGTGGTATCTACCACCTATCTAGTAATGAAGTTCCCTAACAAGAACAATGAGGTTGTCACTGTAAAAGGTGACCAAGTTGTAGCCCAAAAATGCTATAATGAGAGTCTTAGAATTTGCAGGGTTCCCAAAAAATCAAAAATTGCTACTCCCAGCCCAGTTTTGGATTAGGTAAATATACTTATGACCAAATTGGATGTCAGAGAGGAGATTCGTGGTACCAAACCCCAGCCAAAGGGTGAGTTGCAAACTCTCCAACTTGGAGTCAAACCCGATTAGGTTACCAAGATTGGAGCACACTTAGAAAAAGGAGAAAAACAACAATTGACGGCGCTCTTGTTGAAGAACAAAGACTTTTTTGCCTGGATGTCATCCGACATGCCAGGGCTTGACCCCGCTTTTATCTATCACCACCTATCCATCAGGGAGGACGCGAGGCTGGTTGCTTAGAAGAAAAGAAAGGTCGGTCTTGAGAGACAACAAGTCATTGAAGAACAAGTTAAGGAGTTATTAAGGGGCAATTTCATCAGGGAGATTCCTTATACCACATGGCTATCTAATGTGGTCCTGGTGAAGAAATGCAACAGGAAGTGGAGAATGTGTGTGGATTATATAGATTTGAACAGAGCTTGCCCGAAGGATCCATACTCACTTCCTAATGTGGATAAATTGGTAGATAACTCCTCAGATTTCATATGGTTATCGTTTATGGATGCATACTTTAGATATAACCAAATTCTGATGTACCCTAGAGATGAGGATAAAACCACCTTCATCACTGATAAGATAAACTACTGTTACTGGATTATGCCATTTGGATTGAAAAATGCAAGAGCTACCTATCAAATGATGATGAACAGGGTCTTCGAGAACTAAATAGGGAAGATGCTAGAAGCCTATATTGACGACATGATAGTGAAAACCCCACAAGGCGAATTGCACATAGTGGACCTTGAGGAAGTATTTGCACAAGTCCGGAAGTACAATATGAGGCTAAACCCGAAAAAATGCACCTTCAAGGTTCAGGCTAGAAAATTCTTGGGATTTATGCTAACCCACCACGAAATTGAGGCTAATCCTGAAAAGTGTTAGGCGGTACTCAACATGAGAAGCCCTCACAATGTTAAAGAAGTACAACAACTTACGGGCAGGATAGCAGCTCTCACAAGATTCCTAACCAAAACGGCCCATAAATCTCTTCCCCTGTTCAAGCTACTCAAGAAGGGGAAGAATTTTAAGTGGACCTAGGAATGCAAAAATGCCTTTTTATCCTTGAAGAACCTTCTGTCTTCCCCTCTAATTTTGACAAGACCAAAACCCGGTGAGACACTTTACTTATACCTCTCAGTTCACGAAGAGGCTGTAAGCTTAATGCTAATTTGGGAGACGGATGAAAGACAGAAGCCGGTCTACTTCGTAAGTAAAATTTTACAAGGTCCTAAGCTTCGGTATCAAAAAATGGAGAAAGTTGCTTTTGCACTAATCACTACGACAAAGAGACTACAACAATACTTTCAGTGTCATCCAGTGGTGATTAGAACGGATCAACCCATTCGTCAGGTGTTACACAAGCCGAATTTAGCAGGGATAATGATCGCTTGGTCGATTGAACTTTCAGAGTTTGGAATTGCATATGAGCCACGACTTGTAATAAAAGCCCAAGTGTTATCTGACTTCTTGGCAGAGCTTACATCAGACTTCGGTGACCCAAAGGGAATTTCTTGGACTATCTTCGTTGACGGTTCCTCGAATCCTAAGGGAAGCGGTGCCGGGATAATTTTGGAAAACTCAGAAGGGTTGACACTAAAGTACTCCTTCAAGTTTGAGTTCCCAACCTCGAACAATAAAGCAGAATATGAAGCATATATTGTTGGGTTAGTAATGGCCAAGGATATGGGGGCAACTAGGATCACGCTTTGTAGTGATTCCAAACTCGCAACCTCCCAAATCCGAGGTGATTATCAAGCTAAAGAGCCTTTTCTGCAGAGATACCTAGTTAAAGTACAGGAACTCCTTAAGAGCTTTGAGGAAGCAAAGATTGAACGCATTATGAGAGAACAAAACTCCAAGGCAGAACTTTTGTCCAAATTAGCCAACACCAAAAGCCCTGGTAATAACATTTCAGTAATCTAAGAAACCCTTTCTCAGCCCTCTATCATGGATCACACCGTGTTTCAAGTGGAAGAGGAAGAACGTTCTTGGGTCACCTCTATTATGGAATATCTACAATTTGGAACTATACCTTCAAACCCCAAAGAAGCTTCTAAGCTGATCAAGACAGTAGTGGGGTATACCATCTATGACGGTCGGTTATACCAGCATGGTTTTTCATCTCCTTTCCTTAAATGCCTCACTCTGAAGGAAGCGGAGTATGTTATGGCCGAGGTTCATGAAGGAAGTTGTGAACACTATTTGGGAGGCAAAGCCATAGCCCTAAAAGCATTAAGGGCGAGGTACTACTAGTCAACAATGAAGGTCGATTCCCATGCGTACGTCTGAATTTGTGACATATGCCAACGTCACTCGAATCATTATTAGGCTCCTTTAGAAGAACTATCCACGATGTCAATCCCCTTGCCGTTCTACAGGCAGGGTATAGACATCTTGGGCTCGTTCCCCCAAGCCTTAGGTCAGCTGAAATATTTGGTGGTAGCAGTTGATTATTTTACGAAGTAGAACCTTTGGTCACGATCACTTCGGCACGAGTTCAGAAGTTCATTTGGCCCCATATTATCACTAGGTTTGGAGTCCTAGAGTCCATTGTAACAGATAATAGGACCCAATTTAAGGACAGGGGTTTTGAAGAATAGCTGGCGGACTTAAAAATAAAGCACCACTACTGTTCTGTTGAGAACCCTAAAACAAATGGGCAGGCTGAAGCCGTGAACAAGATTATTGTACAGGGAATTAAAAGAAGGTTAGACGAAGTTAAGGGGAATTGGGCTGAACAGCTTGACCATATCCTCTAGGCCTACCAAACCACGCCCCATTCTACCACAAGCAAAACCTCTTTCAAACTCACCTATAAATGTAAAGCCATGATCCCGGTAGAGATAGGAGAACCAAGTTGGTATCACCAACAGTTTTCATCTAGCAATAATCCCGATTTGATCAGGGAAGACTTGGACCTAATTGAGAAAAGAAGACGTGTGACTCATATATGCGATATCACCCTTAAACAAAGGACAACAGCTTAGATACAACCTAAAGGTAGTTCCAAGGAAGTTCCAACCAGGAGACCTAGTACTCATAAGAGCGGACCTAGGAGGGAAAAATTTCTCTCAAGGGAAATTAGTCCCTAACTGGGAAAGCCCCTATCGTATCGTCGTCAGCACTAGCAAAGTAGCTTATACATTGGAAACATTAACATGCAAGAAAATCAAAATTATTGGAATACAGATAAATTTAGAAAATATTATAGCTAGACGCCCATAATGGCCTAGTCTTTTAGTGAACTAATGTTTGATCTATCCCAAGTTTGAATTGTATACTCTGTACAGACTTTTATCCTAAAAAATTATCAATTAAACAAAGTTATTCAAACATCGCTTTCTATACAAGGCATATTAAAAAGCTCAAGTCAAGAGATATAACACACCAAGCCCACAGAGACACTTTAGTAGTAAGTTATAGGGTCAACATCCATCCTCAATACTTGGCGTCGACCATTTTAAGGTCATAAAATCAAGGGGCAATGCGGATTCAACATCCGTAGTCCTCTTTTATACTTAAGCCAAGCAGGTTTTTAGTGCCAAAACATTTTGGACAATGAATCTCAGGCCAAGGTTCTAAACCATACCTAAGATAGGCGGGATCCTAAAAAATCATTATGGTTAATGAAGGATCCCGGATAAGGTTTAATAATAACTCATACCTAAGGCAAAATGGATCCCAAGTACCAAGTATTCTTGGACATTAAATCCTAAGCTAAGGTGTTATTTTTGCCTAAGTCCAAAATTCTGAATGCTTGATATAATGGGTGTTGGACTATGAACTACGGTGTTATTTTTGCCTAAGTCAAAAATTCTAAATGCTAGGTATTATAGGTATTGGACTATGGACTAAGGCGTTATTTTTACCTAAGTCAAGTGGAATGCCACACACTTGGCGTTATGGGTGTAGGATCCTAAACCATGGTTTTCCTTTGATGAAAAATTCTCCTAAGTTCGCAAATTGGTTATGATAAATACCATAATGCGCGTTGGACCCAAAATGGATCATGGAAAACAAGTAAACAAACAAGACAAAGCAAATAGAAAAAGTACATAAATTAAAAACCCTGATCACCAGAGTTATTGTCCACGCAGGGGGCAAAAAGAAGAAAGAAGGAAGAACTCAAGTTTTAGCTCCATCTCCTTCCAGAATCTGAGCGGCATCCAGAGCAGCACTGGAATTAGCACGGGTGGCAAGTTCCTCCACTAAAACGAGTTTCCCATCTTAAAAAACCATCACAGAGTTGAGGTTTTCCAAAATAAGAGTGATGTTAGTGTTAAAAGGTTGGATTTTAGTCATAACATTTTAAAACTGTTCTCCCTCAATATTCACAGAGATTTAATCTAATTCCTCGACGTCTTTCTCCAAGTTTTTTTTATACGGGCCTCAAGGGTGGTGATGGTTTTGTTGGCTTCAGGATTTTCTCTCTTTCTAGCAGAATCAAAATCAACCAACTTTTTTTCTCTCATCATAGATCCTTGCTTGAACATCCTCGTTCGGCTTGAGGGCAGCAGAAAGTTCCTGTCCAACTTCCTCTTTCGCTGCTTTAAACTTCTCTGCCATCTTCATATCATTTGTGAAGATAGTCCTTTCAAGCATACAGGCTTCAGCAGTAGTCTAGATAGTGAAAGTTTGAAGTTTGGCTAGAGTTTGGGGGACATTCAGCTTGGAGATGTACTTTATCACCTCGCTACTCAAATGCCGCTCATCAATAAATGGCCTAGCACCTGAATGCCCGATGATTATAGGCATTAGGTCCTTACTTTCTTCACTGGTGCCCTCCAAAGCCACTCTCTTGCCCCGATCGGTAGAGCTCTCAATAGCCTTCATTTTTCTCCCTTAAAGAATTTGGGTAGGAGAATCATACTGACTAAGAGGTTCCTCGATAACAATACCACGATTGGAGGTCATCAGGGCAGCAGGTGCAGGAGCGCTGGAGAATCCCGCTCCACTCCTCCTAGCTCTTGTAGTCTTCAAGGCAACAAGTGAATATCCCGATGCCATGTTGCTTACTAAAATAAGACAAAAAAACAAAATTGAAGTCAGAAAAATGAAACAGCAAAAATGGGAAAATCAAAGCGCAAAAACCTAAGGTAGACTTAGGTTTTGAGGACGTATTTGATTTTGATAAACCAGTGGTCCTCGGCATATTGGGTTATAAACTTATTGCAGTCAAACTCATCCAAAGTGAGATCCTCATTTTTTTTAAGTGGTACAGTGGGAGTGATCCAAGCTTTTTGCGACCAATACAATGGGAACTTCGACTTCCCATCAGCTTTCAGAAAAAAAAAAAAAGAATGATATCCCTCCACTCCCATGAGTTTGAAGAATTTAGTTTCAAATCCCTTAAAGCTATCTTGAAAGATAGTGAAGGACTTGCGACCAGCTCTAAATCAGATAGTGAGCCAATTCTTTTGGGTTGCTGTACCTTGGGGACTCACTCGAGTGTAAAAGTAGTAAAAAATATTTTTTGAATATCGTAGCCCAATTATTCGGCAAAATATCTCAAAAACAATAGTATAGCCCCAACCATTAGGATGGATCTACACTGGAGTTATGCGCAAGGTTCTGAGAATCGCAATCTGAAAATTAATAAAGGGAAGTCAGAGCCCCAGTTTGACAAAGAGGGGCTCATACAGAAACATAAAGTGTGACACCACTTCCCAGAATGAGCACACCCTCTTGTTTCCTTCAGGGCACAGAATTTGAAACTCTTTATCCCAAGCCTTCTCCTCCGTCAGATGCAATTATTCCATTGATTGCATTAGCACGCACTTGGAAGAAAAGTCAGAAAGACGGTCCCAGACATCATCCCCAACTCATGGGTATATTAATCCCAGACCACGTTGTACTCGGATAAGATCTTCTTCAGGCAGATCACATATTCGGGAACCAGTACTTGGGGTTTAGCTCTTCTACTTCCCCTTGCCATGAAGATCCTGAGAGCATCCAGAGAAATCGATATGCAATTGTCAGAATCAATTAATTCAAAGATTCATACACGAAAGGGGGCGAATGAAGCAATTCACACCCACATCCCGGCCTCATTTCCTTCCAAAGTACAAACCCCAGAAGGACACCTCCGCTGCCCTTGGCATGGAGGTGATGGTGTTCCGAAGGGGTAACGCCATTCGAAGAAGCTTAAAAATCCTAACTCAACTTCGTTAAAAATAGAAGATAGAAATGCATTCCAATGTGGATCGCATGACTACTTTATTATTCAACAATAGTAGAAGCAATTGAAAAGAAAGACAATAGTGGAGTCAGAAGGGGACATACCTTGTGTAGAAAGTGGAATCGGTTGAAGACTGGAAATGAGTGAAGAACGTCACACAATCACGCACTTTGTCACACAAAATTCTCAAATGAATACTCAGAAATAGTAAGGTGAGAACGATGCACGCTTAACCTCTATTTATAAAGGCTAGGCGGTTAGGGGGCATTTTCGTCTTCATAGCCCAATTTTCAAAAGGTGCTCATCATGGCGCGCAAAGCACTAGGCACGTCTATCCGATTAGAATGCGTCACGTGGCCCTCATAACTGTTGAAGCAGTTGAAAGGACAATTGTGTGGCAATTTAAGCGTCACGCAACTTTTGAAGGCTAAGTCCAGATACTTCCCCTAGACCCAGGCTGAAACCAGAGTGCCTATTTTGTTTAGGATTGTCAATTCAGACCACGTTTATTAAAGGAAAGTCAACAATTAGTAATCAACATTAAAGTTACAACTTTCTCAATAAACAGACCCTGGGCAAAGGATTTGGAGTTTGTTACTTTGTTATTCAAGCCAAGCATCAAGTTAATGGCATCTTAGCATTACTCCAGAATAAGCGTTGGACTTACCCCGGTAAAAAATAAACAATACAAATAGTAGCAAAAAGGAAAGAGAAAAAAGAAAACACAAGATAAATTTTGAAATAAAGGAATCTTTTATTGATATGTTCTCATTCCATACATCATCATACGTCAAGAGAAGAGGGAAAAAATATTGAAACATGGAATGTATAAGGAAAGAGCATTGACATTTTTCGTGGTGAATAGACTTTGAAGAACTTTGGCAGATCGAAACGGAACATCGCTCCCGAACTCTAGAACTGCTACCAAATTCTTTTTCACTGTCTTCTTCATAATGATAATAAAGGTTGAAGTGCGCTTTCCTCTATTGGACGGGGCACAACCTTTCATGAAAAGATTATTCCACCAGAACCCTAGCTAGTTTCATAATCACCCTAAGTTTCTTTAAATCACAGAGCAACTTCAATAATCCCTCCTACGTATCCAAGTACCCTTAGATGGCTTACTAAAGTTTAGGACAAAGCACCTGCTAAGTTCTCGAAAAAGAAGAGGAGTGTAGGCTCTGTTTCTCCAAGGAGCTTCGTCCAACACGACAGGTATCACAGATCTCCCCAACGACAGAGCGTAGATCAAACATCCTCTTGTATACTGGGAGAGAAAAGTACCTGCCATTATTACACTAAGAAAGAAAAGTCCCTATTAGAAGAATTATTTGCAGAAAAAAGAGAACACCTTCAAAGATATGGAAAGAACAGAAAGATGATTTTTATAGAGGGCAAAACCCTCCTTGAATATGTAGAAAATGAAAAGGGAGCGATTCTCAGGGAAATGATCACTCTCAAACAGAGTTGCAAAGCAAGAAGAATGTGATGAAAGGAATACCAGCCTTAATACAAACATTCCCTATTTATAGAGAGCATGAAGTATTCTAATTGGTCCTAAGAAAAACAAATCAATCGCATAAGGTAAGCTGCATTTTAATGCTCCCCACTTCTGATTAGACGTGAGGGAAGCGTGCAGCTTCTGATTGGATATGAGGGAAGCGACTAGTTAAGAAACAGTGCGAAACTGATATTCTCTTAAAGGATCTTTAATTCTCAATAAATTCAAAGCAACATTTTCCTAAAAAAAGCTCAGTCTGTTACAAGCTACAAGAAAAGACAAAAGACCTTGTGAAACCATGCACAGAGGCAACAAATGATACACCTCAGATGGCGAGATGGCCAAGAAAGCAATGATCCATCACGGATTCTGATTTCACATGCCAACCCCAGAGGTATTCCACAGTAATGGACCTCGACCCTCTTAGATCTTTATATCTGCTGTGCACCGTGGGTTCTTTTCAAAAGCTGGTATCTTGACATTTAATTGTTTCACTTAAACGCCAAGCAGAAGGCAACTGTTCTGAACCGTAATCCAGACTCACAACTTATGGACCTTCCCGGCGCGCATGTCTGCCATGGTCTGATGTCAACGTCCTCAATAGAGCTCGCTTATCTTGAGATCCCAGTGATGTATGTCAGACCCCGATATTAGATAGTAATGGCTTTACCAAGAGATCTGCGCAAGGGATAAATCTCATGATATCTCTTAATTGTCAATCATGATCTTACGAAATAATAGCACCATAACTACCATACTAGTATTCCGATAACATAGGGATTCTCTATAACTAAATAAGGAAGATATTTTCTTCTACAACTATTATGGGAACAAATCTTTCCATGATGAGAACGTATCTATCCGACCTCTATAATTATCAGACTAAGTCACATTAATTAGGTATCTGCTATCTTGTTGCATAAACCCTACTTGTGCATTGCCTGACTTGAGCGTTAGAGTCCTTTTGCAGGTACTCACCCCCCTAGTTTGATAAGCTTTGTTGCAGCCATGCAAGGAGGAAACTGCCGTAACGTGCCTATCTTAGGTATCCTTCTGAATCTACTTCAGAACAACACCATACAAAGTGGTGATAGTTAGTTAGTTGCCATGCAATGCAGGCTTCCACCACATGTTTATATAGAACATTTAAGAAGTACTAATCATCAGAACAATGTTCAACAGAGGTTCTCAGTTTGATGATTTTATGTAGCAAATGCTGAACTAGTTATAATTACAAACAAAAATGTCTAGCTTCAATGAATCAACAATGGATAAAATAATTGGTCCTGAATATTCAAGTCATGCATTAGCATTTAAATTTTAAAGTAACAATTTCAGGTAACTGCTAACCTCTTTAGGACAGGCAAAACATTTTCTAGATACCAATTGGATGATGCAAGCACAGGTGCAGCCTTGATTCTGGTTTCACGAATAGTAGTGACATAGTATTCCCTTATGCTCCAGGAGTACTCTTTAGGCAGCTCTTTAACTATAGAAATATCATCCTTCAATACATTAATGAAGTGATCCACATCAAATATATCCATAAAGTAGTTGTAATGAATCATAAGTAACCTCAAAATACTACATCATACACAATCCATTGGACAAAAAGAATACAATAAAATGCAATGATGGTTTCTACAATTACCTTGAATCTCACCAACAGGATTTAATTCAAGGTACAGGATGATAAGAGTTGCATTTAGTATCTTTGCAACAACAAGTACATCACATATCTACACAAAATCAATTTAGCATTAGCAGTATGCTCTCTATTGCTGCTGCACAATCAATCACAAATCAATTCAGAATCAATCAAGAAAAATGAAAAATTGAACGCTAGGATCAACTTACCTTAGAAGCAGAAGCAAAGGAGGAAGGTGCATCTGTTGCATCAGATTTGGGAAGTGCTTGAAGGGCCTTAAATCCTTCGGAATTCGAAGACCTTCCAACGGATAACCCAGAATCATACAAAATCTCCAACCTCTCTTGCATGCTGCAATCAAAATCAATAATTCTTGTTTTCAAATTGGTACATGCAGTGAAACCTTAAACATAACCCTAGCAAATAAAAAAAAAAGAATTGGAATTGGAATTGGAAAATTACTTACAGGATGAGTCCAACCTTCTCTTGAAGAAGAGGAAATTCGTTGTGCTCACGCTTCTCGTGGATCTGCTTGCAAAGCTCCTCCAACTTCTTTTGCTCTACTTCGTGCTTTTTCTTCACCTTCCACACGTTCTCTATGTTCCTTAGGCTCCCCGTGTTCCATCCCTTCTTGTTCAGAAACTTCAATGCCATTTTCTCGTGAAGCTGGTGGCCGAAGCAGCTGAGACAAAGACAGAGGCGGTGGTTCGCGTGAAGCAACTCACGTGAAGCAAAATAAGACTAGAATTTCATATCTTCACGAGCTTGAGATCAGAGTTAGGGTAGAGAATGAGAAGGAATAGTGAGATCAGAGTTAGGGCAGATCGAGAATGAGAGGGAATGGAAAAAGAGAGACTGAATGAAATTTGAGAGAAAAAATGTGTCATATTTTTTTTTGTGTAAACCGCCATTAAATGATACTAAACCGTCATAAAATTTAGAATTTTCTGGAAATTAACAAAATCGTAGTTTAAACTGTCAATAATTATGGAAGTTTAAGAAACTTCCAGAAATAAACCACTGTTATTTGCTAATTTTTTGGTAGTGTATATAAATAAATAAATAAATAAATAAATAATTGAGAATGATCAATTACAAAAATGTATGTCCAATTGTCAAATGTATAATGTATATACTCAAGGACATGAGGCAATGTGACACATCTTGCAGACGAACGATAATTTCAAACTAAGATGAATGACAAATATATAAAAGGAATTAGTAACAGAGTTAAAAATGGCTAAAACTGATGATTTAAATTTAATAAAATATAAGATGAAATTAAAGAAAGTGAAAATTTGAACTTTATCAATAATTAAATAATTAATTAAATAAGAATGATCAATTATAAAAATGTGCGAGCAATTGTCAAACATACGACATATATACACATGGGTAGGAGACATGAGGTAGTGTGGCAGATCTTACAGATGAAATATGGCTTTAAACTAAGAGGAATGGCAAATATATAAGAGGCATCGGTTACAGAGCTATGAATTACTTAATATAGTAATATGTTATTATTATTAACACTTATTTGCATGCATATTGTTGCATTTGAATTGTTAAAATAATTAATGCTCTACTTAATTAGGAAGCTCTAAACCTTAAGTTAGACAATATTAGTTTTGAATTGATTATTTAGGTGGCTGAGCTGTCCAGAATTTGACTACTCAAGTAACTTTTCTTTTGTCACCCACTGATTATGAGGATGATGACTCTAGTAATAAGATTATTAAGTAGTAAATGTGATTGAAATCTTGAGTGGTGACACAAGTCCACCTCCTATGATGATGAGGAGAAGACTAGGTAGAGTGATGTAAGAAAAGAAAAAAAGGAAAACATTGCTGATTAAAAAAGTAAATTTACATGTTTTTGTGAAGTAGATTTTCTGATGGACAGAAGTTGCATGGTGGAACAGTTGGGGAATAAAAAAGAAATTAAAAGTATACGAAATTTATATAAAGAGTGATTTAAACAATGAAAATGACATTATACAAAAGTCTTGTGGAAAGGAAATACCTGATAAAATCATGAGCTCAACATTGTTAGTATTAGGGAACTTGAGTGAGTAGTGCTTAGACTATTGACCTTGCTGGTGACACTAGAAGCATGTATCTCCATGCACTTGTTTATTGAGTTTTGGAGAGTAGTTGAGAAAAAATTAATTTCATGGGTATTTGGCTAAAGTTGGGATTATAGTTTTGATAATGATTGTGATGACAAGTGGAGTAGATGTATTTTTCTTACTACTTATAATACAATTGGAACTTAAGGAAAGACTATCCATATTTAATGAATGAGTTTAGGAACTAAGAGCGTCAATATTAGGAATTTTTTTATCTTTAATGATTTGTTCTCGCTTATGTTAAAAGATTTTCGAATTGTATCTCTTATGGTGAGCTAGGATAAAAATGCTGGTAACTATTCCAAAAGTACGACTTTTTCTAAGTAATGTTCCTTACCAAATATATAAACCTTCATCCTTATCTTCAACAATTAAATACTCAAATTTTCTTAACATTCTTGCACTTTTCCGTACGCTTAATGATAGCCACATCATATAGTTCAACCCATATGTCTTCTCCAATCTAGAGATCTCTTTGTATTAGAGAAGTTGTATGGTCTATGTCTCTAGATTGGAGAAGGTGTATGAGTTGACTTAATTAAGATTTGACTATCATCAATTGTGTGGAAGAGTGTATGTAAGAATGTTAACAAAATTTATAAATTTAACAGTTGAAGAAAATGATGATGATTGATATATTTCACAACGAACATTGATTTTGGAAAAAAATTGCTTCTCAAATTGTAGCAAACAAAATTGGGATCCTAGTTCTTCATGAGATAAACTAACACAACTTTTTTTTTAAACAAGAGCACGATTGATTCAAGAGCTCAAAAGAAAAATGATTTTTTTTAATACTAGCATTCCTAGTTTATAGATTGATTAGTTAAGTTAGGATAGTCTTTCCTTGAGTTCATATTGTAATACAAGTAATAAGAGAATTATATATGCTTTCACTTGCCATCATCATCACTCTTTAAATCCTAATTTCACTTTTGTCTAAATTCCTTTGAGATTAATTTTTTTCTACTAATATTTAAAAATCATTAAACGAGTACAAGACAACACATGCTTCATGTGTTACCTAGAAGTGCAATGGTCTTGGGGTTGACATTTCAATTATCCTAGTTCTAATAATGTTGAACACACTATATTATCAGGATATTCCTCTCCATGATATTTTAGTATAATGTCATTTTCATTGGTATCATCATTCTTTATAAAAAAAAAATTGTATACTTTTCTTGGTTTCTTTCTTATTCCCTGGCTTCTCGAATATGGGAATTTTGTTCGCAAAAATTTATTTGATAAAATCGTATAAATTCGTTATTATAATCTGCAATGCTTTTCTTCTTCCTTTTTTGCATCTCTTTACTTAGTATTTTTCTCATCGTCATGAAATGTGCAACTAGTTTTATTATACAAACTTTTAATCATATTAATCACCTGAAATGTTATTATTTGAGTCATCATCTTTACTATCATTGAAAGAAGAAAAGATGAATAGATCATCCAAATCTTAGACTACTCGAAGAATTTTCAATGGAAATGTTCCAACAAAAAATGTTATGCTTCGACAACTCGTGTTTTGTGTGATTTTGAATGCTACCCTGCCAGCACCTTACTCTCTTATTAGTATATGTTATTCGATGCATGAGCATATCATGACTTAAATGCTTTTGAAGAATACGTATTTTATTTTTTCTGATTTTGGTTTAACACGTGATTAGGTAGAATAGGTTCACATGCCAAATTATATTGTGTTAGGAATAATTGTATTAACAAGTTACAATTGTAACAAGTAATTGATGTTAGTACAAATAGTCGAATAATGTATTTGTTTATGTTATATGATGAGTACTTTCGTAAGAATCAATCCATGTGGCTCGACGCAACACATGTTCAATTTGTTGCTCTACGACAATTATGGATACACGCCACGCTTCATGAATGGGCCTCTGTAAGCGGAAAGAGATTCTCCGTCTTCCATATACGCCATGTGGAGAAAAAAAGCCCTTGGGTTCAGGGCTTTCTGGACTGGAGAGTTGAAACTTATTAATTAAGGACCTAAATTTTATTTTAATTATTAATTAAGGACTCCTACTTCTTTAAAAAATATTTCAATAATATGTATCAATTGGAAGAAAACTTTTAAGACATATGTAATATGTATTTTGTTCATATTATAAATTAGGAAAATACTACTACTGGATTTGTAATGGCCCGGATAGCATAGGCAACTAATTTTAGTAATAAGTTTTAAATTTTAATTTTAATTTTGTTTAAACTAAAAACACTTTGAATATGATTAAGGAAAGAGCCCCTCTGGCGTTACTAACTAGCACCACGAGTCACATTCTAGTTGGTGCGGACATGAAAAAAAGTGCTAAATGAAATTGGATTTCGGTTATGCAAGGAATTTTCATATGTTTAGTGGGATAAATAAATATTTTTGATGTGATAAAAAGGAAAGTCTGTTCGGGCTCACATGAGAATATTTGTATTAACAAATACAATTGATGTGATAAATTAATGTACATATATCTCCTCTGGGGAGCGTATTAAGTATTCTAAAGAATTTTTTTTGTGAAAATAGATAAATATAATGAGAGAAGGTCACATCAAAATGTATTCTTCCCATGTGAGAATCTAATTATGATGACACGACAAAATGTAAAGTGGGATATAGTCCCACTTTGAATCTTATCTATGCACTATAGAATGTTAGACAAATACGGACAACGAAGAAATCTGTTCTATTAAAACAAACATGTTTGGTCATGGGTAACAATGATATTCAAAAAATGTATCTAGGCTTAGATATTGAGTTTAATGTGAATGGTGATCGTGCGTTGGGTAAATTTTTTTTGAAGACGGTGACAAATAAGTGTTTGGATATGGGATCTGTTGCCTTTTTGAGTTGGTTTAATGATTTACAGGAACAAGTTGACCGTATGAATGAGGCAGTCAAAGCGGTTACTACCGGAGAGGAAGGGATAAACGTCACGGTGGAACGGGAGTGTATACGATAGAGACGAAGGTCACAACGGTCTCAGACTCCGACGTGTTGATGATGCATATAGATACAGACGACATATTCGTTTAAGAAAACGTTTTTTATCCAACTAAAATATTAAAAAAAAATTTATCATATGTTTCTGTATATATATTTGTTGACTTTTTTATATATTAATATTTTTATTTTAAACTTCTCATTTTTTGCTTCTTGTATTCATTAGAACTTAATATAGATTAATCACTTATTTTTAATGTATTAACTATTTAATTTCTCGCTTCTCATTTCTCACTTTTTAGATTCACCAGAAACTGATACTGATTAATAACTTATTCTTAATATATTAACAACTTCTCATTATTGGGAACTCTTTTTTAGATTCATCATAAACTTATACTGATTAACCACTTATTCCTAACGTATTAATCACTTATTCATTATTGGGAACTCTTTCTCAGATTCACTAGAAACTGATATAGATTAACCACTTATTTCGAATGTATTAACCAGAAACTTATACTGATTAACTATTTATTCCTAACGTATTAACCATTTACTCATTATTAGGAACTCTTTCTTAGATTAACCAGAAACCTATACTGATTAACCACTTATTCTTAACGTATTAACCACTTATTCATTATTAGAAACTCTTTCTCAGATTCACAAAAAATTAATATACATTAACTATTTATTTCAAATGTATTAACCAAAAATTTATACTGATTAACCACTTATTCCTAACGTGTTAACCACTTACTGATTATTAGAAACTCTTTTTTGGATTTACCAGAAGTCTATACTGATTAACCACTTATTCCTAATGTATTAACCACTTATTCATTATTAAGAACTCTTTCTCAGATTCATCAGAAACTGATATAGATTAACAACTTATTTTAAATGTATTAATTAAAAACTTATACTGATTAATTACTTATTTCTAACGTATTAACTACTTATTCTTAACGTGAACAATTTTATGTTTTAAATTTTAAATATTAACACAATATATAATAAACAAAAATTAAAATCTTTTAGATGGACGAATAGCGCGACCGGTCATCTAATATGCTACTTAGCGTATATGAATACAGTTGCATTGGTGGAATAATTAAATATATAATGTATTTGGTTATGTTATATTATGTGCATTTATTATTGTTTATGATCGGTCATCAGTCGGTCTTTCAATTTAAAGAGGTGATATTAATAAATGTAGACTGTACATGCGATAGTTTATGGGAACATAAGATAAGACAAAACATAGTTTGAATGGTACTTAA
Organism: Ormosia emarginata; assembly: GCA_029884605.1. Lineage (NCBI taxonomy): Eukaryota > Viridiplantae > Streptophyta > Magnoliopsida > Fabales > Fabaceae > Ormosia > Ormosia emarginata. The sequence continues at coordinate 1,947,199 of JAQQTP010000062.1, forward strand.
CATTCATTGAAATTAATATAATATAATACTGAGTACATTTGTAAGAATTAATCCGTGTGGTTCGGTGTAACATTGTGTTGAAAGTAAAAATAAAGATTTGACAGTTTGTTATTTGATGATAGTTTTGAAGAAATTTTTTGAAGTATTGAATTGACAGAAGTGCTAAACAGAGAAATCAACAGTAGTATTGAATAAAGAGGAAGATTCTAATATGACCGAGATATTGATGTTAGTAAGAAGAATTATCCGACAGGAAGATTATACTAAGTCAATGAAAATTGGTTAAAAATAGTTGAGTGCTGGTTTCGTCGAAAAGCGGATACTTACTGAAGGAAGAAACCGCTCGAACGTGTTGGTCTTTTTAGGGTGTCAGTTATTTTTGATATTGTTTATAAATATCAGTAGTCACAATGTAAAACAGGAGGTTATTTGCTGATAAAAAATCCTAAACATCTCAACTCGAGCAGATTAAAGGATTTTTGTCCAAGTATGTCTTCCTTTTCCATTTCATGTCATTTAAATTAATGCAATGTTCCTTTAAAATTCTTTACTTTTTCTGTCTCGTCTTTTAAATTTTCTTTACAGTTCTTCGCACTTTTATCTGTTTTTCTTTGCTGTTTTTCTATTTAAATTCTGCACTTTAATTTTGCGCCATTTAAAAGCTTTCAGTTAATTTTCTGTATTTAAAAATTCCTGCTCAGTTTCTTTAAATTTCAAAGTTTAATTTCTACATTTTCATGCTTAATTACTTTGAATTTCTTAAATCTCTTTGTTTACTGTTAAAACTATTTTTATAACGAGATTACCACATAACTTTGAACTCACATTCGTTTTGATATATTTATTTGTTTGTTGGAATTGATACTAAATCTTTAAACCAAAATTCCCCATAAACAAATTGGCACGTCTGGTGGGATGAGTTTAGAGTAACTCGTAGTGTCATAAGAAATGGTTTTATGCGTTTAAGTAGTGGAAGATTTATCTACTCTTCTCAGAATACGCAAACCATGAGTAATGTAAGTAGTCAGGCTTCGGATATACCTTTGACAGCCGTTACTGTGCCACCCTCAATTGTCGTTAATACTGGTTTGGTGGAGGATGTTATAGCAACTGGTGCTCCCCGGAGTAATCCAGTAGTAGAACAAGTGTTGCCTGGAACGACTCAGCTATCACCGAGTCAGCCAAATAACCAAAGCATAATAAATTCAAATTCAAGGTTTGTGCCCCAATATGGGTTGCCACCGAATTATGTACCTCCTATTATGGCACAAATGGGACTTGGCTCTACTTTAACTAATACTGTCGGCTAATCAGTAGCTTCACCAGGCCAACCACAAATAAGTTCGGCTTTGGCAAGTTTTGGTAGCCAAAGAGTAGGGATTGCAAGTACAAGCAATCCAACTCCCTTTCGACAAGAGAGATTAAATTTGGGACTAGTTTTCCCAAATATGTCGAGAGACAATCCCCAAAATATAACAGGGCCAACTATGAATTCTTTGGCCAGTTTTCGACAACAGATGGATGAGAGTAATCATGATATGGTGCATATGTTCACTCAGCAAATAGGTGTTGTGATTACGCCAATCATGGAAAATATAAATAATGTTTGCAGTGCATTGGTTCAGCAAATGGCAAGGCTAAACCAAGCCTTGGGAGTAGGTGATGTAGCCAATGATAATATTCAGGTAGTCCAGCCTGGGGTAAATAGAGAAATGGTTGCACCTCAGACAAATATGGGACAAAATCCACAAAACTTAGATCAACCAGGTCAAAATGATCAGCCCCGTTTGGAATATGGAAATGTCCATGTGCTCCGTTGAGGAAATGAGGATCAAATGGCCAGAAATGATGTGGCCATGAGATTACTTCGACAAAATCTTAGGGGGCACCAAGTGGTTGAACAAAATGTAAACCAGGTGGTGGAACAAGTGCTGAATAGGTTTGGTTTAACATTGGCTACACCAACCAACCATATTTTGTATCAGCATTTCCTGAATGGGTCCAACAGGCAGAGTTGCCTAGAGGAGTTAAGATTCCAAAACTTTCCAAGTTTGCAGGAGAAAGTGGGGAATTGACCGTCGAGCATATTGCACGGTTTACAATAGAGATGGGGGAGCTGGCCACTGTTGAAGGCCTTAAAATGAGATTCTTCTCAAGTTCCCTCACAAAAAATGCTTTTTCTTGATTTTCGACATTAAGACCAAATTCAGTCCACTATTGGGCTCAATTAGAAAGAAGCTTTCATGATCAATTTTTTAGAGGGGATTTGAAGGTGGGACTTACAGATCTTTTCAACATCAAAAGGATGTATAATGAAACTGTGGATGACTATCTTGCTAGGTTTCGACAAATGAGGAGTAGATGTTTTACTCCTATACCTGAGGTTGAAATAGTAAAGATAATTATAAGCGGTTTAGATTATTATATAAGGAAGAAGTTGGTGAATCAATATTTGATTGATCTTGCCCAGCTAAGTGAAAAAGTTAGGCAAATAGAACAATTAAAAGTTGAAAAGATTCAAAAACAAAAAAGATTTCTTAAAAGAGAAAAGGTGGCATTTGTCGGATTAAATGAATCCGACAATGAGTTTGAAAGCAGCGATGATGAGTTCGAAGTTAACATTGCTGAACTTCAGAACGGTCCTCCTTATGTTTGTCAGGCATTACAGCCTACTAGAAATAAGGAGAAAATGTGTTACGTTAATAGAAAAACATATACATTCGACGTAACTAAAGCCGACAAGATTTTTGATTTGTTACTAAAAGATAAACAAATTAAACTGTCGGAAGGTCATAGGTTGTTAAAGTCGGATGAAATTAAAGACCGAAAATACTGTAAGTTTCATAATAATTTCGGTCATATTACTAATGAATGTGTTCGTTTTAGAGACATAATTCAAAAAGCAATAATGGATGGGCGTTTGAAGTTTTCCAACAAGCTTAAAGCATATATGAAAGTTGGCACAGGTCCGTTTCAGGCTGAAGTATCTTGTGTTGACCAGCAAGTTCCTTTAAATGTTGGGATGCTCAACGTAAGGAAGTTGCAAGAGTTCAACGTGGATACAATGGATGCAACCGACGTATATCCTAAGCCAAGTGAGTCTCTTGAGGCATTTCTTGAAAGAAAGAAAGATGAGAGCAAGGTAAGGTTATGCTCAAGGTGTAATGCAGTATGTGATCAGCTTGCTGTGAAAAAAGCTGCTGAAGAACAACCGAGTATCCAGTAGGGTAAGAAAAAAATTCTCGACAGAAAAACCTGGAGACCACATAATACTTTTCATGCTCCAAGGCCAAAGCCAGTTTACATGCCTAGGCCTAACATGAATGGTTGGTTAGTCGAATCACAGAGGTTTGTGGGAAACAAAGCTCATGTCAGACCCTTTAAGACTAGGGTGTCACCTGCTAATGTTACCGTGAATAAGTGGATGAAGAATTCCGTAATGGATGGACATACGTATTTTCGACGAAATGTGTCTGCCAGGAGGAGCAATTTTGAAAGGGATCGACCTTTTTGGAATGAAGACTACAAGAATGGAAGGATCAATCTAGGAAAAACCTTAATTGGCCAAAATGAAGCAGGGCCATCAAAGGTTCTTCCAATGTCGAAGAGTAAGAAAAGGAGATTACAGAGATTAAGACAAGCACAAAAGAGAAGAGATATGGCTGAAGGATTGGTGATCAAGGAGCAGCCTGCAGAAACAAGTTGTTTGGTGGTTAAAAAGAGATCAATGTCTGATCAGGATAAAGATGGTAGAAAGATAAAAAGTGTTGTTACCAAGGGATCATTCTCAGGGGAGCCGACAACAAATGCAGTTAGACGGCTTCATACTGATGATAAATCTCGACAAGAAAGGTTGGAAGAAATAAGAAGAGGTAAGCAAGTTCGAAGGCCAATTCCAAATAAAACAAAGAGGAAATGGCCAATTGGATTGATAGCGGCAGAAAAAAAAGCAAGAAAGAACAGTGTACCAGTCGAAAAGAACAAGGAGTTGATCAGCTCGACAATAGAAAAAGAGCAGATTAAAGACTCTGGAATTGGAAATAGTAATATTGAAGATTGGTCAAACAAAGAAATCAGGAGAGTTTTAGAAGACCCAGATCAAGATGTTGAGTGGAGGAAGAAAGTGCTCGACATAAGAAAAGAAAGAGGAAGATTGGCAAAGCTTGACTGCCAAAATATGGACTCTATGACTGATGAAGTTATTGAGGCCTTGAATGATCCAGAGGATCCTATAGGCCTTGGTGATGAGGAGCAATTCGACATAGATATCAATATGGAAGATAGTCTGGATGATATCTTGACGGCTTTGGATAGTAATTTGCCGTCGGAAGATTACTTAAGGATTGGAAGGCATTTAAGTGATGAAGAGCCGTCTGACGAAGAGGAATTCTTGAAGTCAATGAGTGTTAATTTAGTTTCGGTGTTACCTACAGATTTTGAAGGGTATCACGAAATTGAATACACTAGGGAGAATGAAGAAGATGTTGATGACCTCGACGATCATTGGCTTCTTTTCCAGGACAATATGATCACAGTCTTTGACAATACAACTCGGCTTGAAAAACCGACAGAAGATCAGAAGGCTCATTTACGACCGTTACATATCAAAGCTCTATTAGAAGGAAAACCCACCAATAGAGTTTTGATCGACAGGGGGGTAGCAATCAATTTAATCCCAAGGGCCATGATCAAAAAACTTGGGAAGGATGAGCCAGAATTGATGTCGACAAACATGATAGTCACAGATTTCAGTGGTAAAACTTCCCCGTCAGACAGAGTGGTGATGTTGAAAGTACAAGTCGGATCCGTTGCAAGGCTGACTTTATTTGTGGTAATTCCGACAAAGTCAAGTTACAATCTTTTGCTAGGGAGAGATTGGATTCATGTCGTCGGAGCAATACCATCAACAGTTCATCAAAAGCTCATTCTGTGGAATGAAGACGACCAAGTTGAAGTAATAGAAGCAGATGACAGTCCTTGCTATCTCCAGCAGCTTCATGTCGATTTCAGAATATATGCTCCAAATGTTAAACCAGTGACAACAAGTGGTGGAGTAATTAACAAAGACACACTCGAAGTTTGCTTAAGGGATTAGTTTGGTGTACGACTAGTGAAGAAGGCCGAAGAAGATCGGCCAAGCACTAGTTATGAGTGATAAGGATTACTTAGAAAAATTGTCGGTTTATTTAGCCGACAAAGTAGTATTCACTGCTGAAAGCATGCTGTGGGATTGTGTAATTGATGACGGTCCTTTAGGATTTGAAAAAGGGCCTGATGAAAAGCTAAGTGTGGAAGTGGAAGATCCTTTGGAAGAAATAAACTTGGGCACTGAAGCAGATAGAAGGCCCATCTTCGTAAGTTCATTTCTGCTAAAGGATTTTAAAGAAAAGCTTGTCGAGTTAATTATGGAATATAAAGATTGTTTTGCTTGGGATTATGATGAAATGCCTGGGTTGAGTAGAGATCTTGTCGAGCACAGATTGCGTCTGAAAGAAGGATGCAGACCTGTTAGGCAAGCTAATAGGAGATTTGCACCTGAGGTGATATTAAAGATAAAAGAAGAGGTTGAAAGATTGCTCAAAGCCAAATTCATCAGAACAACTAGGTATGTCGAATGGCTTTCTAATATTGTTCCTGTAGTTAAGAAAAATGGCAAGTTAAGAATATGTGTAGATTTTAGAAATTTAAACACTGCCACACCTAAAGATGAGTATCCTATGCCAATTACGGACATGTTAGTTGATGCCGCATCTGGACATGAATTATTAAGTTTTATAGATGGCCATGCAGGTTATAATCAAATTTTTATAGCCGAAGAGGACGTGTCAAAAACTGCCTTCAGGTGCCCAGGAGCCATTGGGACATTTGAATGGGTAGTCATGCCTTTCGGTTTAAAGAATGCAGGGGCTACTTATCAGAGAGCGATGAATACAATTTTCCATGATGTAATTGCAAAATTTATGGAAGTCTACATCGACGATGTCATTGTCAAGTCAAAAACGAAGGAAAGCTATTTGACAAACTTAAGGCAGGCATTCGACAAAATGAGGAAGCATAGCCTTAAGATGAATCCAAAAAAATGTGATTTTGGAGTGTCGGCTGCCAAATTCTTGGGTTTCCTAGTCCATAAAAAAGGTATAGAAGTGGACAAGAATAAAGCCAAGGCAGTTTTGGAGGCCACACCACCGACAAACAAGAAAGAATTGCAATCTTTTTAGGTAAAGTTAACTTCTTAAGAAGATTTATATCCAATTTGTCGGGAAGAACCAGAGTTTTTGCTCCATTGATCAAGTTGAAGGCTGAACAGGATTTTGTGTGGGAACCTTGCCACCAAGAAGCCTTCGACCAGATAAAGCAATATTTGACAAAACCACCGGTCATGATGCCTTCAGTGCCCCGTCGACCGTTGAAATTATATATATCAGCATCAGAAGAAACCATAGGAAGTATGCTGGCTCAAGATGTAAATGGCGTCGAAAGGGCCGTGTATTATCTTAGTCGGGTTTTAAATGATGTCGAGAGAAGATATAGTGCAATAGAGAAACTTTGTTTAGCATTGTATTTCTCGTGCACTAAGCTAAAATATTACATGATGCCTTGTAATGTACTAGTTATGTCAAAAACTGAGATAATAAAATATATGTTATCAAAGCTAATGTTAAATGGTTGTATTGGAAAATGGACTATCGCTTTATCAGAATTTTCTTTATAATATATACCAATGAGAGCAGTAAAAGGCCAAGCAATTGCTGATTTCTTGGCCTACCATCCTTGTTTGGATATAGACAATGTAAATATTGTCGGTTTAAAACCTTGGTGTTTATATTTTGATGGTTCAAGGCATCAAAATAGAATTGGAGTAGGGGTTTTAATTGTTTCCCCTCAGGGTACTCCAACTAAGTTCATGTTTGAACTTAAATATATTTGTTCTAACAACGAGGCTGAATATGAAGCCTTAATTGTCGGATTGGAGATACTAGTGGAAATGAAAGCGCGTAATGTGCATATATTTGGTGATTCGCAGTTGGTCGTTAAGCAACTTGCTCAAGAATATAAATGTGTTAGTGAAAATCTAATGAAATATTATATAGTGGCAAGTAAGTTAATGAAACAATTCGACGAGGTAACTGTCGAACACATTTCCAGAGATTTAAATGAAGAGGCTAATGAATTGGCACAAGTAGCCTCTGGTTATAGACTTTCATCTAAGGTTCTTACGAATCTAATGGAAATAAGGGAACTTTTATATCCATTAGAGGAAAAAGATATACTACAAAATGACATTTCGACGATTAATGACTGGAGACAACCAATAATTAGTTATTTGGAAAATCCCAGTCAAGATGTGCATAGAAAGCTCAAGTATAGAGCATCGAAGTTTGTGGTATTAGAGGGAGCCCTGTATAGAAAGTCTGTCGATGGAAATTTAGAAGTTTGCCTGAGTGAAGCAGAGGCTTATATTGCCTTGGCCGAAGTCTACGAAGGAATTTGTGGAGCTCATCAGGCAGGTGAAAAAATGCAATGGGTTCTTCGACGTCAAAGGTATTATTGGCCAACTTTAGTTAGGGATTGTATAATGTTTACCAAGTTTTGTGAAGAGTGTCAAAGACATAGCCATATACAAAATGTTCCTGCTAATGAGTTACATGCTATAGTTAAACCTTGGCCTTTCAGAGGATGGACCTTAGATTTAATTGGCCAAATTTATCCCGTTTCGTCAAAGGGACACAAATATATTTTAGTAGGAGTTGATTACTTCACCAAATGGGTTGAGGCTGTAGCCTTGAAGGATGTAACCCAGCAGGATGTGATTGACTTTATTGAGGATAATATAGTTTGTCAGTTTGGAATACCACAAACTTTGACAACTGATCAAGGATCAGTATTCATTGGAAAGAAAGTTGACGAATATACTAGTTCAAGGAAAATTAAAATGCTCACGTCGACGCCATATTATGCTCAGGAAAATGGCCAAGTGGAGGCCATGAACAAAATAATCATAAATTTGATTAAAAAGCATATTGGTTGACAACCTAGAAACTGACATAATACTCTTAATCAAATTCTATGGGCATATAGAAATTCACTAAGAGAATCGACGGGCACTTCACCATATAAGTTAGTTTATGGTCATGATGCAGTGTTACTAGTTGAGATCAATCTTCAATCCATTCGAATTCAAAAACAAGACGAGTTACCAATTGAACATTATTCGAACTTGATGTTTGATGAATTAAACGAATTAAGTGATGAAATATTAGTAGCTCTAGAAAACTTGATTCGACAGAAAGAAAGAATTGTAAAGTTTTACGACAGTCGAGTTAAGTATAAATCTTTTAAGATTGATGACTTGGTTTGGAAAGTTATTCTGCCCATGGATAAGAATTGTCGAGAATATGGAAAATGGTCTCCAAAATAGGAAGGACCATTTAAAATTACTGAAATATTTTCTGGGAATGCTTATGCACTTGTCGAGGTTAATTCTGGTTTGAGGATTAAATCAATTAATGGCAAATATTTAAAGCCATATAAACCGACAATGTATGAAGTAAAGATATAAATTGAGTAAAAATGAAATTTCATTCATATATTCGACAATTACAAATTACATACTGATGTTACATCTGGTTTAGATTGTCAAGGAAGATAACAGAGAAATAAACCTATTCTAAGTAAACCAGAAGCTTCTCCCCAGCTGAGCAGGTGTTCCATTTGAGCTCATGGGAACTGAAGAAGAGGAAGAAGTAGATGGCCATTAATTTGTCTTGGATGAGAGGTTGGATGGTCGTCTACTCCCTGATGAGTCATTCTCATCATAATAACCATGTTATAAAAACATTAGGTTATTACGATGATTACTGAAGCTCATCAAGAATATTACGATTCTTACTGAAGCTCAAAATAAGAGTCACCATTAATACAGAAATGTTCTTCCATTTTTCCCATTGAGAGAAGATGAAATTATCTGATGACATGGTAAATTTCGTTGAAAAGGAAGAAAGAAATGGTTGGGTTATACTCTTTTGAATCTTGGTGTCTCAGAGGACACTATTTATAGGGATTTTTTGCGGAATAAGTCATTAACTTACGTTTTGTAACTTACGTTATAATTAATTAAATTAATTATGATGTATAGTTACGAGATGCATTGAAAAGAAACAGAATAAAAGAGCATTTAAAATATATAGAATTATGGAGCAATAATAAAAAAAGGGGTATTGGAAATTGATCAAAAGGAATGTTTTATTAAGTATTGGCCTAGAAGGCCATACAAATTTTGTCGGATTGATAGACCGATGATATAAAAAAAAAATACTTAGAATTTTTGAAGAACCCCCCAGGAATCTTCTAAAGATTGCTTGTCGGAGCAGGTAGTTTGATATTCCGCTTCAAGAGAATTTATTTTTGCCAATACAGTTTTGGCTTCGACAGCCCATTGTTTGGTATTATTGGCAATACTCTGTTGTCTAGCAACCCCTTGTTGTAATGATGTTTCAAGTTTTTGGTTGCGACGACGAGCGGCCTCGAGTTTCTTCTCTAGGTTTTCAATCTCCCAGTCGAGTTCTGTCTTTTTGGCTTTTCCTTTTATTAGATTTTTCGTCAGAGTGACACTTTCACTTTTTGCGTCGGTCAACTGCTTCAGAATCCTGGACTTCTCTTGAATTTCTTGTGTGTAAGCAGGAATGACTTGATGAACGGTTTGCATTTTTGCTGTTAAACTTTGAAGAAAATCTTTGACAGTCGTGGGAAGAGCTCGACTGGTTATAGGTAATTGCTGAGCAAGAGGCTCAAGCTCAGTTACGACTGCCATCATTCTTTCTTGTAGAGGTTGGTCAGAAATTAAGTGCTCGAAAGAATAGGTGAAGGCATTTTTCAACTCAGTTAAGAGTCCAGTAATATGGGAATCACTGGAATCTTGTCCAAGTTGAGTCGAAGAGCGAGCCGATTGAGGAGAACTTTGGTGGCCGCCCGACAACATTGTAATCAATTCGTCCAAGTCTGCCTCTATATCTTCGCCACTTTCTGGCACAGCAACCATTAAGTTAGCTGGAGGAGATGAAGGTGGATTAATTGGGGCAAATTCCGCCAGCAGGGTGTCCATGTTGAATTCTTCTGGGATGATTTGAGCGGGATTAGTTTGCCCTGAATGAGAAGGACCTTCAATACCTGGGGGGATTGGAGTTTGTTCTGAGGCTTCGACAGTTTGGGATTCTGTCGGAAGTGGTGAAGAAATGGTAGATGTAGCAAGGATCAAGGGAGTGTGAGATTCTGGAAGATTCTTGGTTCCTAACCTTTGGGGGCTGTCAGATATAGCCAAGTTTGTTGAATCCTGAAGATGAATAGAAGAAATTTCAGAATAAATAATACATTGACAATTACCTCAGGAGATTGTTGAATCGGATCTTCAGTTCTTGGTTCGACAGTTAGTTCAAGAGGATGGTCTGTAGGTTGTTCATCTTCTAGATCCTGAAATGATAGAATTAAGTGTTAAAAGAGTGGTAGGAATCAAGAATTTAAGGAAAAGAAGTATGTTAATCTACCTCAGATGAAAGAAAAATGGTATTTGTTTCTTCGACAGGAGGCTTTGAAGTAGAAATGGTGGTTTGAGTCTTCTTTTTCTTTTTCTATGAAGACAAAAAGGGTGAGATTTTGTTGCATGGTATTAAGGAATATACAATAATGAGGCATACCTTTGGAGGATGTTCTGCAGATGGGATTGAAGATTCGACATGAGAAACCAAGGTAGCAGGAGCAGATTCGCTAATTTGAATCCGGCATTAATTTAGACTGGAATAAAGTTTAAAAAAAAAAGTCTTAATATGTAGTCGGAAAAGTATATACCTTGAGAGTTTTTGATTTAGCGGCATCTTGTTTCAAAGGACTCTTTGTCGGCATTGATGCGACAGATTTCACTTTTGAAGCCTTAGGAATATGAGGTTTGTGGGCCTTTTTGCTTTTCTTCTTCTTTAAAGAAGTAGTCTCATCTTCTTCATCATCATCACTTCCTTGAGGCTGTTTGTATTCTAAAGGTCTCTTCAATGGGAGTGCTGCATGGCGGAAGGTATATTTAGTAAATAAGGCGTAAAATTAAAAGTAGCAGAATGTAAGGAGGAAAATACCTTCAGGTATTTTAGTGATGACTCGAGTGTTCCAGGCAAATTGTTCGTACGACAAGGCAAACCGACGAGTAAATTTGACTTATGGAGTTCTTGTAAAAAAGATATTACTCACAGAATATGTCATATCTAAAATAGGGAAGTTACCAGCCTTTGTAGGTTTACCTAGGAATTCGTCGGCCAGTCCGAAACGAGCATAAGGAAAAAGCACTGGCTTTGGAAAAGGGATTTGAAAAGGTTCAAGCCGTGCTAAAGGGTTTTTTATAGAAACAGAGAGAAAATTAGTAGAACATTTTTCCTTGTGTGCTCGTTTTAGCTCGGCTACGACTTCTTCACAATGTCGAACAATTAAGCGAGGAAACCTGAAGTCCCACTTGATTTTGTAATATTTTTCAAAAGCCTTGATATCTTGAATATGTGTACCTTTAGCTTTTGAAGAAGGATCTTGACCCTGCACAGGAATCAGAGTTTCAGTAATACGACTTCGACAAATGTCAATGTCGATATGATAAGGACTATAATACTTAGTCCACCAATCGATAAAATCTTTTGAAACTCCTCTGTAGGGGGTGAATGCGGAGATCTTGAAGTGAAACTTGTGCCTCTCATTTTTTGAAGCTACTCGAACGAGATCCGACATGTTTGGTAGGTGGCCATTGATGAAGTGTTCTCTGGCCTTATGAGAGAAAGGTGCTGGAATAGCTTGACAAAATCCTAATTGTCGAGCTACTGAGTTTGGCAAACACAACTCTAAAGATTTGTCTGTCGAACCAGGGAGACCAGCCACCAGAACTTGTCGGCAAAGAAAGTTTGACCAGACAGAAACGTTGTCGGTATGAGTAACAGGATCATTGGAACAAATTGGTCGAGTGAACTATTCAAGACCAAAAGAGCGATCTGCAAAAGGAGTAAAATATATGTCTTCAGTATTAAAAGAGATGAAATGAAAAATACTGAAGAAGTACATGAAATTTTCTAAACTTGCTTTGTGAGTCTTCTCATATTTTACATGGCAAAGTCTAATGCCATATGTAGCAAGAGAGACTGTCGGAGGAGAAGAGTCGACTAAGTAATCTCCAAGTATGGCATTCAACCAAAGTTGAAGTAACCACATTGGACCACCAGAGTTGATTTTCTTTTATTTACTTGAACTCTGATGCTCTAGACAATTTCACCTATACTCAAATAGAGATTGGCTAGGAGAAATTGACCAAGGGCTAGTGGTCGACCTTCATGGAGAAGGTTGGCAAGCTAAAGAAAAGATTTGGATACCTGAACTGATTTAGAACCTATATCATAAGCTGAAAGCCAGAGTAGAAGAAAAGCTATGTTCTTCATCGGTCACAGGACCTGATTCAGAGGAATAAAAATTAATGAAGTTGGAAAAGGAAGTTGGGGCTTTTGAATATACGTTAATAGTGTTTGAAGGCTGTAGAACGGGCGTAATGATTTCCCTATCTGGTCGAAGACCAATTATGGCAGATACGTCAAAAACTGTTGGACCCATCATGCCATAGGGAAATTGGAAGGAGTTGGTAGTTTTGTTCCAGAAAAAGAAAGAAGCACCTAGCATGCAAGAATTCATTTTTATGGGATAATGAGAGAGCTGAATGCAATCGAAAATCCTTATTTCCCTCTATAGACTTTCTTTGGAAGCTTGAACTCTGTCAAGCCATTCAAGATACCCATTGATATGGGTAGGGGGAGTCCTGAACAGCCTTTCATATTTTCCAAAGTAGCTGATAGGAATGGAAGGAAGAGAAGCCAAGATAGCTTCTTGGGGACTTTTACAAGGAAAAAAGGAATTTATTTCGTCCGTAATAGATTCCTTAGGCAGAACTGCGCCCAACAAAGCAGCCGGAGGATCCAAGGATAATGAGGAGTCGTTAATGGGGAGTATTACCTTCGAGAAGTGCCAAAGTTTAGACTTTTGCAGAACTGGATCTTTGAAGACTGCATGATTACCCAAGTCTGTTGTTGGCGCGTTGGGAGTTTGAGAGCCAGAAGCCATTGGAGAAGGTAAGAGTTTGCAAAGGAAACGGGCGAGAGTGAGAGGTTGAAGATGATGAACAGTGAAGAGAAGTGAAAGTTTGAAGGCGATAAGCAGTGATATAGGGTGAAAAATCACGTGAATTTCAAAAAATTAGTTTTTTTCCGGGAGAAAATTGGGGTAATTATGAGCCCTATTTATTAGGAACGGTTATTTATTATTTGCTTTGATAAGATTGATTATGACCGTTCAAGTATTGGTGAAAAGTTCTGATTGGATTTGAATATATCCATATAAAGGACTTTTGATTCTTATAAAATTTTTCTTTCTTCTGTCGGCATCGAAAGAAAATTTTTGGGGGGCATATGTTGGAAATAAAAATAAAGATTTGGCAGTTCGTTGTTTGATGGTGGTTTTGAGGAAATTTTCTGAAGTATTGAACCGACAGAAGTGCTAAACAGATAAATCGACAGTAGTATTGAATAAAGAGAGAGATTCTAATATGGCCGAGATATTGATGTTAGTAAGAAGAATTATCCGACAGGAAGATTACACCAAGTCGACGAAAATTGGTTAAGAATAGCTGAGTGCTGGTTTCATCGAAAAGCGGATACTTACTGAAGGAAGAAACCGTTCGAACGTGTTGGTCTTTTTAGGGTGTCAGTTATTTTTGATATTGTCTATAAATATCAGTAGTCACAATGTAAAACGGGAGGTTATTTGCTGATAAAAAATCCTAAACATCTCAACTCGAGCAGATTAAAGGATTTTTGTCCAAGTATGTCTTCCTTTTCCATTTCATGTCATTTAAATTAATGCAATGTTCCTTTAAAATTCTTTACTTTTTCAGTCTCGTCTTTTAAATTTTCTTTACAGTTCTTTGCACTTTTATCTGCTTTTCTTTACTGTTTTTCTATTTAAATTCTGCACTTTAATTTTGCGCCATTTAAACGCTTTCAATTAATTTTCTGTATTTAAAAATTCTTGCTCAGTTTCTTTAAATTTCAAAGTTTAATTTCTGCATTTTCGTGCTTAATTACTTCGAATTTCTTAAATCTCTTTGTTTACTGTTAACACTATTTTTATAACGAGATTACCACATAACTTTGAACTCACATTCGTTTTGATATATTTATTTGTTTGTTGGAATTGATACTAAATCTTTAAACCAAAATTCCCCATAAACACATTGTTAAGAAATATTAGATTATTTTATTTTATTATTTATTAAAGGTAAAATAGTTTTTTTGTTTAGTTTATATATAATTTCTTTGTATTTAAGTTAAATCATCTTTTGATATTCAATTATATTATGTAGTGTTCATAATCTCTAACCTCCTATTTACAAATGTTATGTATTTCTCTTTATTTCGTTGAATTCTTTAACATGGTATCAGAGAAAGCCATGAGACGAAACTTAATCTCAAACATAGCTTCTGCGACATCGACAGCGGTACAATTTTGATTTTTTGTGGCATTGGCATGACCGTACAATTGTGGTGTGGGCGTGACCGTATGATTTTTGCGGCATGATAGTACAATTGGTATTTCGTTTAGTTTCTGCAATTTGGTGCTTCTTTTGGCTTTCTTTGTTTTTTTATTATGGCTACTGAAAGAGACGATTCGCTTCAATTTATAAGTGTGAAGTTTGATGGAAAGAATTATTCGTATTGGAGTTATATGATGAGAAATTTTTCGTAAGGGTAAAAAGATGTGAGGATATGACAGTGGACCTTCTATGAAACCTAAGAATACTGATAAGGGGTATGCTACTTTGATAGATACCTAGGAAGCAGACAATGCAAAAATTATTATTTAGATTAACAATTCTGTTGAGCATTCCATATGTACACAGTTGGAGAAGTATGAGACAACAAAGGAGGTTTGGGATCATCTGCAGAAGGTTATTCATTTAGTTAGATTTTGCAAAGCAGTATTAATTAGAGAATGACATACGAGCTCTTCAACAGAAGAATATGTGTATAGGAGTTTTATTATGCTATAACATATCTTTGGGATCAATTGGCTCTTATAGAATCGATAAAGTCAAAGGCATGTGATGCCTATATTGCTTGTAGAGAGCAGCAACGGTTGGTACAGTTTTTCATGGCACTTCGTAGTGATTTTGAAGGACTTAGAGGTTCAATTTTGCATCGTTCTCCACTTTTTTCTATTGACTCAGTTGTCGGTGAGTTATTGGCTGAAGAAATACGTCTTAAGTCTTATTCTGAAAAGGGTATTCTTTTAACTTCTAATTCTTCTGTATTGCCAGTACCTTCTAAGCCACTCTCTAGTAATCAGAATAAGCTTTACACAATGGTTGCCATCGACAAGTGCAGTTTCTGTAAGCAGAAAGGTCATTAGAAGACTCAGTGTCCTAAGTTGTTGAGACAGTAGAACCAATCCCAACAGTAATCTCAACCTTGGAAGTCTGGAAATCAGTCACATTCTAATGCTTATAGATCACCTTAGGATTACAAACTACCACAGTCTAATACTGCAACAGTTGTTTCATCAAGTTCTTTCACTGATCCTAGTACTCTGGCTGAGCAATTTTAGAAGTTTCTCTCCTTACAACCACAAGTTATGTTTGCCTTTTCTTCCGTAAGTCAGTTGCCTCATAGTTCTTTAAGTATGTCACATTCTGTATAGGTCTTGGATTCTAGTGTTTCACATCATATGTGTCCAGATTCTTCATATTTTGCTTCTGTGTCTCCTTCATCTACTACTACTGTCATGACTGCTGATGGCACTCTTATGTCTTTAGTAGGTGTTGGTTTTGTTGTTACACCTCACTTGTCTCTTCCTAATGTTTATCATATTCCGAAACTCAAATTAAATCTTACTTCTGTTGGTCAGTTATGTGATTCTAGTAATTTAGTCACATTTTCCTCTTCTTCTTATTATGTGCAGGACCTATAATCTCAGAAGCTGATTGGGACAGGTCGTAGGAAGGGAGGACTATATATTTTAGATGAGTTAAAAGTGCCAGTTGTTACTGCTACTAGTGTTGATTTGTCTTCTTTTAGTTTGAGTCATTCTTATTCTAGTTTTTACTTATGGCATTGTCCTCTAGGTGATGTTTCGTCTTCTCATTTGAGATTTTTGGCATCCATAAGGGTTTTAAGAAATTTACAAACTTGTGATATTTCTAATTGTAGTGAATGTGAATTGGAAAAATTTTTAGTTTTACCTTTTAATCAAAGTATTTCTATTTCTTCTTCTTTATTTGATTTGATTCATTCTGATGTATGGAGTTCTTCTCTTGTTGTCACAAAAAGAGGGTCTCAATATTATGTTTCTTTTATTGATGATCATACTCGTTATTGTTGAGTTTACTTAATGAAACACCTGTCGTGACCGATATCACGATGGGAGCGGCGAACAAAATAAATTGATTAGGAGTTGCCACTAATTTTATTTAAATTGGAAAAAATTGAAAAACCTTTCTTGAAAAATAATCTTCGAAACCAAATTGGATTCGAGAGTCGATTATGCGTAGGGAAGGGTGAAAACTTAATCCCACAGCACTTCTAACACACCCGTCCTAAGACGGTACCCTAAATTAGTTATGTAAAATTCAATAATCTCAAAATATATTTATTTTACCATTTTTATAAAAAAATAATGAATTTATGAAAATTTAATTTTTGGTTTGACGGAATAAGAATTCTGCTCCTACGTATTCTCAGGTGCAATGAGGAACTCAAAGTCACGTAGTTCTCTTTATAAAATACTTGTGGGTTGGTTATTTTTAATTTAAAACTAAATTATCAAGCTGTCACAACTCAGATGATTACAAAAAAAAAATATAAGATCAACAAGCTGTCACAACTCAGTTAATCCCTTTTACATTAATTTTTTTTTATTATTTTATATTCTTCACTTTTGTAAATTTATTAATTTTTGAATTATCAAGTTATCGCAACTCAGATGATTACAAAAGTTATAAGATAAATAATCTGTCACAACTCAAATAATCCTATTTTATCCTTTAAAAAATTTAAATAATTTGAATCATCAAGTTGTCACAACTCAGATAATTACAAAAATTATAGGATCAACAAGCTGTCATAACTCAGTTTATCCCTTTTACATTTAAAAAAATAGTTTCAATTATTTTATATTTTTCACTTTTGTAATTTTATATATATTTTTTTAAAATCATCAAATTGTCATAACTCAGATGATTATAAAAAATTGTAGGATCAACCAGTTGTCACAACTCAGTTAATCCATTTTGCTTTAAAAAATATGTCAATTATTTTATATTTTTCACTTTTGTAATTTTATCTTTTTTTCTTTGAATGATTAAGTTGTTCCAACTTAGATGATTACAAAAGTTATAAGATCAACAAATTTGTCACAACTTAGTTAATTCTATTTATTTTAATTTTTTAGAGAAAAAAAAGGAAATTATTCTTATGTTTTAAATTTATTTTTTACCCTTTTTTTACCTTTTTTTTTGTTTTTTTTTACTCTTTTTCATTTTGGCCCAACAAACCCATTTACAAAAAAAAAACAAAAAAAATGCCTTATGGAAAACTGAGAAAGAAAGAGGGGAGACTTATTTGGTTTCTTCTACTTGGTTATTTCGCAGGAACCAACAATGGAGGCCAGCGGCGCGGACGGGGAGCAGCGACAGATCAGCTTCGACGGCGGCAGGTTCGGAGCTTTCCGGCTCGGTTGCTGGTGATGCGCGTGGGTCGCGCACCGTGTGGAATGGATCTGATTTCTGATTCTGAGGTGGCCCAGGCTCTGGTTCGCGGTGGAGGAAGGACGAGTTCCGGTGGAGCAGTGCGATCCGCAGGTTGGAGCGGGTTGCTGCGCGGTTCAGGCTTGGTCGACAGTTGATGGGCTCGGGCTCTACGGTGCAGTGACAACCAGAGACTACTCGCGTGACGAGGCCGTGCGTATTTGAATCTAGGCAGCTGGTGCGGTGTGTGGTTCTGGCTTGAGGTGGTTCGACGGCAGGTCCTGGTGCAGTGGTTGGTTGCCGGATCTGGATGGGTGGTGGTTTGTGGAGGTTGAAGGTGAGTGGTTATGGATGATGGGTTTGGTTGCTAAATGCTATGGAGATGAGGGGGTTATGGTTAAGTGAGTGATGGGATGTTGAAGATGATGATAATGGAGGGTGTTTTTGGGTGATGAAAGTGATGTTGAAGTTGAAGGTGATGGTGAGGTTACGGTGGGGTGCTAATGGTTGAAGGAGGAGAATGGGGGTTTGGAGGGTGAAGAAGATGAAGGTAAAGTGGTTATGGAAGTGGATGTTTGAAGGAGATCAAGTGGAAGCTTTGTAGAAGATGGAGTGGTATGGTTTCCTGGCTTGAGTGGTGAAGGTGAGATAAAAAAAAATGAAGATGGAGGCTGCACAAAATATGTGATGCTTCAAGTCTGTCTCCGTTTTTTTTTTTTTAGTGTGATGCTTCAACTATCTCTATGTGTCAGATTCATTCCTGCTGCTCTGATGAAAGTGCTGCCAGCTTAATACGTGAAAAATGAAGGTGGTACATGATTGGAGGAAAGGGTAGATGATTGGATACATAATTGACAGGTGTGTGAGCATGTGAGAGTGGGTACGTGATTAGGTACATGATTGGAGGAAAGGGTAGATGATTGGATACATAATTGACAGGTGTGTGAGCATGTGAGAGTGGGTACGTGAATATGAGTTGTCTATGAGTGCAGCCATTGTATCCTTGCAAAAGGAGAAGAACAAACCAACTCATTTTTTTTGTCTTTTCTCTTTTTTTCTTTTTTTCTTCTCTTTTTTTTTTTAAAAAAACTAATAATAATTTTTTTATTTGTGTGTTTTTTTTAAAAAAAATTATCATCATTATTATTATTTAATCTGGTCAAAATTGAGTGTTCACAGTTGCCCCTCTTTACTTGTTTCTTATTAGATAAAAGAAAAATTGTGGTTTTTCATTTTATCATTGTAAGAAACTAGTAAAGACATGAACTTCAATTTTGTCCAGCAATATATAAGATGATAACTGCAAAATAATGTGAGAATAATAAAATGCAAAGAGCTGATACCCTCAAAGGAAATGACAGAAAATTAAAAATGTATGGAGTCGATGCACTAAAAGAATTGATAGAAAATTGAAATGCATGGAACCGGTGCGCTCGAAAGTAAAACATATTTTTTTTCTTTGAAACATTGTTTTTTTTTATTATTTTTAGTCTAATCTGTGTTTATTTTTTCTTTTTCTTTCTTCTTTTTCCTTTTCTTTTTCCTTTTCTTTTTTTTTTTTTTTTTTTTCCTTTTTTTTAAATTTTATTATTGCGTCCCGGAATTTAAATGACAATGGGCAACAATGTCCTGAAATTTAAATGGCAATGGGCAACTGCGTCCCGAAATTTAAAGACAATGGACAACTGTATCCCTGAATTTAAATGGCAATGGACAATTGCATCCTAGAATGTAAATGGCAATGGGCAACTACGTCCCAAAATTTAAAAGGCAATGGGCAACTGCGTCTCGAAATTTAAACGGCAATGGGCAACTGCATCCCAGAATTTAAATGGCAATAAGCAACTGCGTCCCAGAATTTAAATGGCATTTTTCTTTGTTTTTGTTTTTTGTTTGATCTGTGTTTGCTTCTCTTTTCTGTTTTCCTCTTTTTTTTCCTTTTTTATTATTCGAACCAGAGATGACTTTGGAAAGTTTTGACCAATCAAACCCTTATCCACGTGCTTTTCTTCATCCGACCTTTTGGTTGAATTGGAATCCTTTAGACTTCCTTCTTCTCTTCTTCATTTTTCCTTCTTTCTCCCCACATCTTCTTGGCAACGAAAGCAAATATCACATTGCAATCTGTACTTTGAGCTACTGAGATTTTTCAGTTCAGATTAATCATTAAAGGATTGCTTAAGAATTGTCAAATCAAATTGTTGACCTTAAATTTATCTTATTTGAGACATAACTTAATAAGTTAAACATGTATTCATGAATAGATAGAAATTCGTTGAATGAACAAACTTGCTTTTATTACTTTGGTAATATGATTGTACATGAATATCTGGTAAGACACGTGCTTGAAAGATGAAACCATAGAAACAAAAGAAAATTGCAAGGAAAATTTTGTCCCAGTATTGGTTCCTTATTCCTCATTCAATTGATTCCCTGCAACCATTTGATAATTCAACCACTGTCTCTGTTGCTGCTTTCTTCAACATATCTTTTCTTTAACCTTTCAGACATTTTTACCCCAATATAGCGAATTGAATGCAAAATAAAAATTGCCTCAGTTTGGAGTTTCAGAGCTTCTTTCTTTGAGATTTTACCTATTCATTTACCCTAACTTTTACTTAGGTCGCCCTTTTTGGTTTTCGACTTAACAAACTCTTTTTTTTTTCTTTCTTTCTTTTTTTTAGGCATAGAATCTCTTAACAGCATCAGTATTTACTGGCCTTGGAAGTTCCTCTCCATCCATATTCTGCAAAATTAATGCCCTTCCTGAAAATGCTTGCTTGACTATGTAAGGACCTTCATAACTCGGACCCATTTTCCTTTGGCATCCTCTTGATTAGGAAGGATCTTCTTCAAAACCAAATCTCCTGAACAGAGCTCTCTGGGACGAACTTTTTTGTTAAATGTTTTGACCATTCTACTTTGATACAATTGTCCATGACAAATAGCTGCCAGTCTTTTCTCTTCTATCATATTCAACTGCTCATGCCGAGCCTTCACCCATTCAGATTCCTCTAACTCTACCTCCATCAAAACCCTTAGAGAGGGAATCTTAATTTCTATAGGAGAGACAGCTTCCATCCTGTACACCAAAGAGAAGGGCGTTACCCCAGTGCTTGATCGTATATTGGTATGATATGTGTGCAAAGCATAGGGTAACATTTCATGCCAGTCCTTGTAATTCACAACCATCTTAGCAATAATCTTTTTGACATTCTTGTTTGCTGCCTCTATTGCACCATTCATCTGAGGCCTGTAGGGAGCTGAATTATGATGCTTGATTTTGAAACTTTCACAAAACTTCTTAATCTCAACACCATTGAGATTAGCAGCATTATCTGTAATTATCCTCTTTGGGATTCCATATCGACAGACAATATCCCTCTTGAGGAATTTCAAAAAAACTTTTTGAGTGATATTGGCATATGAGGACGCTTCTACCCACTTGGTGAAATAGTCAATTGCCACCAAAACGAAGCGATTACCATTGGAAGCCTTGGGATTGATATGCCCGATGACATCCATTCCCCACATCGAGAAAGGCCATGGAGATATCATATTGTGCAAAGGGAATGAAGGTGCATTGACTCGATCTGCATATATCTGACACTTATGACACTTTCGAACATATTCTATACAATTTGTTTCCATGGTGGACCAATAATAACCGCTCCTTAGAATTTTTCGCGCCATCATATGACCATTAGCATGAGTCCCACAAATTCCCTCATGGACTTCTATCATGATTAAACGAGCTTCACGAGCATCCACACATCTAAGCAGGGTGCCGTCATGACTTCTCTTGTATAAAACCTCCCCGTTCAGGAAAAATGCCATTGTCAACCGGTGGATAGTCTTCTTATTCACCTCATTTGCCTCAGTTGGATATTCTCTATGGTGGATATACTGCTTGATATCATGATACCAAGGTTTGCCATCTAGCTCGTCTTCCATATTAGCACAATACGCGGGCTCACTATGTATCTTTACTTGGATAGGTTGGACATTATTATAGATATCCAACTTGGTCATTACGGCCAGAGTGGCCAAAGAATCAGTAAATTGATTCTTATCTCTAGTCAAATGGGCGAAGGTCACTTCCTCAAACTTCTCAATTAATTGGGTCAGATACTTTTAATAAGGCACCAACTTTGGATCTTTGGTTTGCCATTCACCATTCACCTGATAAATGATGAGTGTCGAATCTCCAAATACTTTTAATTGCTTGATCCCCAAGTCAATTGCCACTTGTAAACCACTGGCACAAGCCTCATACTCTGCAACATTATTGGTGCATTCGAAATTTAGTTTGATAGCGACTGGGTATTGCTTTCCAGTTAGTGAAATAACCACGCCACTACTATGCATGTTGACTGCTCCATCAAAATACATTTTCCACACAGACTCAGGTTCCTTTCTTTCTTCTTCTCCTTCTGCCATCAATATTTCTCCATCAGGGAACTCGAATGTTATTAGTTGTCCACCCTCAAGAGGGTTTTCAGCTAAATGATCCGCAATTACACTTCCTTTGATGGATTTTCGAGTTATGTACTTGATATCAAACTCTGATAGTATCACTTGCCATTTTAAAACCCTTAATGAGACATGAGGGCTTTCAAATATGTATTTTAAAGGATCCATTCGGGAGATTATCCAAGTGGTGTGATAGAGCATGTACTGTCTTAGCCTTTTTGAGGTCCATACTAGAGCACAACAGGTTTTCTCTATCGCCATGTATTGGGCTTCACAGTCATTAAACTTCTTACTCAAATAATAAATCGCTTGCTCTTTCTTTCCGGATTCATCATGCTGCCCCAACATTGCTCCCATTGAGGTTGGTAGTACGATTAGGTATAATATCAAAGGACGACCTAGTGTAGGGGGTACCAACACAGAAGGATTCATCAAATAAGCCTTTATGTTATCAAAAGCTTCTTGACATTCTTCATTCCATTCACCCAGCTGATGCTTCTTCAACAACTTGAATATAGGCGAGGTGCTAGTTAAGTTGGCAATGAATCTAGCGATGTAATTAAGCCTCCCGAGAAAACTTCTCACTTCATGCTCTGTCTTGGGAGGAGGCATCTCTTGTATTGCCTTCGCCTTATCCGGATCCACCTTTATTCCTTATCTGCTAACGATGAATCTGAGTAACTTTCCTGTGAATGCTCCAAAAACACATTTAGCAAGATTCAACCTCAGCTTGTACTTTATGAGTCTTTCAAACAGCTTACGCAAAACCGCCACATGACTTTCTCCTTCTTTAGACTTGGCTACCTTATCATCTATATAAGCCTCAATTTCTTTATGCATCATATCATGAAATAATGTAACCATAGCACACTGATATGTAGCCCCTGTATTCTTCAATCCAAAGGACATTACCGTGTAACAAAAAGTTCCCCAAGGTGTAATAAAAGTCATATTTTCTTTGTCATTGACATCCATTGGGATCTGATTGTACCCAGAATACCCCTCCATAAACGAGAACCTGTGATTTCCAGTTATATTGTCGATAAGAACATCAATATGAAGAAGCAGAAAATCGTCTTTTGGACTGGCCTTATTTAGATCCCTATAATCCATGCACATTCTGACCTTCCCATCCTTCTTTGGTACTGGCACAATGTTTGCTATCCATTCTGGGTGTCTTGACACTTCTATAAATCCGGCTTTTAATTGTTAGTCATTTCTTCCTTGATCTTTAGTGACATATTGGGATACATTCTTCTCAATTTTTGCCTTTTCGCTCCTGTATCTGGGTATAATGGGAATTGATGTAACGCTATTTTAAGGTTTAATCCAGGCATTTCTCTGTAGGACCATGCGAACACATCAAGAAATTCCTTCAATAGCGTTATCATTTCTGTATGCTCAGGATTATCTACTGTTTTCAACCCCTTCTTGTCTTTTTCAGTTCCCTTGTTAATCACTTCTATCACTTCATTATCCATATCAAACTTTCTCTCGTAGTATTCCAGTATTTTTTTAAATTTTTCAACAATTTCCTCCTTTTCACCAGATCCAGAGTCTTCCTCATCAAATGTCGTAGGAGAATCAATTGACAAGTTTTAAAGGTCCCTTTCATGAGGCGAACTTTCTACATAACTCAAATCCCTGGAAAGTAATTTATGAGGGGTTGGAAAGATAAAGTAAAAATGATAAAACAAGATTTGTTTGTGTTTTGTGTTTTGTGTTTTTTTTGTTTTTTTCGTTTTAAAAGAAACATAGGAAAAAGAAAAACTAACAAATACAAATAAGCAAAGAGAGTGACACAAAGGAATGCTGAATAAACATGCAACTTTATTTAGTTAATTATCTCAAATAACATAAATATAAGATCAAAACATAGCTAGACTCAAACAATTACTTGGAAGCAATAACATCAATCATTGATTCAGATTACCAGTTCTTTAGCAGCTCCTCTTTAGTGAAAGACCAGATTGCTTTGCACTTTTCTGAGCATTCTTCATGACATTGAGGTTGAATGACTTCTCCAAACATGATTGTCTCGGCTGGTGTCAGGAATGTTTCCCTCAGGTGGGGAACATACTTCCATTTGCCCTTATCAGTCTTTTTCAAAGTCATATTCCCCATTCTTTCTTCCAGAGATACTTCGTACCCTAACCCAAACCTGTCTAACTTTTCTGGAAATGAAACCGGTATCTGAATACCCTGCAGTTTTGAGCCCAAGCCTATTCCTTCCTGGTATCCACTATTAGCCATAATTCGGGCCACCACCTGATTCACACTTTGCATTGGAGATTCATCTTTTCCTAACCCAGTCTCAATTACCTCAAAGTTGTGCCACAAATTCTCTTCTTCTTTCTCTGTACTCTTCACATACGGCACTGAAACCGATTTTGACAGCATAATTTCTTCTTCTCCATGTATTATGACGACCAACCCATTCTCAATGTATTTAACATTCTGATGCAGGGTGGAAGAACGGCACCAGCAACGTGGATCCATGGCCTCCCCAGGAGCATAGTGTAACCAGGCTCAATATCCATAACTTAGAACAGTACTTGAAAATTACTTGGACTAATCTCTAGCGGCAACATCATCTTTCCCATAATGTCTCTCTTATTTCCATCAAAGGCTCGCACCACCATTTCTCGATGTGATAGTTCATCCTCGCTTATTGATAATGAGGTCAAAGTTGACTTGGGTAGGATATTTAGTGCCGATCCTCCATCAATCAAAACTTTTGCAACTATATACTCTTTGCATTTGAGGGTTATGTGAAAGGCCTGTGGATTTTTCTTAAACTGAGAAATGATCTCTTCATCAGTGAATGTGATCATGTTGACGCGTTTCACCGGATCCACCATGTTGACAACACCTTCAGGGGTAACATCGGGCTTAACATAAGCTTCATTCAAAACTCTTAGTAATGCTTTCCGATGTAACTCAGACGTTAAGACAAGTGACAATAGAGATATCCTTGTTGGAGTCTTCTTTAGTTGTTCTATCACATCATATTCGCTTTGTTTCACGATTTTCAAGAACTCCTCTTCTTCTTTTCCTTTCTCCTCTTCTCTTAGGGTTTCTTCTCTATTTCCCTCTTTAACAATTTTTCCTTTTTTCACTTCTTCTGGGTTATAGCATCGCTCACTCCTTGTAATTCCACCTACTTTGATTATGTTAGTTACTAATTCCTCTTTTTGGTGTATCTCGGCAATTCGAGCCTTTGAAGTCTCTCCCTCGACTCCTTTTGTCTCCACCTTAGATTCATAATTCCATGTGTCACTGTAAGCAAATGACATTGGCTTCTTCACGGTCACTACTACTTTTCCTGGTGCCGAGGCTTGGTTGAGGGGTGGCACCTTGAGCACAAAGCGTTCAACCACATTAACCTCTTTGGAGGAAGCTAACTCTCATCTTGCTTGTATTACTCCCAGAGTAAGTAATCCTTATACTCGAACTTTGAAGTCCCAACAATTTTCAATTTCGTGTCCTCTTCCCCTAGGGTGATACGCACAACTTGATTCTTCATTATACATTTCCTCCTCTTTTATTGAAGAGGATAGTGCAGTAACATTATAACCAACCAGTTTTAACCCCTTAAACACTTCAGTCATTGGAGTGCGTATGTCCATAACCTTCCTTATCAATGGTTCTCCAATTTCCAGAGTGTTTACCACATTCCTTCCACCATGATTAGGGATTGGGTTGCTGACGATACTAGGTCCAGCCTTTTCCTGAATGTCAAGCTTCCCATAAGCAATAAGCCTCCTTACTGTAGTCTTGAAAGCCTCATAATCTTCAATTGAATGCCCTGGGATATCCATGTGGTACTTGCATGTTAAATTCGAGTTGTACCACGCTGGAAATAGTGGTTCTAAAGGACATACAGGAATACCCAAAAGGAGGTGAGAATCAAACAACTTTTGAAATAGGTCTGCATTTGAAATTGACAATCTTGGAAAAAGGGGTAAGTTTTGGGGACGGAAACGACCTTGATCTTGAAAATTTGGCCGAGGTTGTGGGTGGTTAAGGTAATTCTGTGGAGATGCAGATGGATATCTGGTATAAACTGGACGAGTTGGCACATATGGTTATGGTGTAGGAACATTGTTAATTTGGAATTGTGGGGTCGGAATGATGTTTGTGGTTGGCACAATTTGGTGGGGTAGATGATAAGGAGATGTGGGTGTTTGGTATAAGAGGTGAGAATTATAGTTATATGGTTGTTGATAACTTGGATTTTGTGGAGAATATCGAGGTCTAAAGGTCTGTTGGCGTTGGACATAATTCACCTCAGGTTCTTTCTTTTTAGGCTGGAACCCCTTCTTAAAAGCAGTATTCTCTGTGTTGCTTATTGGTAACTTCCCAGCTTTGACCAAGTTCTCAATTCTTTCTCCCGCAGTGATCAGGTCAGCAAAATCCTTATAGGTTGATCCGGCCATTGCCCCGACAAAAGGATTTCCCAAAGTTCCCAGGAAGTAAGAGCACATCTTAAACAGTGTCAATGGAGGTTGGACTTGAGCTGCTAAGGCTCTCCACCTCTGTGCATATTGTTTGAAAGGTTCCTCAATTCCTTTCTGCATTGAGCTCAATTGTTTCCGGGTTAGTGCTGCATCTAGGTTGAATTTATATTGGTCCATAAATAGATCAACCAACTCTGTCCAACGCGAAACCTTAGAGCGGTCTAGTTGAAGATATCATTCTAAAGCAGGACCTGTGAGACTTTCATGGAAAAAGCTAATGAGAAACTTATCATCCTTGGACCAAACAGTCATCTTGGTCCCATAACTAATCAAATGAAACCGGAGGTTGCCACTCCCATCATACTATCCAAAGTCAGGAATCTTTAAATCTTTGGGGATTATGACATCCGTGGTAGGACACAGTTCATCTATCCTGAGAGGTCCATAAGCACTGGGGCCCTTGATTGCCTTGATCTGTTCCTCTATCTTTTCCATCCATTCTTCTTTCATCTTGTCATTTTGCACGGTTGCATGTCCAGTACTAGCAGGAAATCCTATGGGCATCGGAATAGACATATGTGGTGGCTCCCATGTGAACTCGACGTTACCATGAATCTCATTTCGAGCACCTTCCAATGAATGATATCCTTCACCGATAGGAACTACTATTGATGCAGTGTTTGAGATTCTTCCTACAACAGGTATCTCAGTAGTGACCCCGGGGTTTGTCCTCACGGAAGTGATATTTGGTAGGCACAAATGTGCCCCGGTTGCACCTCCAGTTGCCCCTATCAAGGTTATGGTCTCCTTCATGACTAGCAACATTTCCTCTATTCTTCTCTAAGACTCTGTCATCTCATCTATCCTTCCTTTCACTTCATCTACTTCCATACTTAGATTCATGCCCTCATTTTTAGCTGCCATCGCTGCAAGCAGTTTTATTTGAGCCCTTGTGTTGTGATCACGGATTTGATTGACGTCTTCTTTCCTTGGTCGCGCAATGGTTCTAAATTTCATGTGAACAATTAAGGTACAAATTTATTATAAACAAACATGATTTTTATTGATTTGTTAGAAGACCATTATTAGTTTGTGCCGAATGGACTTGAGTGAGTATCTTTGATCTTCTTACACAACCAATTCTTAGAACGTCACGTTCAAAAGTATCGGTCTCAAGTAAACAAGGGATCAGAGAAACAAAAAGGCATACTTTATTCAATCAACATCATTTCACCTTATTACATCATTGCTTAATCATTCTCAATCGAATGCATCTTGATCATTTGCTTCATTTGTTCAATAAGACTCTTACAATATTCAATGAAATCATTAATCTCTACCGGAGTCTTAAATAGATCGACTATTTTATCTGCCATCTTTAAGTAATATGGAATGTCGCAATTGCCGTGTCGGCTAGGTGTGTTAGTTTCACGAAGCGATCCCTCCAAAAGTGGGCTTCTTCTTTCCATTCATCGATGTCCTGGTCTTGTTGCCTTATTTGATCTGCCATTTTCTGCATGTCCTCTTGCCCCTGTCGCAAAGCTGCTTCATACCCTGCAATCTCGACGGTGCGCAACCTTTTAATCATGTCTTCATATCTTGCTAACATCATTTTCATTTGTTGCCTCATACTATCCACTTGATGAAGGGCATCATTCTGTGTTGCGAGCAGCTCTTTAAGTTGTTGATTTTCAGTGAAAGTATTCTCTTTTTCTTTTCCCCGGTGTCCCAATTCCTTGTTCACGGCCTCTAAACACCTCTTGATCCTTGACATATGATCTCGTTCCGTCTTTTGCCTCTTGTTAGCTCTTTCAAGATCATGATCCTTTTCAAAACTTTCACGTTTTAAGACTGCATATGTTTGGCGAGTCTTTTCTAACTCTGCTTCTAATTTTCTTTTTTCTTCATTAGCTTCTGCTAACTCTTCCTTTATTTCTTCATCTTCTATTGGGACTAGAGGCAAATATTTACTGACTGTAGAGGTTGCTGGGATTTTGAAGGGTAACTTGACTTTCTGAGCCCGATTCTTAACCCATTGCTGATAACTTTCTTTGACCCCACAGCTTCTGACTCCCAACTCTCTGCCTTTTCTAAAAACTTTCTTCTAGGCGTCTCTTACTCTCCTAAGTGTCTCAGTACACTCCATCTGCATATCGTAAATAAAAGGAGTGGTCTCCAACTCCTAAGGTGGTCTCATCATGGGATAGCCTAGTTGTCACAATGCCAAGGCGGGATTGTAGTTAATGCACCCCCGCATACCCATAAGAGGAACATTAGGAAAACTTTCGTATTTATAGACCATTGTTTGCCCTTCTTTCCACCGTGGGTACCATACAATCTTTCTCTCCTCAAGCTTGGCCAATTCTTTAGCCCATTCTCGACCGTTCATAGTCTTCAAGTTGAGCATCTTGAGATCTATAATAGGACAAGCTTTTTCATAGCCTCCTTTGAACATGTGAGTCGCGAGCCATACGAATAGCATCAGTAGACAACATAAGATCCTCTTACCCTTCTTTTCATGGTAGAAATTCAAAGTATGGTAAACATCGGCCAAAATGGTTGGTACAAGATTTGCGGCATCATTTCTTTGAGCCCGGAAGACATCAATTGTTGCAAGATCTACCAAGTCTTCATTACTCGGGGAAGAGGATGATACCATAAATGGTGAGGGCTAGCACATATGAAAAAGTACTCCAGTATTCAACCTTGACCAGGTAATGCATGTGCTCTTCTAAATATTTCCTCAGTGACCCCTCTGATCCTTTCCTCTTTTGTTTGCCTTCTCCAAATCTTTCACATGAACTTTTAAGACATCTGCTATGGCTGACATAGATGCATAGTGACCTATATATAGGTATGACTTTTCTTTTTCTAAAGGTAAGCCCAAGATCTGCTCAAACTCCTCTAATGTGGGGGCTAATTGAAAATCTTGAAATGTGAAATAACGTAATAGTGGATCATAATATTGGGCTAGCGCAGTGATAGCTTCTGTTTGCATGTCCACTTCTAATAGATTCAGAACTTTCCCATATCTTGCGGTGAAGGTCAAACGCTGTGTCTTTTTTAACATTCGATCCAAACCCACTAGGCTCTCTGTATGTACTTTCTTGACCTTAAATTGCAGGTTCTTTTTCAAAATCGCCTCATTGTGATCTGATCCCATGATACTTTTCATTTTTAATCAAAGATACTCACTGCTAGTCCTTAGGCACTGAATTTCAAATAGTTCTCCAACAAACCTGTGGATGAAGAATTATCAATGCAAGTTTTTTTTTCAAAAAAAATAAAAATAAAAATAAAAAATAATTTTACAAAGTAACTCTTTTTTTTTCACAAAGGAGACAAGTATGGTTCATCATATTAAGGGACTAAACAACTCACAAGGAATACAGATAAGTCAAAAGATAATGAAAGGTACGCTCTGTTTGTGTCTTAATGGGATTTCCTTAAACTTGATGATTTCTATCCTGAGGGTCTATTGGTCTTTACTGAGTCGTGAAAACTTTCATTAGGTAGCTCTAATTTTCTAAAGGTCTCTAGAGCCAAGTCCAATTTCAAAATGTTAACCACAAAATAGTGGGTAAACCACTAGGTGTGGGACATTCGTGAAAAAGGCGCACTCTAGATGAGATTTTCGCAATAACCAAACAGGATGTACATCCAAAATGGCTATCACTACACAACCTCTTCTTAACTTAAGCTTCACTCAAACCCGGGTATAGGACCCCACTCGAATGTGTGTAATGAATGTGTAGCAGTAGTGGGTGTAGGGAGTATACAAATCTTCATTATCCTAAAGATTACCCGCATCCTGTAAAACAAAAACAAAAACAAACAAAAATTTCAAGAGAAATTCTCTATCCTAAGGTTTTAATAACAAAAATAATTAAAATAATTAAAAGAAAAAGTAAAACAAATATACAAAGATTACAAAATTTTGCACAATAAACTTATATGGGCTTGACCCTCGATATCGCGACGGGAGGGGCGAACAAAATATTAAATTGGGAAAAATTAGAAAACCTTTCTTGAAAAATAATATTCGAAACCAAATTGGATTCGGGAGTCGATTATGCGTAGGGAATGGTGAAAACTTAATCCCACAGTACCCCCTAACACACCCGTCCTGAGACGGTACCCTAAATTAGTTATGCAAAATTCAGTAATCTCAAAATATATTTATTTTACCATTTTTATAAAAAAAATAATGAATTTATGAAAATTTAATTTTTGGCTTGATAGAATAAGAATTCCGCTCCTACGTATCCTCAAGTGCAATGAGGAACTCAAAGTCACGTAGTTCTTTATAAAATACTTGTGGGTTGGTTATTTTTAATTTAAAACTAAATCATCAAGCTGTCACAACTCAGATGATTACAAAAAAAATTATAGGATCAACAAGCTGTCGCAACTCAGTTAATCCCTTTTTACATTAAATTTTTTTTATTTCATATTCTTCACTTTTGTAAATTTATTTATTTATTTATTTTTGAATCATCAAGTTATCGCAACTCAAATGATTACAAAAGTTATAAGATCAATAATCTGCCACAACTTAGCTAATCCTATTTTATTCCTTAAAAAATTTAACTAATTTGAATCATCAAGCTGTCACAACTTAGATAATTACAAAAACTATATGATCAACAAACTATCACAACTCAGTTAATCCCTTTTACATTTAAAAAAAAAGTTTCAATTATTTTATGTTTTTCACTTTTGTAATTTTATATATATTTTTTAAAATCATCAAATTGTCACAACTCAGATAATTATAAAAAATTATAGGATCAATCAGCTGTCACAACTCAGTTAATCCCTTTTGCATTTAAAAAATATGTCAATTATTTTATATTTTTCACTTTTGTAATTTTATCCTTTTTTTCTTTGAATCATTAAGTTGTTGCAACTTAGATGATTACAAAAGTTATAGGATCAACAAGCTGTCATAACTTAGTTAATTCTATTTATTTTAATTTTTTAGAGAAAAAAGGGAAATTATTCTTATGTTTTAAATTTATTTTTTACCCTATTTACCTTTTTTTTTTTTTTTTCTCTTTTTCATTTTGGCCCAACAAACCCATTTACAAAAAAAAATGCTTTACGGAAAACTGAGAAAGAAAGAGGGGAGGCTTATTTGGTTTCTTCTACTTGGTTATTTGGCAGGAACCAACAATGGAGGCCAGCGGCGCGGACGGTGAGCAGGGACAGATCGGCTTCAACGACGGCAGGTTCGGAGCTTTTCGGCTCGGTTGCTGGTGATGTGCGTGGGTCGCGCATCGTGTGGAACGGATCTGGTTTCCAGTTCTGAGGTGGCGCAGCTTCTGGTTCGCGGTGGAGGAAGGACGAGTTCCGGTGGAGCGGCGCGATCTGCGGGTTGGAGCAGGTTGCTGCGCAGTTTAGGCTCGGTCGGCAGTTGATGGGATCGGGCTCGACGGTGCGGTGACAACCGGAGACTACTTGCGCGATGAGGCCCCACGTATCTGGATCTAGGCGGCTGGTGCGATGTGTGGTTCTGGCTTGAGGTTGTTCGACGGCGGGTCCTGGTGTAGTGGTTGGTTACCGGATCTGAATGGGTGGTGGTTTGTGGAGGTTGGAGGTGAGTGGTTATGGGTGATGGGTTTGGTTGCTGAATGTTATGGAAGTGAGGAGGTTATGGTTAAGTGAGTGATGAGATGTTGAAGATGATGATAATAGAGGGTGTTTTGGGTATTGATGTTGAAGTTGAAGATGATGGTGAGGTTACAGTGGGGTGCTAATGGTTGAAGGAGGAGAATGGGGTTTGGAAGGTAAAGAAGATGAAGGTAAAATGGTTATGGAAGTGAGTGTTTGAAGGAGATCAAGTGGAAGCTTGGTAGAAGATGGAGTGGTATGGTTTCCTGGCTTGAGTGGTGAAGGTGAGATAAAAAAATAAAGATGGAGGCTGCACAAAATATGTGATGCTTCAAGTCTGTCTCTGTTTTTTTTAGTGTGATGTTTCAACTATCTCTGCGTGTCAGATTCATTCCTGCTACTCTGATGAAAGTGTTGCCAGCTTAATACGTGAAAAATGAAGGTGGTGCATGACTGGAGGAAAGGGTAGATGATTGGATACATAATTGATAGGTGTGTGAGCATGTGAGAGTGGGTACGTGATTAGGTACATGATTGGAGGAAAGGGTAGATGATTGGATACATAATTCACAGGTGTGTGAGCATGTGAGAGTGGGTACGTGAATGTGAGTTGTCTATGAGTGCAACCATTATATCCTTGCAAAAGGAGAAGAACAAACCAACTCATTTTTTTTGTCTTTTCTCTTTTTTTCTTATCTTTTTTTCTTAAAAAAACCTAATAATAATATTTTTATTTTGTGTTTTTTTTGTAAATTATCATCATTATTATTATTTAACCTGGTCAAAATTGAGTGTTCACAACACCGTTTTGAATTCTTTGAAATATATACAGCTTTTTGGGCTCTTGTTAAAACTCAACATTATGTTGTTGTCAAATGTTTTAGGTGTGATTTGGGTGGGGAATATACTTCTAATAAATTTTGTGAGTTGCTTGCCTTAAATGGAACTATTCACCAAACTTCGTGTACAGATACTCTTGAGCAAAATGGTGTTGCTGAAAGAAGACATAGGCACGTTGTTGAAACTGCTCGTTCTCTCTTGTTGTCTGCTTCTGTTCCTAGTGTGTTTTAGGGTGAAGTTGTTCTTACTATTGTGAGTTTGATTAATACAATTCCATCTTCTCATATTTCAAGTTTGTCTCCTTTTGAAAAATTTTATGGGTATGCTCTTGATTATTCTTTCTTTAGAGTTTTTGGTTGCACTTGTTTCGTTCTTCTTCCTCACGTAGAACGTAGCAAGTTATCCTCTCGATTTACTATTTGTGTCTTTCTTGGTTATGGTGAAGGTAAAAATGGGTATCGTTGTTTTGATCCAATAACTCAAAAACTTTATGTATCTCGTCATGTTGTTTTTCTCGAGCATATACCTTTCTTTTTCTATTCCATCCACTACTTATAGCTTGACTAGATCTAACCTTATTGTATAGATCCTTTTTTCTGAGGATTCTGATAGTTTGTCATCTCTGGTTCCTAGTACTTCAAATGCCCCTTCTGCAGGTACTGACACTTTACTCTCCAACACACCTAAAGCTTCCTCTTTTCCTACAGCCTCTCAAGCTATATATGAGATTATGGATCTGCCTCTACGTTATTCTATACTCATTCGTAAGTCCACAAAGTTATCAGAGTTTGCTTATTCTTGTTATTCTTCATCATTTTCTTCCCTTTTAGCTTCTATTCATTGTCTCTCTGAGCCATCTTCCTATAATGTGACTATTCTTGATCTTCTTTGGCAGCAAGCTATAGATGAGGAACTTTCTGCTTTGCATAAGACAGGTACTTGGGAATTAGTGAAACTACCTCCTGGTAAGACTGTTGTTGGTTGTCGTTGGGTGTATAAGATCAAGACTAATTCTGATGGATCTATTGAGCGATACAAAGCTAGGTTGGTTGAAAAAGGGTACTCTCAACAATATGGTATGGATTATGAGAAGACATTTGCTCATGTTGTAAAAATGACTACTATTCGTACTCTTATTGTAGTAGCTTCAATTCGTCAGTGGCATATCTCTCAGCTTGATGTTAAAAATGCCTTCTTGAATGGAGATCTTCAAGAAGACATTTATATGGCGCCCTTCCTGGTGTTTCACATGATTCTGGGTATGTTTGCAAGCTCAAGAAAGCGTTATATGGTCTTAAACAAGCACCCCATGCTTGGTTTGAGAAATTTTCTATTATGATCTATTCCCTTAGATTTGCTTCTAATAGTCATGATTCTGCTCTTTTTATTAAGTGCACTGATGCAGGTCGTATCATTTTGTCTTTATATGTTGATGACATAATTATTACTGGTGATAATATTGATGGTATCTCAATTTTGAAGACAGAGTTAGCTAAACAGTTTGAAATGAAGGATTTGGGTTCTCTACGACATTTTTTGGGTATTGAGGTAGCCTACTCACCTAGAGGTTATCTTCTTTCTCAATCGAAATATGTTGCAGATATTCGTGAGCGAACTAGACTTACTGATAATAAGACTGTAGATATTCCCATTGAGGTTAACGCAAAGTATTCTTTTTCTGATGACTTACATTTGTCGGATCCTACTTTATATCATACTATTGTTGGGAGCCTGGTATACCTTACTATTACTTATCCAGATATTGCATATGTTGTTCATGTTGTTAGTTAGTTTATTGCTTCTCCTACTATAGTTCATTGGGTAGCTGTTCTTCGTATTTTGCGATATCTTCGAGGTACAGTCTTTCATAGTCTTTTACTTCCATTCACCTTTTCTTTGGAGCTGCGTGCATACTCAGATGCTGATCATAACAGTGATCCCACAGATCGCAAGTTTGTTACTGGTTTCTGTATTTTTTTGGGTGATTCTCTTATTTCTTAGAAGAGTAAGAAACAATTTATTGTTTCTCAATCTTCAACCGAAGCAGAATACCGTGCTGTGACATCTACTACCAAAGAGATTGTTTGGTTACATTAGTTACTTGAAGATATGGGAGTTTTTCTTTCTTATCTCACTCCTATGTATTGTGACAACCAGAGTTCTATTCAGATTACTCACAACTCAATTTTTCATGAACAAACTAAACACATTGAGATCGATTGTCACCTTACTCGTCATCATCTCAAGCATAAACTATTACCTTGCCCTTTGTTTCTTCTTTGCAGATTGCAGATTTCTTTACCAAGTCACATTATATTTCTCGTTTTCATTTTCTAGTTGACAAACTCTCGATGCTTGTAGCTGCCGCATCTTGAGTTTGAGAGGAGATGTTAAAAAATATTAGATTATTTTGCTTTATTGTTTATTAAGGATAGAATAATCTTTTCCTTTCCTTGTTTAGTCTATATGTAATTTCTTTGTATTTAGGTTAAATCATCTTTTAGTATTCAATTACATTATGCAGTGTTCATAAATTTCTAATCTCATCTTTACAAATATTCTATATTTTTCTTTATTTCTTTATATTCTTTAACAGCTCTACGACAATTACAGATACAACACCTAACTCCTATAATGCACTGTCTAATTTGCTATTAATAATCATCACCACGCTGCATGAATGGGCCTCCGTAAGCAGAAAGAGATCCTCCATATTCCATATACACCATGTGGAGAAAAAAACCCTTAGGTTCAGGGCTTCTAGACTGGAGAATTGATCATAATCTCCAAATCTAGTATATCGTTGGATACTGTCTTGGGTTTTATGAAAGTTATCTTTTTTGGAAATTGTTGGTCAAGGCTCCGATTCAGATGTCACATTGAAACTGGTTATACGAATCCATCATCTGGTATGTCCCGATCTAGTATTCGAATAAGTATTATAGTACATTTGGCCCTAGTCTTACGTCTTTCTTTACGACTCAGTGCATCTTTTTCATAGCATGTACAGGTTTCACAGTGTGGTTGTTTCCTCTTCTTCGCATGTTGGTGCTGTAATTTGTTGTTCGGAATCAAAGAGTGGCTTTTGGATGAAACAAGAGATTGCATTCTTATCCGTTTACTATTTCAAAACTAATTTTTCTAGGAGACATAAATTATCATAGTATGAATACTCGCACCGATATGGTTCTGGAGGCTTCTTGAAAATCATGTTAGCATTGTGCTTCAATTGATCAAATTGGATGCAGTAGGATTTGGGGTCGTTTGCCTTAATGATTTGTAACGCTTCTTCCTTTGTACGGGCACTCACTGCATCAACATAAATATGCTTATCTGATTGCTTGTTGCCACGAGACATGAAGGTGCCCCATTCAACGTAATCTCCATATTTTGATATATATTCATGTACAACATTGTCGTCGCGAGCAACCTGGATATTGGGATGGAATCTTGTTCCGTTGTGTTCGGATGTCAGCTCGAAAAACTACCAGTTTTGCATGTCGAACTTATAGGGAAACTGTAGCAAGCAATGAAGGTGAGGAGTTTCATCGTGGTGAATCTCTGAAGACACTCTGACATAAGTGGGGGAATTGTTGGTACTATAAAATAGGTCACACAACGCTGTCAGATAGAGAGAGAACAATGGGAATGAGTAAGAAATATGGACCTAGAATTAATGCGGAAGGTTGTTCTTCTGGGCATTGTACTGATCAGAGGGCTCCTCCCAATGACGTGGCACTCCCCCACGCCTAAAAAAACCTATCTTGTATCTTGGGAGTCGGGGGAGTTATATAGGGGGTGGTGGGGCTCTTAATATTATAGAGTCCCTTAGCAGTAGTAACTAGCGCCACACGTCACATTCTGGTTAGTGCAGACGTGAAAAAATGTTAAATGAAAATTGAATTCAATTCTTCAAGAAATCTCCATATGTTTAGTAAGATAAATAAATACTTTACAAAAAGGAAACTTGGTTCAGGATCACGTGGGAATATTTGTACTAACAAGTACAATTGACATGACAAATCAATATGGATGTGTCTCTTTTAGGGAATGTATTAAGTACTCTGGAGAATCTTTTTGTGATAATGGACAAATATAATGGGATGAAGTCATATCAAGATGTATTCTTTCAATGTGGGAATCTAATTATGATGATGCAACAAAAAATAAAGTGGGATATTGTCCCACTTTGAATCTTAGCATGTTGGACATATACATACAACGAAGGAATTTATTCTATTGAAGGGCGCATGTTTGGTTGTGGGTGACAACGATATTTAGAAAATGTATCCAGGCTTAGATATTGAGTTTAATGTGAATGATACTCGTGTGTTTTGTAAAGATTTTTTCAAGACAGTGACAAATAAGTGTTCGGAGATGGGATTCATTGCGCTTTTGAGTTGGTTTAATGATTTACAGGTAGAAATTGACCGTACGTTCGAGGCAGTCAAAGCGGTCATTGCTGGAGAGCAAGGGATAAACATCATAGTGTATGAATCTATCGTCTGATGCGTCTCGATCTGGCATCTGAATAAGTATTGTAGTACATTTGGCCTTAGTTTTATGTCTTTCTTTACAACTCGGTGCACCTTTTTCATAGCATGTACAGGTTTCACAGTGTGGTCGCTTCCTATTTTTTGCGTGTTGGTGCTGTAATTTGATGTTCAGAATCAAAGAGTGGATCTTGTATGAAACAGGAGATTGCATTCTTATCCATCCACTTTTTCAAAGCAAATTTCTCTAGGAGACATAAATAATCGTAGTACGAATACTCAAGACCCAAGTTGCAGAGGATGATCGTGGGTATCTTTCCTTTTATTTTGCAAGGTTTGAAATATTTGAGATTTGAATTTCAGTCGCATTGGCTTCCTATGAACTCCTTTCAGTGTTTAAGGTAGTGCGAATTGACGTCATCAATGACGTTGTACCATGCATTGTCGTTGTGTGACGCCAAATCGATGTGACCCAAATAATAATTGTGTGACCCAATGCTTCGGGCCAACAAGTCTTTCCAGTGTGTGATCCACCATCTAAAATTAGACTTTTGGGCTGGTGTGGCCTATTGGCGAGTTTGGATATGATTTCAGCGGCTCAACGTGTTAGGGCTTCAAGTTATATATAAGGGCAATGGTCTTAGGGCTGACCTTTTAACTATCATAATTTTAATAGTATTAAACACACACTATTATTAAGATATTTTTTCCTATGATACTCTGATAATATCATTTTTATTGATATCATCATTTTTTATAAACAAAATTCTATTTGTTTCTTTCGATTTCTTTCTTATTCCCTAGCTTCTCGATCAAGGGACTTCTGTTTGCCAGAAAAATTATTTGATAAAATCGTATAAATTCATTATTATATTCCACAATGTTTTTTTTTCTTTCTTTTTTATATTTCTTTACATAGTATTTTTCTCATCGTCATGGAACCATTTTTACTATGCAAATTTTTAATCATATTAACAACCTGAAATATTATTATTAGAATCATCATCTTCACTATTTGTGAAAGAAGAAAGATGAGTAGAAGAGTTAAATCTCAAACTACTCTAAGAATTTTTTGTGGATATGTTCCGCCGAAAAATATTGTGTTCTAACAACTCGTGATTTTTTTTCAGGTGGCCTTGTCTACCCAAAATACCAACAAATTTTTGTTTTTCAGCCAGTGTTTTGATGGAGAACTATTTTTCTCTAAAAAATTCGCGGCAAATTTTGAGAAATTACCCATAGATATAACTGACGATAATCTCTGAATTTCTTACAATGAAATTGAAATTTGGATGCACAATGTTTAAGTGATTATATCATAACCAAATAAATCTGATTTAATTTCATTTTCCGAGCATGGATTTATTGGAATTTTAAAGCGAGTGTAAGACATTCTTTATAATGTTGTACCATTAAATATGTGCCAATATAATTATGTCTACAATTATTATTGTTTTTCACTATAGCAACAAAATTTAAATTTTCAATGCTAATAATTGTTAGTGACAATATAGACACTTGTAAAAGACAATTGTAACTCATAGAACTGATATAGCACATGCTCAATAAAACAGAACAAGAAGGTAATCTTAGATCCAATATACTTGATATATATCATAAACATACTGTACAACGTAAGAACGTAAGAAGATTGACTAACACCCCGTGCATCCTAAAATATCTCCAAATAATCGGGTGTTTGAATACGCTTCCCCTTAATTTTTATCCTATTCCCATGATTGAAAGAGTACTGGGACAAATTCATTAGACGCGGACACAAACTTGGTTATTTCTGTGTTGAGCTGATTTCGAATGCTGCATTGCCAACACCTTACTCTCTTATATGTGTTATTTGATGCATGAGAATATCATGACTTAAATGCTTTAAAGAATACGTATTTGTTTTTCTTCTGATTTTGGTTTAACACGTGATTAGGTAAAATAGGTTCACATGTCAAAAAAAAATTTATTAGCAAAGTTAGTAAAACAAAATTTTAAAAAAATAAAAGTAAAAGAAAAATCAATCGCTTGAGTTTCAAATACTTTGTCTTTCATTAACTTTAGGGTTTTGTTAATAAGTATTCGAGAATTTAAAATTAGAAACTTTTAATAAAAAATACAGCTTTTTTAATCTTTAATATATTAAATACTTTATTTTTATTAAAAAAATTCTTATTTTAAATTCCTTAACAAATATCTTAATTAGAAAAATCCCAACTTTTATTTTTGTACCGTTCAAATTAGTTGAGGCTGTCTACCAAATGAAAAAAGACAAGGTCGCCTCAAGCTGTGGACCTATAAAATAGATGAAAAACGATTAAGTGAGAATTGAACTAAGAGCAAATGAGATAGTGGAAATTGTCTAATCATACTTGGGGTGCTTGGCACCTATTTATGTGATAGGTGTTATTTTCAACAAGTTT
The DNA here is from genome assembly GCA_029884605.1 of Ormosia emarginata. NCBI lineage: Eukaryota > Viridiplantae > Streptophyta > Magnoliopsida > Fabales > Fabaceae > Ormosia > Ormosia emarginata. Next base: position 1,987,304 of record JAQQTP010000062.1, read on the forward strand.
CACTAGCCGTGTCAATTTATTTTTATCAATTTCTATTAATATAGGGATAGTGTAATTCCTTATTTTTATTTGAGGAAGGAAATCACTTCATTTGCAGGGTTTCTATTTCACACAGTGTGAAAGTGATTGACAGTGTGGGTGCTAGTGACGTGCTCTCAAATGTATAAGAATTAGAAAAACAGGACAATAATCGACAAACAATAAATGAGTAAAACAATAAAGAGCTTGAATTAAATTGTCAAAAAGTATTAACTTACAAAGTAGAGTACAGAAACGAAAGTAAAGGATGTTAGATTTAATATGGGTAGACTAATATAATTAATTATTAATGTTTTAAAATTTAGATTAATTGAATATCAAATGTTGTAGAGTAAATTACATTAAGCTCTTGATAATTTTTAAACTAGTGATTATCAGTTTAAATTGTTATGTTTGGATGACCTTTTAGAATTAAAATGTAATTTTATCTAATAATGTTAGATTTCTTTTAATATGTGTGAATTAAGGTTAAATGTGGATCTATTAATTTTATTTTTATAAGTTTAAATTTTTTAATAATTAGTATCAGAGCCGATGGTTTATCTAGGTCAAGTATTTGGAGATGATGGTTGGTGCTCGGGTTTGGCCCTAACTCATGTTGTGGAGCGCATTGACAAGACTTGGGTCATGGTTTGTAATTTCGTGAATACTCAGAATCACTTTCGCTTGAGGAGGAGTATACTAATGTTGGGACTCACACTTGAATGGGAGAATGTTAGAAATTCAAGTGAGTGTTGAAGTCCCACATTGGTAAAGAATGAGTTAAGTGAATAATATATAAGTAGAAAGATTCATAGACTCATTGCCTTAAGGTTTTGGGTCAAGATGTGGCATCAAACCCATTATTGTGGTTTCTCACTTAACCCATTGATGAAAATCTCCCTTATTTTTAGGCCCCCCCATGGCTTAACAAGAACGATACTTGACGTCACAAACTTCAAAATAATGAATTAAGGGGTAGGAAATCCAATTTCAATTTCAGATTCCACCATCACACAATGGTACCCCTAAGGGGAGGGGGCAATGCAAAAGAACTGGCTCACACTTCGGTCACGGCTCGGTCGGAAAGTCTCTGGAGTCTTCCAAGACAACTTTAAGAACTATAAGACAAAGTTCTTTAAGCTGACGGCGGCGCCAAGGACCTATTTGTTCTTCCTGGCGTTTGACTTATACTGGACTACAAGGGCGTGAGACAGCCCCATTGAAATGATTGAAACGGAGAATCCCGATCTTGATCAAAATGACACCGAGTGTGTTGATTTCTTGAATAGGTGGGCTCAGAATGTCGACCTCATTTCTTGTAAGGATGTCTTGGATGCCACCGATGATGAAACTCTTTAGGCCATTCTAGGTGAAGTTTAGGTCATAGTCCGTCTTTAACCCTTTGTTCATAATACTTTTTTTCTGCTGTTTCTGACTTGTGCTGCATCTATTTTGCAGAATGTATGGCATCCAGATTAGCTCTTGTCGCCCTCCAAGCCATGAAGGTAAGGGCAAAGGATGTCGGGCCATCTAATACCTCGACACACGTTATTCTGACCCCCGCAATCCAAGTCTTGATGACCGAGGTAGTTTCAGACCAACAAGAGGAGTCTTTTGCTCAGCCCTTGCAAAGGAGGAAGAGGAAAGCCAAGGGCAATATGGCAGAGGATCATGGGAAGAGACTGGCTGTGGAACCAGTTGAGGTCTAGGGTCCGGTCTCCTTGTACAAGAAGGATGCATTGCTCAGACCGTTTATGGGCTTTCAGCTTTTGGATGACGACGTCATTGCTCGCAACTCTAAGAAAAATACGTCGGAGATCCTAATAAGGTTTCAAGTCAATGGACTTTGCCTTGCCGTTGAAGTTCATTTCCTTAAAAGATGTTTGTACCAACTTGAAGAAGAAATGACTGAGAAGACGAGGGCAGTCGAGAGGAAAGGGGCCCGGAAGCTTGACTTGGCTCTCAAGGCTAAGGAGGAGATTCATAAGGCCTTGGAGGACGCCAGAAGACCTTAGAGGATGCCAAAGTGAAATTTGATGACCTAAAGGATAAATTGGAGGACTTCGAGGACAAGCTCAAGGAGGAGATGGCCAGTTTTAAAGAGGCTTTGAAGGCCAACGCCAACCTTTATGATGAGAATCAAGGTCTTCGACCTTTCTTTGTCTATTTTGCAGAATGTATGTGATAAACACATATTTTATTCATTAAGAAACCCTTATATTTAGTCATTTACAATCTCCATATTCTTAATTGATTGAGTTTGATATGATTTTGTGAGTTTGAGCTCAAATTGGTCCTAATTGAATATTTTCAGCATTATTGAGATTTTACACTGTTTCTGTATTTTGGCCATAACTTGAGTTCCTAATATCTGATGAACATGAATTTTATCTTGTAGGAAAGCTAAGAGGAAGCTCTACAACTTTGATGAAGAGCTCGAAGTCCGATTCAGATGTCTAAGGGACCTAAGTTTACATGGAAGTCAGAATACGGGTTTTGTCAGTAGAATCCAAACAGTGTGCACTCATAAAATCATATCTCAAGATGTAACAATGGATATGGGTTGAAATTTGGACAGTGGATAGTCAAGATCCAAATAAACAACTTTTATGAAGAACACATTTTGAGAAAAAGAATTCTAGTAGGTCATTTTGAGCTTGCAAGTCGGAACAGAGGTGCTGAAGTTGGGTTTGAGCAACCTACGGTATTTGGGACATATCTTGGGCTTAAGGAAGCCAAATTAGACGAAACAGCTATCCATTTTATAGCCAAGACAAGAATCTACAACTTTCATGAAGAACACTTTTCGTGGTTCTGAAGTATAGTGGGTCGTTTTTGGCTTCCAAGTCAGACACGAAATTTTCGTCCTCAACCACCCACTCATCCATCCACTAATCCACTCATCCACTCATCCACTCATCCACTAACTCACCCATTCATCCACTCATACACTAATCCAACCACTTAACCACTCCACCCACTCATCCACTAATCCATCCACTCACCTTTGTCATTTTGTTACCCTAGACTTCTATAAAAGGGCACCATTGGTTATCATAGGGAGGGGGGAACTCTCCTTCATTTTCTCTCAGTTTTTCTTGTGATTTCTTTCTAGCTATGTGTAACTAAACCTCCCTTGGTTAAGGGGGTGATGAAACCGCTAGTATTAATGTTGTAAACTTTGCATATTTGATTATTTCAACACAGTTATGTTTTTATTCATATATTTCTGAATCTATTGTTGATATGAAGGTTTTTGTACTTGTTCCTACTTTCAAAGTAGTAGATCTAGGTTTATTATGCGCGGTTGCGGTAGTAGATCTAGTGGGATGTATGATGTTCATGTGGGTATAATTATCTTTGTGCTATTTGCCAGTTATAAAAGTAGTAGATCTAGGTTTATTATGCGCCATTGCGGTATTAGATCTAGAGAAATCTATGTTCTAAGTAATTTAATCCCGGTGTGTGATTAGACCTTAGTGTAATTGGTTTTCTAAATCTTAATGCAATTGTTGGATAGTTGTAAGAGCTGTTGCTTTATGACTAATCAGTGATTAGGAGTTGATTTGAGCGGTTGCTAAATTGGCCAACACGTAAGGAAAACAGAGATTTACTCTCATAATTGCATAAAAATATAATTGAGCATGTTGGAATAAAAAGGATATGTGGATTTACATTATCATATAAATCTAGTGGTGGATTCAATCTCTTAACCAATTTTCTTATATTGTTGATTTCAGTTTGTTTATTGTTATCTTTGAAGTCGTTCATTGTTCATCAAAACTCCAAAACCCCCTTTACTTGTTTATTGTTAATCAGAGTCTAAATTGGGAATTGTTTAATAGTGTTAATTGAATTGGTTCTCTGTGGATCGACTCTTACTAACTACAACTAGTTGTAAGGTTTTTATTTTCTGGTGGGTCTGACAACTGATTTTTATCTTAATTTTAATCACTACATCCGCACGCATCAGAATTTTGGCGCCGTTCTTGGGATCCAATTTTTTCAATTACACTATTAATTTATTTCCTATTTTTATTCTGTTTTTATTCTATTTTATTTTATTTTATTTTATTTTTAATCTTTCTTTCGAGTGTTTTGTAGGTGTTGTTGTCCTTTGAAGGAGTAGACGAAGGATTGCTAAATTTGAGAAACTATATTGATCAACTCACTTCACATCCTCAATTTCCCTTCCATCCGGCTAACTTCCAACTCACACCGCCGACATTGAAGTGCCCGTTACATTGATCTATCAAGTTCGGAGACATTTGAGCCATCTGAAATATCGAAGAAGTGACAATGGCAGAAAACACTTTAAGGGCATTGGGTGCTCCAGATCTAGATCAACAGCCTCTTTGCATAGACATTCTTGAAAATGAAGAGACATTTGAATTGAAATCCGGTTTAATCCATCTCTTGCCATCTTTCAATGGATTACTCGGAGAGGACCCCAACAAGCACTTGAAGGAAATCCATGTGGTATGTTTTAGCATGAAACCTGCAGGAATTCATGTAGAGCAAGTCAAGTTGAGAGCTTTTCCATTCTCATTGAAAGACTCAGCTAAGGAGTGGCTTTACTACTTGCCACCCGGATCCATCCAATCATGGCAGGACATGACCCGAACTTTCCTAGATAGATACTTCCCTGCCTCAAAAGCTACAACAATCAGAAAAGAAATCTGTGGTATTCAACAAAGGCATGGGGAATCACTCCATGACTACTGGGAGAGATTTAAGAAGCTATGTTTCAGCTGCCCTCATCATCAAATAAGTGAGCGACTTTTAATTCAAGGTATTTCTATGAAGGCTTACAAGTGATGGATCGCAACATGATTGATGCTGCTAGCGGAGGAGCATTGATTGATAAAACTCCTCAAGAAGCTAGAAACTTGATCTCAAGAATGGCTGCCAATACTCAACAATTCTACTCTAGAAATGACACTGGAGTAAGAGCAGTGAAAGAAGTAGAGACAACCAGTATACAGCAGCAAATGACTCAATTGACTGCTATGGTTCAGCGGTTAATGGATTCAGGTAAAGCACCAGTTCATGCTTGTGGGATCTGTTGTTCATCTGGACATCCCACTGATATGTGTCCCACTCTCCAAGAAGACACAAATGAGGAGGTAAGAGCAGTAGGGGGATATGCTGGACTTTCAAAAAATTACAACCCCTACTCAAACACATATAATCCGGGTTGGAGGGATCATCCAAATTTCAGCTATGCAAAGCAACCTCAAAATCAACCTCCAGCTTATGGACCTCCAGGATTCCAACAAAGGCAAATACCTTTCCCTCAGAGACAGCAGCAAGTTCAAGCTCCTAAGCAATCTGAGCCTTCATTAGAGGAGCTAGTAAAACAGATGGCCACTAATAATTTGCAGTTCCAACAAGAAACAAATGCAACTATACAAAATTTCAAACAAGAAACAAGGACTGCAATCAATAACTTGCAGAATCAGATAGGACAGTTGTCCACAGAATTCAACAAGTTTCAAAGCCAAGCTTCAGGAAACTACCCTCACAAAAAGAAGTGAATCCTAGGGAAAATGCTAGTCTTTGTCACATTGAGAAGCAAAAAGACGATGGATGAGCCTACCTCTCTTCCACCAATCATTCAAGAGAAGGATGAACCACCTAAAGAAGCAAATGATAAGGGGCAAACTTCCAAAACCCCTAAGGTAAGTATTTCTGAACCCCTTCCTAAATATGTCACTAAAGCTCCTTTTCCTAGTAGGTTGGTTAAAACCAAGAAAGAAGAAAGAAAAAGAAATACTTGAGACTTTTAGGAAGGTAGAGGTTAATATCCCTTTGTTAGATGCCATTAAGCAGGTACCTAGATATGCAAAATTTCTGAAAGAATTATGCACTAACAAGAGGAAGTTAAAAGGAAATGAAAAGGTCCAAGTGGGAGAAAATGTTTCAGTTGTAATTAAAAAGAAACTCCCAACCAAATGTAAGGACCCTGGCACATTCACCATTCCATGCACTATAGGTAACACAAGGTTTGAAAGGGCAATGCTTGATTTAGGTGCATCTATAAATGTCATGCCATATTCTATTTATGCATCTTTATACTTGGGTCCTTTGGAACCCTGGTGTTGTTATTCAATTGGCTGATAGATCTAATGCATACCCTAAGGGTGTGGTTGAAGATGTTTTGGTACAGGTGAATGAATTAGTGTTTCTGGCAGACTTCTATGTTTTGGACATGGAAGAGGATGAGTCTCCCAAATCTGCTCCTATCTTGCTAGGAAGACCATTTTTGAAGACTGTACGGACAAAAATTGATGTGCACTCAGGAATTCTAACAATGGAATTTGATGGGGAATTAATTAGATTCAATATTTTTGAAGCTATGAGATACCCAAGTGATGTGCACTCTGCTTGTTTAATTGATTCTTTTGATCCTTTTGATTCTTTAATTTCTGCAGCTTTTGATACTGACCATTTTGATGCTCTTGATACAATTCTAACTCATAGCTTAGATGTACAGGAGGAAAAGAAGAAGAGTGAAGAAGAGCCATGGAGTGAAGACATTGATGAAATTGTTCTTTGCCTTACAAGAGCTCTCTTCCACTCCGAAGAGTATGAGGTAACTTTTGTTGATTTTGTTACTACCGATATACCTCAACCTTGTTGTGCGAGCACTTGAATTGGGCCGAAAGCACTACGATCATCTTAAATACATCTTCTTGGGGAGAAGGACACCCTTCCCGTAATAATTGCAAAGTCACTCACCCAAGAGCAAGAAAAGAAAGTGGTAGTCTGTTTTGCAGAACATAAGACACCATTGGTTGGTCAATAGGCGATATCAAGGGTATTAGTCCCTCCGTTTGTATGCACAGGATATTAATGGAGGAGGATACTAAACCTGTGAGAGACCCTCAGCGGAGATTGAATCCTCCCATGATGGAGGTTGTGAAAAAGGAGATACTGAAGCTCCTAAGTGTGGGGGTGATCTACCCCATTTCTGACAGCAAGTGGGTAAGCCCAGTCCAGGTAGTACTAAAGAAATCTGGAATTACTGTGGTAAGAAATGCTAAAAATGAGCTTATTCCCACTAGGTTACAGACAAGGTGACGTATTTGTATTGATTACAGGAAGTTGAATGCCGCCACGAGAAAAGACAACTTTCCTTTACCTTTCATTGATCAAATGTTAGAAAGATTAGCTGGTCATTCTTATTATTGTTTTCTGGATGGTTTTTTAGGTTACAATCAGATTGCCATAGCTCCAGAAGACCAAGACAAGACTACATTCACTTGTCCATTTGGTACCTTTGCATATAGGTGAATGTCTTTTGGACTCTGCAATGCACCAGGAACTTTCCAAAGATGCATGATGAGTATATTTTCTGATTACATTGAAAACATCATTGAGGTTTTTATGGATGACTTTAGTGTCTTTGGAAATGATTTTGAAAATTGTTTGGAACATTTAACATTGGTGCTTAAAAGATGCATTGACATTAACCTGGTACTGAATTGGGAAAAATGTCATTTCATGGTGAATGAAGGTGTTGTGTTAGGTCATGTAATTTCTGCTAGGGGAATTGAAGTAGATAAAACTAAGGTTGAACTCATGCATTCTTTGCCACCACCCACTAGTGTGCGGGAGATTCGTTCTTTTATTGGTCATGCAGGTTTCTACCGGAGATTCATTAAAGACTTTTCTAAAGTCTCATTGCCCCTTTGCAGACTTCTTCAAAAAGATGTTAATTTTAACTTTGATGAGAAATGTATGGAAGCTTTCAATAAACTCAAGAAGTTGTTAAGCTGTTGCACCTATCATCATGCCACCCAACTGGGAGTTACCTTTTGAACTAATGTGTGATGCCGGTGACTTTGCAAAAGAGGAGTCTGTCTTGGGACAACGAGTTGATAGAGTTCCTTATGCCATTTACTATGCATCAAGGACTCTAAATGATGCTCAACTTAATTACTCAACCACAGAAAAGGAACTTCTAGTCGTTGTATTTGCTTTAGAAAAATTTAGATCATATCTAATTGGTTCTAAAGTGATTGTGTTTTCAGATCATGCGCACCTTGAAGTATCTTCTAACAAAGAAAGAAGCAAAGCCTAGATTGCTCGATGGATTTTATTGCTCCAGAATTTGACTTGGAGATTAAAGACAAGAAAGGGAGCGAAAACTTGGTGGCCGATCACTTGAGTAGATTGGTAAGTGAAGAGGAAGAAATGCCTATCATGGAGACTTTTCCAGGATGAATATTTGATGGTTGTCAACACCATAATCCCTTGGTATGCTGACATTGTTAACTACCTGGTTACTAAGGACTTTCCGGAGGGTTTGAACAAGGCCCAAAGAGATAAATTAAGGAGTGACTGTAAATACTATATCTGGGATGACCCGTACTTATGGAAGCATTGTGCAGATCAAGTCATTAGGAGGTGCATTCCTGATTCTGAGACACACTCCATCCTCTCCTTTTGCCACACCTATGCATGTGGAGGACACTTTGGTAGTAAAAGGACAGCCAATAAAGTGCTTGACAGTGGTTTCTATTGGCCTTCAATTTTCAAAGACGCTTACAACTTCTGTAAGTCTTGTGGACCATTGTCGAGAACAGTAATATTGGTCCTCGTAATCAAATGCCTCGGACTCCGATCATTTTTGTGGAACTCTTTGATGTGTGGGGTATTGATTTCATGGGACCATTCCCTCCTTCATTTGGTTTCACATACATTCTTTTATCCGTTGATTATGTGTCTAAATGGGTGGAAGCAAAAGCCACTCGATCCGATGATTCTAAAGCATTGCGAGATTTTGTTAAGTCACATATTTTCTCCAGGTTCGGGACCCCAAGGGCTATCATCGGTGACCAAGGGACCCATTTCGCAACAAAACCTTTGATGCTCTATTGAAGAGATATGGAGTAATGCATGAGAATTTCCACTCCTTACCATCCACAGACAAATGGGCAACCGAAGTGTCCAACCGGGAGATTAAGTCAATCCTTGAAAAGACAAAGTGAATCCCTCAAGAAAGGATTGGAGCACTCGACTTGAAGATGCTTTATGGGCTTATAAGACCGCCTATAAGACTCCCATCGGCATGTCACCATTTCGATTGGTGTATGGAAATCCTGTCATTTGCCCGTTGAGTTACAACATCGATCTTATTGGGCCATTAAACAAGTTAATATGGAATTGGAAGGTCTTTGGAAAGCAAAGGAAGTTCCAGTTACAGGAATTGGAAGAACTAAGAAATGAGGCCTTTGAGAATGCCCTGATTTATAAGACTAAAGCTAAGGCATTCCACGACCAATTGATTTCCGAGAAAGAAATTTCACCAGAGGACAAAAAGTCCTGCTATTCCAATCAAGACTCAAATTATTTCCAGGTAAACTGCGTTCTAAGTGGATTGGGCCGTTTGTGGTAACTAATGTTTTTCCTTTTGGTGCAGTTGAGATCAGGAGTGAAATTTCTGGCAAAGCATTTAAGGTCAATGGTCATCGTCTCAAACCATATCATGAACTTCCTGACAGTGCAGAGATGGAAGTGATGACCCTCATCCTTCCACAATATGAGGAGCATTGAAAGTATCATCATGTTAGGCTGAGGACAATAAACTAAGCGCTCATTGGGAGGCAACCCAACCAGATTTGCTCTCTTTATCCCTTTTTATTTTGTGTTTTCATTAGTTTCTTAGATTATGTTTTTATCTGTTTGTTGGTTGTAAGCATTTGAATCTCTAAAAAAAAAAAAAATCAAAAAAAAAAAAATTGTGTGTGCCCAACAATAAGGTAGGTAGTGCCATTAAATTTTGTCACTCGGAAGCATGTGAAGGTCACTTTTCTTCAGCGACAACAACTGCGAAAATCTTGCAGTATGGATTTTATTGGCCTACTTTATTCAAGGTCTGTTACACCTTTTGCAAAAGTTGCGGAAATTGGTCAAAAAGGTTCTGCTTTGAGATTATCATCTGCACCTACTCCTTGAAAAATTGAGATCTAGGTGGCGCGGTTCTTTTGTTGTCAAACACGTGTATCCTCTGGGGCCGTAGATATTGAGGATCCTAGGAATGGTAATGCGCTTAAAGTTAATGGACAAAGACTCAACCATTCCTGGAAAACAAGTTCTTAAGTTTTTTTTTGTGTTGCCGGTTAAGTGGCGGATACGGTACTCCATGACTCTCAAGTCGGTTTATTTTTCAGTTTCCCAAAATAACTGAATCCTTCTTCTCCTTCAAAATGGATGTCATTCTTTCAAACCTGAGAAAACATTTTCCTTCTCTTCCTCAAAATGCTCTGAGAAAAATCTACAAAGTTCGATGTGAAAGATTGAGATGTTAATGCACAAAGGTATGCCAGAAGATGTACGCTGGATAATTAAAGGAAAGGTTCGATTAGCAGGTGAGTCCTCAATTTCATTTGACTCATATATGCCCGGTCTTGGAAGAAGTTCATATTCTAAAAAGAGAAGAGCAAAAAGGTTACAAGTCTGTCACAAATGTGGACGATGGAACTGTAACAAGCGATGTCATACTTTGGGGATGGTTTACGCAAATAGAGAAGATAAAATTTTCTTCATTAAGAATGGACTGAGTAAGGAGTCATTAGATGATATCTTATCGACTCTTGAGACGCATTCTTGTGGATTGGTGCATCGTGAAATTCTTAAATTGTGGAATCTCTTCAAGGATGAAGAAAAACGCTACGATCTTGGGAATCGACTCTAAAAGACCCTGTTTGCCAATTTTTAAGAAAATTGGATGGGAAGCTTATCCTCGACTCATAGAAGACGTTTAAGCCGTTCGGACGTTAAACCGAGGCGGATGTGAGCCACATCCACAAACAATCTGTACATATCATCTTCTTCTTCTTCTTCATGTCATCTCAAAAAAAAACAAAAAAAACAAGAAAAAAAAAAAAAAAAAATTTATGTATACGTCTTAGGGTTGGCTTTGGTAACACACACCGTGAATGGGAAAATGCATGCATCCCGATCCAGCCTTCTTAATTGAAAAACAAAGAAGGTAGATTGTATCTCACATGTGAGGCGCCGGTCGTATTATGGCCACTTGTCCCTTTTGGGAGCCCTATGTTGGTCTTGAATGGGTCGAATACTGGTCAACAATGCTTTGGCACAAAGCCGAAAGAGCAGACTACCTCCATCCCAATCTTAAGTAAGTATACACTCATCTTTCATCAAGTTTTTCTAACAATTTCAAAAAAAAAAAAAAAAAAAGAGGACGTGATGTCTACTGCACTCATGACTCGTAGTATAAAGATACGCCATGGACACTGTACATACAGGTATGTCATCATTTTCTATTTCTTTTATCTTTGTATCATTTTGTTGTATTTTGATTTTTGTACAGACGATCCTTTGAGCAAGGTCCTTCAGGGGTTTCTAGACTTCTTTACCTTGATGGTTTTCTTGAAGTCAAACAAAAAAAAATAAATAAAAAAATAAAAAAATAAAAAAGTAAAAAAAAAGGAGAAAAGATTATGTGTTTCTTAATTTCAACCTTTTCTGATAACAGCCAACCTACCCTCATAGGTGCAATTATTCCCCTTTCCATTCTTTTTCCTACTTAAACACTCCATTTTTTCCATTTTCCTTCAACTCAGAAACACTCAAAGAGAGGAAGAGTATAGAATGGAGCCTTCTATTCGTAACCTAAAAAATGTCTGTATTTTTGTGGGTCGAGTTATGGGAAGGGATTAGAGTTTGTAAACGCAGCTAGCACTCTTGGTCGATCACTTGCTGCGAGGAATATTCATCTTGTATATGGGGGAGGTTGTCGTGGTTTAATGGGGGCTGTATCACTTGCTGCTTTTATAGGAGACGATCAGTTTTAGGTGTTATTCCTAAACCTTTGGTGAAAATAACATCACTTTGGAAAAGACAGTTGGAGAAGAAATTCGGGTAACATCTATGCATGGACGAATGAAAACAATGGTTGACAATTCGATGCATTTATTGTCTTACCAGTGGTTTTGGTACTTTAGAAGAAATTTTTCAAATTGTCTCTTGGTCGAACTAAACATCCACCATAGACCCATTGGTTTGTTGAATGTTAATAATTTCTTTGATCTTTTGTTATCTTTTCTTGACAAAGTTGTGGAACGTAAATTTATCACTCCTTCAAAGACAAAACAACTTCTTATCTCTGCCTCCACTATTGATGAGCTCATTGATAAATTAGAAGCTTTTGAGTATGTACTGATCCGGTATTAGCTCGGATAGATTGGTCAACAGAAGGAAAGCGAAGGAAGTAACAAGAAACAAAAGCCGATCTGCGACTTCATCTTTAATGGGTTTGATTTTATTGTACCTTGTTTCATTTAAATTTGTGTCATGACTTTCTCCAATAGGTAATATCTTCTCGTCCTTTACTCATCTATATTTTAACATTGAGGACAATGTTGTGATTTAGTTGGGGGGAAGGATAGTTGACCCAAAAAATATATATATATATATATATATATATATATATATATATATATAAAAAAAAAAAAATGAAAAAAATTTGTTGTGTTGTTTGGAAAGTATGATATGATTGTCATGTACTTATTAAATCAATTAGTGATGGCAAGAGTAAGGAGTAATTTTACTCTTGAGACGCATCTTAATTGGTGGCGGAGAGTAAGGAGTTTTTAGGTAGTAACTAATTAGTACTAAAGTTTTATTGTTTGATTTCTTTTCGTGGTCGATGCAGATCGACAGTGTGTTTCTTTTCGCTTGGCGTTGATTCACTTCTTATCGGGTTGTGTTGCTCTTTTCTATATCTCTCTTTCACATTGAAGGCAATGTTATATTAAGCGTGGGGAGAGATTTCAAAGATGTTCTTTTTGTAAAAAAAAAAAAAAAACGAAAAAAAGGGGTTCATTGCATGATTGAATAACTTTTCTCCCTTCTTGAACCGATATGCTTGGTGATGGATGATTAAATTGATGAATTGAGTTTGATGGATGCATACCTTGTGAGATTTTGAGCCTAATGGATGGATTCAACATTTATGTCATTCTCTTCTTTCTTGTGTGATTTTCACTCATGTTAATGACCACTCTAGAACTTGCTTTGATTCTTTTTGAGGCTACATGTCACTTGCATGCATGAACATGATTGAGGCCCTCTTTCTTAATTAGCTAGTTTAACCAAATAGCCAACCTTGTTTTCAATATGATATCAAGCACTCTTTTGACTTCTTGAAAATTCTCGATTTCGCTAACCTTGTATATTTTCCTTTGCTTAACCCCTTTGAGCTTATTTGACCATTCCTTATTTCTAGCTCATTATGTACCTTAAATGAAAAATAGTGTTCTTATTTTACCTTAGGGAATAAAAGAACATTAGCTTTGTTAATGGATGAGTTTTTGAACAAGTGTGGGGTGTGATACAAAATGGTTATTGAAAAAGGAAAGAGTGCCTAAAAAAAAGAGAAAAAAAAGAGAAAAAAAAAAGAAAAAAAAAGAAAAGGATTGGGAAATGAATATGTAAAGGGATATACATTAGAGTTGGGATGAACTTTTATGCTTGTTATTTGAACTCACTCTCATTTGCTTTTATTCTCTTTGGTATTTATCCTCTCATATCCATTTTATCCTCTTCGTTACCTTAACCTCACTACAACCTTGAATAAAGTCCTCATGATTTGTGTATGCATGTGTTTTGAGTAGTGGAGAAGTAGAAGATAAGCAAGCTTATGGTAGTGTAATTTTCATGGGTTGAATTGAGTGAAATACCTACCTTTTAAACACTTGAGAGATTGAGAGGAATCTTGTGAAGATCTATCATTCTCGATTCATGTTGAAGATACCTTGCTTGTTGGTTTGAGATGTGGAGAATTGTTAACTCATGAATGTTTTGATCCCTTGAACCTTTGGTTGTTCTTCTTGATTGTAAAATTTTGGGTTCTTGAATGTCGTTGGAATTTAAATTTTTGTTAATCTCTTATGTCCTTGTTTTGGTCTTGAGTTTTGCCCAGGAGTGCAAAAAGCTAAGTGTGGAGGAATTTGATAAACACATATTTTATTCATTAAGAAACCCTTATATTTAGTCATTTACACTCTCCATATTCTTAATTGATTGAGTTTGACATGATTTTGTGAGTTTGAGCTCAAATTGGTCCTAATTGAATATTTTCAGCATTATTGAGATTTTACATTATTTCTGTATTTTGGTCATAACTTGAGTTCCTGATATCTGACAATTATGAATTTTATCTTGTAGGAAAGCTAAGAGGAAGCTCTACAACTTTGATGAAGAGCTCGAAGTCCGATTCAGATGTCTAAGGGACCTAAGTTTACATGGAAGTCAGAATACGGGTTCTATCAGTAGAATCCGAACAGTGTGCACTCATAAAATCATATCTCAAGATGTAATAATGGAGATGGGCTGAAATTTGGACAGTGGATAGTCAAGATCCAAATAAACAACTTTCATGAAGAACACATTTTATGAAAAAGAAGTCTAGTAGGTCATTTTGAGCTTGCAAGTCGGAACAGAGGTGCTGAAGTTGGGTTTGAGCAACCTACGGTATTTGGGACATATCTTAGGCTTAAGGAAGCCAAATTTGATGAACCAGCTATCCATTTTATAGCCAAGACAAGGATCTACAACTTTCATGAAGAACACTTTTCGTGAATCTGAAGTATAGTGGGTCGTTTTTGGCTTCCAAGTCAGACACGAAATTTTCATCCATCCACTAATCCACTAATCCACTCATCCATCCACTAATCCATCCATCCACTCATCCACTCATCCACTAACTCACCCACTCATCCACTCATACACTAATCCAACCACTTAACCACTCCACCCACCCATCCACTAATCCATCCACTCATCCATCCACACTCAACCACTCAACCACTCATCCACTCAACTAACCCACTCAACCAATATTTAATCCACTCCACTCATCCACTCAACCACTCAACCACTCAACCACTCACCCACTAAACCAACCCACTCAACTAAATCAACCAATCACCCACTCAACCACTCAACCACTCATCCACTCAACTAACCCACTCAACCAATATTTAATCTACTCCACTCAAACCAACCCACTTAACCACTCACTCACTCAACCAATCCACTCAACCACCCCACTCCACTAACCCACTCATCCATCCACTCACCTTTGTCATTTTGTTATCCTAGACTTCTATAAAAGGGCACCATTGGTTATCATAGGGAGGGGGAACTCTCCTTCATTTTCTCTCAGTTTTTCTTGTGATTTCTTTCTAGCTATGTGTAACTAAACCTCCCTTGGTTAAGGGGGTGATGAAACCGCTAGTATTAATGTTGTAAACTTTGCATATTTGATTATTTCAACACAGTTATGTTTTTATTCATATATTTCTGAATCTATTGTTGGTATGAAGGTTTTTGTACTTGTTCTTACTTTCAAAGTAGTAGATCTAGGTTTATTATGCGCGGTTGCGGTAGTAGATCTAGTGGGATGTATGATGTTCATTTGGGTATAATTATCTTTGTGCTATTTGCAGTTATAAAAGTGGTAGATCTGGGTTTATTATGCGCGATTACGGTATTAGATCTAGAGAAATATATGTTCTAAGTAATTTAATCCCGGTGTATGATTAGACCTTAGTGTAATTGATTTTCTAAATCTTAATGCAATTGTTGGATAGTTGTAAGAGCAGTTGCTTTATGACTAATCAGTGATTAGGAGTTGATTTGAGCGGTTGCTAAATTGGCCAACACGTAAGGAAAACAGAGATTTACTCTCACAATTGCATAAAAATATAATTGAGCATGTTGGAATAAAAAGGATATGTGGATTTACATTATCATATAAATCTAGTGGTGGATTCAATCTCTTAACCAATTTTCTTATATTGTTGATTTCAGTTTGTTTATTGTTATCTTTGTGTTCATTGTTCACCAAAACTCCAAAACTCCCCTTTTACTGTTTATTGTTAATCGAGTCTAAATTGGGAATTGTTTAATAGTGTTAATTGAATTGGTTCTCTGTGGATCGACCCTTACTAACTACAACTAGTTGTAAGGTTTTTATTTTCTGGTGGGCCTGACAACTGATTTTTATCTTAATTTTAATCACTACATCCGCACGCATCAGTATGGCATCCAGATCAGCTTTTGTCGCCCTCCAGGCCATGAAGGTAAGGGCAAAGGATGTCGGGCCATCTAATACCTCGACACACGTTATTCTGACCCCCACAGTCCAAGTCTTGATGACCGAGGTAGTTCCGAACTAACATGAGAAGTCTCTTGCTCAGCCCTTGCAAAGGAGGAAGAGGAAAGTTGAGGATAATATGGTAGAGGATCATGGGAAGAAACTGGCTGTGGAACCAGTTGAGGTCTAGGGCCCGGTCTCCTTGTACAAGAAAGATGCATTGCTCGGACCATTTATGGGCTTTCAGCTTTTGGATGACGACGTCATTGCTCGTAACTCCAAGAAAAGTACGTCGGAGATCCTAACAAGGTTTCAGGTCAGTGGACTCCGCCTTGCCGCTGTAGCTCATTTCCTTAAAAGGTGTTTGTACTAACTTGAAGATGAAATGACTGAGAAGACGAGGGCAGTCGAGAAGGAAGGGGCCCGAAAGCTTGACTTGGCTTTCAAGGCTAAAGAGGAGACTCATAAGGCCTTGGAGGATGCCAGAAGGCCTTAGAGGATGCCAAAGTGAAATTTGATGACCTAAAGGATAAATTGGAGGGCTTCGAGGACAAGCTCAAGGAGGAGATGGCCAGTTCTAAAGAGGCTTTGAAGGCCAATGCCGACCTTTATGCTGAGAATCAAGGTCTTTGAACTGGAGTGACGCGGTTGCAAGAAGATACCGGGTAGTTGATGAAGATCTGTATAGACATAAGCATCGAGCAATTCCAGAATGCAGTTGCCAAAGTCTAGTTCCTTAATCCCAGGGTAGCCCTGACCTTGGATGGATTGTACTCCTAGAAATTGATTATCGATGACAGCTTGGTACTTTCAAAGGAAGTTTTGTAGGCCAAACAAGCTTCTACGGGGATCATTTCCATTACTGACTACAATGTAACTTCACCCGAAGGGGATGGTAGTGTAGTAGGCGCGATCCCTCCAATCTCGGAGGTTGGTGATGCTAAGGCCCAACTTGTTTTTCTTTTCCATTACTATTTCCCTCACCTTCTACATAGGGCCTTTAACTTTTGTAAAGATAATTTTCCTGGTTCCCAGGTTTTGATATAATTGCTTACATTATCTTTGCGTTGTATGTGTTGTATGCTTATTTGGTTTCCATAGTCTATATTAGGTCCAACGCCCATAATCAATATGCATTTAGTAACCATTAAGGGACTTAGGAGAATTTTATTCCCGTAAAACCTTGGTCTGGGATCTAACACCTAGAACTTTTGAGCACTCATAATTCCATTGAGGACTTAGGAAAAATATAAGGTGATCCATAATCGAGGTCATTAGTGTTAGCAGTCTAGTTAAGAAAATCGCCTAATACTTAGAAATTTTCAAGTTTAGAACCAATTTAACATAAAACATCCACGGACAGTACCTAATGGTGGACTACCAATGTCGTAACCTATGTTGCCAATTAATTTCACAACCACAAAATAGTTATGACCAAGTGTTGAAGATTTGGGTATGAGCCTATAACTCGAGACAAAAATTCATAACTGGTTTTGTGGGCTATTCCTCTTAACTTGGAATCTAAGAAACCATGGATCCCATAAGGAATAGGCTCTGGACACTTTCAAAGCATTTTCCGGCTTGAGGGTCATTGAAATTGAAAGAAACCCCATATCCCATAAGGAACAGGCTCTGTAGACATTCTCAAGGCGTTTATCGGCTTAAAGGTCATTGAAATTGAAAGAAACCTCAAATCTTATAAGGAACAAGTTCTGTAGACATTCTTAAGGTGGAGACTAGCTTGAGGGTCTTTGAGACTAGAGAGTGCAATTAGATGTATAAAAATAACTTCTTTTTATTGATTGAATGAAAGATTGAAGTATGTATAATATATACCCACAAAAACTAGGGCAAATCAAACATAAAGTAAACTAGGCCTTAAAAGGCACTTAGCTATAGTACTTTTTGAGTTTATCTACATTCTAATAGTTTTTGATTGGCTTTCCTATTAGTGTCTCTAGGATGTAAGCTCATTTACCAGTATTGATCACGATCTGATAGAGGCCTTCCCAATTTGAGGCTAACTTCCCTTGTGAGGTATTCCTACCATTGATGTCTGCTATACAAAGTATTAGATCACTTGGTTCAAACTTCCTTGGGACAACTTTCAAATTATATTGAGCCGCTATTCTTTATTTGAGGGTGATGTCACGTATGTGAGTAACACACTTTCTTTCTTCTAGAAGATCTAAGTCTTTTCTAATCAGCTCAGGGTTGTTGTCAGGTGAGAATTATTAGTGACACCAGCTGGGTTCCTTTATTTCCACCAGGATCATAGCCTCGCACCAATAATTGAGTTTAAAGGGGGTTTCACCTGTTGTAGAGTGAGACGTAGTCTAGTAGGTCTAGAGGACATGGTCAAGTCGCTCGACCTAGTTTCCCTTGGCTTTGTCTAACCTCTTTTTAATTCCTCAAGCAATAACCAGGTTGGCAGCTTTAACTTGTCTATTTGTCTTGGGATTCTCAACAGAACTACAATGATGCTTGATTTTTAGCTCAACAAGCAACTCTTCAAAATCCTTATCTTTGAACTGGGTTCCGTTGTCCATCACAATAGACTCTGGAACCCCAAACCTGGTGATGATGTGACACCAAGTGAACTTTTGGATCTTAGCAGAGGTGATAGTGACTAGGGGCTTTGCTTTGGTCCATTTAGTAAAATAATCCACAATCACCACATAGTACTTCAGTTGTCCAAGTGCTTGAGGGAATAGACCTAAGATACCCATACCTTATCTATAGAATGGCCATAGTATGGACGTTGTGGATAGTTCTTCTAGAGGAGCATGATAATGGTCAAGTGTCACTGACATTTATCACAGACACAAACATGTGCGAAGGAGTCAACTTTCATCGTTGGCCAATAGTAACAGGCCCTGAGCACCTTCACAACTAAGGCTTTGCCCCCCAAGTGGTGTCTGCAACTACCTTCATGGACTTCGGCCAAGATATATTCTGCTTCCTTCGATGTGAGGCACTTAAGCAGAAGTAAAGAGAAACCATGGCGGTACAGGTGTCTATTGTGGATAGTGTACCAGATCGCGATTTTGACTACCTTGGAGGCCTCTTTTGGATCGTCGGGCCAGGTCTCGGATTGCAAGTACTCCATTATTAGGGTGAGGCAAGTACACTATATTCCTTCCACTTAGAAAATGGTTGTGTCTGAGATAGAAGGTTGAGCGAGGGTCTCTTGGATCATAGAGTGATTGTTGCTCGGACTCTTGGTACTGGCCAGTTTAGTCATAAGGTTCGTCCTAGAGTTCTGCTTCGTGGGTTTGTGCTCAATCTTGGCAACTTGAAAGTTCTCAAGAAGCTCTTGGACTTTGGAAAGAGGGGTTCCTTGGCCTGATATCCACCTCGGATCTGGGAGGTCACAAGTTGAAAGTCACTGCAAAGTATGATTTTAGCTGCACCTATATCCTTGGTCATTACCAGTCCGGAGATGCATGCTTCGTACTCTGCCTGGTTGTTTGATGTGTCAAACTTAAACTTTAGGAAATTCTCAACTGTTACTCATTCAGAATTTTCCAAAATCACCCTGACACCACTTTCATTGGGGTTTAAGGAGCCATCAACGAATATGGTCCAAAAAAATTCCCTCGAGGTCATCAGGTAAGGGTGTTCACATCCAAACCAATTAAAAAAAATCGAAAACTGATCCAAAAAAATTAAAAACCGACAAATATCGAAATTGATTAGATTGATTTTGTGAAGAACCGATCGGTTCGATTCAATTTTATGGAACTGATCCAAACTGAATCGAATCGATCACTAAACTAATTATACACCTAAAGTTACCTAAATATCCATAAGTACCCTAACTTATTCCTGCAGACCCCACCCTTTTCCCCTCACTTTAGCACTTCCCCTAAATCCCTAACCCTAACTCCTCCCTGCCCTTTCTAATTTGTCGTTTTCCATTCTCCCTTGCTGCTGAGAAACAAACTCAGAACACCATTGGTTGCAACGATGACGATAACTCGTTATTGAGCACCGGCGACTGGACCACAATTCGTGACTTAGCTTTCTCCAAATGTCGCACCAAATGTTGTAATGACTGGACCATGATTCTTCATTGTCACTAACGATTGGAGCACGAGCTGAGCACGGGTTGAGAACCCCACCGTCGTGAATCGTGACCATGATTCTTCCTTGTCACCGGCGACTGGAGCACGAGTTGAGCACAGGTTGAAGAGCTTCCAGTGCCACCACTGAGCACCACTGAGGAGCCTTGAAGACCACCATGCCACCACTGCTCACCACCATGTCTGAGGTAATATTGCAGTCGCTTACTCCCTGATTTTTATGGCTTTGATTTTTGTGATTTGATGTTCATGTTGGTGAATGGTGATCCAGATCATCATGATTTTGTGATGTTGGTATTCCCTTCTATTTGAGGTGGAGTGTTTGAATGGTAAAAAATTGAATCATCTAATCAAATCCAAACCAATTAAAATCAGTTTGGATTGGATCGATTTGGTTATTAGAATTTATCCAATCCAAACCGAACCGATGATACTTATCTTGTTTGGATCGGATGATTTTTTGTCTCAAAACTAATCCAAACTGATCCAAGAACACCCCTATCGCCGGGGTCCATTACGAGTTCTGTCAAGAAGTCCAAAAGCGCTTGAGCCTTTATTGCTAGTCGGAGCTCATATACTATTCGAAACTCATAAAACTTAATAGACTAAATGATCATCCTTCCTATTAGGTCTGGTTTGTGCAGTATCTGACGGATAGGTTGGTCTGTCCTCACCGCCACTGGAAGACATTGAAAGTACTATCTAAGTCTTCTAGCTGTGGTGATAAATGCGAAAGTAACCTTTTCAATTTTCTGATAGCGGAGTTCTGGGCCCCGCAACACCTTGCTCACGAAGTAGACCAATTTCTACCCCTTAGTTGTTTCCCGGATCAATACTAAACTTACAGCCTCTTCTAAACTAAAAGATACAAATATAGTGTCTCACCAGGATCTGGTCTTATCAGCATGCGGAGAGAAGACAAAAGATTCTTCAATGATGTAAATGCATCCTCACACTCCTAAGTCAACTCGAAATCTTTCCCCTTTTTGAGAGGTTTGAAGAAGGGAAAAGATTTATAAGCAACTTTAGCAAGGAAATGTGTGAGGGTCGCAATCCGGCCTGTCAACTACTACATTTCCTTAACACTTTGTGGGCTGCGCATGTTGAACACATCTTGAAATTTTTCTGGATTCGCCTCAATCCTATGATAAGTCAGCATAAAGCCCAAGAATTTATCTGCTTGGACCCCGAAGGCACACTTCTCTGGACTAAGCCTCATGTTATGCTTCCAGAGTTGTGCAAATACTTCTTCAAGGTCCGCAATGTGTGATCCGGCCAGGGAGGTCTTCACTATCTTGTCATCAATGTACACCTTCAGTATTTTACCCACTTGACCCTCAAAGACCTCATTCATCATTCTCTGAAAGCGGTCTTGTCTTCATCTCCAGAGTACATTGGGTTCTGATTGTATCTGGAGTATGCATCTATAAAATATAGCAAATGAAATCTAAAGGAACTGTCAACCAATTTGTCCACATTGGGAAGCGGGTACGGGTCTTTAGGGCAGACTTTATTTAGGTCTGTGTAGTCAACGTACATCTTCCACTTTCTATTAGATTTTTTCACCAGGACTACGTTAGATAGCCAAGTTGTGTAAGGTATTTCCCTGATGAAGCTGACATTGAGCAGTTCCTTAACCTATTCTTCAATAACCAATTGTCTTTTTGGCCCGACCTTTCTTTTCTTTTGGGAGATCAACCTCGTATCTTTTCTTATGGATAAGCAATGACAGGTGAAGGCAGGGTCAAGCCCAGGCATGTCGGAGGACGTCTAGGCAAAAAGGTCTTTGTTTTTATTCAAGAGCTCAATCAGCTAGCGCCTCTCTTCTTCTTCCAAATTTGTTCCAATCTTGGTGACTTGATCTGGCTTGCTACCAAATTAGAGCTGATGTAGTTCATCCTCTGGCTAGGGTCTGATACCTTAGATTTCTTCACGAACATCTAGCTCAGTCATAAAAATATTGACTTGATCCAAAACTAGGCTAGAGGTGCTGACTTTTGCTTTCTCAAGTGTCTGGTTGATCTTGAGGCTCTCATTGTAACATTTACGCGCCATGATCTGATCCCCATTGACTGTGACGACCTCATTATTCTTACTGAGTAATTTCATGGCCAAGTGGGTAGTAGATACCATGACCCCAAGTGGATTCAGAGCTGGACGACCCAAGATGATATTATGCGCTGAGGGGTAGTCCATGACCAGAAACTTGGCCTTGACCATCTTGAAGAGCTTAGTGCTTGCCAAGGTCAGGTAAGTCTCAAAATAACTTGCTAGAGTGATCTTTTCACTAGTGAAACTGGTAAGCTCCCTTTCATAGGGAATCAACTTTGAGCGTGGAACTTCTAGCTTTTACTATAGCTCTATGAACATGATGTCAGCCGAGCTCTCCTAGTCCACGA
This sequence comes from Ormosia emarginata, assembly GCA_029884605.1. Classification (NCBI taxonomy): domain Eukaryota; kingdom Viridiplantae; phylum Streptophyta; class Magnoliopsida; order Fabales; family Fabaceae; genus Ormosia; species Ormosia emarginata. The sequence goes on from JAQQTP010000062.1 coordinate 2,009,944, forward strand.
AAATACCCCATACTTCAACATTAGAGATTATCCTAGAAACCACCAACGGAGCATCATGATTAGGGATAATCTCGACGTAGTCTTCGTATGAAAAAGAGATGAGTGGTGCCTTCCAATCTTCGGCCTGTGGTTTGGGTGCAGAGTGGGAGACACTCAACACTGCCATCTTTAACGCTTTCTTTTGGGCACCATTGGACGACCCACCACCTGCAAAACCACTTATAATAGTATTGATAGTATGATTGACCTGAGCATAACGATTATCGTTGTCGTCTAACAAAGTGTTCTAATTTTGATTTTGCTGGTTGTCAGTATCACAACGAAGTGGGGTTCTGATCTTTTCTTAAGACTCCAGGTTCTTCTTCTTTTGCGTGGAGATTGGCTTCGTCGAAGGCTGTATCTTCTTACCCTCTGTCCTCTGTGGCGTCCATTGTTTTGCATATGACTGATGTACTTATGCAACCATCCTGCCTTAATTAGGGACTCAATAGCGTCACGAAGTTGGAAACAATATTCAGTGTCATGGTCATAACCCTTGTGCCATGAACAATACTTGTTACGATCCTTCTCCACATGTTTCTTTAAAGGGGCTAGCCTCTTAATATCATGGAATTAGGACTAAAACACTTCTCTTAAAATTGTTGCAGGTGGAATTTAATTCCATAACAAATTTAAAATTTTCTTGTAGTGAAACCCCTATAATTATAAATTTGCTTAAATGTAAATACTATATAGTCCATTTCAAGATGGGGTTTAAACATTTAGATCATTATACTTGGTTGTTCAAGAATCTATACCAATTTTCAAAAAATTATAATTCCTTTCATTCCTTATAATCTTGAATGGAAGAACTTGGTGCATAAAAGAGTTTGAGAAATGTTATATTGGTCAGCATTTAATTACCTGAATGCTCCCAAAAAAAATTAAAATAATATATCACATCTTCTAAGTGTTAAAACCCACTTCACTCCTCCTTAAATGCGTAAAAAGTGAGTATTTTTAAAAAAATTGAAACTGTTCTAAGTCCTCAACATAATAATTAATGTAGTTCTCAATATGTCTTCAACTCTTTATGTTACCCCTAAACTGTTCTAGAAACGTCCTATATAAGTAGCTATTTCCTGAGGAGAATTTGGTATTATTAATAAAGTACATAACTATAGTCTTTTGAACCTTTTCGAGTATGCCATTGTAGGCCTTAAACCTGTCCTAAAACACTTACAAAATATCAAAAGAAAAAGAGTAAAATGTAAAGTCATGTCAATTTGGTAGAAAGATAGGATTAAAAAAAATAAAATTAGATAAAAAAATGTAAAAAAAATCACCTTACTTTATCTTATAGTAGAATTAGAAGAGGGTTATAAAGCACACCTTTGCCAAAAAGTTTGACCTCTGGGGCTCAAGTTACAATCTAGTTACATTTTTGTGGTAGAGAGTTATAAAGCACACGTTGAAGAAGCACACGTTGAAGAAAAGTAATTATTACTTACTTTTCTAATTCTATAAGTTAAATGTACATATATATATAGTGCGTATATCAACTTGTACATAGTGCATATATGAAGAGCAATACTAATCAACTTGCACTTAGATGTCTAATTCTATTGGTTAAATGTATGATATTTCTGAAATGTAGGAATAAACAAATTCACCACCAAATCAAATAATCAAATTTAAATTATACATCTTGTAGTTATCAAAATGATGTTCCAAGTAATTTACCTAGAAGCAAAGTGCCAATTCACACTCCTTGACGTGCTAAAAGTGCAATTCCACTTCAAAATAAACATGCCAAAAAGTGCAATTCCATTTTAAAATAAATATTTCTTCTTTATTTTTTCTGTAAATAAATATCTAAGAAAAATAAGTAGATTGCATCCTAAAAAAGAGTATAAAATTATTCGTAAGGTCATATTCATACTTAACACTCAATGACATATACTTTATAGCTTACGATTCAATTATGAGTATATGCTGCAATGTTATTTTACACCTCAATCAAATTCGACGACAGGAACCTAACTATTGAAAAAAATTCAAAACATACACACAATCTCCTGTAACTGCTTTCTTATTGATAAGGCTTTCAACTTGTCATTTTCTTACAATAAAATGAATGAAGGAATATCTATCGCGATGCTTCGTTAGTTTCATCAATAGCCCTTAAAAATGAAAGAAGACCGTTTACTACATATGACGAATCTCTACCATTGTTAGAGATGTTGCCATTCTTAGTGGAATACTACAATCTTTTGATTTCCTCATCCTTCCAATCTTCCCTTCCTCCAACCAAGCGGTTCTATATTTCAGTTTGTTTGAGGAAAAAGTGTTTCAGTGTGAGATAAGAAAGAAGTTATGCGATCAAAAATTGTTTTATTTGATCCACTTAGAAAAAGTGTCTCAGGTTGCAGTTGTTTAGGACTGATTTGTGAAACCGTTTTGCAGGTTGAGAGAGGTAGAGTGAGAGAGAGTTTAAAAAAACGTGAGAGTGAGAGACGTATTATATGTTTGAATTAGAATTAATAAACTTAATTTTAAATAAAAGTGTGTTTATAAATTTAAATTTGATTGAAATTGAGTTTATAATAATATAATTTATGTTTAAAAATTTTTATCTCAAAAGTGAATTTGATAAAATAAATATTAAGAAAAAATAAATTTCAATTAATAAAATTGTTACTTTTACTCAAATTAATGTTTGAATAAAAAATTATGTTGAAATAGTATTAACTAACAAATACTTAAACATATTTTTTCTCTCTTCAAGAATTTTAAACTTAATGTTTATAGTTTTCAATGGGTTTCTAAACATACACGTAATATAATAATTGAGATGTAAGTTGTGAGAATGAAATCAGTGTAATAATTAAAATTATGTACGATAAATGTAAATAAGTAATAATGACAAAATAGAAAAGAAAATATTAAAAGGTAAAGCAAAATTCCTTTTATTAATAGTATTGGTTTTAACTAGTGCATCACAAAATTTTAACACAACACAGCTACACTCTAGCAACACAACAACGCGAAGTTAAAAATGGTAGATAAGAGAAGAGAGGGGGGAAAATAACAGAGCGCTACTCACTTGTCAGTGGTCAGAAAAGGAGGAAGGTAGGGAAGCAGGTATTTCCTTTCTCACATCAATTTCTTTTTATTTCCATCTTTTGTTCTATTCTTTTCGATTTTTAGCTTTCAGTTTTACCTGAACAATGATACCAAAACGCCTCCTTAGCCCTCGACCCATCTTTTCTATTCCCACCACTGTTCGTTCCTTCCACGTCTCTGCTTCTGCTTCAGTTGTTGATGTAGAATCCCAGTTAAGGTCTCTATGTGAGAAACCCAATCCTCAATTTTCCGAAGCTGTTTCTTTATTTCACCGTGCCGTTGATTCTGATTTAGTGCCGTCTGAGTTAACCTGCAACTTCCTCATTGACAACCTTCGGAAGGCAAGACTCTATGACTTGGTCTTGTCGGTTTATTGTAAAATGGTCACTGTGTGTGTTTTGCCGAGGTTTACTTCATTGAGTGGTTTGATTGAAAGTTTAGTGAAAACCCAGAAGCCAAAGTTTGCATTTGGGGTCCTGGGGTTGATGATAAAGCGGGGTTTTGGGGTTAATGTGTATAATGCGAATCTTGTGTTGAAGGGTTTTTGTCAAAATGGTGATTGTGAGAAGGCGATGGGTTTGTTTCGCGAGATGAGAAGGAATTGTGTGTTGCCGGATAGCTTTAGTTACAATACACTTATAAATGGACTCTGTAAAGCAAAGAAATTGGAAGAAGCGAGGGATTTGTTCGCGGCGATGAAGATTGGGGATTGCCGACCAAACTCGGTGACATATGGCGCTTTGATTGATGGTCTTTGTAAGAATGGGGCAGTTGATGAGGGTTTGGATTTGTTGGAGGAGATGGAGAAGGAGGGTTTGGATGCAGATGTAGTTGTGTATAGTGCTCTTATTAGTGGCTTTTGTAACAAAGGTGACATTGAGAGGAGCAAAGAACTCTTTAATGAGATGTTGAAAAAGAAAGTTACTCCGAATGTGGTTACTTATAGCTGTTTGATGCACGCTCTTTGCAAGAATGGGCAGTGGCAAGAAGCCTCAAATATGTTGAATGATATGACGACTCGTGGAATTCATCCTGATGTTGTTGCTTATACAGGTTTAGCTGATGGGCTTTGCAAAAATGGGAGGGCATCTGATGCAATGAAAGTGTTAGATTTGATGCTACAAAAGGGGGAAGAGCCAAATACTTTTACATATAATGTCATGATAAATGGACTTTGTAAGGAAGGTCGGGTAGATGACGCAATAAGGATTCTAGAAATGATGACAAAGAAGGGGAAGAAACCTGATGTGGTTACCTACAACACATTATTGAAGGGATTATGTGACGTTGAGAAAATTGATGAGGCAATGGACCTTTGGAAGCTGTTATTGAGCAACAAGTTCCATATGAAGCCTGATGTCTTCACATTTAATTTTCTAATTCAGGGACTTTGCAAGGAAGGACGTCTTGATGATGCCAAAAGGATCCATTCTACAATGGTTAAAAGGGGGTTCCTAGGTAGCATAGTAACTTATAATATTTTGATTGACGGTTATCTAAATGCAGGAAAACTTATTAAGGCATTGGAACTCTGGAAATATGCAGTAGACTTAGGATTTTCCCCCAACTCAATGACCTATAGTGTCATGATTAATGGTCTGTGCAAATTGCAGATGCTCAGTATTGCAAGAGGAATTTTTAATAAAAGAAGAGCTTCAGGGATTAGACCCACGGTAATTGATTACAATGCACTAATGGCATCTTTGTGCAGGGAAGGTAGTTTAGAGCAGGCTAGGAGCTTATTTCAAGAAATGAGAAATGTGAATCATAATCCTGATGTTGTCTCCTTTAATACAATAATTGATGGAACCCTCAAAGCTGGAGATATTAAATCTGCCAAGGAATTGCTATTGGAGATGCTTAACATGGATTTGGTCCCTGATGCAATTACCTTTTCTATATTAATAAACAGGTTCTCAAAACTTGGGCAGTTGGATGAGGCCAAGTTGCTCTATGAGAGAATGATCACTTGTGGTCATGTACCAGATGCTCTTGTATTCGATTCTTTGCTAAAGGTCTATAGTTTAATGGGAGAGACAGAAAAAATAATTTCCTTGCTTCATCAAATGGCTGATAAGGGTGTTGTTCTGGACTCAAAATTAACTTCTACCATCTTAAGTTGCCTTTGTCACATCTCAAAAGATCTTGATATAAAGAAGATTTTTCCGAAATTTTCGCAACATACATCGAAAAGGACAAGCATTACATGCAACGAGCTCTTGACGAAACTGAATAAGGTTCATCCAGAGCTTCAATTATTTGTTGCATGATAGTTTTTTGTTTTCAAGACGTGATGGCATGGTACTTTTAAGTAAGTTCTATATTGTCTTTCTTTAAATTAGTTATGTTCCATGCTTTATCTACTTTCCTTTCTCGGGTGAAATACCCAAAATTATCAAGATGGTTTGATTTCATTTCAGATTGCTGCATGTCTTACGTTAGGACACACTTGTTCAGTCTCTGATTTTGATTAGGTAAGACAGTTCTTGTCTGTTATATGCCTGCTTAAATCTGGGTTAGCCCTTGACTACATTGGTATATGAATGGTACATATTTCTGATATTCTTGGCGAGATGTTATCTCATATATGCATATAATATTATTGAAAGGTGTGATTCAGAGAAATTTTCCTGTCTTTGTTGGATGCACATATGAATGAATATATGCATATATATACTGAGAGTGGGAACTGTCAGCTTAAATACAGGCATACTCCATTGTATTTAACAAGCAATGATTTACAAGTCAAATTAATGTTTTGCTAGGACAGAGATTGGCAACCCAACATTCATGGAGTTTTGAGGTTATTGGCATGTCAACCAGTTGCCATCTTATGATAAAGAGAAGCAAGTATAAAATTCAACTTCATGGTATATAATGCCCCATATGAAACTCCGATTTGGCCATGGATGATAATGATAGAAAGTCTTCTTACAGGTTCGCCTCCAACTTGGCAACTGTTGTACTTGGTTTCTATATCATCACTTTTGTTTTGAAGAAATAGGAATCTTGTCTAAGATTAGTTATCCTGAATGCTTCTCTCTTCTCTCATTTTTTAGCAAAGGTAGATACGAGGTTGTATTAACTGGTCAAGAAATCCAATACACCACCCAAAACAAAAAAGGCCAGTTTGCTAACTAAAGCAGGACGAAACAAAATGGTTCCAAAACAGATAACTGAATGGGAATAAAACTAATTAGCTCCACCTTTTCTAAACCATGACAAAAGACCAATCCCTAGCAGTACTCCCTCCGTGTTCCATGACTTGGTTTATCTCTGGAATATACAGGCATTCATCCCAGTTCCATCTATGCTTAAGGTTGCTTTTCTGAGATGTTTCCCTGGATTCAAGTGAACATGTTTCCACGGATTCAGGTGACCTAGTACCAGAAGATTGGTGAACATGTTTTGATTTAGACCTAGCAAGTTATTTAAGTTTCAGCTTGAGTTTTGGCTATCCCTGCCTGACACACAAAACTTGCTTCACCCAGGCCCTTACTAACTTCCCATATGTTGGAGCTACCTCCCATAGTCTGAATTAAATCATCTCTGATAACAATTCCAGTGCCTCCAGCTTTGTTGTACAGCACATTAGTAGTTCCCAACTCTTTAAGAGAAGAGATTTGTTGGTTAGATAATAGATCCCTCCTTGACTGATTCCTTACTTTTAGTGGGTCAGGAACTTGACTAGTAGAGGATCCTGATTATGATGAGATTCCTAGATGTCAGTACTTTTACCAGATATTTGTTGAGCATCTGGTTCTTCAGTCTTGCCTTTGCTGGTGTTAAAATTCGTTAGAGATTATGTATTAGTAGTCTATTATGTGTTATTGGGATGAACTTATCTGTCTTGTACTACACGTGTACTATGCTTTGTACTGTGCTTTATTTTCAGTATAAATATAGAGCCTGGGAGACTAACAATATCAAGTTAGTCATTCCCATTCCAACACTTCTCTAACATGGTATCAAAAGCTAGGTTAGAGAAACCTATAGGCTAGGTGAAACCTAGAACACCTTCCTCTGCCAAATTCCCAAAAAAAAAAACTAGCCTTTCTAAATCAGAAAGAGCCGATCTACTCATTTCTAGGCTCCAAAATTTTTTTCGTCCACTGCTGAGGTCGTTTTCGGCCAATTCGAGGTGGTTAGGGCGTGGTTTCTCACGCCTGATGCGCTGACTAGCGGCCCAGCATGCCACATGCAAGTTTTCCGGCGACTAGGGGTGTCGCCGCTGGCCAGAAGGGTGAGACCAGGCGTGTCCAGGATGTGGCCGTGGTGGTCGTCCAGGTTTATGGTGGTTTTGGCCGGCCAGATGTGGTTTAGGTTCGACTTGGTGCTTTTTGTTGCGGTTTTTGTCGTTTTCTTTGAGACCCATTGCTGTTCTTGTGCCTTCTGAGTTGGTTTGACACTAGAGAGGTGTGGTTTGGTGGTTTCCAGCCTCTTTGGGTGTTAGGTGTTGGATTTTGGAGTTTTTGGTCTTGTTTTTGGTGCTTTTGGGAGCACCCGTCTTGCATATTTGTTGTGCTTGCTCTTCTGAGATTTGTTTGAGATGGCTAATGCTGATTCCGACTTGTGCTCCACTAGTTCTGGTACTAGTTCTAATAAATATGGGACTTCTCAGAAGCCTACGGTACTACCTGAAGCGATTTCTGCCTCCGTTCGAATTACAAATGATAAGTTTGATGGGAAACATTATGCTGAATGGCGTAAGACCATTCACATGTTTCTTATTGGGATGGAGAAAGAGGATCACTTGACTGATGACCCCCTAAGTCACGACATACACGAGACAAGTGGCTGTGGGAGGATAATCGGTTGTTTGGTATGATCAACAAAACCCTTGATACTTCTATCCGACATGTGGTCTCTCACTGCAATACAGTGAAGGAGTTGTGGGAGTACATGGAGTTCATTTGTTTTGGGAAAGCTAATCTCTCTCGTATTTATGAAGTCACACAGGAATGTCATCGACCAACTCAGAAAGAGAATTCTCTCCAAGCTTACTTCACTAAGTTTAAGCAGATATATGAAGAATTAAATGTTCTTCATCCTATTTCTGATGATGTTAAACAAATGCGCTTGCAGTGAGAGCAGTTATCAATTGTGAGTACTGTGCTTTCTATTGCTCCAGGACGTCTTGATTCATCTTCTCTTACGGCTTCTTCTTCCTCGAATCCTGCCCCGTCTGAGTTCAATTTTGATATATTGGTTGCTCTTCGGAAAGGTAAGCGTAGTTGTACTTATTCTATTTCTTCATTTGTCTCTTATGCTGGTTTGTCTACTTTTACTTAATCCTTTGTCACTTCTCGACTCTGTCACTGTTCCTACCACTGTTACTGAGGCCCTGTCTCATAAGGGGTGGCGTATGGCTATGTTGGATGAGATGCATGCTGTTGAACACAATCAGACATGGGATTTGGTTTCCCTACCTCCGAGTAAACAGGTGATTGGTTGTAAGTGGGTTTATATTGTGAAGGTTAACCCTGATGGTTCTATGGCTCGCTTAAAGGCTCGTTTGGTTGCTAAGGGTTATTGTTTAGGTTTTTGGCATTGATTATTCTAACGCCTTTTCTCCGGTTGCTAAACTTGCTTCTATTTGATTGTTTATCTCTCTTGTAGCTAGCCATCATTGGCATTTGCATCAGTTGGATGTGAAAAATGCCTTTCTTCATGGTGTCCTGTAAGAAGAAGTGTATATGGAGCAACCACCTGGATTTGTTGCTTAGGGGAAGAAAGGTAAGGTGTGTAGATTGAAGAAATCTTTGTATGGTCTAAAACAAGCCCCAAGGGCTTGGTTTGGGCGATTTAGTCAAGCTGTCTTATAGTTTGGACTTGTTTGGAGCAATTTTGATCACTCGGTCTTCTTTTAGTGCTCTCAAGGTGGTAATATCTTTCTTGTAGTATATGTAGATGACATTATTATTACTGGGAGTGATGAGATTGGAATTAGAAAACTAAAAGAGTTTCTCCAAACACAGTTTCAGACCAAAGATTTGGGTGCGTTAAATTACTTTTTGGGTATTGAAGTGAAGAGAAGTAAGAAAGGCATTTTCTTGACCTAGAGAAAGTATGTTCTTGATTTGCTTAAGGAAATAGGCTTGATTGGAGCTAAACCTGCTGAAACCCCTATGGTTCCTAATATCAAACTCTTAGCAGATGATGGGGTTGTTATCTTGGAGCCTGAGCGATATAGAAACTAGTGGGTAAGCTTAACTATCTCACTGTCACTTGTCTTGATATTGCTTTCTCTGTCAGTGTGGGTAGTCAGTTCATGTCATCTCCTCGAACCACCCATTGGGAAGCTGTTCTTCATATATTGAGATATTTGAAAGGGGCCTCGAGTCGTGGCATTTGGTATAGAAATCATGGACATACTACAGTGGAGGGCTTCTCTGATGCTGACTGGGCTGGATCCCCTGTGGATAGAAGTTCCACCTCTGGCTATTGTGTTCTTGTTGGAGGTAACCTTGTTTCTTGGAGAAGTAAGAAGCAAAGTGTTGTTGCTCGATCCAGTGCCAAATTAGAATATTGGGCAATGGCACAAGCTACATATGAGTTGGTATGGATACATCATCTCCTTGATGAGATTGGATTTATGAATGCAATGCTTATGAAGCTACGATGTGATAATCAAGCAGCCATTCATATTGCATCTAATCCTGTATTTCATGAAAGAACGAAGCATATTGAGGCTGATTGTCGTTTTGTGTGTGAGAAGATTCAACAGGGACTTCTTGTTACTGAACATGTGTGAATTGGAGAACAACTTGCAGAAATCCTTACCAAAGCACTCAATAAGCATAGAAGAGACTATATTTGTAACAAGCTGAGCATGATTAACATCTATGATCCAACTTGAGGAGGAGTGTTAGAGATTATGTATTAGTAGTCTAATAGGAGCTTGTATTACTGAGAAAGAACTATGGAGTCTAGCTCCTTACAATAGAGAAAATTCCTCTTGAATACGCTCAAAAATAGAAAATAAAGATAAAACACCTGCAAATCTTCGAGGGTCTGCTTTCTTCCTACTCAAAGGCCCCAATTCTTCACTCAAATGACTAGCTGCCTTCTCTCTTCCTCTACTTCCCTATTTATTCCCTCTACTAAGTGCCTATTCATTTGTCATATTCCCTTTAGTTAAATGCTAATTGCTGCCCTTCTTTATTCTCTCAACTCCCACTAATTGTAAATGCTCCTTGTTGCCCCCTTTTTACTCTCCACTCTCACTAGCTATAAATGCTCCTAGTTGTGCCCTCTTTACTCTCCACTCTCACTAGCTATAAATGCTCCTTACTGTCCCTCATTACTCTCTTTTTCCCTTCACTTTCCTTATTTCTTCTCTCATAGACTTTCATAATCTGTTCCCTTGACCCATTCACTAATGGTCCAACCTTGTCTCTCCTAGACCTTTTTGCATACACATGAGCTAGGGGCCTATCAATACCTCCTCCTTTGCCAGCCACCTTGTCCTCAAGTTGGAAATCAGGGAAGGCATTTTGGATTGCCACTGCATCCTCCCAAGTATTATCATGAGCAGGCAAGTTGGCCCATTTAACCAGCACTTCAGTGGTACCATCCAATAGCTTGTGCACTGCCACCACGTCTTCTAGTAACACTTGTAATTCCCATTCATCTGATAGAAATTCAAGGAGGTGTTGACAAGGATTACTAGCAGGCAATGCCCTCTTCAACTGGGACACATGGAATACTAGATGCACCCATGAGCTCTCAAGTAATCTCAACTTGTAGGCCATAGTTCCAACCTTTTCCAGTATTGTGAAATGACCATAAAACCACAGGCTCAATTTTTCATTGATTCTCTTGGCCAAGGATTTGTGTCTATAGGGAAGTGCCTTCAGAAACACCTTGTCCCCAACCTAGAATTCCACTTCCCACCTCCCTTTATCTGCATGATCCTTCATCCTTTATTGTGCCTTCAACAAGTTTTGTTGGAGCTCCTCCAAAATCCTATCCTACTCCACCAACAACTTATCCACCTCTTTCACAGCTGTGCTGTCCTTTGGAAATGTGTCAAGGGTCTCCAATTTTATATGTTTTGGTCGCTCCTAAATGACCCCCCACGGGGAAGCATGAAACTCCTCCAACAGCCTAGGAATCCGAGTTGATTTTGAGGGTAAGACCAACCTATTTTTGTACCACAAGCATCCGCAAGACACTATAATTGGGATGTGCTGAAGGGTCTCACACCACCTCCTGCAATGTGCTCTGCAATTGCTCATCCAACTGAATGTCCTTTGACAAGTCCACCAAGTCTTGATTCGTGATCATGGAGATGACCTTGTAGTCCATCACCCTTGACAAGGCATCTGATAGGTACTGATATTAATGAGGAAAATAAAATAGAGATACACTAGCCAAGAGCAAGTCCAGTACAACAGAAACAGAAATAAAATGCAGCAAACCAGATAGGAAAACTGAGAAAAAGAAATCAGAGAAGCAATGCTTTCTCTGCCCACAAAGGCATCAACCACCCCCAAAACAACCCAATGATACCTTCCCCCTTCCCCTATGCTCCTGCCATCATATCTAGGTTGCCTTGCATGATTCCAGCCTTCCTTCTCCAATAGCAGCCTGCCAAGTGTCCATTCGGTTAGGCTCCTCTCTTTCCTCTATAACTGATTCCACATTTACATTTCTGCCCCCAATTCCCTTCTTCCTTCTACTGTATACTGAGATTGGAGGCCCAACTATCAGGGCCCCATCAACACCCCCTTCCATGAGTCTTACCTTGTCCTCAAGGTGAAAATCTGGAAATGTAGACTAAATAAGTGTGAAATCTTCCCAAGTATTATCATGAGGAGGTAAATGGGCCCATATGATGAGGACTTCAGTGTCCCCATTCAACAGCCGGCGAACAGCCAACACCTTTTCAGGAATAACCTGTAATTCCCACTCCACAGTTAAGAAACTAGGGAGTTGTTGACTCGGGATACTTGCTGGTGGAGCTTGCTTCAGTTGAGAAACATGAAAAACAGGATGTACTCAGGAATAATCAGGCAGCTGCAGCCGATAAGCAACCTGTCCCACTCTGTCCAGCACCTTGAATGGACCATAAAACTTGTGACTCAACTTTTCATTAGCCTTTTTTGCCAATGAGCGAAGCTTGTAAGGCAGGGCTGTCACATACACCATGTCACCTTGCTGAAACTCTACTTCCCTTCTCCCTTTGTCAGCCTGGTCCTTCATTCGTTGTTGAGCCTTAATCAAATTCGTCTTTAATTCCTCCAAAATACTATCCCGCATCATCAGCAACTGATCAACTTCTTCTACCACAGTACTATCCTTGCGGAATGGAATAAGAGTAGGAGGGTCTTGGCCATAAAGGGCCTTGAAAGGGCTCGTTTTAATAGCAGCATTATAAGAGGAATTGAACCAGAATTTTGCCCACGCCAACCATTTCACCCATTTTTTTGGATGATCATTGGCAAAGCACCTTAAGTATGTTTCAACAGTACGGTTAGTTACCTCCGTTTGGCCATCGGTTTGCGGGTGATAAGCTGAGCTGAAACTTAGCTTAGTCCCCACCAACTTGAATAACTCCCTCCAAAACACACTGAGAAAGAGGCGGTCCCTGTCAGACACTATAGAACTAGGGAATCCATGCAGCCTTACTATCTCATTAACAAAGGCTACCGCAACTGTTTTAGAAGTATAAGGATGGCGCAGAGGAATAAAGTGAGCATACTTACTTAAGCGGTCCACCACCACCATAATGGAATCAACCTCCTTGGATTTAGGCAACCCACCAATGAAGTCCGTAGAGACGTCTTCCCATACGTGGGTGGGGATAGGCGAAGGCTGAAGTAATCCTACTGGCTTGAGAGCTTGGAACTTGCTCTGCTAGCAGGTGTTACAGCCAGCCACATACTGCTCCACATCCTGGCGCATGCCATGCCAATAAAAAACCAAGGCCAACCTCTTGTAAGTTTTGGTAACTCCCGAATGATCCCCCCAAGGAGAAGCATGGAACTCTTCCAGTAATAGAGGAATCCGGGCTGATTTAGAGGGCAACACCAATCTCCCCTTATACCACAAACACCTCTTTGACACCGCATATTGAGGATGGGATTTGGGATCCTTAACAACCTCAACAGCTTCAATTGATTATCCTTTGCAATTTCTTCAGCCAGAGCCACCAAGTCAGAATTGGTGATCATAGAAATAGCATGGTACTCCATAACTCGAGACAAGGCATCAGCAGCCCTATTCTCCGACCCTGATTTATACTGAATCTCAAAGTCGAATCCCAACAGCTTGGTGACCCACTTTAATTGTTCTCCCGCTAGCACCCGTTGTTCCAACAAGAACTTCAGACTTTTTTGGTCCGTTCTAATAATAAAATGATGTCCTAATAAGTATTGTCACCATTTTTGAACTGCGAACACTATGGCCATTAATTCCTGTTCATAAATTGATTTCACCTTGGACCTCTCCGAAAGTGCCTGGCTAATGAAAGCAAGAGGTCTCCCATGTTGCATAAGAACAACCCCAAAGCAATATCTTGATTGAAATGGAGTGTCAAAATCCGGCATTGCCAATGTGGGCAATCGCTCCATTGCCGCCTTAAGCTCCTCAAATGCCTTTTGTGCCTCTGCTGACCAAACAAAGTAGTTTTTCTTAGGAAGCATCGTCAGAGGCTTTGCAATAATACCATAATTCTGTACAAAGTGCCTGTAGTAACCGGTCAATCCCAAGAAACCCCTCAAACTCTTTATGTCCTTCGGAACTGGCCATTGTGTCATGGCAGCCACCTTTTGCGAGTCTGCTTGGATTCCTTCTGCAGTGATAATGTGCCCCAAATACTCCAACTGATTCACACCAAAACTGCACTTTTTTGTGATTAACTCATAACACATGATCTCGGAGTAATTGAAACACCACCCGCAAGTGAACCACGAGATGGTAGGTCCCGACTGTAAACTAGTATGTCATCGAAGAACACCAAAACACATTTCCGCAAATAGGGTCTAAAGACATCATTCATAAGAGCTTGAAATGTAGATGGGGCGTTGGTCAACCCAAAAGGCATTACTAGATACTCGTAATGGCCTTCATGCGTGCGAAAAGCTGTCTTGTGTATGTCTTCTTCTCTCATGCGGATTTGATGATACTCGGACTTCAAGTCCAGCTTGGAAAAAATTGCTGCCCCTCTTAATTCGTCCAACAACTCCTCAATAACTGGGATGGGGAACTTGTTGGGAACTGTTACGTTATTGAGGGCTCGATAATTCGTACATATCTGCCAACTTCTGTCCTTCTTCTTAACTAGAATCAGTGGGCTGGAGTACGGACTAACACTTGGCCTGATTAATCCTGCAACTAACATATCATGCACAAACTTCTCTATCTCCTCCTTGTGGCTATGTGGATGTCTATAAGGACGTATATGAGGAATCTGAGCACCCTCTTTTAGAACAATAGCATGATCGCAATCCCTCTTTGGTGGCAACATTGTAGACTCCTTAAATAAATCCTGATATTCCTGCAAAAGCTCCTTGATGCTCTCCGGTGCATTAGTCTCTTCGTCACATACCAAAGACATCATTCCCAATTCCACGTAAAATGCTTCAGCCTCATTACGCATTTCTTTAACCACAGCCCTCAAGGAAGCCATGGTTCTAGATAACGCTAGGTCACCTTTAATCTCCACTGTCTTCCCCTCTACCATAGCCTCAATTAGGTGCTCTCGAAAGTTCGCACTGATTTTACCCAAACTAGCTAGCCATTCATATCCCAAGATAACATCCCCCCTCCCCCCAAATCAAATAGAAAGAAGTCTTGTACCACCTGGATTGTGGGGAGCTGCAGCTCAACTTGCCTACAAACCCCTTGACTCTTTACTCTTTGGCCATTCCCTACCTCCACCAAATATCTCTTGGTGGCCTCCGATTGCAATTTCAAGTCTCTTAACTAAATCACGAGACAAGAAATTGTGAGAAGCTTCGGAGTCAACCAGAACAATCATCTTCCTCCCCCTGATGATTCCCCACAGTTTCAAAGACTGCTTGGACGACGTGATTCCAGCTACACTACTCATGTTCAATTGCAGCTCCACCGCAGCCTCCGTTTCTTCCCCTTCCTCACCTCCTGACTCCTTCGGTGCCTCCTCAACATCTTCCCCAAGGAGAATCACGTGCAACTGTTTATTTTTGCAGACGTGACCCGGAAAGAACCGCTCGTCACAGCAGAAACACAGCCCCCGCCGCCTTTTGTCTTGCTCTTCCGCTTCGGACAGCTGCCTGAACCCTATTCCGCTTCGCTGTTTTTGGATTTTTTAAGGAGAAGAAAATTAATCAAGAAAAGCGGCTAGGGGTTGAATCCCATTGTTTACCCTCTTATGCTACTGATTAACTCTTAATACAAGCAATAATCATGCATTTGAAGTTCCAATCAACAAAATTAGGCCAAGATCAATCCCTTGATTCAAAGCCCCTTTTTCCCAAATCACAACTCCTAATTCCTTGGGTAGTTATTGATTCAAGTCAAGCATTAATAACAGTGATTTCATGGAACACATAATTACGAAGATATATTCCTATATTCAATCATAATCATGCCAACCCAACTCAGTTCCAATATTAAAACTAATTTTCCAATTAGAAGAAATACCCACATTCAAACCAATAGTGATCAAATATTGATTAGCATTAAGCGAGGAGTAAAGTGTTCAAATACATGAAATTAACTTGTAAAGAAAGAGTCAAACAGATCGCATAAGAGTATTTACAATGTTCATCTGACCATAGCCATAAAGAATTTAGCTACTCATGATGAAAGAAGAGATGAGAAAAATCAAACTAATGGAAGAGGAAAAAGCCATTGATCCTTCAAAATCTTGTTCCCAAGCTTGAATAATCAATGGGGATGGAAGATGAAACCCTGTCCAAAAATCCCCAAAATAGAATTCCCCGTAATCTCCCCAAAAAACTCCCCGTCAAAAGTGTTTTCTGATTTTTATAAAGCTGGCTGAGTAACGGCCGTCGCCTCGCGATGGCCCGTGTCCAGGCAAAGCCCACTTTGGTCTTGAAGATCCTTCATTCATCAACTCGCCTCGCGATGGTTGTTCCTCGCCTTGTGATAGCACGCATGAAAGCTCGCCTCGCGATGGCAGTTCCTCGCCTAGCGATAGAACGTTCAAAGCAAAGAACAACTTCTTCCTTCTTCTTAGTTGAATCCAAACCTGTTTCATTAAAAAATTAGAAACTCATCAGCCAGTGAACTCCCAAACTAATCATGCTTAAAAACAATTAAAACTTATCTAATTTCTTCCAAATTTCTTTTAATTCTAAACCCACTTTGACATAAAAAAACTCACTTGTGCTAAAGATTCAACAGTTCCCCCTGGAGTGGGTATCGTGAAAGATGCGTCTGCTTGAGGAGCGAAAGTGGGTCTCGAACCAGACCTGCCTGAGATCTCCCCCGTGTGTAGCCCTCCTTGCAATTGGTCATGGGTTCTGGCCCATTTTCCTGCCAACGCTGGTTTGTTATAGTTGGGCCCAAATTGGCGAAATAGGTAACCCGTGGCCTAACCCAAAGCCTTATTTCGATCCTCCACCTTTTATACCACTTTCATCAGCACGTTCAAGTCCCCAGAATTGAGCAGCCTGACTTCCGCCTTCACCTCCTCCTTCAACCCATTCATGAAAGCTCCCCTCATGAACTCCTCATCGGCAAACCTCAAGGGAGCTGATAAGAGCTCGAATTGCTCCCTGTACTCAGCCACCGTTCCAACTTGCCTCAATCCCATTAACACCTCGTATGGATTCTCATAGGATGAGATTTGAAATCTTCCCAAGACTGCTTGCTTGAAAACAGTCCAGTAAACATGTCCCATCCTTGCTTCCCACCATTGCTACCAGTTCAATGCCCTGCCTTCCAAGCATACCACTGCTGTCGTGACCCTCTCCTCTTCCGGCACTTGATTAATTTCAAAATAACGCTTCGCCCTGTATATCCAGCCATGAGGATCCTCCCCCGTGAAGTATGGAACCTCCAACCTTCTCATCCTCTCCTCCCTTCTTGTTTCTTGGTTGCTGTTGACTCCTCTTCCTCCCCCATTACTGCCACCATCTTTCTCTTCTCTGTGCCCATTTGGCTGCCCCATAGCCTCCCCAATTTGCACCCTCACATTCTCCACAAGCTGCTCCATCTCCCTTCAAAAAGTCTCCTGGAACTCATGCCTGAGCCCTTCCACCTGACGTTCCAATGCCTCAAACTTGTTCTCCATTCTGGTTGATACCATACAGGCTCTCGAGGATCGGGAGCTCTGATACCAACTGATAGGTACTGATATTAATGAGGAAAATAAAACAGAGATACACTAGCCAAGAGCAAGTCCAAGATGCGAGAAACAAAAATAAAATGCAAAGAAACCGGATAGGAAAAGCGAGAAAAGAAATTAGAGAAGCAATGCTTTCTCGCCCACAAAGGCATCACCACCCCCAAAACAACCCAATGATACCTTCCCCTTCCCCCTTCCCCTATGCTCCCGCCATCATATCTACGTTGCCTTGCATGATTCCACCTTCCCTCTCCAATAGCAGCCTGCCAAGTGTCCATTCGGTTAGGCTCCTCTCTTTCCTCTATAACTGATTCTACATTTACATTTCTACCCCCAATTCCCTTCTTCCTTCTACTGTATACTGAGATTGGAGGCCCAACTATCGGGGGCCCATCAGCATCAACAACTCTGTTATCAACCCCAAGTTTATATTGTATTTCAAAATCAAACCCAAGTAACTTAGTGACCCATTTTAACTGCTCTCCAACTAGCACACGCTAGTCCAATAAAGATTTCAGGCTCTTTTGATTGGTCAGGATGATAAAATGGCTTCCCAATAAGTGTTGTCTCCATTTCTATACCGCAAACACAATAGTCATTAGCTCCCTCTCATAAACTGACTTAGCCTTATATCTTTCTGATAATGCTTGACTAATAAATGCCAAAGGTCTCCCTTGCTGCATCAAAACTGCTCCAATACCCACTCCTGAAGCATCAGTTTCTATCTCAAAGGGTAGATCAAAATTTGGCATAGCTAGTGTTGGCAATTGTACCGTTGCAGACTTCAACTCCTTAAAAGCTAGTTGCGCTTCATTAGACCCATTTGAAGTTATTCTTTAGCAACAATTTTGTCGAGTGTCGGGCTATGACTCCATAATTCTTGACAGAACGCCTATAATACCCTGTGAGGCCTAAGAATCCTCTTAAGCTCCTTATATCCTTTGAAATTGGCCACTATTTCATAGCAGCAATTTCATTGGGATCTGTTGTAATTCCTTGCGCCGAGATTATATGCCAAAGGGACTCCAGCTGAGGTACCCCAAAACTACATGTCTTGTAATTCACCCATAGAGTATTGTCTTTGAGCACTTGAAACACTCTCCTCAGGTGGCCCATGTGAACTGATAAGTCAACACTATATACAAGTATGTCATCGAAAAACACTAATACAAACTACAAAGGTATGGCCTGAAAACCTCATTCATCAAAGCTTGGAATGTGGAAGGAGCATTTGTGAGTCCAAAAGGCATCACTAGGTACTCGTAATGCCCCTCGTGTCCAGAATGCCGTTTTGTGTATGTCACTTTCTTCATCCTTATTTGGTGGTACCCTGATTTTAGATCCAATTTAGAGAATATGGCAGCCTCGCCTAATTCATCCAAAAGCTCCTCTATCGCCGGAATGGGAAACTTGTTGGGAATGGTTATGCCGTTGAGTGCTCGATAATCCACACAAAACCTCCTGCCATCCTTATTCTTAACTAAGATCAATGGGCTTGAATATGGGCTTATAGTAGGCCTAATCAACGTTGCTGCCAACATATCATGAACAAACTTCTCAATTTCTTCCTTGTGATTGTGGGTGAGTCTATATGGTCGGATATTTGGTATTTGGGCTCCCTCCCTTAGGACAATTGCATGATCACATCCCCTCTTTGGGGGAAGTACGATAAATTCCCTGAACAACTCTTTATACTCCAACAATTCTTTTATTTCTGCAGGTGTAGATGACTCATCCTGAAGCACCATACTCATCATTCTCAATTCTACATAGTATGCTTCCGCTTCATTTCTCATCTCCTTCATCACAGCCTTCAATGAAGCCACGATTCTTGAAAGTGTAGGATCCCCCTTGATGGCTACTATCTTCCCATTATCTTGCACTTCAATCAAATGTTGTCTAAGGTTAGCACTGAATTTCCCTAAACTTTACAACCAATCATACCCCAAAATCACATCAACCTCCACCAGATCAAATAAGAAAAAGTCCTGAACAACTTTCAAGTTAAGCAATTGCAACCCCACCCCCCGACACACCCCTTGACTTCCCAAACGTTGGCCGCTCCCAACTTCCACAAAGTAGCCTCTTGTAGCCTCTGTTGGAATTTTGAGTTCCTCAACAAGATTAGGGGACAAAAAATTGTGTGAAGCCCCTGAGTCCACCAAAACAATTAATCTCTTCCCTTTGATAGTACCCTATAACTTTAGTGAATTCTTGGAGGTCAATCCTGCAATACTACTCACATTCAGCTACAAGTTCAGTCCTTCTTCAGCTTCAGTTGCTGTGGCTAAGAGCTTCGACACCTCTTCTTCCTCCTCATCTTCACCCAATAGAATCACATGCAGTTGCTTATTGCGGTATACATGGCCAGGATGGTACTTTTCATCACATTGGAAACATAGCCCCCTCCTTCTCTTGTCATTCTCTTCTTCAGAAAGCCTTTTGAACGTGGAACCCCGTCTGTTGGCATTTGATGCAATGCTTTCTCTTGGACTGACCTGATTTCCCTTTGTTACTGAAGCCTTAGTTTCACTCCCATCGTTCCATATGATAGATCGCTGCCCAGACCACAAATTGGGCTCAACACCCCACCCGTTCTACCTGGGTTGTCTTGGGCCCCAGCCCATTTACTAGTCAACGCGGGCCTGTTGGGAATAGACCAACTTCTTAGGCAGAATACCCATAATTTCGACCCAATGCCCGATTTCTATCTTCCACCCTTTGAGCCATCGTCATCAAGGAATGAAGGTCCCCTGAGCTGAACAATCGCAACTTTGCTTTCACTTCATCTTTCAGTCCATTCATGAATGCTCCATGCATGAATTCCTCATCCGCGTAACTAAGTGGAGCAGACAAGAGCTCGAATTGCTATCGATACTCCATGATTGAACCTATCTGCCACAGTCCCATTGGGTTTTCCAACGAAGCGATATGAAACCTCCCCAGTAGTCTTTGTCAGAAAACTAGCCAAGTCACCGCCCCCATCCGTGGTTCCCACCACTGGTACCAATTCAACGCCCTTCCCTCCAAACACCCCACCGCCGTAGCAACCTTCTCCACTTCTAGGATTTGGTTGATCTCAAAGTACCGTTCAACATGGTACAAAAACCTGTGCGGATTGTCGCCTGTAAAATACGGCACCTCCACCCTTCGCATCCTCTCCTCCCTGCATATGGCTTTGAGATCGGTGACCTCTCCGTTTCTGTCCTAGTTGCCATGATTGCTTCCTTCTCCTAGAACCAGTTGCGCATTTTGAACGGCCATTGCAATCTGCTCTGTTATCGATTGCAACATCTCCTCGAACCTCCGGTCGATAGTTTCCTGGATCATTCCAGGAATTTCGTCCATCCTCCGTTCAACAGCATCCAAGCGGCTATCCATGTGAGTTGATACCATTCAGAGGCTCCCTAGGATCAAGAGCTCTGATACCAATTGATAGGAACTTGTATTACTGAGAAAGAAATATGGAGTCTAGCTCCTAACAATAGGGAAAATTCCTCTTGAATACACCCAAAAACAGAAAATAAAGATAGAACACTTGTAGATCTTCAAGGGTCTGCTTCCTCCCTCCCAAAGGCCCCAATTCTTCACTCACATGACTAGCTGCCTTCTCCCCTCCTCCAGTTCCCTATTTTTTCCCTCCACTTAGTGCCTATTTGTCATAACCCCCTTAGTAATGCTAATTGTTGCCCCTCTTTATTCTCTCAACTCCCACTAACTGTAAATGCTCCTTGCTGCCCTCTCTCTACTTTCCACTCCCACTAGCTATAAATTCTCCTAGCTGCCCCTTCTTTACTCTCCACTCTCACTAGTTATAAATGCTCCTTGTTGCCCCTCATTACTCTCTTTTTCCCTTCACTTTCCTCCTTTCTTCTCTCAATAGACTTTCATAATCTGTTTCCCTGGCCCATTTACTAATGGTCCAACCTTGTCTCTCCTAGACCTTCTCGCATACATGAGCTAGGGGCCTATCTATTTATATGTTATTGGACTGAGCTTATCTGTCTTGTATTACACGTGTACAATGCTTTGTACTGTGCTTTATTTTCAGTATAAATATAGAGCCTGGGAGACTAAATGTCAAGTTATTCATTCCCATTCCTACACTTCTCTAACAAAATTTAAACTCAAACTACTCACCTGCTGAGCTCTGTTAATCTCATCCTCTCATTTGGAAGTTACTGTTAAAGACGAACTCTCTTGCAAAGCTTAGTTATTAGGTGGAGGCTCATGAATGACTTTTATATCTTAACACAATCCCTCACCTCAAAACCACGGGTATAGATACAGGACACAAATATGACACGATTCGGATACATTAACACAGCAAACATTCGAAAAATAATTAAAAGACAGATGAAAAATATCTAAAAATATTTAAGTATCCGATACGATACGTATTGGATACTGGTACAACTACCATTTTGAAGTATCAGTGCTACATAGCCCTTCACGCAAGAAGCCTTTGGGCTTGAAGCATTATAATGCATAGGCCCACTTTACCTTGAGTTGAAATTTAATTTAATCTCGAAGAATGGAAGCGGTAAGGATCAAACTCATGATTAACTTGGTCATAGAGGTTCTAATACCATGCTAAAGAACAACTCTCTCTGAAGCTGATAAGTGGAGGCTCAGGACTGGTTTTTTATGTTAACAATTACCATGAGAATGAATATGAAAAATATTAATGGTATTTGTAGTTTTCGTTTTAGGCTTCATTTGAAATTCAGAATTGAAATTAGATTTTTGATTTATAATTTCAATTCTAATTATGTCAGAATTGTAATTAGTTCAGATTCATAAAATTTATGTTTAGATTACACGAAGAATCTGGAAACAAAATTGCAATTCTGGAATTTTATATTTTGGGTGTGATATCATCTATAATATTGTTTGAGATAACTTTAAACTTAAATAGATATAACTAACTAAATATTTTATTGTGGTGATTGTTGTAGAGGTAGAGGTGGTCTTGATGCCAACATTGTAATTGGGTGGTGGCGGCAGCGATGCCAACGCTGTAGTCAGGCGACACTGTTAGTGATGAGGATCATAGCAAAGGTGTCGGTGTTAGAGCTGGTGGTAGTAGTAGAGATGATGGCAGTGATGATAGTGACAAAGAGGATGGTCAAAGTATTGGGGCTTAAGCGGCCGAAGTTGTTACATAAAAAATAGCTGATGGTTGTGAAGTATGGGATATAGATTGTATCATCTTAATTCTTGCTTTATTTATTGGAATTAAAATTTTCAGGGTTTGGGTTCGGAATTGGGAAAGGTTATATTTAATTGTTTTCAATTCCATGGAATTCTTATGGGAGAGGTTTTATGATTAATGGCCCAATTCCTATTCTAATGTTGAATTTGGAGCACAATTCCAAGCACCAAATGTGCGTTAGAAGAAATATTGGGATTTCATTGATAGAAACTTAGAATCATTCTTTATAAAATTATGGTTCCCATTGTAACGTCAGGATTCATAATTGAGAGGACTTATAATTTGAATAACCTTAGCCTGGCATTAGGAGAAATGAAAAGGTCGTCTTTATCTTTATTCCTAAGAAAGGAGAATAATTCTTCGTCAGCTTTCCTCTAGCATGGGCTTCTTACTAGTTAATACTCAAAATCCTTTCCCGAACAAAGCAAATTTTAGGAATTTTAGTTTATTGGGTTTTTCTTTAGGATTTTCGATTTGTATTGGAATTACTGGTTTCTTATAACCAACTTCCCTTTTCTAGTAATACTGGGATAGATATCTATTAAGAACTCAGTTTTGATTAATGGTTAAATTATTGATAGTTATCTATTTACTTTTGTGTTTCTTCTATCCCGTCTGTCTTTCTCCTTTCCTCTTCCTGTTTCTAATTTTTTCCTTCCGTATCCAACATGTCATAATTTTGGATGAATCATAAGTTTAAAAGCATCAGAGAATCTTTTATGAAAAAAAGAAGCGTCAGATAATCTTTTATCCTGATTTTATTCTTATGGGGATTTAGATGTTGAGCCTGTCAATAATTTATAATTAATTTGTTCATTATCTTTCCGTAGCTGAAAGAATTTCGTAGAAGTATTTGTGCTCTCTCACATAATGAATATGCCTGTACTCTGTTATTTTCTTTCCTGAAGTGGCGATGGTTATGTTTATATCATGTGAACTTAATATGCTGCTTTGGTACCTATCTAATATAAGTTGTGTTAATTATAAAAGATGGGGCAGAAATAGTTCTTTTTGTACGTTTTTATGTCTCAAGAGATATAACTGATAAAATATGTCTGGTGTTTATGAGAATATATATAAAAAAAAAGGAGTTTTGTTAACGTGTTTTCTAGAGCACACATTCATAAACAGAAAATTTTGAATGAAAAATATAAATATTTATTATCATGAAAATTCAAAAAGTATTAATATTTTATTTTTTAATTAATTAATAATGACCTAAAAAAGAATAATAAGTAGTTACTAAGTAACCACTTATTGACTTAATTAACCACTTGAATTCCATTTTTTGTAATTTCGCTTTCTTCCTTGAAGGATAATGCCAGTTAACCTTAAGATTTTTCATTAAAGAATGGATGATAAATTGCTTTCTGGTTTGTGTCTTTGATATTTGCCGCATTTATTTTACTCTGCGTTTAAGATATCCTAGTAACTCTCAGGCACACTCTGTGTCAAGTTATTTGCTTCATGCAAGTATACTTTTCATTTCAATGGCTAAAGATTGTTGAATGTGATTTGCAAAGCAGAATTGTAGAGGACTAGATTACTTGTGCTGAAATCATTTTGTGCCAAAATCAAAGGATACAAAACAAATGAGCCTCTCCCACTAGGTGGGTTGGCTAGATAGATAAAATGGCATTGTTGTGCAGTATAAAACACTTTTGTCATATTGTATTAAGTTTGATAGGATAAGTTAGTATAATATATTATAATTTTATCAATTATTTAGTGTAAATATTGTATTGTATAAATTTATCTATTAAATCCCTCTTATACATTAAAATAATAGATAACGTAATCAAATCTTGAGGGTGAGATTATGTCTTATTAGATTTTGATATATAAGCTCTTATAAAGACTTTTTCATTTAATTCTAAACACCTTAATTTCTTTAACCTTTACGTATTAAGCTTTACACTATCATACATAATATTATCAGGTCTAATATTATCATTCGTACCAAATGACCGTATTAGTTTAGAAAATTCTTTTAGATTAAGGTCTTTTCAAATGCTTTTGCGTACCCTTCATTTGGCTCTAAGAGAAAATGGAGAGAAAGAAGATGGAGTAGGGAGAAAAGGGATGAATTATGCGGTTTTGACCCGTTTAGATACGGCGAGAACACAGGGCAGAGGGAAAACAAATGCAGTGGGACTCACAAGAAAGTTTTCTTTGCTCTCATGCGAAGAAAACTTGAGAAAAAGTTGATCTTACAAATTTACGACTTTCTCCTTCATCTCAAGCCTTTCTCGGTTAATAGCCCCTCTCCACACACTCCATTAATAATTTATAATTTTGATTTCTTAAGTTACCCTCACCTAAATACTTATCTTTTATTAAAGTCAAACTTTAGTTAAGTACATTAAAATTTGTCTATTCACACTCTAAAATATTAATTATTTTTATTTTTATTTATGTATTCAAACTCTTAGAATTATTTAAATTTTATTAATTTTCTTTTTCATGGTACATTGTTCACATAAAATCATAGCAACATACTGCTAATTTTTACTATTTGAAATATCATTAATAGGATAATGTGTTAAATTAGTAATCAAATTTTTTATAATAGAAAATATATTATATTAATCCTTTAGTTATCTTTTACGAAGTATACTTATTATCAAATTGTATTTTAATGAATAAAAGTTTTAAACATCCACTTTTATTCTTCCAATAAAATTTTATTTTTTTTATGAAGATTTATAGCACGATATTAAACATGACTTCTTTTGTTCTTGTGTAATATTCATGCTTTTACTCATAATTAACTAAAAAAAACACTCTTTACATATATTATTTTAGTCCTATTATTGGCAGTGGCAGAGCCACATGTGCCAAAGGGGGAGCATAGGCTCCTCCTAAAAAAAAAATAAGTATTACAAAAATTAAAGACTTTTAATGCACCCTAAAGAAAAAAAAAATTATCTCCTATACTTTCTCATTTCTTAATCAACCAAAGTTCTTATTTTTAAAGTTTGAGTTTATTGGGCTTTTTGACCATAATACCTTTAGTGACAAAATTATTTATCAAATTATCGTATTTTTGAAATTATATAATAAATTATCACATTTTTTGTCACGCTGACTTTTTTTATTTTTTTCAAGTGCCACATAGATAGTGCCAATATAGTTGGCATTATCCATGTGAAAACTCCATCCTAGATGGCGTTACTTATATGGAAACGCCAAATTTAAAGACGTTTCTTTCGTGGAAACGTCTAATGGTTTGACATTTCTATTCTACAACTTTTACTAACTCTCAATTTTTTTTAAAGTAAATACAAATAAGGTTATTCTCTTATTGTTTTACCAAATTTAACACTTGTTTGCTTTGTTGGAAATTTTATTTTTTTATGGCATAGAAACTCAGTCATACGAGAAACAAATTTATTTTATAATTTACTCGTAATCTGCATCTAAGTTAAAAATAAGTAGAAACAAATATAACTATGTTACAATAACATAGTATAAATTTGTGATCACCCAAAATCGGGGTCATAACTGATGCATGGACTAGATTACAAGCTTAGCAAGTCTATCAAAATCAACTAACTTTAGCAGTTCAAGCATTCCGATTCTATAGGAAATTTGATAGAGTTTCCCCTAAAAATTAGACATTCCCAAAAGTGCATCATCCTGTTTAATGAAACATATCCATATATATTTAGATCTTCAAATCAACACAGTATCTATAAGATGCATAACAGAAACATTTGTACATATACATACAGTCATCTCAGATTAAACAAATGTAATAAAAGTTAGATAAATTAATTCAAGTGTAACCCAATCATAATAGACAAGCAACAAAAGAAGTTGACCACATGAACAAATTTTGGGCTCACTAAAATAGAGAACAAAAAGCAAGTTAGTAATGACCATATCAATGAGAAGAACCAAGGTCAGAATGTGATGGTCTGTGAGGGGGACCATAAGAAGGTCCTGACTGTGATGAGTAAGGATATAGTGGGTAACCCATATATATGGTGAGTAAAGAAATGATAGTGTAAGAGTAAATATCAAATAATATGGTAGGTAAGTGTAAGTAGGTGGTGAGTAACCTATAAATGGTAAGTAACCTAAATATTCAGAGTATAATGATTTAGATGTTAATAAAGCAATATGATGGTGGACAACTTGTAAATGGTTGGTAACATGAATAGTTTTATTGAAATTTTTAGGTGTTATATTTATAATGATTTAGATAAATTAATAAAGC
This sequence comes from Ormosia emarginata, assembly GCA_029884605.1. Classification (NCBI taxonomy): domain Eukaryota; kingdom Viridiplantae; phylum Streptophyta; class Magnoliopsida; order Fabales; family Fabaceae; genus Ormosia; species Ormosia emarginata. The sequence continues at coordinate 2,036,788 of JAQQTP010000062.1, forward strand.
AATATGATATTAGTTGTAATTTTTTTAATAAGATATGCCTGCATGGATAAATTTCTTAGAAAAAAGTAATTTTTCAAGATGAATATTAAAATTATTCTCAATTAAAGTAATAAAAAATTGAGACAAACTTAATAGATCTTCCACAAATATTGGTTTAAGTTCTAAATTTCATATTATTATCCAAATAATTGAAATAATATCTAAAAAATATTAGTGTTCCCCTAACCTTCGAGACCTAGTTCTGCCGCAGATTGTTCGTATAAATTTTTTTCTTACAAAAATTATACAAACCATATCTCAAACATTCATTCCTCTCTCTCTCTCTCTCTAGTTTGGTCATGGAAATCATGGATTCTATTTGTCTTCGTGTGATACTCGTATTGACAAATTTTATGTCAATAATTTTTCCCAAATTGTTTTACAATGAGAATAAATCAAAATTTGGTTTGAAATGAGTTCATTTTAATTATACTTAAAAGTCATAGTCATAGTTTAGTGTTTTGATTAATTATTAGTGTAAATTTTTTTTTACAATTTTATCAAATCATGTATCGTTATATTATTAAAAGAGTTTACCTTATAAAATAATTATTATCATAATTAAATAAATTTGAAGATAATGTAATATTCAAAATGAATCAAAATTAAATCCTAAAAAAATTAATTTTTTACTAAATACAAAAATTTAAGTTTGACAAAGATTAATATACTTAATTAAAGCTTGCCTTTAACAAAATTAAAGTACTTAGGAAGTCAAAACTATAAATGGTTAGTGGATATTGTTGATAGAAGTCGGGGAGTATCAATAGTCACACCCATGAAACTTCTCCCGCAAGACGAACCTCCCTGAATCCTTGGGCAAATTTGCATGACTCATAAGCCCCACAATTCTGGCGTAGTGATGTGGTGCACATCCCCAAATTACAAACAAAGGCCTCAAGAAAATCACCATCCTCATTCTGAAAATTACCACCACAAGCTGCCCTACCTTGGTTATTTAGAACAAATCCATCAACGTTAACCTGGACCCAGCCAAAGGGTGGCAGAGACCAGGAAGTGTGAACGAGTCTCTGAGTCTGTGGGTGGGCACAGCAGCGGCCACAAGGTCCATAGCAGCAAGAACATTTCGGTAATCCCTCGCTAGGTTATAGCATTTATGGGGAAAAAGGGTCCAGTCCCCATAAGGAGCCATCCCGAGGTTCTCCTTAATATAGCAGTTGAGCCATTGTTGGCGAAATATTTGGAAGAACCGAGCATGGTTGGCAATATGAACCAAATGCTTCCACGTTTGCATGACAGGCTTGCAGTCTCGGAGGACATGGATAACAGTTTCCTCCGAGAACCCGCAAGCAGAACAAGAAAAGTCTGAAGTGAGATGTCCTTTTGTCCTTGCCTAATTACTAGTAAGGCTTCATTAGCTGTTAACCAAAGGAAGGAATGGAGTCCCTGGGGGGCTCTGATTCTCCTTATGTTATTTGAAAATACTTTGATCCAGTATTGTCAAAAAACACCTACCAATAAATTATAGTCTGAACGAACATTGAAGTTCCCATTTATGAAGCCAGGCAATTGAATCCATATATTCCCCTGCATCAAGGGACTCAAGGGAGGTTTAATAGAAGTGGAGACTTTCGAAGAAATTCAGAAGAATGACTTGTTTATTCCAGTTCTGCTCATGGCATCAATATCGAAGTTTAATTCTTTGATAGGCAGTGCTTACCGTACACTACAAGAAAAGTGTATTTTTGTCGCGAATATTTTGCACCAGATTTTTTCGGTGACACATTCACTATATTATTTGTTTTTTTAATTAAAAAAAGATATCAGTTGCAACATTATTAAATGAATAAAAATTTATTTTAAAGTAAAAAAATTTTAAAAAATATTAAAATATTTTTGTGGCGACACCACAAATTTAAAAGAAAGTTACAGATCTGAAAAAATTAAACACAAATAAATTTTTTGTAGTGAAAAAATCCATTGCAAATTTTAAAAAAAGCTACAGATTTGAAAAAAATTAAAAAAATTAAAAACTATCTCATTTATTTCCACATATATTTTTTTATAGATCTGAAATCTCCACCATTCACCAAGCCCGTTGCAGCCACCAAGGCCGGAAGACTTTACGTACGCCTTCCACTGCCAGTGCTGCGTCTCACTGCCGTTGCCGATGCTGCGTCTCGCCGCTGCTATGTCTCATCGTTGCTGCGTCTCACTACTGTTGTCGTTGTTGCGTCGAGTATTTGGAAGAATATGAGCTGACACATCATCATTCTCCAAACCGAAGAACGTCGTCGATCACCGACTGTTGTTGATGGTTTCCAAGGATAAGGCGGCAAAGATCTCAAAGGCTGGCAAACAAGACGCACTGGAAGCCGGTCAGTGTTTGTGTCTGTGTGTGTAGGTTTAAGGTTTTTGGTTAGGAAATTAGGTGATGCGATTGTAAGAAATTTTGCTCCTTTCACTTCATTTCTTTATTAGAAAATCGAAAACGTTACTGGGTGCCTCAAAAATCATGTTAGCTAATATCTTGAGAATGTGTTCTACTATGTTGAGGAATTGGTAAATAAGGCCCTGAATAATGTGGGGTTGGTGAATATCATTATTTAGTTGAAAGTTTTGCTTTTGGAATTGATATCTTTGTCTTAGGGCTTGCTTGGTTCAGCTGAAAATAGGCAGCTAGAAAATGGGGTAGTGAAAAGCTTGAATTTTTATTTTTTTTTAATTTTTTCCCCATAATTTACTTTTTAGTAGTTACAATCAAATGGGGGATAATTAAAAGTGGAGTGCAACATAGACGGTTTCACTCCAACCCCCTAATTTTTGGGCTCACCTTCATGGTATGGAATTGAGCTAAAGGTAGGTTTTCACCCATTTCCACCATCTACCAAGCATGCCATTAGATTTTGTGGTATTATTAGCTGTAGCTTTTATTTTGTCTGTGAGGCTTCCCTTCATCTCTTTTTTTTTTTTGGTAAATCCCTTCATATTAATTTTGTATATGGCCAAATTAGTATTTTAGGGTCCTCCACTTTTCTTATATGGGTCTGTACAGCTTTAATGGCTATCTCCTTAAGATCAAGATTGTTTTTTTTTTTTTATGTTTAACATTAAATATGGTATCAGAGTTTTTGTTTTGGGATTTTTGGATTTTGAACAATTGCTGACATAATTTTAAGTCAGAATGGTATTAAACTTTAACATTTATTCTAATATCTTGTTTATATTTTTTTTTATTCAGGGGATCTTGTAGGAAGCAAATGTCATTCCTTTTACTGCACTGATAGCTTGGTGAAGGGAATCAAAAAATCTTTCATTTATCAGAATTTCCTAGTAAGTTTTTGTGATCTACATATGCATAGTTATGTCATGAACTGAACTATAGTTTTGGACTATTTTGAAACTCTTGTTTATACTATGTAGTTCTTATAATTGAGTCAATATTACTTTTCTGTATACTGTTGAAAATTTAGTTTATTTTTGGTACTATTCTTTGTCATATATTTGATGCATGGGGTAAATTGTATTGGTGAGCGAAGCCTTAGTTTCCCGTTGGAGATTCAATATTAATGAGCACATGTACTTTTTGAAGGTACCGCTCATTATATTGAATCTTGAATTATCCAAGTTGGACAGTTTGGGAAAAAAACTTTTCCTTCACTTGATTATATTTACTCCTTAAATCTCATATCATATACTTGATGAAATTTTGTTGTGCAACATTTCCTTTTGTTCATTGGGTGTGTACTTGATCGTTGTTGATGTCACCACTTTCTAGTTGTGCACTTGGAGACCAATGGAAAATGCTGCCAATATTTTGTCAAGTATACAATGTGTGATTTTTGTGAGTATTATCAATCAAGTACTGAAAAAGTGTCTTCTCAAGTGGGATAAGGTCATACCATGTTAAGAGATATGAGGATTTTGGAAATAATAACTGTTTGGATTGAAATATTTTATACAGGTATAATTTTAAAATATACTAATTATTATTATAAAGTTAAGTTTGTTTTTGAATTTTTTTAGCCTGCTTTATTTGGGAGTAACATGAGAATTTGTATTATCTATTATGCAACATATGTTGTGCATTTTACATTTTATATTTTGATTTAAGTGTAAAATTATCATTGCAGAATATGGTAGTTTCAGAAAATCATAGGTGGATGTATAATAGGACTCATTCGGGTCGTAGAGGACTTACACAAGAATTTGTATATGGAGTTAAAGAGTTTGTGAATTATGCATGTCGATCTTCTCATTACTTAAGTGAAGGAACAATTAGGTGTCTATGTTTGAATTGTTATGGTGGGAAATTGTTGAAACCTGAGATTGTGAAACTTCACTTGTATAAAAAAGGATTCAAACTTAGCTATTGGTATTGGATAGATCATGGAGAAGAAGAGTCTGATCCAATTAGTATAGATATAAACTCTGGTGTGAACACTGTTAATAGTCTTACATTAGAAGAGGAATACATGGTTGATAGATATCAAAATATGGTTTGTGATGCAGCTGGAATAAACTTTGGGGATTTTAGGAGTCGTTTTCAACAGAGTGTTGAGGAGCCTCCACATCTAGAGGCTGAAGAGTTTTATGATCTATTAAATGCTTCAAGTCAGCCATTAAGGCTTGGCTGCAAAACTTATTCTGAATTATCTCTGACAGTTTGAATGTTAAGCCTCAAATCTGATTATAATGTAACACATGCATGCTTTGATTCATTTATGGAGATATTAAGAGAGGTTGCTCCACCAAGATCACGAATTCCTTTGAATTACTATAGAACAAAAAAATTGGTTGCTAAACTCGGGCTTGCTTCAAGAAAAATAGATTGTTGTGTAAATAGTTGTATGTTATACTATGCTAATGCCAAACAATGTAGGTTTTGTGGTACTGAAAGATACGAACTTCATAAAACCAATAATAGAAATAAGAATGAAGTTCTGGTGAAAAAAATGCATTATTTACCTCGTATTTCTAGGCTCAAGAGGTTGTATTCCTCTATGAGCTCATCTGCACACATGAGATGACATGTTAAAAATAATAGGAAGAAGGGGGAGATGTCTCACCCATCTGATGGTGAAGCACGAAAGCATTTTAATAGGACATATTCTGAATTTGCATATAATTCTAGAAATGTTAGGCTTGGTTTGTGTGTTGATGGTTTCACTTTCTACAATCAATCTGCTTCTCCTTATTCTTGTTGGCCTGTGATAGTCACTCTATATAATTTACCTCCAGAAATGTGTATGATTGACCCATACATGCTCCTAACATGCATTATTCTTGGTCCTTACAATCCCAAGAGCAAGATTGATATTTATTTACAACCATTAATTGATGAACTGAAAATTTTATGGGCGGGTGTTTTAACTTATGACGTGTCAAGCAAACAAAATTTTATGATGAAAGTTACATTGGTGTGGACAATAAATGATTTTCCTGCATATGGAATGTTGTCTGGATGGATGACTGCTAGTAAATTAGCATGTCCATATTGCATGGATCATACAAAGGCATTCACTTTGAAGCATGAGGGAAAAAAAATTATGGTTTTGCCATCGTTAATTCTTGCCTATTGATCACATGTTTAGAAGAAATAAAAATGCATTTAAGAAGAAAATTGTTGTAGTTAATTTGCCTCCACCAAGATTATCTAGACATGAATTAAGTGAGATTGTTAGTGTTTTTAGTAAAATTATTGAAATGTAGCCGTGCAAATAACATATGTATGGTGTTTATCATAATTGGACTAAGCAGAGCATATTTTGGGAGTTACCATACTGGAAAGATAATTTGATTAGGCATAATTTAGATGTCATGCATATTGAGAAAAATGTCTTTGATAATATATTCAACACTGTTATGGATGTTAAGGGAAAAACAAAGGATAATGTGAAGGCAAGAATGGACTTAAAAGAATATTACCGACGATAAGAATTGAAGCTTATTGATTTGCCAAATAGTAAGATCATGAAACCAAAGGCTAATTATACTTTTACAAAAGAGCAGAAGAAGATGTTTGTGAATAAGTGTAGGATTTTAAAATGCCAGATTGTTATGCTTCGAACTTGGCTAGATGTGTGGACATGAATCAATTACGATTATTTGGGATGAAGAGTCATGATTGTCACATGTTTATGGAGAGTTTGCTTCCAGTTGCTTTTTCTTTGTTGCCAGATCAAATTTGGAACCCATTGACTGAATTGAGTTAATTTTTTAGAGACTTGTGTTCAAAGACTTTGAGGGAAAAAGACATACTTCAAATGGAACAGAACATTCCGGTGATTTTGTGTAAATTGGAAAGGATATTTCCACATGATTTTTTTTATTCCATGGAACATTTACCAGTCCATTTACCCTATGAAGCAACAGTAGGGGGCCAGTTCAGTATAAATGGATGTATCCATTCGAGAGGTACTTAAACAAGATAAAGAAAACAGTCAAGAATAAAGCTTATGTTGAAAGTTCTATTTGTAAAGCTTATTTGATTCAAGAGATATTCATTTTACTTTAAACCTCATGTTAAGTCAATGAGAACTAGAGTTGGACAAAATGATGATACGGATAAAAATATGTCAATGAAATCGACTTTGTCAATTTTTAATCAACCCGGCCGAGGTTATGGAATATCAAAATAACAATGGCTAAATGATGCTGAGATGAAATTTGCGACATTACATATCTTGATAAATTGTGAAGAAGTTGAACCATACCTCAAGTAAGTAGTACTATTAATTTAATTTAAATTTCAAATGTATTGCTCACTAACAATCAAATAATACACTTTTAATTTTTCAATGTTTTTTTTACAATATTTCAACATTCCTAAGGAACATTCAAATGAAAGAATTAATGCAGATTTTATAGAGTGATTCAAAATTTATGTAAGTATTTAAACATTATTAAATCGACTTTCCCAATCAATATATAAGATTTAGATCGTTAACTTTAACTATATTTTTCTCTAGGTTCACAATCCACAAAATATGGTGAACAATTCTTACTTACATGATTTGGCATAGGTGCATAGTAGATGTGTGACATCTTGGGCAATGTATTTTGTCAATGGATATAAATTTCACACAGATGCTTGGTCATATAGGAAGAAAACAATCAATAGTGGCGTGTGTGTTAAAGGCTTAACTAATGGTGAAGATAAAAATGATTATTATGGAATACTAAAAGATGAGATTGAGTTAGAATATCCTGGGGAATAAAAAAAAAGTAGTTCTTTTTAAATGTGAATGGTTTGATCCTATGATTAATAGAGGAATAAGAGTTCACAAAGATTATAAGATTGTCGAGGTTCGACACACTAGACGATATGAGAGGTTTGATCCTTTTATCATTGCTTCCTCTGCGAGACAAGTGTATTACATTCCTTATCCTAGAAAGAAAAAAAATATGGTCCAATAGTGGGTGGTAATAAAAACAAAGGCAAAATGTCGAGTTGAAATTGAAAGTGTCTTAGAAATTGCATTCCAAGATGATACTATGATTCTTATGGATCCAATTGTTGATGTGGATCTCATTGACCGCTTGCAAGACACTAATAAGATTTTTGATGTAGTTGAAGATGTTGGTACTAGTAGACAACATGAAAATAAAATAGTTTTAATGACGAAGATAATGAAACATATTCCAATAATGAATATGAAACCCCTACAAAAAAACAGAAAAATTACGACAGTTTTAATACATTAGTTATCAAAAATTATCGTAATATGCAGTATAATACGTCAGTTACGCACCTGTCATATTTTACAAATAAAAAACGACAGTTAAATATATAAAACGGTGATTTTAACGGCCATTATTTTCATTTTAAATTTTAATTAAAATCTTTTAAAAAATTCTAAATTTTCACTCCCTCTTATTCCCTCAGATTCTCTCCCTCTCACTCTCTCACACTATCCCTCACACTCTCACCCTCTCTCTCTCGCGCTCTCTTTCACCCTCTCACTCTCGCTGCACCATTTGAAACCCAAAGCCGCAATTCCAGATCTGCACGACGCCCCGCTGGCAACACCACTGGTGTTTCTCTTTATCTCCTCTCCCCTCGTCTCTCTCATTCTCTGTTTCCTTCCCCATTCGAACCCTAGCCTTAAATCCCTAATGCCTCCCCAAATCGTCCCTTGCAGCACGTCATTACCGATAGCCACCTGGTCACGATGCCATTGCAGGTCCATAAGGCATAAATCATATGAGCTCACACCATCACAACGCCACCGCCAGCAGCCACGAAAAGCATTATTTTTTTTAATTTCTGGGTTCGTAGTTGTTCATTTACATTATTATTTTTTTCTTTTGGGTTCTTAGGTATTCATGTACATCATTGTTTATTTTTTTAAATTATTTCTGGAGAAGAATTTAAGAAAGAATGAAAAGAAATTTTATTAATACTTGCTATTATAGAGAAGACAGAATTTTCTTCACTCAAATTGTTATAGTGGAATTCATAACTTGTTTCCTCCATTTACTTTGAGTACGGGTACCTGTAATTTCCTGTTACCTTGCATTTTGCTGCCCGAGAAGGCCAAATTAACGTTTGCAACTACTTGTTAGAGGAATTGAAGCTCTATGTCGATTCAATTGACGACGATGGTATTCCTCTGCTTCTCATATATGATATACATTATTTATTTATATTTATAACTTACAATTAATGTATTTATTTAACTACACCTTCTCTGCTTATTTTTATCTGTTACTTTTCTTATTACCAAGTTGCTAACTTTTCCAATTTGCTATTAGACTTCAGGCGAGACAGCTCTCATTCATGCTACTCGTCAGGGACATACTACTATCGCTAAATATCTCATTGATCGCGGTGCCAATCCCACTATAGCTAGCAATTTAGGGGCTACGACCTTGCACCATTCTGCAAGGATAGGTCTCTTCTGACTTTTGATTGTTTCCCTTTTTCTTATCTATTTAGCTTTCTTCATGCTTTTGTAAGAAAATAAATTAGCTTGAAATCTGCTTTCGTGATTTCTTGTTTTGTTTCATTTTCTGATTTTGTTTTAATATGTGCTTTGTTGCAGGAGATACTGAGCTGCTCAAGCATTTGCTTTCCAGAGGAATTAATCCTGATTTAGAAAGTGATGCAGGGATGCCTTTGGTTTGGGCTGCTGGTCATGGCCAACAAGATGCTGTCAGTGTTCTATTAGAACACAGTGCAAATGTATGTTCACATTTATTTTGTTACTTTGTGTTGCTTTTTAATAATGTAGTTGGTTGGATGATTTGATGCTAAATAATGTTCTAAGGTACTCCCAACTACTTTGTCTTCATGATTTTTATTGATAAGAACCTTTCTTGTTTCTAAGGGAATTGTATAACCATTTAATTGGATCTGTGCAGTATCACTTATTGTTAGCATATTCTGTTCAGTTTTGTTTTTCAAAAAGTACTCTCTTTTTTTCTATGACATTGCTCCGAAGACTGTCGAAAATTTTCGTGCACTATGTACAAGTAATAAAAAAGTTTGATTTGCATGAAAAATTCCTTCAATCTTGACATTTGTTTATTAAACCCTTCCATTTTGGCTTTTTCCTTGCAAAACTTCCATGTACCATCACCGTTACTTATCCACCAAGTTCTTGGATATGTTTATGTATTCTGTTTCCATGAAATTGTGCATCAAAAAGTAGATTTTTAATTAAAAATTGTCTTCATAATCAACAAGTTATTGATTCTCCTCTCCCTTTTCTTTGAAAAATTTTATTCTATGTTCAGGAGAAAGGGGAGTCAGTTCAAATACTAGAAAATCACTGCACTACAAGGGTTCTTTCACCCTGATTGTTTTTCGGTAGTTCTATATATGTATTATGCTCATTTTTGTGGTTTAACATGGCTTTGCAATGGTCCCTCTTTTAGTCAGTTACCCTTGTTTATTCTGTAGGATACAGGGCTGATGGTCTCGAATGCTTTTCTTGTGATATAGTTTTAAGGTTATACATACTATGTTGTTCATCCTTATAACTTACTAATAAACCTCACGATATCCAAACTCCAAACCCATTTCCATTTTGTATGCATTGTTGTCATGTGGTTATGTGTAATAATGGATGGTTTTCATTTTGTAGGGTGGTGATTTTGTCAATCAAAATGGTATGTATTCAATTGATACATTCATTGCCTCCTATTATGAATTTTTTCTCCAGTTTTGAAGGTTGCAATTTGATCCCGTATATGTAGTCACTTTCTTTATGTTTTATCATTTGATCATTCAGTTGTCCGAGTTGCAAGCCTTGTTCTATTTTCATCTTTCCTGTGACAAAGGTATTTTCTTTTCTAAGTCAAGTTCTCGTCTAGTTAAATGTTGTTTTTATTTCTGCTCCTACTTTTCTTTGCTTGTGTTCCCACTGGGCAAAAGATAAAAAATCCAAACTTTATTATTTAATTCAGATATAAGTTAGGAATCTAGCTAACTACTAGCCTATCACATATTCTTCCTCTATTTCAATGACAAGTTTGCATCTATATGATTTTTTGTATGCTCTTCGACCATTAGTTCTGTATACTTGAATCAATGTTCATTTGGTTAGATTAGAGTGGATATCAATCTGTTTGATTCTTTGGTATGATATATAGTATGCGGCACAATTTTTATATTATATGTTTCAAGGAGAAGGAATAATCTCTGATATATATCTCAATTCTGCAGAAGTACATGATTGTGACTGGTATTAGCTGCAAATAATATAATCATATAGTTTAAGGGTAGATGTTTGAAGCATCCTTTTGCAAAGGTAATCATCTCTTGACCAATCTTTTACTGCTGTCTTAGAATATCAATAGTGATTGCTGTCTTGAGGGGAGAGAGTTAATCCAGTCTAGATATAAATAATGGAAGGGGGATAATGGTTAGTGTATTTGAGTTCTTGTACAAAATCTGTTTGATGAAAAATCTCAATGGTTTGATGAATTCTGCTCCACTGCACACTATTTGTTTAATAAAAAAAATTGAGACAGATTTGTGTTCGATGATGGAGCTATGTTTCTTGTTTTTCTTTGAGCACATGATCATCTAAATTTTTGGGTTTGTTTGTGAATATGCCTCACTTAAATCAGAATGTTCATGTTTTTTTTTCTTTTGTTCTATCAATCTTTTCCTTTTGGTTTGATTTGGATGGTTGACATGTTATATGAACTGTTGGTTATACCTTGAGCCCAATTTTGATCTTATTCAAAATCTTATGATTCAATTGCTTAATAGGATAAGTCATCCTATGTACTCTCAAGGAAGGACAATTTAATTCATCATTGGTCTTAGATTTTCTTTATCTGGCATACTGGAATATATTAACTTCTGGGTTGGTGTGGTGTTTGCTTAGAAACATGCCTGATATCATTTGTGGGTACTGCATCTTTTTTTTATCAATTTTAATTTATGTGAAGATGTAATCAAATGTTGGTTTGTATAATTGATTAGATCAATTTTTCTTTGGGAATATATATGAATCAGTTGCTTGATATGATGTCAAACCCATTCAATTGGCAACCAATAAGCTGACTATTTGCATCAAAATGTTGAGTGACGTGTTTGAAGTTTTTATTCTTATTATGGTTCAAAGTTGCTGATCTGATAACATGCCAAATTTTAGGTAGATTCTGTAGGTGTGCTTAAGAAAGAATGTGATCATGGTTTCTTTTAATATGTTGGAATGATGCTAACGGGTTTTTTCTTATGTGTTGGGTTGGTTATTTTTAGATGTTGACAGATGAAACTGCAAGGGTTCTTTGTACTAGTTGGGGTTGAAATTATTGAGTTACTTTTAGATTTTGAAATGTTGTTTTATTCTATCAAGTTAAGATTTGGATTAGCAGTTCTATGAAGTGTTTGAATCTGTCTGTATATTATTTAGTAAACAGGAATTAATCAGAGTTTGATATTTACTGCCATATTATAGTGCAAGCTGAACTCATTTCATTTTTTCCTTTGACTTTTGTAGCTTTATTAGTTGAAAATGGAAAGTTCCTCCTTTCTGCTAAGAGGACACAGAGAACAACTTACACAGAATATGTTATTTCCATGGATGCTGACAACATCTCTAGATCAAGTAACAGTTACATTGGAAAGCTACGGTGAGTTTAATACTTACAAGTGTTTGACTTCCTCAGATTATTCTATCTCTGTTTGACCATATACTCATCTATTAAAGAAACTTTTATTTTGTGTCTAAAAAAGAAACTGTTAAAACTACTATAATATAAGATTTAGACTAGAAGAGTGCATTCTAACTCCCAGAAGCCAGAAGTATAACAACAGAATTCATTCTAACTTTAAAAAAGATGTTGTAGAAGAAATTATGGTATATAAAAAATAAAATATTACTGTTTCTTTGGAAAATCCTCAAGCTAGTGGCACAACTGCTACTGGTATTCCAATTCTACCCAACTATGAAGCTGTCAGGCATGCTCAGGAGCTTGCTGTGAGGATAGGATTTCACCAAGATCCACAATTTGCTCCTCTAATAAACATGCTTATGGAGGAAGGAAAATGGTCAAAAGATACTGAAACAATAAAACTAAAGGTATCTTTATCTGTCCTTTCCCCCCTCTCCCACTCTCTAGTGACTTGCCTTTTCACTTTATTCTTTTCAGTTGTCTTATATGTGCTTTGCAGTTATTGTTTGATTCGTGCAGAGTAAATTTGGAGAAGCTCAAGCAAAGGAGCAGAAGGCCAAGCAAGCACAGTTGGCAAAGGCAAAAGCTGCTCCTAATATAAATATAAACTTAATAGAAATAAAAGAGAGTTGTAATTAAAGAAAAACCCAAGGACCAAATTCCAGAAATTGAGTGGTGGTAAGTTTATACTTACTTGGACTACTAGCTTCTAAATAAATATTGTGTTTGTGAAAGTGTAAGAACTAAGAATTGTGTTAAGGGTGTTATTTGAATGCCATAAATTTTTATAAGTAATTAAGAAAATTTTAGCAAGTATACTGTATATGCATTGGCAATGAATGAAGGTGGATCAATTCTGGGAGTTGACAATGGTGAGGCAGAGGTTTTGTTTGCTATTGATATGAAATTAGAATTTTAGAACATGAATTATGAATTATGGATTATGCTATTGAGCTGGGTTATCTGCCATTTTTTTGGGTTGGTTTTAGGTGAATTACGATAGTTTTAAATGGTCATTTTATGTTTTTTTTTGTTGGTTTTATGTAAATTACGACAGTTTTAACCATTGTAATTTATAATTTTTTTTTGTTGGATTTATGTAAATTACGGCATTTTTAACCGTCGTAATTTACATTTTCTGGTTAGTGTTATGTAAATTATGGTAGTTCTAGCCATCGTAATTTATATTTTTTGTTGGTATTATGTGGATTATGGCAGTTCTAACCACCGTTTTATGCAAAAATTAAACCGCCATTTTATACATGATAAATTGTGACGGTTGTCTTGGCAGTTAATGAGAAATCACTATATTATATCAAATGGTGAAGTTAATTACGTTAATTTTAGAAACTACCACTAACGTGAAAAATGGCAGTTAAAACTGCCGTAATTTGCAAAAAAAAAAACTACTGTAATTAACATTTTTTTTGTAGTGAACAAATAATGATGGGGACAATGTTTCCTCATAACTGTGGGTATAGAATTATATTAATATGTTGTAGTTACTAATTAATTATACATTATTGTGTTGTGTTTGAAATTATATTTATATTACATTTTAATTATTTGTGCAGATGTCATCGTCACGAGGAGATAAGGGAAAGGGGTAGGAGAAGGAGAAGCAACCCACTCGACATCTTAGAATCAATTTAGGGAGGCCACCTAGGAGGCAATAATCAAGATCATCTCCACCCCCAGCTACAATATCACCCACTACTGGTTTGCATCCAGCACCATCTTCTGAGTTCATTATGATGCCCACACCTGGATCCTAACTTCCGTCACATACTTCACATGCATTACATGGTACAACATCTACTTCTGAGTCACCGAGTACCCATGAGTCACCGAGTACATGTGAGTCACTGGTTACCCGTGATTCTACTGTTCGCAATGTTACCAAGTGGCTTCAATACTCAAGAGGGGGGTGAATTGAGTTTATAAAACAAGTTCACAATTCTTTTGCAAAACGCTTGATTATTGAATTTCGTTGAAGCTATTGACTATTTGAAATGAATGAATTGATAAGAACAATAGATATTGCTTAATAGTCAACCAAGAGAGAAGTAATTAAGTAAGAATATAAGCAATGCACAAATATAAAGAGAAGGGTTTAGAGAATCAAACACAATAATTTATCCTGGTTCAGCCCCCAATCCACTTATGACCTACGTCCAGTCCTCAAGCAACCACTCGAGATTTTCCACTATATTTTCAAGCTTCAATAGGTGCTTGACTACCTTTATAAACTTGAGCACTCAACTCCTTGGGATGCCTCACCCTTGAGCTTAAGTCTCTTCAAACAAAGGGATACCTCACCCTTTACAATTTGGAGGGATGCCTCACCCTCTCTTACAAAGCAATTAAGGTTGATGGAATGAAACTCTCACTAGAGTAAATGATACAAATTGAAGCTCTTAGAATGTTCTCAAAAGATGTCTCAAGTTTTTCACAAAAACAGAGCAATAAGTGGATTCAAAGATTGATTCTCGTTTTGATGTGATACTAAGATGTTTCAGGTTAAAGAAGAACCATCAGTGATGCCCCAACATCTGTATTTAAAGAGATATGCAGTTAAGGAGCTGTTGGGGGTGATTAAAGCCAAGCATTTAATGCGCCTAATATAGCCATTGGGCATGTCAGAACACTGGTAATCGATTACAGGGTTCTGGTAATCGATTATATGGCAGTTAGAACATGTTCTTGGCTTTCTGGATTTGTGGTAATCGATTACAAGACTTGTGTATTCGATTACACGCCCTCTGACTTGATGGTAATCGATTACAATATTGATGTAATCGATTACATGGATGTTCTGAACATGTTCTTGCCTTTCTGGGCATATGGTAATCGATTACCAACTGGTGTGTAATCGATTACATGCCCTTTGACTTTTTGGTAATCGATTACATGGATGATGTAATCAATTACAAGGCTTCTGTTTAGCTTGTAATCGATTACCAAACATGTGTAATAGATTACATTACACTTTAAACTCATTTTTCAAGCCTGAAAGAGGATTCATGTCATTCCTAATTTTAGAAAAGATAGATTTGAACAATATTGAACTTTGTTTGGCATGATCCAAGATTAAAGACAACTTATTTTTAGAAAGTGATCTTTGAAAAACATATTGATTAAAATCATATTTGAAAAACTATTTGAGATATATTGAGAGCATTTAACATTGATGTTCTAATGCCTATATCCAAATCTCTTGATTTCTTTCTTTGATCTTGGCTTTCTCTTTTGCTCTTGATCTTCATCTTTGGCTTTGTTATCATTAAAAACTAATTGACATGCTTCAAGATACATGCATTCACATTCTCTCCTTTTTTGATGATGACAAATCGAACATTGAAAGGAAGAGAAACAATGGCATATATATATATATATATATATATATATATATATATATATATATATGTATGTATGTATATTAGATATTTGAGCGTAACTCTTTCCCGTAATGTATGCACAATATAGGGTTAGGGATATATTCTTGTAAAAGCTTAAATCAAACTCCTCCATTCTTATACAAGTCGTCACTAATCTCTCCCCCGTTGGTATTATAAAAAACATATTACCATTTAGTCGAAATTTTGGCAGCATGTCTGCTGATTTTCATGATCTCCCAAAATTTTAAACAACAGAAAACCAATACAATCCAGGCAATCAGAGTATGAGAAGTTCATAACCAGTCAGAAAAGTATCCAAATGCATATTAGAATCAATAATCATATCAAGAGGATCTAATAAAATCAATAAACATATATTAAACATCAAAAGAACTAACTGATTTTATATAAATTGTTTTAATGTCATATATAACCAAATATTAGAGAAAAACAAAGAAAATATCATGGCAATAGTCCATGATCACTATCAGTCACCTCACTATCACTGTCCACGTCCGCAACAATGTCTCCAAGGTCTACATCATCATCTCCAGGTTCGAGATCGTCCTCGGAGCCAAGGAGTTCCTCATCATCAGCAGGGACTCCAGCGAGAGTGGCAGAGGGATCAATAAAAGATAGTGGAGCAGTTGGGGACCGGAGGTGGCAGGTGCAACAGCAGGTCTCTGTGAAGTGTGTCTGGGGCCCTCCAAGAAAGAGCGAATAGAAGCAAGCTCCTGATCGGAGTTGTCCATCCGCAGCTCAAGGTTATCCACCTTCTGCTTAATCCGGTCTATCCGGGTTTCCACCGTAGTTGCCAAACTCCGCATTTCCTGAAGTAGGAGATCCAATGTGGCTAGAGTTGGTGGAGCTGGTGCAGGCTGCTGGTCTTCATCCTCATCATCACTCTCGGGACCATGAGGGATATGCCCGTAGCTGCCATGGCCAGATAGTACCATCTCCCATAGACCTTGCTCAGCTGAAGCTTCTTCAGAGTGTGCAAACCAATTGATTGTGGGCCCTTGGAGCTGGTATCCTTAGTTTCCTTAGTCAAGGAGATGTGACAGTGTTCTAGGATAGCTATCACCAGCATGGCATAGGGGAGAGTAGAGTTCTTCTTCTTTTTCACATCCAGCATGTGCTGAATGATGTAGTTGGCCCAGTTAATTGGCCTGCCTGTGGTCATGGCCCACAAGACCACCACGTCATCTCGTAAGATTTGAGAGTAATTCCCGCCTCTGGGAATTAAGCCTCGAATAATCAGATAATGGAGTACCATGTTCTCCATTGTCAGGCCAGTTGCCGTTACTCTTTTGTTATTCCTCGGAAGCACGTAACCAGAGCGAAGCAGAGACATCAGAGCTCTCTTATACTCAAACTCAACTCCCCAAGCATTTTCATTGCCATAGAAACTTGTCCCAACATAGGTTAGATTGGTCAACTTACACAATTCTTCCCTAGAGATCTTAATCTGAATTTTCTTGACCTCAGAAATCAGACAGTGATCTTCATACCTCAAATTTGCATAGAACACACAAACCAGATTGGGGTATATAGCCTTCTAAATGCTGAAGAACCCAATCAATCCCATCCTTTCAATCAATTGAAAACTCTCCAGGGGTTCACTTGTGCGGAAGGATTATGTGAGATACCTGGGTGAGATTAGCTTTCTTAGTTGGAAGTTCTTCCAGAAAAGCTCAACCTTCTTGGTGGTGGAGAAATGCCTAGTGAGGTCCAGCCCAGAGATGTTATGTGGAGGAGCACTGGAGGATTCTCCAATAGTTACCCCTGTTCTTGCACGTTTGGCACATTGGGTTGGGTCGGCCATTGATGATTGGAGGTGTGTGGGTGAGTGTTTGGAGGTGTGAGACTCGTGGGGGGTGAAGGGGAGAAGAACGAAGGAGTGGGTGAAGTTTGGGTGGAAAAATGGGGTGGATTAGGATGAGATTTGATGGTTGGGTTATGTTAGGAGATGAATTTCGAGTGGAAGGGAGGTGAAATGAGAGGATTTGGTGAAGTATGGAGTGAGAATGATGGATTTTGGAGGAGAGGGCTTCATGGGAGCAGAGGAGAATAAGAGTTGGTTTTCAGAATGAGTGACTTTCATGTGTCAGAAAACCTTTTAAAACCCCTGTGTAATCGATTACATTAGTTGTGTATTCGATTATCAGCCTTCTGTTTGCCCTTGTAATCGATTACCATGCTTCTGTTTGCCTCTGTAATCGATTACAGTATCAGTGTAATTGATTACCATGCTTTTGGGAACCTTGTAATCAATTACATTATATATGTAATCGATTACCTGAGTTCTAGGTTCATTGTAATCGATTACCAGTGTGATGTAATCGATTACTTGCTTGACAGAACCTTTGTAATCGATTACAAAGGTCTTATAATCTTTTATCAGCCTACTAAAACTCAGATTTTGCATTTCAAATAGTTAAGGATCAATTTTAAACCTTTCAAATTAGTTCCAAAGCTTCTCAAATTAATTCCAAACATCATGCAAGCATATAATTCACACAAATTGTGATTCAAAACGCATAGTTATGCAAAATTGCTACTTTTATCAAGAATTACCCTTTTTGGATGGAGTTGTGAGGTTTTTGAGCTTCTTGGTGATCTTTGACATGAGGAGGCACCTGCAAAACAACTTAGGGGGAATCTCCGTCGCTCTAGTTAGTATTGGATTAAAAAATTCAGAAGTTATGCAGCAAGAAGTCATGATTATGCAGAAAAATGAGTGTTTATGCAGCAATTTAGCCTATGCATGATTGATCTAATATGTCAAGTTCATTTCTTATATAATAGAAAGCTTCTTTTGCCAAAGGTTTGGTGAAAATGTTAGCTAGTTGCTTAGTGGTTTCCACAAATTCAAGCATGTAATCACCCTTTTGAACATGGTCTCTTATAAAATGATGCCTCATTTCAATGTGCTTTGTTCTTGAGTGTAAAACGAGATTTTTAGACAAATTGATTGCACTAGTGTTATCACATTATGGGAATGTGATCCAGCTCAAAACCATAGTTTAGAAGTTGTTGCTTCATCCAAAAGATTTGAACACAACAATTCTAATGAAGCTTCAAGCAACATATACATTTTTCACTCAGCAAAGTCGGAATGTTGACAATGCCACACTATTTTGTTTCATAATTTGCTATGCCAAGAAACATACACTAAACATAATATCCGGCCTACTTCTATACAAGCAAGTCCAAGTAACAAGAAGGCATATCCACTAGTACTCATCCCTTGTTTGCTTGATTTCCAAGGAATCCATCATGGACATCTCAAACTCACTTTGCACAATATTGACAAATTCTTTATAAAGAGAGTCATTAGTAGCACTAAATATAATGTCATCAACATATATTTGAACAAAGAAAGTCATGCTTTTTATGAATGAAAATAACCAATTAGGCTTTTTCTAAAAGAAGCACCCTTATACCAAGCTCTAGGGTACCACAATCCTATTTGTGAAGTGCATATTACATATTTCATAATTTGTTTTACAATACTTATGTGTGATTCTTTAGGATTTGCTTGAAATCTAGCACACATGCATATACTAAACATAATATCCGGCCTACTTGCGGTAAGATAAAGGAGTGAGCCAATTATACCTCTATACTTAGTGATTTCTACCGATTTACCTCCTTCATCCTTGTCCAAGTAACAAGAAGTTCTCATTGGTGTAACCATTTGCTTGGCTCCTTCTATTCCAAACTTCTTGAGCAACTCTTTGCAATATTTGGATTGACTTATGAAAGTCTCATCCCTTGTTTACTTGATTTGAAGACCAAGGAAGAAGTTGAGCTCACCCATCATGGACATCTCAAACTCACTTTGCACAATATTGACAAATTCTTTACAAAGAGAGTCATTAGTAGCACTAAATATAATGTCATCAACATATATTTGAACAAGTAGAATGTCATGCTTTTTATGTTTGATGAAAATGGTAGTGTCAACCTTTCCTCTAGAGAATCCTTTTTCTAAAATAAATTGCTCAACCTTTCATACCAAGCTCTAGGAGCTTATTTCAAGCCATACGATGCGTTTTTAAGTTTAAAAACATGGTTGGGTAGTTCAAAGTTTTCAAAACCGGGAGGTTGATCCACATACACTTCATCTTGGATAAAACCATTTAAAAAGGCACTTTTGACATCCATTTGAAAAAGTTTAAAATCCATGATGCAAGCATATGCAAGTAACATTCTAATAGCTTCTAGTCTAGCTACAGGAGCATATGTTTCTTCATAATCTATACCTTTTTCTTGATTATAACCCTTAGTTACAAGCCTAGCTTTGTTTCTTATTATTAAGTCTGTTTCATCAAGTTTGTTCTTAAAAACCCATTTGATGCCAATTATGAGATGATCATTGGGCCTTGGAACTAATTTCCAAACTTGATTCCTCTCAAATTGGTTTAGTTCATCTTGCATGGCCAAGATCCAATGTTCATCATTAATGGCCTCATTTATATTTTTAGGTTCAACTTGAGAAACAAAAGTCATATGATTATATACATCTCTAAGAAAGTTACGAGTGATTACCCCTTTTGATACATCATCTATGTGATTCGTCTCGTCAACCAATCCACTAAAAACTTGGCACACATAAATATGAAAGCTCCGAAATTTTAACTTTGTCAAGAAGATGATATCTTGATATTCTCCATCCTTGAGAAGATTCTTGATTTGAGAGTCCTCTTGTCTTGGGGAATCATATGGGCTTTCTTCTTGCTTCATGACTTCTTTTTCTTAATTTTCTAGATGAGTTCTTACAAGAATTTCTGCAACATCATCAACAAGCTTCTTTCTCGGCTCATTTGGGTTAGTTTCATCAAATGCAACATATATGGATTCTTCTATGGTCATAGTTCATTTGTTATAAACTCTAACGGCCTTACTATTATGATAAAATCATTAGTTTTAATCCTTTAAGGATTTGTTTCTTCAAAAACCATTATAGAAAATTTCTTCTTAACTTGTATTGCTCTTTTTGATTGAAAAAGGTTTGGAATCAAGTTTTAGAAATCATGATTACCTATAGTGGCATTTGACCAAATTTCGTAAAACCCTTTTCATTTGATTTCTAAAATGTCTTTCATCTTTCAAATCATATCAAAGATATATTGTCTAAGTTCATTAAATCATATTAGAAAATAGTTAGCAAGAATCAATTTAATCCTTTAGGCATTTTGGCCCAAAATACTAAGTCTTTACCATTTGATTTCTAAATGCAATTTTCAAATCAATTTGAAACTTTCTTGATTCTCCTAGGTTAATTAAGCACTTTTTAAGAAAAGTCCTCCACATTTGTCATTGCCGTGAGCTATTGGACTTTTGGAAAAGTCATGCAAATTTAAACATGTTATTCACATCCTATTTAAACACATGCATTATACTTTGCTAAAAAAGCTACTAACATAAAAATATCTTGCATACACACCAAGCGAATGCTTCACACCTCCTAGTGGTTCGGTTTTCACCTTTCAAAAATACTTTTTAAAGCTTATAGACATGCAATCAAAAGCTTAGACATGCAAAATTATTACAATCACCAAACAAATAAGCTACTAACAAATACCACATAAACTAAGCAAACATAAAAATTAACACATACACACCAAACAACCTATATTTCAAACATTACAAAATTCCATCTTCTTAAGCACCAAGGGATGATAAGAATTGTCTTCCTCTTACCTTAAATGAAGACAAATGATATGCTTTCACACCTCCTAGGGCGGTTTTTTCAAAAATATAGAAATCTCAAACAAAATTTACATGTTACTAACCATGAAAAAGAAGCTGAACCATGGAGAAATCATGGCTTAGAACTTTGAAAAAGAAGAGAAAAGAAAAGCATGATATTTCACCTTCTAGGTAAAACTTTCAAGGTTGGTTTCAAGCTTAAATGGAAGATTTTTATTTTTATTAAAATTTAATTAAAAAATATTAATATATTATAATAAATTAATAATTATAATTATGATAATAATATATAATTGAAATCAAAGGTTAGGATTAAATCTTGATGAACAAGCTTGATTTCTATTGGTTCTCCTTGATGACTCACATGAGTCACACAACTCATTTAATTTCTCTGCTTGTTGCTCGGAAAGATAACGGTGATTAATTAAGCTACCGATCAAACCCGACCGCAAAATATTTTTAACTAAAATACTTGACTAATAAAATAATATTATAATAATTAAAATTATTTTATTTGTGATTAAATCCTAAAAATTAAAAGACCGGGTTAAGTAAGATCCCCAATTCTAAATAATAAAATAAGATTTTCCCGGAAAAATATTATTTTCCCGCCTCGAGCAAATCACACAAAAAGTCCATATAAAATCAGACAAAATCGGACATTAAATCAAGAAGAAAACAGACGTTCGGGACATAAAATAAGACGTAAATTTTATCATTTTTTTCAGCCAAGAAGAAAACAATTAAAAGAAGAAAAAGCAAGATGCGTTCGGGACATTTTTTCCACAACGTAGGTAATCGTCCAAAACGTTCAAATAAAATATCCAGTAGTATTACATAGCTGTATATCTTCGAGAAAAATTAAAACAAGAGTTCAGAAAAAATTTTATTTTATCGTCTCAAGAAATTACGTAAAACGATCAAATAAAATTTGAGCAAGATTATCGTAATTGTTTTCATACAGTAAATCGAGAACGAAGAAAATTTACTATGTATTCACACAAAATAACCAAGAAATATTCCCTCATCAGATTTTGCATCAAACGTCTCCAAGTTATCCTTTCCATTATTTAAAACAAAACATTTGCATTCAAAAACATTAAAATGTGAGACATTTGGTTTCCTTCCTTTGTATAATTCATAGGGAGTTTTCTTTAAAATTAGCCTTATTAGAGCTCTATTCATAACATAACAAGCGGTGTTAACCGCATCTGCCCAAAAATACTTAGGAAGGTTGGCCTCATTGAGCATAGTTCTTGCCATTTCTTCTAAAGATCGATTTTTTCTTTCTACAACACCATTTTGTTGTGGTGTTCTAGGGGCTGAAAAATTATGCTCAATGCCATGTTCATCACAAAAAGTTTCAAATTCATGGTTTTCAAATTCACCACCATGATCACTTTTTATAGATGCAATACAAAAACTTTTTTCGTTTTGGATAACTTTAGCAAGTTTTTTGAATGATTGAAAAACATCATTTTTGTGAGACAAGAATAATGTCCATGTAAACCTAGAGAAATCATCCACAATCACAAAGACATAGTAATTCCCTCCAAAGCTCATAGTTCTAGAGAGACCAAAAAGATCTATGTGCAAAAGTTGTAGAGGTCTAGAAGTTGAAATCACATTTTTAGCTTTAAAAGAGACCTTTACTTGTTTTCCCTTTTAACATGCATCACAAAGTTTATCTTTTTCAAATTTGACCTTTGGAAGACCAATTACTAGTTCTTTAGAAATTAATTTATTTAAGTGATCCATGTGAATATGAGCAATTCTTCTATGCCATAACCATAAATCATTTTCTTTAGTCATAAAACATTTAACATCATTTGGGGAAATGTCATCAAGACTAATCATATATATGTTATTGACCCTATGACCAACAAACTTAACATGCTTATCATCATTTCATTCAATTATGCAACAATTAGAATCAAATATTACTCTATTCCCCTTATCATATAATTGACTAATGCTAAGCAAGTTATATTTGAGTCCTTCAACAAGTAAAACATTATCAATGGGTGAGGAAGGGATCTTATCAACTTTACCAACTCCAAGAATCTTTCCTTTGTTATTGTCTCCATAAGTCACATGACCACTCTTCTTGGGTACAATGAAGGAAAACTTGGAGTCATCACCGGTCATGTGCTTGGAGCATCCACTATCAAGATACCAATTTGAGCTTTTAGACTTCAAGCACACCTACAACACACATTCAAGTTTTAACATTTGGTCCCCAAATTTTCTTGGGTCCTTGTGTGTTAGAAATAGACACGGTGCCCTTAGGAACTCAAACCATTTTAGTTCCTACTTTGGTGTTTCTTTTCTTTCTAGTATTACATATAGAAGCACTGTGTCCTTTCTTTCCACAATGAAAGCATTTGATAAAAGGGGTACTTGATGTTCTAGATGGAACAAAGAAATTATTGTAGGATTTTTTATGGTTATTTGAATTATATCCCAAACCGGCTTTTTGAAAAACACACCTTTGTTTCCCTAGTAACATATTCAAATTATCCTTTCCTAAGGTAAATTTTGCAAGAGTATTTTTCAAGTCCTCAATTTCATTTTCAAGTGCTTTACATGAAGAACAAGTTAAGGGTGTGGGTGCATTATCATGTGAAGAACAAATCATGTATGATGAGTTAGCATTAATAAGTCCAAGAGTCTCATTTTCAATTTTAAGTTCTTCAATCTCTTTGGTTAAAATAGAGATTTTGTTAGTCATTAAGGAGATTGTTTTGTTGGAAGTTAAAACCATTTTAGTGAGTCTCATGGATTCATCATACAATTCTTGAAAGGCATCTTGCAATTCACTATATGAAGGAGAAAGTTTCAAGATTAGTAGAGGTTACCTCAGTTTCACTTTCTTCTTCTTCTTCTTCTCCATTTGTCATAAGGCAAAGATGGGCTTCCTCATCCTCCGAATCATCAGTGGAATCCATATCATTATCCTCTCACGCAATGTATGCTCTTCTTCCTTTTCGTTCCTTGAAAGGCTTCTTTTTAAATTTCTCCATCTTCTTTTGATAAACCGGACATTCCATCTTCATGTGCCCTGGTTTTCCACATTCATAGCAAGTTGGAGTAGATGAAGTTCTTTCTCCCTTGTGAAATGACTTCTTATGAGGAAAACAAGGTCTTCTTTGATTTCCTTTCTTCTTGAGAAATCTTCCAAACTTCTTCACAAGGAGGCTGAAATTTTCTTCATTTATCTCAATATTGTCAAGATCATTTCCTTCATCTTCATCTTCATCTTCAATTGAGGAAGAAGTGGCTTTGAAAGCAATTCCCTTTTTCTTCTTATCTTGCTCCTCATTTTGATTTAGTCGATTTAGCTCCAACTCATGCTCTTAAAGCTTTCCAAAGAGGGTGGCTAAGGTCATTGTGGCAAGATTTCTTGACTCCGATATAGCCGTCACTTTGGGTTGCCAACTCCTACTCAAGCATCTCAAAACTTTGTTAATAAGATCTTCATTGGCAAAGGTTTTTCCTAATGAAGCAAAATGATTAACTATATGAGTAAAATATTTTTGTATTTCTTGAATGCTTTCCCCTTAGTTCATTCTAAACAATTCATATTCATGGGTGAGTGTATTTATTCTAGATCTTTTTACCTCACTTGTACCTTCATGGGTTACTTGCAATTTGACACCCTAAAGAATTCATCATACCCTAAAGAGGTAATAATGATATTCTTGGCTCTCAAGTTGTATTGAACCTTTTTCTTGTCATCATCGGTCCATTCATTTCTTGATGTATTTGTTCTAACACCATCAACTAGACGTGTGGAGATAAAAGGACCATTTTCAACGGCATTCCACACATCAATATTAATAGCTTCAATAAAAATCTTCATCCTTTCTTTCCAATATGCATAACCATCCCTATTGAAAAAGGGAGACCTATTTATAGAAGAACCTTCATTAGAAAAACCATTTGAAGCATCTTTACTCTTGAAATGGCTAAGCTCTTTATACAAGAGTCTAGCTCTGATACCACTTGTTACCAAGTGGCTTCAATACTCAAGAGGGGGTGAATTGAGTTTATAAAACAAGTTCACAATTCTTTCGCAAAACACTTGACTATTGAATTTTGTTGAAGCTATTGGCTATTTGAAATGAATGAATTGATAAGAACAATAGATATTGCTTAATAGTCAACTAAGAGAGAAGTAATCAAGTAAGAATATAAGTAATGCACAAATATAAAGAGAAAGGTTTAGAGAATTAAACACAATAGTTTATCCTAGTTCGGCCACCAATCCATTTGTGACCTACGTCAAGTCCTCAAGCAACTGCTCGAGATTTTTCACTATATTTTCAAGCTTCAATAGGTGCTTGACTACCTTTACAAACTTGAGCACTCAACTCCTTGGGATGCCTCACCCTTGAGCTTGAGTCTCTTCAAACAATGTGATGTCTCACCCTTTACAATTTGGAGGGATACCTCACCCTCTCTTACAAAGCAATTAAGGTTAATGGAATGAAACTCTCACTAGAGTAAAGGATACAAATTGAAGCTCTTAGAATATTCTCAAAAGTTGTCTTAAGTTTTTCACAAAAACAAAGTAAGAAATGGATTCAAAGATTGATTCTCGTTTTGATGTGATACTAAGATGTTTCAAGTTAAAGAACAACCATCAATGATGCCCCAACATCTGTATTTAAAGAGATATGAAGTTAAGGAGCCATTGGGGGTGATTAAAGCCAAGTATTTAATGCACCTAATATAGTTGTTGGGCATGTCAGAACACTGGTAATCGATTACAGGGTTCTGGTAATCGATTACATGGCAGTTAGAACGAGTTCTTGGCTTTCTGGGTTTGTGGTAATTGATTACAAGACTTGTGTATTCGATTACACGCCCTCTGACTTGATGGTAATCGATTACAATATTGATGTAATCGATTACATGGCTGTTCTGAACATGTTCTTGCCTTTCTGGGCATATGGTAATCGATTACCAACCAAGTGGTGTGTAATCGATTACATGCCCTCTGACTTTTTGGTAATCGATTACATGGATGATGTAATCGATTACAAGGCTTCTGTTTAGCTTGTAATCGATTACCAAACATGTATGATCGATTACATTACACTTTAAACTCATTTTTCAAGCCTGAAAGAGGATTCATGTCATTCTTAACTTTAGAAAACATGAATTTGAACAATATTGAACTTTGTTTGACATGATCAAGATTATAGACAACCTCTTTTTAGAAAGTGATCTTTGAAAAACATATTGATTAAAATCATATTTGAAAAACCATTTGAGATATCTTGAGAGCATTTAACATTGATGTTCTAATGCCTATATCTAAACCTCTTGATTTCTTTCTTTGATCTTGGTTTTCTCTTTTGCTCTTGATCTTCATCTTTGGCTTTGTTATCATAAAAAACAAATTGACATGCTTCAAGACACATGCATCCACACACAATTCTTCTACACCATTTGTTACCAATGATGAAGCAACAAATCAAAGAAACAAGACATTTGTTGAGCCAGATGGTGATTTTGGATATGTATACAACTATTTGTTATTCATTTGTAGTCATGCACATTCAAATTTTTTGTTGAGAATATTTACTTGATTTTTTAAATTGTATCATAGGTTTCTGCCATCTAAACATGTTGTTGATGCCATTACTAAGGTTATACGATCTATGGATAATCATCCTTGGATATATTGGGGGAAAATACCCAAGGATACTAGAGAAATGCGGTTTTGAGAGTTTCAAGTATGTATCATTTTTCATTTGTTTAATTATGTTTTTTTGTTTTGTAATAATGCAATTTTTTTAACTTTAACTTTATTTACATTATATTTTTGAAGGGTTATGTTTCGTGGATGCCTCAACATCATAACCACATGCGGAAGGCATATAATAGTTGTAGTTCGAAGAGATTATCAAGTTTGCAACTTAAATGAAAGACCTTTTTGGATTGAAAAAGGCATATAGGAAGACCTATGTAGGTATTGGGCTAGAAGTGTGTATAAGGAGAAATGTCAACAAGCAAAGATGAATCGTGCTTCTGACACTGGTGGATGCTTGCACACTGGTGGTTACATTTCTACAAGCACCCATGCGCAGAAATTGGTAACCGTCATTGTCAATTGTTTAGTAGTGTGTTTTATTATTTTGTTATTAACTTATTTTATCATTATTACAGGCTAAGGCTTTGGGTAGAAAACCCACAATTGATGAGACCTTTCGTCAGGTTCATTTGAAGAAAGCTAAGAATGGGTTTCTACAAAAGCTAAGAATGGATATGTTAGTATTTCTTTTGAATTTATAAAATTTAATTTTAACACATATTATAACAATATTATCATAACATACTTTTTATTTCCTTTTTTAGGATGATTTCAAAGTTAAGGAGACTGAACAATCTTCTCAGTGCTCAAATAAAGAAGGGGCATCTGGTATACAAATGACCAGTCGAGAGCTTTGAATTAAAACTATTAGCAGGATAAAAAAGGGTTGTGTTTATGGCCTTGGTTCTCAAGCATCTATTTATGAACGTGGAGAGTCATCTTCCTCAAGGCCTGGATCGTGTCAAGTTCCTGAGTACGTTATTAATCAATTTGTCTATTTGGTAAACCTTTGTTATGTCAAAGTGAATATGTTTACCAAAATATTTTGACTACTGTCAATTTGTCTATGGTAAACCTTTGTTTATGGACAAAGATGATTCTCGATATCAATTCGGGGAAGGGAATCACTTCCTCTTGAAATTTTCCTATTCCTAGACTGAATCTTTGAAGAAAGTAAAATAATAATTTCAAATGGAACACAGACTTGTGTAAATAGAAATCGAAATGTTTATGCGTAATATGAAACTTAGTGAAAATAAGTAGAAATAAAAGAAAGTTTGTTTTGAAAAGTAAAAAAGTCAGTAAAATAAGACAAGTTAAATGACACAAAATGTAAATAACAGAAATAAAAGTGCAATTGAAGTAAATGTGACAAGTAATATAAAGTGCTAAAATTAAAGAACATGAATTAAAGTACAACAATGTAAAAAGACAATAAGAAATAAACTTGCAGGTATGTAAAGTACATGAAAGTAAATTTGTAGAAAAAAAAGTGATGAAAACAAGTAAATGAAAGCAATTAAAAAGAACTCAAATAATCTTTGGAAAAATCACTTGAAAAAGAGTAGAAAAGAGTTTGTAGAAAAGTAAATGACTGAATGTAAATGAGCTGATAATTAAAATTGCATTGAATTTGTAAAGTGTACAAGAATGAAAGTGGATGGAAACATACTGAACTAGACTTGTGTTATTTGCTCAAGATGCCAAGGATGTGAGAACGTGAGTTACAAGTGTTTGTGAGTATACAATTTCCAACCCCTAAATGTTTCTATCCTCTTGGTATTTATAGACTTCCTAAGTAACTACCATTTTTACAAAATCTTGAAATGTATCTAAAACAAAGATAACTGCTAAATGATTAGTACTCTTTGTCAAATAACCACTAAATCATTGTCAGCAATCCTCGTGCCATAAGTAACTACTTATTCTTCAGTAGCAATCTTCATACTATTTTAATCTCATATCTTCAATTACTGCTAACTTTGACTTCAACTTCAAATTCTTTCTTTTGAATTCAAACTTGAATCTTTGAACTCTTGTTGGCTCTTAATCGAGATCCCTTTTATTTTCAAAATATGGCTAAGTGTAGCTACTCTTCAAAGTCTAATGTTTCGATACTAGGTCGAAATCACTACTTTTGTAATGAGCTTGAAATGACCTTTCTTTGACTTTAAATCGAAATCAATACTTCGATAGTTTTAAGTTTTTATTACAATTTCAATTTCCATCTAAGTTAGAATTAGTATAAGTCCACAATGAATTGTATTCATGTCAAACCTTATACTACACTCTCAAATTTGTACAAAATCGAAAAGTGTTATTTTTTTACCAACAAATGCCCTCCAATATTTAGTCTCGAAGTATGAGAGATAAATATTTATGGTTTCGAGCATTAACTTTTCGATTATAACTGACATAGAGATTTATCTGCTCTATATCAATTTTGCATAGTACAAGCAGGTGAAAGGTTAGATGGCACAATTTGTAATTTTTAATTCAAATCTCCACTTACTTTTACAGCCACTACGTGGTTACTCCCCCATTAACCAATTGCCTCCACTATTTAGGGAACCACAAAGCCAATGATGGCTCTTAATGGATAAAACGACTTCAGTCGTACGCCCATTATGTCAGCATTGAAGGGTTGTACGCACGTTCTTCCTTCCTTTTTCTCTCTTCCATTTTTTGAAAACTCCTATTTAAAGGCTTGAAAAGGTTTTCACCCTTTTTATGCTTTCTTTCTTTCACAAACTTGCGCTCCCTCTAAGTCTTCTCTGCACAGCCTCTGCCATTGCTAAACCTTGAAGCTTCCTAACAAACCTTATATTTTCTCTTTTCCCTTCTTAAAACTCTGTGTTCCTTGAAGCTCTCACACATCAATGGCTTCCTTTTCCTCTAAGACTGCCTCTGCTCAAGCTTCTCACTTAAACCATGAGATGGAAGAAATGGTGGATCTACCAAACACTGCCACAATAACTGCTTCAATGGAGAAAAATGGGGTCTGCTATGCTCTAGACCATTCCACTGACAACTCCGAGCTTTGGAAAACTCAGGTAATGATGCCCTTCACTATTGACAAAGAAAGACTAGCATTTTTAGATCTAACCCTTCCCTTAGAAGAATATGAATCCATTTGATCTTTCTTTCCTTGTATTGACAGAGAATTAATCTCAACTTTCGATTCTTCCCTAAACACTAATTTTTTCAACTACTTCCCCAAAATCTTTCAAAGCTCACCACTTTCTGGTTCTCAAACCAGTCTTTATATCTGAGCTGGTTAAATCAAATCGAAGGTGCCAAAGAAGCTGCTTGGAAATTAGCTGGCATCTTCGATTTCATCCAACTGAGTAGGGAGCACATGAAATATAATGTCCCCATGTTGACTAGTTCCTTCTTTTTTTGGAACATCAACACCAACTCTTTTCACATTCCCTGTGGAATGTTGACACTTACCCTGTTTGATCTGGCTACCATAACTGGCCTTAAGCCTACTAGAAGGGTAATTACCAACACCATGTCCCTAAAAACAACAGTCACACCACACTTCTCGAAATTGACATATACTGCCTTTATTGAGAATAACTATCTCGAGATTGACCAAGTCTCTGATGAAGAACAAGTGGCTTTCCTTATATTTTGGCTTAGTGCCTTTGTTTTTTTGTACCAGATCTCTCCAAATTCTAAAATCCTTCATTCCTCTAGCCATTCTTCTTCACGAGGGTTCTTCTTTCTATTTGGGCAAATTGATCCTTGCCAAACTTTATGCTTCGATGACAGAAGCTATGAATCTTTTTCGATCAAAAGATAGGCCCCTAACTAACCTTAGGGGGCAGGGGCTTCAGGTTGTTGCAACTCTAGTTTAATGCCATCTTCAAACCACACCTTCAGAGTTCTTCTCCCTCCATTACCTTAAATACAAGGGCCTCGAATATCTCAACTTTATTACGCCTCAAAATCAGGCCAAGAAGTTGAGGACTTCAAATTCTTTTTCTCATTATTCATGATAATGAAAAATCAATATGACAATTTTAACTTTTCTTTTTTTGCTCATTGAAACTATGGCACATAATGGTTTCGACAACCATTCTTTTGTGACACTCCAGGGGCTCAGTATGATGGCCTAAATATCTGGGGTAATATCTTCACCACCCAGATCCTGTCACCTGGCTATACAAAGTCAAATGACTATAACCTTTAGCTTTATTTCCCTTCTTTTTCCTTTACATAACTAGGATTCTCTCAGTGTATTCCTTGCCCCATCTCCTTTCAAGATATGGATCAAATCTGTGAGTCTAAGGCAAAAGACTTCAGACAATATAAGCGTTTCCTGAAGAAAAATACTGATAGGAGAGAAGAGTTTAACCACTTCGAATGTGAACCGACATTCTATTCAACCCTAGGGTTTTTAGAGTGGTGGGAAAAATATTATTCTGCACAGAAGCCTTCCATCGAAGCATGCTTTCAAAAATTCACTAATTTGAGCTCATCTATGCAAACTGGAGCAGCCAAAAAGAAAACTAAAGGTATGCATCTTAAAGAAATTTCAAATTTTGAGAAGTTCTTTAAAGTCAAATATGATCCTCAAAACTTATGACTGGTGGTTTAAGAGGCTGAATAAGTCCTGAAACAAAAGAAAGCAGAGCACCATAAAAAATGCTATGCTCATTTCATTGGTATGTTAGTTTCGAATCTTTTAGCTTCATTTAAATGATTTGAAACCCCACTAATGTTTCCTTAACTTCCCAATGCTCCTTTTGGTATGGCTAATTGGTATACAGACCCCAAAAGTGGAGCGTTGGGCATAGGTAAAGATTCGAAGAAACGAGAAGTAATTTTTGCCAACTACTATCTGGACAACTGTCAAGTTCCAATTTATGGATACACTCGAGTAATAAACTATCCACTCTATGGTAAAGTCTTAAGTCTTTTCCTTTTATTTTCTTTCCTTCGATTTGACTGTTAACTATATATTCATCAACGCAATCTCGAAAAGGACGAGAGTAATGGAGGACTTAGGTGAGGAAGAAGACTGGGAGGACGAACCTCTGAGGCCGAAAAATTCTCAAAAGAGAATATAGAAGGTCTCGGAGAAGACAACCTCCTTATCCCAACCTATAAAGAAATCTACTTCAGTTCCTCGAAAAACCAAACTTGTCGAGAAAAAGAAAAAGGTGATCGAAGAGCCTGCATCTATTGCCCCTCAACAATCCAAGGTAAAAAGTTACTTAAATCTTGGATCTTATTTTTCACCAAGTTTCTTTTCCACTTCTAACTATGATCCCTTTTCAATTTTTAGGAAAAGGTTACTGCAACAAGCCCAATGAAATCTGGGCGAATAAAACATGTGGGGTTGAAGTAGAAAAAGGTCGTAACTCTTGATAGCTCTGATGAATCCCCCTATGAGGATGAAAAGCTAGTCTCTTCGAGGAGTGCCAAGTCAACTTCAACTACTCAAAGAGCTGAACATGTAATGCTAAGATTTTCTAACTTCTTTAATTCAAAATCTCTCCAACATATATTTAATTGTTTCGATTTCGAGCAAGAATCTTCCCCACCAACACACAAGGAAACAACTTCTACAATGCCAAGGAGATTCAAGACACCATCACCAATCCCTTCTTCTCCAAGGGATTCAATTCCTACTCCAGGTGTACTTACACCTAGACCTGAAGAAACATTAGCCTTAAGTACTCATTTCGACAGGTTGTTTGACATGGAAGCCCCAATCGAAAAAGAAACGAGTACTGGGGCACAAGACATCCCCATTGAGACCAATGTCCAGGTTTGATATTTTCCTAAGTTAATTCAATTTTGGTTGTCTCGAATTGTTCTAACTTTGTTTACTACTTTTCAGGAAAACATCATTCCTAAAACTGGCCCCACACTAGCAGTTCCTATCGTCGAAATTGATGCTCAGGTTTAATACTTTTCCTTAAATCATGATTATAAAATTTATATAAAAATTATAATCCTTATCTTTCGATGATACAGGAGAGCATCAACCTCCTATTCAAAACAAATAATCCTATTGAAGCTGAAGTTCCCACCTTAATCAAAGCTGTTTAGCCTTTTCAGACTACCCCATCAACTTCTGCCCAAGCTCAATCAGTCCAGACTGAAATTGCATTTGAAGATGAGGCAAAATCCATGTGCATAGATGATGATGAGAATGAAAATGACATCATGAAGCATTTCGAAGACATCTTTTCTGGAAAATCCTTATCCTCGAAGTCTCACCATTTGACAGCTCACTCAGAGGTTGAAGTGTAAAGCGTATCTGTCCCCTAACTATTATAAGAGTTAGCTGATCTTTTAAAGCTTGGAGTGGATCCAGTCATGACTGCCGAAGACAAGAAGTAGAAACTATTGAGCCTCCTTGATCAGTTAAATTAAAACAAACGTCTTCTGAACTTGAACATTTAGCATGTTGTTCAAGAGCTTACAAGCCTAGT
Organism: Ormosia emarginata; assembly: GCA_029884605.1. Lineage (NCBI taxonomy): Eukaryota > Viridiplantae > Streptophyta > Magnoliopsida > Fabales > Fabaceae > Ormosia > Ormosia emarginata. The sequence goes on from JAQQTP010000062.1 coordinate 2,070,093, forward strand.
AGAGGATTTACTAACCAAGCTCCCTAGTCTTGATCAAACCATTGCCAATCATCAGCAATTGCTCGAGAAAAAGGGCCAATTGATGATGGATCTTGCTAGGGCCAAGAAGAAATGCTCGAAGCTTACTGTTGTTCTTTCGACTACTCAACAGAACATTAATCAGAATGAAGAGAAAATTACAGAGCTCGAAAAGGAACTACAAACATTTAAACAACAACAAAGCGAACTTTAAGCTTTTACTGGTGATTGTGTAAACCAGGAGCAAACACTTAAAGAAGATTGTCAAAAATAGGTTGTCAAAAGCACAAACGTGATGCAAGCTATTCAAGATTAGGCTCCAGCTTTAGAAGCAGCTTCAACAGAGAAGAAGAAAATATTAAAAGCTTGGGAGTCTTTCCATTCGATGCTCCAATAAACAATTCTTATTTTCTTCATGGGTAAGATAACCTTCCAAACTAAATCACCAAAGTTAAACACTTTTCTTTTGACTTGAAGACTATAGAATTTTGCAATTCTTTCTTTTTGTCGAATCAAATTTTTAAGAGCAATTAACATTTTTTCATCCAAGTGATTTAATTAATCAAACATCAAATCCCAATAATCTTGAGTAGGGGTTTCATCTTGCCATTGTAATCTAATTGATTGAAGATTAATTTCGATTGACAACATTGTGTGATGACCATAAACCAAATGATATGGTGTAGTACCAATAGCTTCCTTAGGAGAATTTTGATAAGCCCACATAACTTGGCTCAAAGTTTCATGCCAACTTCTTAGTTTTCGACTAACATGTTTCTTAATTAAACTAATTAAGATCTTATTAGCTGTCTCAACTTGCCCATTAGCTAAAGCATAATAGGGAGTTGAAGTAACTAACTTGATATTCGTTGATCTAACAAATTCAGTAATGTAACGACTAGTAAACATGATATCCTGATCAGTAGTTAGAGTATGAGGAATACCAAATCTGTGTATGATATATGCTTCAACAAAATTTATAATATCTTCTTGAGTAACATCATTCAAAGGAACTGCCTTAACACACTTTGGAAAATAATCTATGGCAACTAATATATACTTATGCCCTTTAGAAGATGGTAGATGGATTTGTCCTATCAAATCAAGAGCTCATCCTCGAAATGGCCAAGGTTTAATAATCAAATGCAAATCACTAGCAAGAACACGTTGAATGTTTCCATGCATTTGACATTCTTCATAGGACTTAGCATAGGAATGACAATCCCTAGCCATTGTAGGCCAATAGACCCTCTGCCTATGCAGAACCCATTTCATCTTTTCACTAGCTTGATGAGCACCACAAATATCTTCATGTACTTCTACCAAGGTTATATATGCTTCTTTCTCACTTAAACATGTCAATAAATTTTCATCTACTGACTTTTTATAAAGTGAATCACCCATTATAACATAATGTAGGGCTCTATATTTTAATTTATTTTCGACTGATGAACTCGGGTTGTGTAAATAATGTACAATTAGTTTTCTCTAATCAGAATAATCTATATCTTCGATTGAACATACCTCTAAATTCTCGAATAGAAATAATTTTTCTTTAATTTTGATCAACTTCGATATGTCACACTCTAAATCTTGTAGCATGAAGCTATTTGAGCAAGCTCATTGGCTTCATAATTTTCTTCATTCGGAATATGTTGCATTATAACTTCATCAAATTCACATAGTAACCTTGCTACAAAAGCAAAGTATCTAAACAAATTCTGATTAATGCACTTATATTCTCGAGTCAATTGATTAATGACTAATTGGGAGTCACTCAAAACTCTAATATTTCTGGTGTTGAGTGAAATTAATGTTTGTAAGACAACAATCAAAGCTTCATATTCGGCTTCATATTTAGCGTCATTATTCGAACATTCATGTTTTACTTCAAATAAGAACTTAATTGGAGTTCCAATTAGTGAAACAATTAAAACTCCAAGACCAACCGATCCAACGAAATATAACTTCCATGGTTATAAGCCCACATAGTTAATATTATTTTCTTTGATGTCAACACAAGGATGGTCAGTCAAGAAATCTGCTAACACTTGGCCTTTCATAGCCTTTAGTGGCATATATTTTAAAGAAAACTCAGTTAAAGCAAGACCTCATTTTCCTACTCTACCATGCAAGATAGGCTTGGATAACATGTATTTTATTATATCTATCTTCGAAATGACAAGTACATCATATGACTTTACATAATACTTTAACTTAGTATAAGAGAAATACAAGGCTAAACATAGCTTCTTGACTGCACTATATCTAGTTTCAACATCTATCAAAATCCTACTAAGATAGTAAATGGCTCTTTCGATTCCATTCTCATCTTCTTGGGCCAACATGCACCCAATGGTTTCTTCCGATGCTGAGATGTATAAATTCAAAGGACATTAAAGCATTGGAGGTGTCATCTTACAAGATTGGCCAAATAATGCTTGATTTGGTCAAAGGCTTCTTGTTGCTCTTTCTCCCATCGAAACTCTTCTTTTGCCTTGAGCTTTAAGAGTGAGGAGAAGACTTTGGTTTTCCCAGACAGATTCAAAATGAACCTTCTCAGGAAGTTAATCTTTCCTAGCAAAGACTGGAGTTGCTTCTTATTCGAAGGAGGTGATGCTTCAAGTATAACCATAGCCTTGTTTTGATCATCCTCTACTCCTTTCTTCTGAACCAGGAATCTAAGAAAATTTCCTGCAAAAGCACCAAAAGCACATTTAATAAGATTCATTTTTAATCTATGTTTTCTCATTCTTTCTAATGATTGTCTTAGATTCAAGGGTGCTCCTATTTTGATCTTGATTTGACTACCACGTCATCGATGTATACCTCCATGAATTTATCAATAATATCATGAAAAATGATATTCATGGCTCTTTGATACGTGGCTCCAACATTCTTCAATCCGAATGACATGACTACCTATTCATAAGTGTCAATTGCACCAGGACATTGAAAGGCTGTCTTTGACACATCCTCTTCTGCAATGTAAATTTGATTATACCCATAATAGTCATCCATAAAACTTAGGATTTCATAGCCTGAAGCTGAGTCAATCAACATATTAGCAACTGGCGTAGGATATTCATCTTTAGGAGTAGTAAAATTTAAATCTAAAAAATCAATGCATATTCTTAACTTACCATTCTTTTTCATAACAGGAACAACATTAGAAATCCAGTTAATATACCTAGTAGTTCGAATGAACTTAGCCTTTAGTAACCTTTTGATTTCTTCTTTGATTTTTGAGACCACTTTAGGGGCAAATCTTCTTGGTGCTTGCTTGATTGGTCTTTGCCCTGCTCGAATTGGTAGTCTGTGTTCTACTAAATCTCGATTGAGTCCAGACATTTCTTTATACTCCCATGCAAAACAGTCTTTATATTCCTTGAGCAAATGGACTAACTTATACTTGAAACTTGCATTTATTAACGACTAATAAAAATAGGTTTATTTATTACATCATTTCCTAGATTAATTTCCTCTAAGGGATCTTGTACCTCTATCCTTTTTATTTCAAAAGATAGAGGGGCTTGTTTGAAGCCTAAAGAGGAATCATCATAAATACATTCCAAGTTGGTACCTTCGATAGTACCAATTTTTTTAGCCATATAGGCTAAAATTCGAGTCATTTGACTCGAAATTGCATTGTTTGTGCAATTCTCAGCAATATAGGCTACTATTTAAGCCATATGGCTCTTAAGTTTCAGTATTATTATTACAACTTGAAGCCGAATATACTCATCATGGAATGTTAAATAGGCGTTTATAGGCCCTAGAATTATTATAATTTCAAAGCTGAAATGAATCGGCTTTAGGAATTATGGAGAAACTTGTTGGGGGTGAGGGCCACCATCTTGACCCCTTTTTTTGGTCCAGAGCTGACAAGTCTCAAATGCAGAAAAGTCTGACTCCTGGAGCATAGATTTGCAAATCTACATGATTATGGTTGACATGACACAGTGTGTCATCAGCTTCTACCATTTCCAACTCTCCCAATTGGTTCTAGAGGAACATCTGTTGGTGGACAGTCAAAGGTACTACTCCTACAACATGTATCCATTCTCTACCCAACAAGAGGTTATAACTGGCCTTAGAGGGGAAAACAATGAACAAAGTTGACCTCGTGACTGAGGCCACTTTGATATTAAGAGCAATAACCCCCTCTGATGTCGAGGATTTGCCATTAAAGTCAGTTACCACCATGTTATATAGTAACATATAAGCCTTCGATTTGTTAAACTTCTTTAGCAAATTCTTGGGTAACAAATTGATTGCAACTCCTCTATCGACCAACACTTTACCCACCAATTTACCATTTACAGTAGCTTTGATAAAAAGTGGGCGTAAATGGTTCTTTATCTCGACGTTAGGAGTGTTAAACACTGTAGAGTTTTCCATTACCTCTACTGTGTCCTCTTCAACCATATACCAACCTGACACTTTCGATTTATTCTCAAAGTCTTCCTCTTAGTCCACTTCTTCATTACCTGAAATGGAAAAATTGTACGGGAGGAAGGACACCATGTTCACGCAAAAAATGGTGTCCAAGTCATCTTTAAACCCAGATTCGAATGAATCTGTTATAACATCCTCATCCATTGGACTCAAAGGTTTTTATTTTTCTGTCTTCAAAGGTGGTCTTTGAACCATTTGGGCATAGGACCTTTGCAGCATCTGCAGCTTAGTTAATGTATGTTGTTGTTGTTGTAGCTGTTGCTATCTAAGCCTTTGGACTTTGGGCCACTGGGACTTGGAGAAATAAGGGCTTAAACCCTGGTTCGAGTTTGATCCTTCACCTCGAAACCAAGTATTTGGCCTCCCATCAAAGGGATTAGTGATCCCATAGTTGAATCTTGGCCAATTTGGCCTGTTCTAGACCTTGTGGGTTTGTGGACTATTTCTTATCCACTAGTTGGGAGCCACATTCGAAGGAGGCACCCTCATCTTGCCTTTCCCGATCTTCTCAAGATCTTGCACCACCACAAAGTTGTGGTTTGTTGGTTGATTGTTTATGTTAATCAAGCTCTTTACAGGGGTCTTCGATTTCTATTTTTGCTTCAAGGATGCCTGATACGACTTAGCAGCCAATCTGTCGAAGACAACACTGCACCATGGGTAAAGAGAAACTTCTTTCTCATCCTCTTTCTTCCTAAGGAGGAATTCGACTAGAGTTTCCCCAGCTTTCGGGAAAACTTCTTCTTCATTAGCCTCGAATGCCTTGAGGCTGCGGTCAGAGGTGAGGATAAGAGTAGGTTCCCCAACTTCCACCATGTTGATTTCTGAAAAGCCAACTAGCTCGATGTAACTGGCATTCACCTCGAATGTGTCAATGTCAATCTTTATCTTGTTCTTACTTTCAAACTTTAATCATCCCTCCTGGATGACTTTTTGGATTAGATCTCTGAAACGGATAATTGTTAGTCAAATGACCATATCTATTATGATACTTATAATATTTTTGACCCTTTATTTCATCAACAAAAGAGATTTTATATCCATCAGGAAGTTTGATTTGTTTATCTTTCAACAAGACATCGAAGATTAAATCCGCCTTTGAGATATCGAAAGCATAAGATGGCCTATTAGAGGATTTCATGTTATCCTTAGTTCGATTAAGAATTAAAGAAGAACAAATATAGGGAGGACCAGACTTTAATTATGCTATGTTAACCTCGTTCTCCTCATCGACTTTGACATAGGCAATTTTATTATCTTTCGATTGTGCAAAGTACTTTTCCTGAACATCAGGAGTTTCGACATAAGCAACCTTTTCCTTTCTAAGGTGTTTCTTAAATTTCTCCTTTTCAAGTTTCAATTGCTCTATTTGTCTCACTTTATCTGCAAGTTGAGACATGTCTAAGAGTTGCTGGTTTATTAGTTTCTTTTGAATTGAATAATCTAAACCACCACCAGCCATCTTGACTACTTCAAATTCAAGGATGACTATGAAACATCTAGACTTCATTTGCCTAAACCTGGCTAAGTAATCATTGATGGATTCTTCATTACCTCTCCTGATATTAAACAAATCCATGAGACTTACCTTAGTCTCTCCTCTAAAGAACTGATTATGGAAGTTTCTTTACAACTGGTTCCAAGAGTGGATCGAATTTGGTGGAAGAGTTGTGAACCAAGTAAAGGCATTCTTGGTTAAAGAGTTGGGGAAATACTTCATTTTTAAAATATTCATTTGTGGCTTCATCCCCTGCTTTGATGGTATATTGAGCAATATGCTCTATCGTGGACTCTCCACTTTCACCAGCAAATTTGCTAGAGATCTTAGGTGCTTTGCATCCTGGGCAATTTTGCTTATTGGATGAACTCAGGGAAGACTAATACAAAATATGGAAGATTTGTATATCCCACATTAAAGCCATGCCTATTGAGCACCTGCTCAACTGCTTGGTTGATGTTTTGTTGTCCCCCAAGATTACTTAGCCTAATCCTTTCTAGGAGGTTATCAACATCTTGATTTCGATTGACTATTCAAAATCCTGCATTTTGGCCAAGTGGATTTTCTCTTGGCTGGTTATCCTCAATTGTGTTATTAACAGTGTGATTATTTACCAATTGGGCATTTTCTTAATAGACATGTTGATTGTTTCCCCTTTGATTGCTTATGGATTCTTCTGGGTTGCCAATGACATATGTTATCCTACTCATTTGGCTAGCCAATGTGGTGTAGGTGTTATTGGTTGAATCTAGGAGTGAGGTTATCACAGTGGTCTGCTGAGTTAACGTGTGGACCATCTCGTGGTTGCTTTCATCAATCTATTAGATGATGTTATTCAAGGCTGTATTTGTATTCCCTGAAGAAATTGAAGATAAATCCTTGGGCAAATTAGGGAATACTGATATTCCCACATTTGGCTTATCAGTTTGATTTGTACTGGTTCATGCAACTTGGCCACTACCATTTACCACTTGGTTTTTGGGTGAAACATTAGGTATTGGACTTGTGTACGTGGCTTGGGGCTTACATTTTGTATGACATTTTGGAGAGTAAACCTAAGAGGCAACCCATATAAGGGTGCAGTTCTACTTACCCCAAGAGTTCTATTTTCTAAGTTCGAAACAGTGCTCCCTGTGACTTCACTAATCACGGGCTCAAAAGGTTGTGGCAAACTTGTAGAGACTATAGTGTCTCTACTGCCATTAGCTCTGTTGTTCCCTGATTGAGGGTTCTGAGCACTCATTGATGTGTTATCAGACATTCTTAGCAGTATTTTACCACTTCTCATGTGCATAAACAGATAGAATCTTTTAAAATACCAGTCTATTGATAGGTCCCATTGGACATGCCAATTTGTTTACCAAAATATTTTGACTAGTGCCAATTTGTCTATGGTAAACCTTTGTCTATGGACAAAGTTGATTCTCGATCTCAATTCAGAGAAGGAAATCACTTCCTTTTGGGATTCTCTTGTTCCTATACTTAATCTTTTAAGAATGTATAATGATAATTTCAAATCAAACACAGACTTGCGTAAATGAATCAAAGTGTTTATGCGTAATATGAAACTTAGTGAAAATAAGTAGATATAAAAGAAACTTTGTTTTGAAAAGTAAGAAAGTCAGTAAAATAAGGCAAGTTAAATGACACAAAATGAAAATAATAGAAATAAAAGTGCAATTGAAGTAAATGTGACAAGTAATATAAAATGTTGAAATTAAATAACATGAATTAAAGTAAAGCAATGTAAAAAGACAATAAGAAATAAACTTGCAGGTATGTAAAGTACAGGAAAGTAAATTTCTACAAAAAAGTAATGAAAACAAGTAAATGAAAGCAATTAAAAAGAACTCAAATGATCTTTGGAAAAATCACTTGATCAGAAGTAGAAAAGAGTTTGCAGAAAAGTAAATGACTGAATGTAAATGAACTGATAATTAAAATTGCATTGAATTTATAAAGTGTACAAAAATGAAAGTGAATGGAAACATACTGGACTAGACTTGTACTGTTTGCTCAAGATGCAAGGACATGAGAGCGTGAGTACAAGTGTTTATGATTATAAAATTTCTAACTCCTAAATGTTTTCATCCTCTTAGTATTTATAAACTTGCTAAGTAACTACCATTTTTACAAGATCTTGACATGTGTCTAAAACAAAAGATAACTGCTAAATGATTGGTAATCTTTGTTAAGTAACCACCAAATCCTTGTCAGTGATCCTCATGCCATAAGTAACTACTCAATCTTCAGCAACAATCCTCATGTTGTTTTAATCTTATATCTTCAACTGCTACTAACTTTCACTTCAAATTCAAATCATTTATTTTGAATTCAAATTTGAATCCTTGAACTCTTGTTGGCTCCTAGTCGAGATCACTTCTATTTTTATAATTTAGCTAAGTGTACCTACTCTTCAAGTCTAATGTTTCGATACCAGCTCGAAATCACTACTCATGTTATGAGATCGAAATGATCTTTCTTTGACTTTACGTCGAAATCAATCTTTGATAGTTAAGTTTTTATTACAATTTTGATTCTCATCTAAGTTAGAATTCGTATAAGTCCACGATGAATTGTATTCATGTTAAACCTTATACTACATTCTCGAATTTGTGCAAAATCAAAAAGTGTTATTTTTTTCTACCAACAAAATCATTATAATATACGAGAGATTTTTACATAAACCTGGAGTATTCAATTGGTATCATCAAATCAATTAGCACTTAATATTTTTATAAATTTTTGTATCATATAATTAAAATTATAAATATTTATAAAAAATATTAAGGATTGATTGATTTAATATACTCAATTTAAATACTCTAAATTGAAGCAAAAATTTCTCTATAATATATCGAGAAACAGCTACCCTAATAAGGTAACGTGTATATCTCAAAAAATAAAAGCAAAATTGAGTCGAATAATTACTTGAATGACAAGTAGGGGTGTCAAAACGGCCCGACCCGGCCCATTCGAACTCGGACCATTTTCGGGCCTGTCTATTCGGGCCATGTAAATTTTGGGCTGGTATTTTGCCAGTCCAGCCCAACCCATTTAGCCTTATGTAATGTTAAAAGAGCGGGCTGGTCCAACCCATTTGGGCCTGACCCATTCGGGCCATGTAAGTTTTGGACTAGCATTTTGTTAACCCAACCCTTCTATTTTGTCAGATTATTCGAACCGACTCATCGGATTCGATCCATTTTGACTCCCCTAATGACAAGTCACCTTAACTATGGTGCAAGACTAATGGAATTTGAGCACAGCATATACCATGTAGACATCTAAAAGTACTTGAGCTTGAGTATTATTACTATCAAATCCATATCTTCTTTAGCATTGTACTAGGGATCGATGGTTTATCACATACAACAACTAAAAGTAAGGAGATTTGCCGTTTTAACAATCTGGGGTGAAAAATTACGACCGCAAACCAAAGAAGAAAATCATTCTGAAATCTGACATAAAATAAATAATAACAAACATAAGCGTGACTATGTTCATCTTCCATTAGCCTAGCCACCATTGAAAATATGCAAATCGTAGTCCTAAAGACAAGTTGGGGTATGACGATTATAAAAACTTAATATTAATTTCAATTCTCAGATAATTGAAATTAGTACTCGGATTTTTAATTTTATTTTCAATTATATAGTGTAAACTAAGCCAAGTGCAGTGAAATCCTAAAGACACTTTTATTTTGGTCACCAGTAAAGACAAACTCAAGGTACACCTCACGTTGCTCCCCTTCCCTTTTAAAAACAAGAAATAGTTATTACGATACAAGGTTCAATCTAGTATACACCCTTATATGAAAGGTGTATGATGCATATTTCAATAATAATCTTTGATTTATGATTATAATATTTGAATGGCAAGATTTTGTTACTGATAACCTAGATAACAGGTTACATAAAAAATGCCTCTTTCATTTGGGCTCTACGAAATTTGTCAAAGACGTGAAGGAGGGAGACCACCACCACCACCTCACCCCACTTCTACCACCCCCACCCCACCACCTACCACCTCATCCCACCTCCTCCGCCACCACCCCCACTACTACCACCACCCTCACCCAAATGAAAGAAGATTAGCCCAAATGTGCAACAACCATAACAATAACAATTAAAAAAGATAAATAAATAAAAAGATTTGAAGCAGAAAGCTTCGTCAAATAGAGATGAGATTATGAGATCGAAAAGGGGTTCACAACCCACATAGGCAGCAACAACAAAGGACGAGACCAATAACCTGTCGTGCCAACATCAGGGACGATGGTGGCTCGCGGTGGTGTGTTGCTCCTGACAGGTGGGGTGAGTTTGAGTCTGGTGGCTTACGGTGGCAAGGGTTGACGCGTTTGAGAAGGATTATGAGGCACGGGCTCACGATTTGCGACTTAACTAAGGTTGAGGTGGGGAATGAACGATGACGTTGTAGGGAGTTGTAGGGGTGTCAAAACGGGTCGGGGCAGCCCATTCGGGCTCGGGCCATTTTTGGGCCGGTCCATTCAGGCTATGTAAATTTCGAACTGGTATTTTGCCAGCCCAACCAAACCCGTTTAGTCTTATGTAGTGTTAAAAGAGTGGGCTGGCCCGACCCATTCGGGCCATGTAAGTTTCGAGTTAACATTTTGCTAATCCAACCCGTCTATTTTGTCAGGCTATTCAGGTCAGCCCATCGGGTTTGACCCATTTTGACACCCCTAGAGTTGCGACGGCGGGAGACGATGACAGAGGTGCGAAGTCGGTAGTGCATGGTTGAGTGGTTCGTGATGCTCTAGGCGGTGTGTGTGGCCTAACGAGTTGTGGACCTGCAATGGATTCAGTGTAGAGACGAGGGAAAACTGGTCGCACAAAAGGAAAACTGGCTACTTGCCGACGTTGAGGACGACAGTGGCACGCTATGGTGGCTTGGCAGTGAGGCAATGGCGTTGTAGATGAGGTCATACCCTCACGATAGCGTTTGAGTTGCAGGTTGAACGAAAGACCCATACTGAGGTGGTAGACCAAACCAGATCGGGGGTATTTGGCGGCAGTTGCGGGAAAGAAGTAATCTGAAGGCCAATCAGAAGAACAGTGTCTTGTTGGTAACTAAAAAAAAAAAGAAACCAGAGATATGACTCATCTGTTACAAAAAAATTTAAAATTTAACTGGTTATTATAGATAAAAAATAAAAGTATATCATACATTTAAAAATGAGAAAGCACATGATAGCATCAACCATGATACAAATCTAGACGGTGATCTTCAAGAACTTTCCAAATAGGAAAAATACTAAAGCTCGTGAAACACGAAATATATTGTTTAATAAATATTATGTAGGCAAATATATTGTTCCAAATCAATATTATGCAAGCAAATATATTTGGTCCAGCACCATTTTTCATTTTTAATACCAATTGAAAAATTTCAATCTAGCTGTGTAATGATGTCCAATCAATAGATTATTTTTTATAATATTTCAATCAATAGTTTTGTTTTGATCATACATTGTGCAGGCAAATATATTTCGTCCAGCACCATTTTTCATATTTTCATACCAATTAAAAAATTTCAAGCTAGCTGTGTAGTGATGTCCAATCAATAGATTATTTTTATAATATTTCAATCAATAATTTTGTTTTGATCATATACTGTGCATGATCTGAAACCCGTTACCAGATAGCAATCTTTATATTTTTATATTATTTTTTATATTTAATTCATGATATATAAATTTATAATTAATTATGTATATTAATTAATTAATTAATAAATTTAAATATTCATTCACTAATTAATATATATAATTAATTAAAAATTTATATATTATTAATTAAATGTAAAAAATAATATAAAATAATTTTTTTCAATAAATAGAGTTGTTACACCATTCATTTAGGGAAAATGATGTGTCATCATATTTTAATATCAATTGAAAAATTTCAATTTATAATATTTCAATCAATAATTTTGATTTAATTCTTATATTTTTGTATTAAATAGTATATATATTTTTTATATTTTATATGATATTATTTATTATATTTTTTTTTTATTTTTTCTTATTTAATTATATTTTTTAAAAAATATAAATAATAATTGATGACGCTATTTGTCCATCCAAAAGACTCTAACTTTTGTCTATTGTATGTCACGTGTCACTATTTGAAATTTGAAATATGAAACTATTCACGTTAGGAATAAGTGGTTAATACGTTAGGAATAAATGGTTAATTAGTATAAGTTTCTAGTTAATACATTTAAAATAAGTGGTTAATCTATATCAGTTTCTAGTGAATCTGAGAAAGAGTTCTCAATAATGAATAAGTAGTTAATAAGTTAAAAATAAGTGATTAATCAGTATAAGTTTCTGGTAAATCTAAGAAAGAGTTCTCAATAATGAGTAAGTGGTTAATACGTTAGGAATAAGTTATTAATCAGTATCAGTTTCTGGTGAATCCAAAAAGTGGGAAATGAGAATTGAAAAATTAAATGGTTAATATGTTAGGAATAAGTGGTTAATCAGTATCGATTTATGGTGAATTCAAGAAGCGGAAATGAGAAACGAAAAATTAAATGATTACGCGTTAAGAATAAGTAGTTAATCAAGATATCGATTTCGATTTGAATTTAAAAAATAAAAAATAAAAAACTTGAAATAAAAATATTAAAATACTGAAAAAAATTATTAAATATACATATAAAAATATACAATAAAAAAAATTAAAGTATTTAATTAGACGAAAAATATTTTTCAATAATAATACATCTTTAAAAAAACATATAAAATTAATATTTTTTATTTTATTTTAATCATATACTGTGCATGATCTGAAGCCCGGACAAACTTGTTGCACCATTAATTTAGGAAAAATGATGTATCAACATATTTTAATATTAATTGAAAACTTTCAAGCTAGCTGTGTAGTGATGTCCAATCAATAGATTATTTTTTATAATATTTCAATCAATAATATTGTTTTGGTCATACACTGTGCATGATCTGAAGCCCGCAAGTGGATAGAGTTGTCGCATCATTAATTTAGGGAAAATGATGTATGGTTGATCCACCATCAATACAGGAAAAATGATATTCATTTATTATTTTTTTATATATATTTTTTATATTTATTTTAAATAAATATGATTAAATAAAAAAATTAATGATAAAATAAATAATATAAAAATATCAGAATTATTAATTTAGTCAAATCCACAACCCTCCGTTTAAGGGGAAGCATTTCCTCTTGTATCTCTCATCTATATTTTTCCTTCTTTATCTTTGCATTTTAGAGAGTAGAGAGACATGGCTGTAAGTGGGAAAGTGGAGACTGAAATAGAGATTCAGGCACCAGCTGCTCAGTTCTACAACCTCTTTTGAAAGCAACTTCATCAGATTCTTAGAATCTCTACAGAAAGAGTACATGGAGCTAAAGTGCATGAAGGTGACTGGGAAAATGTTGGTTCTGTCAAGCACTGGGACGTTACCGTAGGTAAGGTTGTTACGTTTCATAATTATATTATTCAAATTCTATGAAGTACCGGTATAGCTCTTCAGTTACCGTACCGGTGTTCAGTATGTTTTTGGTACTGATACGCGTTCTGGACGCGATAGAATGTATGCATCATACTTTTTTTTATATATATTTTTTTTATTTTTTTAATATTATAATTTTTTATATTTGATTAATGATATAATAAATTTATAATTAATTATAAATTTATATATTATTAATTAAATAATAAAAATAATATAAGATAATTTTTTTTTAATAAATAGAGTTGTTGCACTATTAATTTAGAAAAAATGATGTGTGATCATATTTTAATACCAATTGAAAAATTTCAAGCTAGCTGTGTAGTGCTGTCCAATCAATAGATTATTTTTTATAATATTTCAATCAATAATTTTGTTTTGGTCATACACTATGCATGATCTAAAGCCCGAACGGATTTGTTGCACCATTAATTTAGGGAAAATGATGTATCATCATATTTTAATACCAATTGAAAAATTTCAAGCTAGCTGTATAGTGATGTCCAATCAATAGATTATTTTTTATAATATTTCAATCAATAATTTTGTTTTGATCATATACTGTGCATGATCTGAAACCCGTTACCAGATAGCAATCTTTATATTTTTATATTATTTTTTATATTTAATTCATGATATATAAATTTATAATTAATTATGTATATTAATTAATTAATAAATAAATTTAAATATTCATTCATTAATTAATATATATAATTAATTAAAAATTTATATATTATTAATTAGATGTAAAAAATAATATAAAATAATATTTTTTCAATAAATAGAGTTGTTGCACCATTCATTTAGGGAAAATAATAATGTGTGATCATATTTTAATACCAATTGAAAAATTTCAATTTATAATATTTCAATCAATAATTTTGATTTAATTCTTATATTTTTGTATTAAATAGTATATATATTTTTATATTTTATATGATATTATTTATTATATTTATTTTTTTTATTTGATTACATTTTTTTTTTTAAAAAATAACAATCGGTGGCGCTATTTGTCCATCCAAAAGACTCTAATTTTTGTCTATCGTATGTCACGTGTCACCATTTGAAATTTGAAATATGAAACTGTTCATGTTAGGAATAAGTGGTTAATACCTTAAGAATAAGTGGTTAATCAGTATAAGTTTCTAGTTAATACATTTGAAATAAGTGGTTAATTTATATCAGTTTCTGGTGAATCTGAGAAAGAGTTCTCAATAATAAATAAGTGATTAATACGTTAGGAATAAATGGTTAATCAGTATAGATTTCTGGTAAATCTAAGAAAGAGTTCTCAATAATGAGTAAGTGATTAATACGTTAGGAATAAGTGATTAATCAGTATCAGTTTATGGTGAATCCAAGAAACGGGAAATGAGAATCAAAAAATTAAATGATTAATACGTTAAGAATAAGTGGTTAATCAGTATCAATTTCTGCTAAATTCAAGAAGTAAGAAATGAGAAACGAAAAGTTAAATGATTAATACGTTAAGAATAAGTGGTTAATCAGTATCAGTTTCTGGTGAATCTAAAAAACAAGAAATAAAAAGCTTAAAATAAAAATATTAGCATACGAAAAAATTAATAAATATACATACAAAAATATACAATAGAAGAAAATTAAAATATTTAATTAAATGAGTAACGTTTTTCAATAATAATACATCTTTAAAAAACATATAAAAATAATATTTTTTATTTTATTTTATTTTAATCATACACTGTGCATGATCTGAAGCCCGGACAAAGTTGTTGCACCATTAATTTAGGGAAAATGATGTATCATCATATTTTAATATTAATTGAAAACTTTCAAGCTAGCTGTGTAGTGATGTGCAATCAATAGATTATTTTTTATAATATTTCAATCAACAATATTGTTTTGGTCATACACTGTGCATGATCTGAAGCCCGCAAGTGGATAGAGTTGTTGCATCATTAATTTAGGGAAAATGATGTATGGTTGATGCACCATTAATACAGGAAAAATGATATTCATTTATTATTTTTTATATATATATTTTTTATATTTATTTTGAATAGATATGATTAAATAAAAAAACTTAATGATATAATAAATAATATAAAAATAATAATATAAAAAAATCAGAATTATTAATTTAGTCAAATCCACAACCCTCCGTTTAAGGGAAAGCATTTCCTCTTGTATCTCATCTATATTTTTCCTTCTTTATCTTTGCATTTTAGAGAGTAGAGAGACATGGCTATAAGTGGGAAAGTGGAGACTGAAATAGAGATTCAGGCACCAGCTGCTCAGTTCTACAACCTCTTCAGAAAGCAACTTCATCAGATTCCTAGAATCTCTACAGAAAGAGTACATGGAGCTAAAGTGCATGAAGGTGACTGGGAAAATGTTGGTTCTGTCAAGCACTGGGACGTTACCGTAGGTAAGGTTGTTACGTTTCATAATTATATTATTCAAATTCTACGAAGTATCGGTATAGCTCTTCAGCTACCGTACCGGTGTTCAGTATGTTTTTGGTGCTGATACGCGTTCTGGACGCGATAGAATGTATGCATCATACTAATTAATATATATAATTTTTTTTTTATATATTATTTTTAATATTATTTTTTTATATTTGATTAATGATATATAAATTTATAATTAATTATATATATTAGTTAATTAATGAATAAATTTAAATATTTATTAACTAATTAATATATATAATTAATTATAAATTTATATATTATTAATTAAATAATAAAAATAATATTTAAAAATAATATTTAAAAATAATATAAGATAAATTTTTTTAATAAATAGAGTTGTTGCACCATTAATTTAGGAAAAATGATGTGTGATCATATTTTAATACCAATTGAAAAATTTCAAGCTAGCTGTGTAGTGCTGTCCAATCAATAGATTATTTTTTATAATATTTCAATCAATAATTTTGTTTTGGTCATACACTATGCATGATCTGAAGCCCGAACGGATTTGTTGCACCATTAATTTAGGGAAAATGATGTATCATCATATTTTAATACCAATTGAAAAATTTCAAGCTAGCTGTATAGTGATGCCCAATCAATAGATTATTTTTTATAATATTTCTATCAATAATATTGTTTTGGTCATACACTGTGCATGATCTGAAGCCCGCTAGTGGATAGAGTTGTTGGACCATTAATTTAGGGAAAATGATGTACGGTTGATGCACCATTAATACAGGAAAAATGATATTTATATATTATGTTTTTATATATATATTTTTTAAATTTATTTTAAATAGATGTGATTAAATAAAAAATAATTTTTTTTAATATAATTAAATATAATAAATAATATAAAAAAATCAGAGTTATTAATTTAGTCAAATCCACAATCCTCCGTTTAAGGGAAAGCATTTAGTCTTATATGTCATCTATAATTTTCCTTCTTTAGCTTTGCATTTTAGAGTGTAGAGAGACATGGCTGTAAGTGGGAAAGTGGAGACTGAAATAGAGATTTAGGCACCAGCTGCTAAGTTCTACAACCTCTTCAGAAAGCAACTTCATCAGATTCCTAGAATCTATACAGAAAGAGTACATGGAGCTAAAGTGTGAAAGTAGAAGCCACTTTCGGTGGCTAAGGTAAAAAAGGGATGCTTGCTTTAGTCAAATAAGAAGGCTTGGTTGACAGTAGATTAATGAAGTGGAGAGCAGATGCAATTTTTCTTTATTTTCGTTCGGTGAAGCAGGTTAGGGGGAGGAGCTTCACGCTTATAAATAGAGATATTTTTCAGTGGTTTCACCATTTTATTTTTATAGAGGAATATTATATAGTATTTTTAAGAATTTTTCTTATTTTATATAGAGAGAGAAATGTATTCTTTTATTTTAAGAGAGAGTATTATTGTTCTCTCTTTGTAATTAAAGAAAAGTTGTAATTTTTTTTCGTATAGTAAAATTTTTTTATTTTTATCTGTAATTTTTTCTTCATCACTATTAAAAGGTTTTTCACGTTAAATATTGTCTGTTAGTTTTTATTTTCTCAACTCTATTTTAGTTGTGTGATACTGTTTTTATAACTCTGGTATCCAACAGTGGTATTAGAGATTTGATTGATGGTACTATTCACACTGCGAGTACTGTTCACAGTTACTATTAACACGTGTGGTTGTATATTTTTACAGTATTGTTAACGTATAAGAGGTTGTCTCGATACGATATATATATATATACAATACTGTTTACGTATACAGTACTATTCACAGTGAAATAGAGTAAGCTGGTTCAGTTGAAAAACAAATTATTGTCAATATCATGACAACAAAATATGAGATTGAGAGATTCAATGAGAGTAATTTCTCTTTATAGAAATTGAAGATAAAAGCAATCTTGAGGAAGGACAATTGCTTAGCAGCAATTGAAAGTAGGCCCACTGGGATACCTGATGACAAGTGGAAGGAGATGGATGACAATGTTGTTGGTAATCTGCATGCTTTGGCAGATTTAGTTTTGTCAAGTGTTGTAGAAAAGAAGACGGTGAAAGAAATTTGGGATGCACTGACCAAATTGTACATGGTTAAGTCACTTCATAACATGATATTCTTAAAGAGGAGACTTTTTACTCTTCGAATGAGTGAATCCACAACAGTAACAGATCACATCAATAATCTGAACACTTTATTTTTCCCAGCTTACCGCATCAGATTACAACATAGTGGAAAACGAACGTGCAAAACTTTTACTTCAAAGTCTACCTGACTCTTATGATCAACTCATCATCAACATAACAGATAATAATGTTGTTGATAGTCTTCAATTTGATGACGTTGCTGCTGCTATTCTTGAAGAAGAATCCAGGCAGAAGAACAAGGAAGATAGATTAGAAAACTCAAAGTAAGCAGAGACTTTGTCGATGATGAGAGGAAGATCAACAGAACGTGGCTCTAGTGAGAGCCGAAATTAGAGTAGATTAAAGTCACGAAGAAGGAAGAACTTTAAATGGTACTTTGTGGCATTAGAGGGCACTTGAAGAAAGATTGTTGGCATAACAAGAAAAATGTAGAAAAAGCTCCTGAAGCAACAACCTCTTAAGGATGTGTTGCGAGTACCTCTGATGATGGAGAAATCCTGTATAGCGAAGTAGCAATTGGTTCTAAAGGCGAAAAATAACTCACTGATGTTTGGATAATGGATTCAGGAGCAACATGACACATGACTTCACAACGAAATTGGTTTAATACTTATGAACATATCTTAGAAGGATCTGTATTTATAGGAAATGATCATGCCTTGGAAATTGCTGGAGTTGGTACTGTCAAAATAAAATTGCACGATGGTACATTTTGCACAATACAAGGGGTACGACATGTGAAGGGTTTAAAGAAGAATTTATTGTCTATTGGGCAATTGGATAATTTCAGGTGCAAGACCATATTGACGGTGAGATCTTGAAGGTGGTTAAAGGTGCTTTTGTGGTGATGAAAGCAGAAAAGATCACGGCAAACCTATACATGCTTCAGGGAGAGACGTTGCAAAAGGCAGACGCATCTGTTGCATCAGTCGGCCATGAAGAATCAACGACAATGTGACATCGCAAATTTGGCCATATGTCAGAATGTGGTTTGAAGATTCTCATGGAACGTGATCTCTTTCCCGGGCTCAAATATGTAAACTTACCTTTGTCTGAGTACTGTGTTACAAGTAAGCAACATAGATTAAAGTTTGATAGATTTACTGCTAAAAGTAAGCACATACTGAACTTGATTCATTCTGATGTGTGGGAGTCACCAAAAATGTCTTTAGGAGGAGCAAAATATTTTATATCATTCATTGATGATTACTCCAGGAGATTATGAGTGTATCCAATCAAGAAGAAGTCAGATGTGTTTATAATCTTCAAGGACTTCAAAGCAAGAGTAGAACTTGAATTCGAAAAAAGGATCAAGTGCTTGAGGACAGACAATGGAAGAGAATATACAGAAGACAATTTTCTCACATTTTGCAAGTAAGAGGGTGTTCAAAAACAATTTACTATTGTGCATACTCCTCAGCAAAATGGTATAACAGAGCAAATGAATAGAACTCTCCTAGAAAGAACAAGAGTTATCTTGACAACAACAAGATTAGTCAAGTCTTTCTGGGCAGAAGCAGTCAAAACTGCTTATTACGTGATAAATCGATCTTCATCAACTGCAATTGGTTTAAAGACAACAATGGAAATATGGAATGACAAGCCAACAAACTATTCTTCTTTACATGTGTTCGGATGTCCTACATATATGATGTATAATTCCCAAGAAAGAACAAAGTTTGATGCAACATCCAGGAAATGCATATTCTTGGGGTATGCTGATGATGTTAAGGGATATCGTCTGTGGGATCCCATTGCCCACAAGGTTATTGTCAACAGAGATGTGATATTTGTAGAAAATGAATTGCAAAGTGAACAAGAAAATGACAACACTTTGAAAAAGACTATTACGATTCAAATAAATGGAAAAGGTGGAGAAGAAGATTCTCCTGAACCAGAACAAGAACCAGAGCACGAGGAACAAGAATCATATGAGGCCAATGATACAGAAGTCCAACGATCAATGCACCAGATAAGAGCACCATCACGGTACTCAGACTATTTTATGGCAAGCCATGATGCATATTGTCTTCTAACAGAAGAAGGTGAGTTGTCAACCTTTCAAGAGGTTGTGAGTAGCTCAGAAGCTTCTCTGTGGATGGCAGCAATGCAAGAAGAAATGGAAGTTTTACATAGAAACAAGACATGAGAACTTGTTGAACTTCCAAAGGGACAGAAATCCATTGGTAACAAATAGGTCTATAAGATCAAACAAGATGGCAGCAATCAAGTGGAACGATATTGTGCAAGGCTAGTGGTCAAAGGGTATGCTCAAAAAGAAGGAATTGATTTCAATGAGGTATTCTCTCTGGTTATTAGACTTACCACTATCAGAGTAGTTTTGACTATGTGTACTGCATTTGATTTACATCTTGAATAACTAGATGTGAAAACAACTTTTCTTCATGGAGAGTTAGAAGAAGAGATATATATGCTCCAACCAAAAGGCTTTGAAGAAAAAGACAAAGAAAACTTAGTTTGCAGGTTAACTAAATCTTTGTACGGTCTAAAGCAGGCGCCAAGGTGTTAGTACAAGAGATTTGATTCCTTCATTATTAGCCTCAAATACAATAGACTGAGTTTGGACCACTGTACATATTACAAGAGGTTTGGTGACGATGATTTCATCATCTTGCTGTTATACGTGGATGACATGTTGGTGGTAGGCCCCAACAAAGATCGAGTCCAAGAATTGAAGACACAGTTAGCTAGGGAGTTTGATATGAAGGGCTTAGGACCAGCAAATAAGATTTTAGGGATGTAAATTTACTGAGACAGAAAAGATAGAAAGATTTGGCTTTCTCAAAAGAACTACTTGAAGAAAATCTTGCGGCGCTTTAACATGCAAGATTGTAAGCCAGTCTCTACCCCACTTCCTATCAATTTTAAATTATCCTTAAGTATGAGTCCTTGCAATGAAGCAGAGAAGATGAAAATGTCTCAAGTACCGTATGCATCAGCAGTGGGAAGTCTTATGTATGCTATGATCTGTACTAGACCAGATATTGCCCAAGCAATTGGTACAGTCAGTCGTTTTATGGCAAATCCTGGTAAAGAGCATTGTAATATTGTTAAGAGGATCCTAAGGCACATTAAAGGAACCTCAGGTGTTGTGTTATGTTTTGGAGGATCATAATTTGTTGTCAGGGGATATGTTAATTCAGATTTTGCAGGTGATCTTGATAAAAGGAAATCTACTACAGGCTATGTGTTTACATTTGCAAGAGGAGCTGTGAGCTGGTTATCTAAGTTACAGATTATTGTAGTTTTGTTTACTACAAAAGCTGAATATATGGCAGCTACACAAGCATGCAAGGAAGTAATTTGGAATAAAAGATTAATGGAGGAACTCGGGCACAAGCAACAAAAGATTGCTTTGTATTATGATAGTCAGAGTGCCTTGCACATTACAAGGAATCCAACCTTTCATTCCACGACAAAGCACATAGGAGTCCAATATCACTTTGTTCGAGAAGTAGTAGAAGGAAGCATAGATATGCAAAAGATTCACACCAAAGAGAACCTAGCAGATGTCATGACGAAACCAATTAACACTGATAAGTTTATATGGTGCAGATCCTCTTATAGCCTATTAGAAACGTAGGCAGCATGAAACTGGCAAGATGAGAAAGGTTTTGAAAAATCGCCAAAAGTGACTTCTAGTGGGAGATTGTGAAAGTAGAAGCCACTTTCGGTGGCTAAGGTCAAAAAGGGAGGCTTGCTTTAGTCAGATAAGAAGGCTTGGTTGACGGTGGATTAATAAAGTGGATGGCAAATGCAATTTTTCTTCATTTTCGTTCGGTGAAGCAGGTTGATGGGAGGAGATTCTTACTTATAAATAAAGACCTCCTCTAATGATTTCATCATCTCATTTCTACAAAAAAATATTATATAGTATTTTCTGAGAGTCTTCCCTATTTTATATAGAGAGAAGTGTATTCTCCTATTTAAAGAGATAATGTTATTGTTCTCTCCTTGTAATTAGAGAAAAATTATAATTTTCTTTCATATAGTAAAAATCTTTTATTTTTGCCTATAATTTTTCTCTCATCATCATTAAAATTTTTTTTATATTAAATATTATGTATCAATTCTTATTTTCTCAACTCTATTTTAATTATGAAATATTATTTTTATAACTCTATTACCCAACATAAAACGCATGAAGGTGACTGGGAAAATGTTGGTTCTGTCAAGCACTGGGAAGTTATCGTAGGTAAGGTTGTTACGTTTCATAATTATATTATTCAAATTCTATGAAGCACCGGTATGACTCTTCGGTTACTGTACCAGTGTTCAGTATTTTTTTGGTGTTGGTACGCGTGCTGGACGCGATGGAACGTACGCATCATACTTTTTTTATATATATAATTTTTTGACTCTATCTGAAATGATTCTACATCTTTCTTCTACGACTCTTACCCTTTGTTTGGTTGAAGAGAAAATCAAAGGAAAGAAAATACGAGGAGAGAAAATGCAGAGATTTTACTATTTTCTCTCGTTTGGTTGTGGATAGAAAAGAGGGAAGAAAGAAAAAAATGCACGTGGGACCCGCAAAAAGTTTTTCTCGTCTCCTCCGCAAAGAAAATAAGAGAGAATGAGAGAAAACTGCTTAAATGACATTTCTATCCCTTGCAGAAGACCGAATCACCACCACACATATCAATGGTAGCTTAGTCAGGATCTAGCAATACCACCATCTCCATCAAAATCTTCAAGCCCACAACCTATGACGCCACCATGAAGCACCGCATCGTACGCAAAATTGATGTCATGTGCCACCTTTGTCGCAGGCGAGCTCTTACCCAAGATCTTCAACATCCGGTTGTGCGCCGCTACTTCCAACAGCTCGTCTCCACCCTCTGCTTCTGCTTTCTTTGCAAAGTTGCAAAGAGAAATCAAGAACCTTTACATATGTAAATCCTAGTTGGCAGAGTCAGTGCAATGGGCAGTGAAAATGCAATGAATGGGTTTATAAATTAGAAAAAAAAAGAATGCAAATGGGGTGGGGAAGGGGGCGTCGAGTAAGGGAAAAGTAAGGGGGATGAGAACTAGGGAAGGTAGAGAAATTGGCAGGTGATCGGGGAGGGGAGGGGAGGGGTGGGGTGGGGGTGGGGTCACGTGGCATGGGGATGGAGAAAAGATAATATTGATAAGGATGGGTAAAATTTTTGAAAAATAAAGAAAAATTGTTAAAGGTATAAGAAAAACAAAGGTATAAGAAAAACAAACAACTATTTTGTAATTTGGTGTTCATAACTTAAAATTTTGTAATTAATATTTAATATAAAATTACTTTTTTAAATTTTATAAAAAAAACTATTTATAGATTAAAATAAAATTAATTTTTATTTGTAATTAATTAATTATGATAAGGATATACATGTCATTTTTATATATATATATATATATATATATATATTTTTTTTTTTATTTTTAACTTAATTCTTATTTTCTTTCTTCTCATTTTCTCTTGATCCAAACATATAGAGAAAAAACTCACTTTTCTACTCATTTTCTCTCCTCTCTA
This sequence comes from Ormosia emarginata, assembly GCA_029884605.1. Classification (NCBI taxonomy): domain Eukaryota; kingdom Viridiplantae; phylum Streptophyta; class Magnoliopsida; order Fabales; family Fabaceae; genus Ormosia; species Ormosia emarginata. Next base: position 2,093,712 of record JAQQTP010000062.1, read on the forward strand.
TTTTCTCTCTTTCCATTTTCTCTCTTCTCATTTTCTCTCCTCATCCAAACAAAGCATTAACCTTGCTGTGCCGGTTGCTACTGTGTGCTACATATGAAATGGTTTTGGTACGTGGTGTTGGAGTTTGAAGCATGTGAGAGAAGACTGAGCCAGGAAGTGTTGTTTTAACCATTGGATAATAGCGACTTTTGTCTGATATGACATCCTTTTGATTCCATTATCTAATTTATCTTATCTTTTGAATGATTCAAAGATTTATCAATTAAAAATATAATTTCATTGTTTATGCTTTTTTTTTTGTTGAATATTATTGTTTGTGCTTTTGTAGTTAGATTAATCTGAGCAAATTATTATCTAAGTTTCTTTTTTTATAAAAAATGATAAATGAGTTATTCTTATAAAAAAATATATTTTCAACATTTAGTAATATATTTGTTAGATATTAATTGCGTTAGATATCTTACTCTTTAAATAAGTCTAACTCCTAAGAATGAGTGAGTTAGAGAAAGAGTTATTATTCACAAATAATAAATAGTTTAATTTTTATTTAAATTTAATATTTGATGATATTATTTTATTTTTGATTTTGTTTATATTATAAATACTAAGTTATTTCAAATGACATATTTTATGATATAATGGTTTTATATATTTTTAATATTTTATGAAATTATATGCATATATACATTTATATGTAATGTCATATCTTATCGTATCCATATCTTAATTTTTTAAAAAATATCGACATATCGTATTCCTGTACCGTATTCATGTCATGCCAGATACTCGTACTTGTGCATCATAATTCAAATTAATTACAAGGCATTTTGATTAATTATGCAAAGGTAGGACCAATTAACACACTAAACATTCAGATTTTGTTGTCCTAGCTTATGTTATTGAACTTGATCTTAAATGCATGTGAAACCCTGCAGAAGGAAATAAAACAAGTCTTAAGGAGAAAATTGAAGCCATTGATGATGACAACAAGTCAATCACTTACAGCCTCTCTGATGGGGAAATCAGTGAGAATTACAGGAGTTTAAAGGCCACATTACAAGTGTTTGATAAGGAAAATGGTGGGCTTGTGAAATGGACCTTCGAATATGAAAAGCTCATGGAGAATATTACAGCTGCATCTCCTGATTCTTACTTGGACCTTGCTGCTAAGGTCACGAAAGATATTGATGCTCATCTTGTCAAGGCATAGCACCAAAATGACAAACGAAAGAGATGATATAGTGGGTTTGGCTTGAGCTTTTTTTTTTAGGGTGAATGGTTTGGCTTTAGTTTTGGTGCTTATCTAAGCATCATGTAAACCTTGCTGTGTTGTTTGTAATAACAATTTATGCTTCTCAGTCATCCTTGTTTGTCTGTGATGGATTGTATGCATGCTTGCTCAGTAGCCATTGCAGTAAATACATGCCTAAACTGAATGCTTGTATAACTCATTCGTGGTAGTTTTGGGTTTTCATGAGGATCCTTGTAAAATGTTTGCTTTAAATATAAATAAGAGAATTAGTTAATATGGATACTGGATGGTATCTTTTGAATTGTTTCAGTATAGTCTTGAGACTCATTATTGTTTCTAGGGGTGGGCATGGTTCGGTTCGGCATGAAAAATTGAACCGAACAGAACTGAACCGATAAAGAGGTTCGGTTCAAAAACCGAACTGGTTTCCTTTTGGATCTGAACCGGTTTTGGTTCGGAGAATCTGGTTTAGAACCAGGTTACGAACCTAGGTTAACAATCGTTTGGATTTAAAATCGGTTTAAAAACTAGTTTGGGTTTAATATCGGTTCAAAACCAGTTTGGATTTAAAAATCTTGGTTGAACTAGGTTTGGACTTAAAAACCGATTGAGTAACAGTTTGAACTTAAAAAGCGGTTCAAAAACCAAGTATCTCCATTGAGTGAGAACATAGTATTCCAAAAACCAGCACATTATAAGCAAAAGTTTGCGGTATATACAATACCCAAAATCATTTCTTCACAATAAATATTAATTTTATAAACTCTGAAGTACCTGAAACTTAAAAGATAACAAGCGTATAGACCATATCATTATCAATTTCTATCACAGACTACTTGAGAGCATTATGTAATACTTTGTTAAATAACATGATTGATATGAGTAGTAAAGGCTTCTTTACATATATCAAGCAAACGATGGAGGAAACAACATATGTATTTTTCTATCATGGACTACTGTCATAGAGAATATGATAAATCCACAAATCAAAGCTACACACACTCTTAGAAAAGCAGTTCCAGTGCAGCATAAGTCTAAAAATTAGTGAAGTTTGATTTAATAATTACCAACCTTGAAAATCAGAGTATTGAGAACTGGTGACTTTAGAAGTAAGCCTAACAAAACTTCACAAGTAACTAAGCCAAGTTCCAGATGGCTCAACATTCCAAATGCAAGTAGAACAACCAATTTTGATTGTGCCAACATATGTATTTTATTCTTGAAAAGATGATGCATGTTGATTATCTAACTTTCATGTTATGAAATGAAAGCAAAGATTTACTAGCTTTACTGTGGATTATGAGAATGATATAAGAGAAAATCAAACTGAGATTAAAGCAAGGATGGATTTTGGTAATGATTTAAACCCTTGATAATGTAATCTCTCAATGCAAGATTTATAATATCATTCTTAAGTTATCAGGAAACAGAGGTTTAGACAATAGGATGGCGATGCATGATGCTACAGCTGAACAAACAGAACCAGTGGCAGAAGGCAAGTATACTCAAGTAGGCAAGTATTCTTTGCAATTAATGCTGCAAATAATGTCTATGATCCTTGCCCAAGTTGATATCTAAGGCTCCAAAACAATCAATCTAGCACTCCAAATTGAAGTCCATGATTTCTCCAACTAGAAGTATAATGATTGATATAACGAGAATTCAGTTCAGGGAAAAAAGAGTTGAAGAACATTCATTTGATAAATACCAATAAATTAGAAACTTAGTAAAAGAGCATTCCTAATTTTCAGGATGATCAGTCTGCATCATATACATGGATGTCACATAGAGAAGAAAAACGAAAAGAAAAGAAAAAAGGACAGACATCTGATGTAACTTATTCTTTGTAACACATGTAAAGTAGTGAGCATTATACCAATGGGAATGTCAATTCACTTCTAAAATACAATCTTAGAAGAAGCCATGGCAGCAAATCTTTGAAAGGACCTTCTAAAAGGTCCCCAATAATGAGATTGATGGAGTAGATATGGCAAACAGAGGTAACAGTTTGACGACTTCAATTTTTACCATAAATAAAATCACCTAAAAAATTCCTTTGAATTTTATCTTCTATTTTATTTACAGTTTACAATAGATGGTGAATATGAGAGTGGTCCATCTAATCCCTTTAAAGAATTTATAGGAAATCGTATTGAAAGCAACTTACAACCAAAAAATAAAATAAAGGGGTGTTGAACATTACAGGTACTGCTGGTTGGAGGGAGATGGTGAGATAAAAAATTCTTTCAACTAAAATAAAAAAATCAAAAAATTCGATCAGAGAAGACAACGGTATATGAACTAGGTTCCAATCAAAGCAAATGCACAAATTCTTTCAACACGTTCATTCTTTTCATAATTTACATCTTCATACAAAAAACATTTCATAAATTCGATCATCGAGAAAGAAAAAAAACTCATGCTATTTTTTTTAAAAAAAAATCTCAGTAGCCAAACACAGTGAGATTCGATTCTTGTCATGCGGTAGAATAGAAAATGCGACGTAAAACATGGAAACAAAGAAGAGAGAGAGAGAGATGGTAAGGTACTTTGGTGGTGTCGAGCCAGACCAAATCGAGAGGGTTGAAATCGAGGGGAGAGTAAGGGCAGTCGAGGATGGACCAAGCTCGTAGTTGACTGGATGCGAAGCCTGGGATGATAATGCCGGAGAGTTTCGAGTAGTGATTTGGGATTAGGGTTCAGTAATATGGGGTTTAGGGTTGATAAAGTTGGAGATGAATTTCTCAAATGTGAAATGGATTAGTTCGGTTATCTGAATCAAAATTAAAAATGATTAATCGGACCATTTAATAAAATAAATTGGTTCAAGTTTTTATAAAATAAAACTGGTTCAAGTTATTTTAATAGTGGTTCAATTTGGTTCATGGATCAGTTTGGTTCATTTGGTTTTTATGTCCACCCCTAATTGTTTCACTATAGTTTTCATGTACATAATTTTTCAGTAATCATGGTTAATAAATATATAAAGTAGTACTAAATTTGGATCAACATAGCATTATCTTATTATGAGATGTAAGAAGAATTAATCTTAATCATTTAACTATATGAATGATTAAGATTAGAAGTTATTTAAGGTTCATATCATTATTTATAAAAAATACATAATTTTATGTTCTAATCTTCTACAACTCCTAGATGACGAACGTGTCATTGAGATGATCTCGTAGTTCCTATTGGATGTAGACAATGGTGTCTGTGATTTTTTTTTCTTTCCTTTTTGTTGCATTTCACTCAAAGAGTTGAAGGAAAATGAGGAAACTTGATCCTAAATGAGGAAAGTCACATGTATGATTTAATAGTTAAAATTTGGTCATTTCACTCTCGTGATGAGATCTTCTCCTCACATATTTCATCCTCATTCATATCCTTCCCATGTTGCCCATCCTCATCTCCACCTGCTAGTTGTGAACCACGAGGAGCTAGATCCAATCGCTATGTAATATTGTTGATCAAATCTAGCTTGCAGTTGATCCTTTATGAATGGGTTAAAAATTGTTGTAGGAAACATCCCATAGGCATTCACAATTCTATATATGCTTCAAGATATTTTCATCAATGATGAAATTGCTGAACTCAAGAATATAAAAGTAGGTTAATTCTAAGCCCAGTTAGATTCAGTATTTTCATTTTGTTTCTAATCTTTTTATGGATATCTAACAAATTTTTTACTACTTATAACCTAAACTCTAAAGCACAGGTACGCTCAAATGGCTCGTCTGCTCGTACCTATTACGAATATGTTTCGAGTACGGCTTGGTACGTACTAACATGTACATATAAATTATTTTTTAATTTTTCCGTTTTTGAGCATGGCTTCAATGTTAAAAATTTTAAACTTACAAGAATAAAATTAATGAATTTATTTTTAATCTTAATTTATGATATGTATATAAACTAATCAATAATTAAGATTTAAAATATAGAATTACTTTATACCAAAAAAAATTACATATTTGAGAAGATATCATAAGAGAAAGATAGTCAATAATCTTTGTCGTCATAAAGGAGATAAACTACTCTCATTTCTTTTATATGTAAAAATCATTGTGTCTTAATAATTAAGATTTAAAATTTAGAATTGTCTTATACCAAAGAAAAAATACATCTTTGATGAGACACCATAAGAGAAAGATAGTCAATAATCTTTGTCGTCATAAAAGAGATAAATTACTTTCATTTCTTATATCTGAAAAAATCATTGTGTCCTTAATGGGACAACCACTATATATAGGATAAGAATAAAGACTTTTTCTTGTATTTACAATATGAGTTAATCTATCCATCATAGAAAACTCATACACAAAACTTAAAAACTCATAACAACATTATCTATATGAGTTTAAGCGTTTATAAGAGTTCGATAACAAAATTGATCACAAATAAACTAAACCAATAGATGCTCTACGATATTTGACATTCAATTAATCTAAATTTTAAAAAATTAATAACAATACAAGTCCACACATATTAAAAATAATCTAACATTTAATACAGCGCCGATACAATTTAGTAGCAAGAACGCAATATTTTATCATGCCCTTAGTCCCCATTTTCATTATTTCTTCCCATTTGACTCAATGTACCCCTTGTTCTCGAGTCTCAATGTAGCAACTCCAGTAATGGTGACAGCAACTCCAGCAAGCAAGGGACACTTCTCTCCAGCGACGGCAGCCTCCGACGACCTGCGACAATGCGATGGCAACCTATTCTCTGACAATGCTTCCCTCCTCATTGATTGGCGTTGATAGCCTAGCCATTCCAAATGTATGCGTCTTGACTCTAGTTTTTCTCATGTAACTCTATTTTTTCAAAATTTATTATGTTCTTGTCTTTCTTGAATGATATCCTAATAGCCCTAGCCCTCAATGTATGCTTCTGGCCTTGTACAATTATGTGATCCTTTTTTTTTTTCAATCTGATTTTGTTCTTGAGTGATATACGGATTTATTTAATTATTTTACTATAGATTTTTTTTAAATATTATGTTATCATGTTTTATTATGTAAAATCTCAGTATATATATATATATATATATATATATATATATATATATATATATATATATATATGAAGTGTATCTTGCTGAGATGAATGTTTATTGTGAGAGGATAAGAGGAATGAATCTTGACCATTAGATCTTATATGAATGGTCAAGATTAGAACATAAATGCATGTGACTTTTTTAAGTGGTCACATGACATTTAAATAACTTTTAATCTTGACCATGCATGTATGATTGTATGATCAAGATTCACTTCTCTCACTCTCTTATAATAAAATATGATATATGATATATGTTATTTGAATAACATATGTGTTATTCAAATAACTCTTTTTAAAAGAGCTTTCTGAGAAACACTTCTATTCAAATAACACATGAGTTATTCGAATAAAGAGAGTTTTATTCGAATAAAGCTGTTTGAAAACAATTTTAAACAGTTTTAAACAATTTTGAAAAACTTGCTAGTTTGCTTCCAAAAAAACCTCAACACCTTTTAAATTATTTCCAAAAATCATTTTGAAATCTTGGTTTTATTAAAAGACATGTTTAGATATTTTCTTCAAAAAACAATGAGATATCCACAAGACTTCATATAAAAAGACTCTAAGTCCTAAAACTGATCTTGAAGTTCTTGGACTTGGTCTTCCCATCATCTTCATGTTTGTTATCATCAAAACCAGTCTTTAATGACTCATAGCCAATCACATTCTCTTCCTTTTTGATGATGACAAACAAATATTGAGAAAAGAATTAGTTCAGATAAATTGGAATTCACAAAGATAAATTTGAGAGACTTACTCCCTCTCTTTTTCATAAAAGGTGATTTATATCAGAGATGTGCGCGCAACTCCTCCTTACTTTTGGTATCCAATATTCGTTTTAGTTTTACCTGTCTTTTTCTCAAGTTTTACTTGTTATTTTTCTCCCATTTTACCTATTATTTTTTGTTGGTGTATGCCCTAGTGGCCAATACATTTTGTTTGTATTTACATACATTATATTATGTTATTTTATATGAGGCATTTCATTTATTGTGTTCTTTTTGGTAGACATAATAAAGTCCTTAGAATAGTAAGTTTGATACCATAGGACATCAAGTGGATGACTTGATCGTGAGATCCTATTGGATAAAATACTATTCTTAAATGTCTCTAGTCAAGTATTATTGTTAATTAGGACAACAATAATACATTGAGGCTAGTATGTGCGTAGACTGATGACCACATCTCACGGGTCATGGATATGAGATATCAAGTCTACACATGGATACATATTAGAGTAATGATGTATTGGACAGACCCTCCATGAGAATGCTACGTGGATCGTTACGTGAGTGTCATAAGCGATTCTCATAGTGATAATGGTGTAAGTGGTCCTTTGACCTGAAATCACTACGATTCCTACATGAGGAGTTGTGTGTTTTAATGCCATCAAACGTCATCTGTAACAAGATGATTATAACGTTGGTTATTAGACATGCTGCAATACATGTGGAGGGATGTGAGTGACCTAGATGGGATTTGTCCCTCCTATATAATAAGAGTGATATCTTCGGGCCCCTTGATTGAGTGAGACTACGAAATGCATGGCCATGCTCAGATGAGTCAATATGAGATATTGATCTCATTTGTTATTACTATGTCTACTCGGGAATCAGGAAACTGAAGATTGAACTAAACAAGGGTGACACATTCCATGCCTTGTGTTCAATCTGGATATCTGGACAAAGGGAATAAACTATACGGAAACATTAATCACGGATAGGTTATGTCAAATCACTGACATTCTCATTACTTGGGTAGCAGTGATGTGTTGCTAGATACCGCTCACTGTTTGTAATATTAAAATGAGATTTTAATATTACTACCAACGTCATGAGAACTGCGCAGGTCGCACACTTAGAACAGACTAAATTGGAGTAATCAGAATCCAAGTTAGACTCGGATTCAATTGTGGGCCTAACTCATGATAGATAGGTTTAGGGTTGCACCACTTACCTTGCTACTGCTCACACTCACTTAAGGTAGCCACTGTTATAAATTATACTGCTAAGGGGGCTGCTAATAGGTTACATCACAACCCTAGTCGCATCTACAGAAAGTGAGTGAGAGATAGTGAGGTCTTCTTCTCCTCTCTTCGCAGCTAGCACTACGAAACAGAGGCGTGACTCCCTTTTGCAAGTCTGTTCGTGTGGATACCGCAAAGACATCGTCACTATTACGGTGTTGGTGATTCACCTCGCTTGTGATTATCACACTTCAAGAGGTAATTTTTTTAAAAAACTCGGATTATGGACCTTTTCGCATGGATCCTGTGAGGGAATTCTATTATTCCGCTGCGAGACTTTTGATCCGCAATTCCCAACATTTTTCTCCCCATTTGTCATGATAGAAAAGATAGGGGACAAAAGCATGCATAAGCAAATAATATGCATGGTATTTGCATTAAAGGCAGAAAAAATAGTCACATAATTTTAGGCCCGAATAATAGGTAATTCATCAAAGCAATCATTGCATTAATAATGAAATTGGCCAAGTATATGTACAATTACAAACAAAATAGCCAATACAAAAACAAACATAGATCCTATATCTAAAAGAATGTATCCGGAGGCGGAGGAGGGGAGTTGGGCACTCGCCCTGTCAGAATGTCTCACAAAGATGCATGTTCACGCTCTACACCTTCTATCCTATCAAACAGAATAGAGAAGATGTTCTCCATATAAGCGCGGTTGTCCTGCAAGGTGGCCATAATTTGATCCAGAGTGATTGGACCAGCAGCAGGAACAACAGGTGTAGGATTAGCAAGAATATCAGCAGTAGGGTGGTCTTCTTGGTCATTGTCACCATCTTCAACTTCATATGGGTACACCAAACCTTTTACAATTCTGATCATCTTCATTTTGCTGTGAGTGAAGGACCCAAAGACACTGTGATGAGTCAAATTTGTGGCCTGCTCAGTTTCCAGAATCTGAGGGTATTTGCTAAGAAAAACTGTGATGATTAGGCCGTAGGGTAAATCAGACTTCTCTTTTCCCTTGGCCTTCATCATATGTTTCATGATGAAGTTGGGCTAGTTGACTTGGTATCCCTTCTTCAAGACCCAGAGCATGAAGATGTCATCTTCACTTAGATAGGCATAGTTCCCACCTCGAGGAGCCAGGATGTGTGCATAAGCATAATGTAAGAGCATGTCTTGGCTCTTCAGCATGCCCCCCTTGACACCTCGCTGGGGTAGTGCCAAGCCAGGTTTCAAAATATCCTAAATAGCCCAAATTTTGTTATACTCCTGAATGAGTGGATTGCCAACAGACTGCAAACCAAACAACATAACACAATCTTGAGGAGTGATGACCACCTGCTGATCACCAACATCGGAGTGAAGGTCCTATCGTTCAATCTTCAAGTTGCAATAAAACATCTTAACTAAATCAAGATAAATCACAACCTTGTGAGAGCAGAGGCAAGGCACACCTTGATGATGTAGCAGGTTTAGGAAGCCAAAACTACCTTCATTCTTCAAGAAGTGCAAGTCAAGGTACTTGGGCTGCACTAGATTGTGCTCTCAGAAGTGAGTGATGAAGCGACCCAGTTCACTCTCATTAGAGGAGAGACTTCGAAGATCCAAATGATTGTTGCAAGGACCCGTCTTTGTTCGAGAGCATTTTACACTAGAAGAGGAAGAGGCCATGGTAATGATGGAGGGAAATGGTACGTTGGAGAAGTGAAAGATGGGATGCAGAGATGGTGGAGGATTAGAGGATAATGGTGGTGAGAGAATGCAACAATGGTAGAAGGCTGGTGAGAGTAGGTATGGATAAAGATGGTGGAGAGAGGATTCTGGGCAGAGGGAACGAGTAGCACCTAGAGAAAGGGAGGAGAAATGATACCAAAATGAGGCAAAGAACGCGCTGAGGGCATATATAAGGCCCATGTTTATTCAAGTAACATGGGCGTTATTCAAATAAACTTGTGCGGTAACCTAAATGACGTGGCCTTCGGCCAGATGTTATTCGAATAAGTATATAGTTATTTGAATAACCAGGTCACTATACTTAGCTTTTTGCCAAAGGGTTATTCAAATAATCCTTTGTTTATTTGAATAACCAGAACGAAAAAGCCCCTGTTAAGGCTTTATTCGAATAAGAATTGTCTTATTCAAATAAACTAGACACATGTATAGGGATAACATATGAATGTCAGTTTATTCGAATAGCATATGAATGTCAGTTTATTCGAATAGCTTTCCTTTTATTTGAATAACATAAACACAAATACAAACAATATGCAATTACCGATTTCAGTTTATTCGAATAAATAACTCTAATGTTATTCGAATAAATAACTCTAATGTTATTCGAATAACACATATATCACAAGATAAGATTGCTAATTTTTATTCAAATAAAACTAGCTTTATTCAAATAGAGTAATTTAAAAGAGCAAGAATTTGAACAGCTAATAATGGTTATTCGAATAGCCACATGTTTATTCGAATAAACTTATCAGAAAAACATCAATAAACATGTTCAAATAGACATTTTGAGAGTAGGAAGGTTACCCAATATAGATGTACCTACAAAACAAATTTTGGGATACCTCGACGCTCAAGTCAGTAATAATTCAAGAGTGATATATAAATAATAAATCAGTAAATATAGGCATTAAATGCAAGATTGATCCAGAATTCCAAGTTCTCTTCTTAAATGAAAGAAAGTATCTTTAGGCAAAGACTTTGTGAAAATATCAGCAAGTTGATTAGTTGTTTCAACAAATTCTAACGCGTAATCACCTTTTTGAACACGATCTCTTATGAAATGATGTATTATCTTAATATGCTTAGACTGAGAGTGCATAATAGGATTTTTGGTCAAATTGATTACACTAGTATTATCACATCTTATAGGAATGTGATCAAGCTGAAGTCCAAAATGTAGAAGTTGTTGCTTCATCCATAGGATTTGGGCACAACAACTTCTGGATGCAACATATTTAGCCTCAAATGTAGATAATGTCACACTATTTTGTTTCTTTCTATGCTAAGAAACTAAAGGGCTTCCAAGCAAGTGGCATGTCCCACTAGTGCTTTTCTTATCCAATTTGCATCTAGCAAAATTGGAGTCAGAATAACCAATAAGACTGCAAATGATACTTTTGGGATACCACAAACCCACTTGTGAAGTGCCACCAAGATATTTCATAATACGTATAACTGCACTCAAGTGTGATTCTTTAGGGTTTGCTTGGTATCTAGCACACATACATATACTAAACATAATATCCTGATCTATTGGCAGTGAGATAAAGAAGAGGTCCAACCATACCTTTGTACTTAGTGATTTCTACGGGATTACTTGCTTCATCTTTGTCCAAGTAACATGAGGTATTCATTGGTGTGTCCATATGCTTAGAGTTGTCCATTCCAAATCTCTTGAGAAGCTCCTTGCAATACTTGGATTGGCTAATGAAGGTTTCATTCATTGTTTGCTTGATTTGAAGCCTAAGGAAGAAATTGAGCCATCCCATCATGGACATCTCAAATTCGCTTTGCATGATATTAGCAAATTCCTTACACATAGATTCGTTAGTGACACCAAAGATAATATTATCTACATAAACTTATACAAGGAGTATGTCATGCTTTCTATTTTTGATAAAAAAGGTTGTATCAACCTTTCCTCTTATAAAATCATTTTCTAAAAGAAACTTACTCAACCTTTCATACCAAGCTCTAGGAGCTTGTTTTAAGCCATATAAGGCCTTTTTTAGTTTAAAAACATGGTTGGGTAGTTCATAATTTTCAAAACCTGGAGGTTGTTCATCGTACACCTCCTCTTGGATAAAACCATTTAAAAAGACACTTTTAACATCCATTGGATATAATTTAAAATCCATGATGCAAGCATAAGCAAGTAATATTCTAATAGTTTCTAATTTTTCTATAGGCGCATATGTTTCTTCATAGTTTATACCTTCTTCTTGATTATATCATTTTGCTACAAGCCTAGCTTTATTTCTTATTATTAGGCCAGCTTCATCAAGCTTGTTCTTAAATACCCATTTGATACCTATAATTGGATGATCATTAGGTCTTGGAGCTAATTCCCAAACTTGATTTCTTTCAAATTAGTTTAGCTCCTCTTACATGGCCAAGATCCAATGTTCATCATTATAGTATTTATTTATGTCTTTAGGCTCAATTTAAGAAACAAAATTCATGTGGTTACATACATTTCTAATTGAGTTTCGAGTACTTACACCTTTAGATACATCACCTATTACTTGGTCAAACGGATGGTATCTTGAGGTTCGTCATTCCTTAGGAAGGTCCATGATGACTTGTGAATCCTCTTGATTTGGGGTGTCTTCTTGACTTTCTCCTTGCTTCCTCTCTTCTTTCTCCTTGTTATCCAAATGTGTTTTTACCAAAGCCTCTGTAACATCATGAACAACAAATTCTTTCTCGTTCCATTTGGGTTAGTTTTATCAAATACAACATAAATGGACTCTTCAATAGTCATAGTTCTTTTATTATAAATTCTAAAAGCCTTACTATGATTTGAATAACCCAGAAATATACCTTCATCAGACTTAGCATCAAACTTTCCTAAGTTATCATTTACATTATTTAAAACAAAACATTTACATCCAAAAATATGAAAATGTGAAACACTAGACTTCTTTTCTTTGTATAACTCATATGAGATTTTCTTAAAATTGACCTTATAAGGGCCCTATTCATTATATAGCAAAGGGTACTTATCACATTATATTTATCCTGATTCAGCCACCAACCACTTGTGGCAGCAAGTGCAGTTCTCAAAAAACTATCCGGGATTTTTCACTATAACCTTAGGCTTAAAACAAGTATCTGTTACCTTTACAAAATAGAGCACTCTTGACACTTGGAGATACCTCATCGTTTGTGTTTTGAGTCTCAACAAACAGGGATACTTCACCCTCTTCATAATGAATCAGAATATAGAAGAAGAGAAACTCTCAAAAGAGTGAATAATACAACTCAAAGTTCTATGAAGCTCTTTAAGGATATCTCAAAGTTTTTCGAAAAAGAGCACTGGAAATGTGTAAAAATGTAATTTAACATCCATTGGATATAATTTAAAATCCATGATGCAAACATAAGTAAGTAACATTCTAATAGCTTCTAATCTTGCTACAGACGCATATGTTTCTTCATAGTTTATACCTTCTTCTTGATTATATCATTTTGTTACAAGCCTAACTTTATGTCTTGTTATTAGGTCAACTTCATCAAGCTTGTTCCTTAATATCCATTTGATACCTATAATTGGATGATCATTGGGCCTTAGAGCCAATTCCCAAACTTGATTTCTTTTAAATTGGTTTAGCTCCTCTTGCATGGCCAAGATCTAATGTTCATCGTTAAAGTCTTCATTTATGTCTTTATGCTCAATTTAAGGACTGAAAGCCATGTGGTTATATGCATTTCTAATTGAGTTTCGAGTACTTACACCTTTAGATACATCACCTATTACTTGGTCAAGCGGATGGTATCTTGAGGTTCGTCATTCCTTAGGAAGGTCCATGATGACTTGTGAATCCTCTTGATTTGGGGTGTTCTCTTGACTTTCTCCTTGCTTCCTTTCTTCTTTCTCCTTGTTATCCAAATGTGTTTTTGCAAAAGCCTCTGCAACATCATCAATAACAAAGTCCTTTCTCAGTCCATTTAGGTTTGTTTCATCAAATGCAACATGAATGTACTCTTAAATGGTTATAGTTCTTTTATTATAAATTCTAAAAGTCTTGCTATGATTTGAATAACCCAGAAATATACCTTCATCAGACTTAGCATCAAACTTTCCTAAGTTATCCTTTCCATTATTTAAAACAAAATATTTATATCCAAAAATATGAAAATGTGAAATACTAGGCTTCCTTCCTATATATAACTCATAAGGGGTTTTCTTTAAATTAGCTTTTAAGGGCCCTATTCATTACATAACAAATGGTACTTACCGCATCAGCCCAGAAATACTTTGGAAGTGTAGCTTCCTTGAGCATAGTTCTTGTCATTTCTTGTAAAGATCGTTTTTTCCTTTCTATAACTCTATTTTGTTGTGGAGTTTTAGGGGCAGAAAAATTATGCTCAATATCATGTTCATCACAAAAGGTTTCAAAATCATGATTTTCAAACTCACCACCATGGTCACTTCTTATGGATGTAATACAAAAACCTTTTTCATTTTGAATAACTTTGACAAGTTTCTTAAAGGCTAGAAATGCATCGTTTTTGTGAAAAAAAAATAAAGTTCATGTGAACCTAGAAAAATCATCCACAATCACTAGTACATAGTAATTTCCATCAAAGCTCATAGTTCTAGATGGTCCAAACAGATCCGTGTGCAAAAGTTGTAAAGGTCTAGTAGTTGAAACAATGTTTTTAGCTTTAAAAGAAACCTTCACTTATTTTCCCTTTCGACATGCATCACATAATTTATCTTTTTCAAATTTGAGCTTGGGTAGTCAAATTACTAGTTATTTAGAGACCAACTTTCTCAAGTGATCCATGTGAATGTGTGTAATTCTTTTATGCCATAACCATGAATCATTTTTCTTACTTAAACGACATTTAACATCACTTGAAGATATATCGTCAAGGCTAATCTATAAACATTATTAACTCTATGACCAATAAACTTAACATGCTTATCATCTTTTCCTTCAATTATGCAACAATTTGAATCAAATATTACTGTATTTCCTTTATCACATAATTGACTAATACTAAGCAGGTATTGTTTAAGCCTTTCAATAAATAATACATTATCAATAGAAGAAATAGGATTTTTACCGACTTTACCGATTCCAAGAATCTTTCCTTTGTTATTATCTCCATAAGGTACATGTCCATGAGTCATGGGAATAAGGAATGAGAACTTGGAGTCATCTCTGGTCATGTGCTTAGAGCAACCGCTATCGAGGTACTAATTTGAACTTCTGGCCTTCAAGTACACCTACAACAAATATTTAATTTTTAACTTTTAGTACCCAAATTTTCGTGGGTCTTTGTGTGTTAGTTTTTGATATAGTACCTTTAGAAACCCAAACTATTTTAGTATCAATTTTCGTGTTGATATTTTTCCTTGCATTATATATTGAGGCACTATGTCATTTCTTCCCACAATAAAAATATTTTATAAAAAGACTACTTGAAGTACTTGAATGAATAAAGAGATTTTTATAAAAATTTTACTGATTTTTAGGATTATACCCTATCCCAGCTTTTTGAAAAGCAACTCTTTATTTCCCCAACAAAATATTTAAATTATCTTTTCTAAAAATAAATTTAGAAAGGGTGTTCTTAAGTCTTCAATTTCTTTTTCAAAAACTTGGCAAGATAAACAAGATGAAGATGTAGAAGTATGTGGAGAGGAAGTTGAACAAGCATCAATTAATTCTAACGTCTCATTTTCAATTTTTAATTCTTTAATTTATTTATTTAAAATAAGAATTTGAATTTCCAAAGAAGAAATTATTTTCTTAGATGAATAAACTAATTTTGTGAGCCTTATTGATTCATCATGTAATTCTTCGAAAGCATCTTGTAATTCATTATAAAAAGGGGATAAATCAAGGTTAGAACTTACCACATTGTCACTTTCTTCTTCTTCTTCTTCCCTTTTGGTCATAAGACATAGATGAGCTTCTTCGCTATTTGAATTGTCAGTGGAGTCCATATCATTGTCATCCCATGCTATGTAGGCTCTTCTTCCTTTTCTTTCCTTAAATGGTTTCTTTTCAAATTTCTCTATTTTCTTTTGGTAAATTAGACATTTCATTTTCATGTGTCCCAGTTTCCCATACTCGTAGAAAGTTGGAGTTGATGATGCTCCTTCTCCTTTATAATGGATCTTCTTTGGAGGGAATAGCAGTCTTCTTTGAGTCCTTTTTTTCCTAAGAAATTTTCTAAACTTTCTTACCAGAAGGCTGATATTTTCTTCATTTAGCTCAAGATTTTCTATGTCTTCATCCTCGTCATCATCTTCAATTGTAGAAGAAGTAGCCCTGAAAGCAATCCCTTTTTCTTATCATTTTCTTCACTATGATTAAGCTTGTTTAGCTCCAATTCGTGCTCTTGAAGTTTCCCAAAGAGAGTAGCTAGTATCATTGTTGACAGGCCTCTTAGTTCTGATGTAGCTATTATCTTGGGTTACCAGATCATGCTCACACATTTCAAAACTTTGTTAATAAGATCTTTGTTAAAAAAATTATTTTTTAATGATGCAAGATGATTTACAATGTGAGTGAATCTCTTTTGCATTTCTTGAATGCTTTCTCCTTGGTTCATTCTAAATAACTCATATTCATGGGTTAGAGAATTGACTCTCGACCTCTTTACTTCACTAGTACTCTCATGGGTAACTTGCAAAGTATCCCACATTTCTTTAGTAGTTTTACAATTTGAAATTTTGAAAAATTCATCATACCCCAAAGTTGTGGTAATGATATTTTTAGCTTTTAAATTATGTTGAACCTTTCTCTTATCCTCATCAGTTCAATCACTTCTTGGTGTTTCAACTTTTACATCACCGACCTCACGTGTGGCAACAAAAGTGTCGTTTTCAACAGCATCCCACATATCTAGATCAATAACTTCAATAAAAATTTTCATTGTTTCCTTCCAATAGGCATAACCATTCCTATTGAAAAAGGGTGGTCAATTTATGGAAGATCCTTCTGAAAAACCATTTGAAGAAGCTATATTCTCTTGAAGATGCTAAACTTTTTATAGAAGAGTCAGCTCTAATACCACTTATTACCAAGTGACTTGCCTACTCAAGAGGGGAGGTGAATTGAGTATATAAAAACTTTTCGTAAACTCTTACAAAACATTTTTTATTGAAACTATTTCTCAAATGAAATGAATAAAGAGATGATAGAGAGCTTTAAATGTAAAATAAACATGTAACAAATAAAATAAATTGCAGGAAATTAAAGAGAATGAGATAAGAAGAATAGGCACAGTATTTATCCTGATTCGGCCACTAACCACTTGTGACCTACGTCCAGTCCTCAAAAAATTATCCAAGATTTTTCACTATAATCTCAGGCTTAAAATAAGTGTCTGCTACCTTTACAAAATAGAACACTCTTCACACTTGGGGATACCTTACCTTTTGTGTTTTAAGTCTCAACAAATAGGGATACCTCACCCTTATAAAATCTTTGAGGGATACCCCACTCTCTTCACAATGAATCAAAATATGGAAGAAGAGAAACTCTCAGAAAAGTGAATAATACAACTCGAAACTCTATGAAGCTCTTTAAGGATATCTCAAAGTTTTGGCAAAAAAGAACGCTGGAAATGTGTAAAAATGTAAATCACGAATTAAAGTAAGAAAGAATTATTTCAGATAGTTGTGGTGTTTCAAAGATGACCCAAAGGCATACATTTATAGAGATATTTGAGAAACTAGCTGTTGGGGGTAATTAAACACATAATGAATGCAAATATGGTCGTTTGTTTCCAAAACAAAGTCCCAAATTTATTTGAATAACTTCTGATTTATACAAATAACTCACTTTGAAAAGCCAAGAGAAAATAGATTATGATATATATTATTTGAATAACATATGAGTTATTCGAATTACTCCTTTTAAAAGAGCTTTTTAGGAAACATTTCTATTCGAATAACACATAGGTTATTCGAATAATCTTTGATAGAAGCTGATCAAAACAAATTATTTATTCGAATAAAGCTGTTTGAAAATAGTTTTAAACAGTTTTGAAAAACTTGCTAGTTTGCTTCCAGAAAAGCCTCAACTCCTTCTAAATTATTTCCAAAAATCATTTTGAAATCTTGGTTTTATTAAAAGACATGTTTAGATCTTTTCTTCCAAAAACAATGAGACATCCACAAGGCTTCGTACAAAAAGACTCTAAGTCTTAAAGTTAATCTTAAAGTTCTTGGACTTGGTCTTCCTATCATCTTCATGTTTGTTATCATCAAAACCAATCTTCAATGACTCATAGCCAATCACACTGCAACGCATGTGTAAATTTGGTCACCATGTTGCGGATTGATTACTTTGCATCGCGGCATTCAAGCCTCAGGTCTTTGTTATGTACCAGGGAAATGCACCACATCGTAACATTAATATGCTTACGCCGCGGCGTTTCATGCTGATCTTCACACTTGGCCTTCTCTTGGGTATCATCTTCCACTGTTAGTCCAAATCTTCCAAAGTTTCTACTTGATTGGAGTCTTTTCAATAATAGAGAAATCACCAAATTAATGACAAGTGCAAATGTACTCAATCGATCAAAGAATCGTAAACATTTTCTCAAAATCATAACGAAAGACATCAAGATTGAATCAGATAAATATGAGGCTAAAGTCTTTCATTCATGCATAAAAACAAGGACTAAGCAATCATTAGAGCACAGATATAGGGCACAAATAATCACATTTTGTGGAGTTAAGTTATCACACCCCCAAACCTAGATTTTTGTAGAGTTATCATGTAATATATATATATATAACAGGCATGCCGCAACGTGAGGAGTCTATCTACAGAATTTTGCAGTAGAATCAATTCTGTCGCAACTTCTGCTTAAAAAGGGTCTCCAACACCTGTAAAAAATGTCCAAAGGGTTAAATTACAAAATGTAATACAAAAATATAATAAAACCTAAAAATCAAGGTATTAACATATTTAAGACTTAAACTAAAGAACTTGGGTTTCCTCCCAAGAAGGGCCCGATTTATAGTCCTGGCAGGACTTTATCTGTAATTCCACTTGCGTTCACTTATGGCAAGGATTTAAACTCCAAGTTTAGAGCTTCCACAATGCCTGGGTTGAAGGACTTAACCACCCAGTTTAAATTTAGCTGATCTAACTCCTCATCTTCCCTATCACGATTAGAGATCACATGACCTTCACTAGAGGCATAGGGGACACTTGCACAAAATGCCTTGGATATCATCCCATCAATTACATTCATTGAAGAACATTCTTCTTAATCTTTAGGACACTTCATAGCTTTGAAAATATTGAAATTAAGCTCTTGATCTTGCACCTTCATGGTGAGTTCTTCTTTTTCCACATCAATGAGAGTTCTTCTAGTTGCAAGGAATGGTTGGCCTAAAATGAAAGGGACCTTGCCATCTTTCTCCATATCAAGTATGACAAAATCTATAGGGAAGATAAACTTGTCCATTTTAACCAGTACATCCTCAACGACCCCCTTGGGATAAGTAAAGGTTTGGTCTACCAACTGCAAGGCAACTGAAGTAGGTGTAGCTTCCCCTAAACCTAGTCTTCAGTATATTGAATAGGACATGAGCTTTATGCTAGCACTTAGATCACATAATGCCTAACCACTAAATTTCTCACCAATTGTGCAGGGGATGGTGAAACTTCTGAGATCTTTGAGCATAGGAGGAAGTTTGTTATACAAAATAGCACTGTATTCTTTCGTAAGGGCAACAGTTTCAAACTCACCAAGCTTTCTCTTCTTTGATAAGATTTCTTTCATGAATTTCATATAGCTTGGCATTTGCTCCAAAGCTTCTGCAAATGGGATGTTAATATATAGCTTCTTGAACACTTCTAAGAACTTCTGGAATTGGTGCTCAAGCATTTTCTTTACAGGCCGGTTGAGGAAAGGTAAAGGGTGTATATAAGGTTTGACCTCTTTTGTCTTGTCTTCATCCTTCCTCTTGGGAATTTCTTGATTCGTCCCAACCTCTTTGCTCACTACCTCTTTATCTTTTGTTCTTTTAGTAACTTCTTCAAGTAACCTTGACTTTGGATTCCCTTCTATGGCTTTACCGCTCCTCAATGTCATGGCATTACAGCGATCATTGGAGGCACCATTGGGATTGGTGACTGTGTCACTTGGAAATGTCCTTATGGGCCTATTATTAATAGCATTTATCAACTATCCCACTTGTGTTTCTAATGCTCTCATTGAAGCAGATTGGCTTTGAAACATTACATCATGCTTAGCCAACTGAGCATCAATCTTTGTCATATAAGAATCAGTCTTAACCATCATCTGCATAAACATGTCCTCCAGAGAAAGTTTCTTATCTTGCATTGGCTGTCTTGACTAGAAGGGGAATCCGGGAGGATTGTAAGGTCGCTCATTTCCAGGTGCTGAGGAGGAAGCTCCTTGATCATCCCTCCAAGAGAAGTTAGGATGGTTCCTCCATCCAGGGTTATACTAGTTTGAGTATGGGTTGTTTAGCTAAAGGTGATAGTTACCGACATATTGTTTACTTTCTGACATAGATGGGCGCCTATCGCTTGTATGGTTGTCACCACACTTGTCATACAACACAAATGGGCTCTGGTGAGGGCTTTGTCCCATACTGTCTAGCTTGCTTGCTATTGTTGCTACCTGAGCTGATAATGCTATTATAGCATCCACATCATGCACTCTAGCCACTCTCCTTGGAGTATTTCTAGTTGAAGGCCATTGGTAGCTATTGACAGCCAATTCTTCCAATAGTTGAAATGCATCATTGAAAGTTTTACTCAATAATGACCCACCAGTAGCTGCATCTACTATTGGATGATGTTGTGGTAGCAAGCCCTTGTGAAAGGAGTAGACCTAGTGCCATGGTGGTATCTCGTGATATGGGCACCTTCGAAGCAGAACTTGTACTTTTCCCATGCTTCGTACAAGGACTCAGATTCGGATTGAGTGAATGAAGTGATGTCATTCACCATTTCGACTGTCTTGGCCGGTGGAAAATATTTGTTGAGAAATTTCCCACAAACATCGATCTAAGTTCTTATTGATCGCACTGGCAGAGATTGCAACTAACTCTTTGCTCTATCTTTGAGAGAAAAAAGGAAAGAGTCTCAGGTGAATGATATCCTCAGAAGCACCATTATGCTTAAAAATGTCGCAGATCTCCAGGAAATTGGACAGGTGAGCTTTGGAATCTTCGCTAGACAAACTGCCAAATTGCACAAAAGTTTGAATCATTTGAATAATGATCAATTTGATTTGAAAATTGTTGGCACGGATAGGCGGGCTTTGTATACTTGACTACAAGTTCTCCATTTGGGGAGTTACAAACTCCCTTAGAGGCCTCGAATGATTGTAATCACTCGCCATCTTAATACCTTAAT
Organism: Ormosia emarginata; assembly: GCA_029884605.1. Classification (NCBI taxonomy): domain Eukaryota; kingdom Viridiplantae; phylum Streptophyta; class Magnoliopsida; order Fabales; family Fabaceae; genus Ormosia; species Ormosia emarginata. The sequence continues at coordinate 2,115,115 of JAQQTP010000062.1, forward strand.
CATAACAAGAATGAAAATTTAAATTAAAATAAACAAAAAAGAAACTTGAATTAAAACTAAATAAGCTCGTTGTTAATATCAGTAATACAGAAATAAGGTCGAAATCCCCAGCAATGGTGCCAAAAATTTATTTGTCCCTTTTTAGGCCGCAAGTGCATGGGTCGCACAAGTAATATAGAAAAGAGTATGATATTGCTCCCATGAGGAATAAGACTACTTCTAATGCTAATTATTAACCAATAGCTTAAATAATTTTATTCACGAGCATTCAAATTTGGAAAAGAGTGTTTAACTTAATTAAAAGACTTAAATGTTGTAGATTGGCAATGAAAGTTCATAATTAGAGAATAGAGAATCATTCTCCACCTCCTACTTTTATTGATAAGAAGCAATCCTTATAAGCAACACAAATGAAAAGATTAGGTTAGCTTGAGAATCTAACTTAGTTAAAAGCCGATGCCTAGGTCAATCAATCATGTTTCATTTACCTAATTCACTATGTTTCCATGAGAAATAGTACAAAATTCACTCATAAAGATCTATTCTCAATTAATTACTATGCATGACCAAGAGGTATATTTCTATCCCATTAGCGAATTAACTCACTCTACCATTAGAATAAAATTAAATATGCATCAACCATACCTATGATCTCAAATCCAAATTCCTATGTCTAGGTTCATTAGATTTCAACAAATCACTTAAAAGTTGATCAAACAATCAAGAGCATTAAAATTCATATGATTGAACAAAACCAAATCATCTACATAAACTCAAAGGATTACAAAATCATTCAATATCTATAGGAGGATCCAAAGAAATCCCTACACACAACTTAGCTAACCATGAAACATGAAAATATATGCATATACATCATGTTCATGATACAAAAAAAAAGATGAAAGGAAAGGAAGAAAGCTTAATAGATTTGATCCTTTATGCTTAAATCATCCTTCATGTAGAAGACGACATCCAACTTTGGCTTCCCTAGCTTCCTCTAAGCCTTAAATGTGAAAACCTAGCAGCTGTGTTCTAAAAATGTGTTCTCTTTTTGCCGAAATATGATAAAACAATATTTATAGGCTCAGAAAATAGAGTTACGTTGCGATGTTACACATCTTGTGACATATGTAAATTAGGTCACCACGCGGCAACATTGATTACTTTATGTCGTGGCTTTCAAGCCTCGGGTCTTTGTTCTATGCACCACGCCGCGACATTAACATACCTACGTTGCGATGTTTCATGTTGATCTTCACACTTGGCTTTCTCTTGGGCATCCTCTTCCACTGTTGGTCCAAATCTTCCAAGTTTCTACATGATTGAAGTCTTTCCTGAAATAGAAAAACCACCAAATTAATGACAAGTGCAAATGTACTCAATCGATCAAAGAATCGAAAATATTTTCTCAAAATCATAACGGAAGACATCAAGATTGAATTAGATAAATATGAGGCTAAAGTCTTCTATTCATGTATAAAATAAGGAGTGAACAATCATTAGAGCATAGATATAGGGCTCAAATAACTATATTTTGTGGAGTTATTAGGAAACCTGACATATCTTACTTTCATACCTTTAGATTTGAATGGTTCATCTTGAACAATAAGGATCATCTTGGTAAGTTTGACTCAAAGGTAGATAAAGGTTTATTTCTTGGTTATTCAACTTCTTCAAAATTCTACAGAATCTATAATACAAGAACTCTTATTGTAGAAGAATCCATGCATGATTCTTTTGATGATGCTAACCATTCTTCTAAAGTTAAGGTTTATAATCTGGAAGAAGAATTTGAGAATAATCACTCTGAAAGATACTCTTAAGATGGTTTATGATCTACCTACTCCAAAGAAGGAACCTCATGACTTTACTGATAATCCTTTGTATAAGCATCAGAATACTCCTTCAAGAAACAACATCAAAAGTTAGATTCAAATTTCCAAGAGAATGAAGGCATCTCACATCTCATCCAAAAGATCAAATCATTGAAGAACCTTCTCAAGGTGTGAGAACCATATCTTTATTTAGAAACAATGTGAACATGGCTCTCATATCTCAAATTGAACCAAAAGAAATAAATGAGGCTCTTCAAGATGAAAGTTGGAAAAAAGTCATGCAAGAAGAACTAAATTAATTCGAAATAAACAAAGTTTGGACACTAGTTCCTGAACTTGAAATAATATAATCATTGGAAATTGCTGGGTATTTAGAAACAAGCTAGATGAATCAGGAAATGTAATATGAAACAAGGCAAGGTTGGTAGGTTATGGTTACAATGAGTGGAAGGTATTCAATGAATTTTTTCCTCTTGTTGCTAGACTTGAACCTATCAAAATCTTACTTGCTTATGCTACTTACAAAGATTTAATCTTACATCAAATGGATGTTAAATAAACTTTTCTAAATGATTATATTTCTAAAGAAGTTTATGTAAAACAACCCCCTGGTTTTAAACCTAAAAAATATCCTAATCATGTTTTTAAACTCTCAAAAGCCTTATATGGTTTAAAAGAAGATTCTCAAGCTTGGTATGAGAGACTTAGCTCTTTTGTTTTTTTTTTTCTGAAAGATGATTTTGAGAGAGGAAAAATTGATATAAATTTGTTTACAAAACAACAGAAGACTAATTTCCTATTTGTTCAAATTTATATGGATGATATTGTTTTTGGATCTACTAATGAACTTCTGTGCAAGGAATTTTCTGAGCTTATGCAAGGATAATTTGAAATGAGCATAGTGGGAGAATTAAAATTATTCTTGGGGTTACAAATTAAGCAACAAAAGAATGGAGTCCCGATCCATCAAGAAAAATATACTAAGTATCTTCTCAAAAGATTCAAAATGGATTCAGTAAAGAAGATGAGCACACTTATGCATTCTTCTCAATTTCTGGATTCAGACAAGAAAGGTAAACCTGTTAGTGAAATACTATATAGAGGTATCTTAGGCTTTCTTCTGTACCTAACTGCTAGTAGACCAGACATTCAATTGAGTGTTGAAATATATTCTAGATTCCAAGCAAATCCTAAAGAATCTCATTTAAAAGTTGTTAAGAAAATCTTTAGATATTTAATTGGAACATCTGATCTTGGTTTTGGCGTGAGAAAGGTAGAAATCTTGATCTCATAGGCTATTATGAAGCTGACTTTGCTGAAAATCGTGTTGAAAGGAAAAGAACTAGTGGATCCTGTAGCTTTCTTGGAAAATCCTTAATCACTTGGTCAAGTAGAAAGTAACATTCAATCGCCCTATCAACTATTGAAGTTGAATATGTCTCTACATCAAATTGTTGCTCTCAACTTCTATGGGTAAAGCATCAATTAGAAGACTACAACTTTTATTATACTAAAATTCCTATATTTTGTAATAATGCTTCTGCTATATATTTGGCTAAGAATTCCCTTCAATATTCTAGGTCAAAGTATATAGACATTAAACATCATTTTATTAGGGATCATGTTCAGAAAGATAACTTTGAACTTAAGTTTGTCAGTACTGACGAACAATGGGCTAATATCTTTACTAAACCACTTTCAGAAGATAGGTTGCGTCTAATTAGAAATCATCTTAATATGGTTTACATCTGAACATATTGCATAAGTCTCTATTTGAGAGAATCTTGCTCAAAAAGATGGAAATCAGAAGCAAGGTGTGATATTGGCAATTATCAGAAGTTATCTCAGATGTTCAATCAGATGTCACCATAAAAAATTGAGTGTTAAGCTTGTTGAGAAAATCAAGGAAAACATATTGTTGTTGACTCAGCCATCTAATGATAATATAGTCATTACAACTCAGTAAATGTGATGAAACCCTTCAGGCACAACTCTCTTTCTTTTCACAATGGATTGTTTTCTCAACTTCTTTTTAAACCCCTAAATAGTGAACCAGAATAATTATATCACTCTCTTAAATTAACCTTCATCTCTCTCCTCACAAAGCTCTCAAAAAATCATCCTCTCAAATCCTCAAAAATCACCAAACACTCAACCAACCATGAAGAAATTAAGTCGTCTGATAAATGCCCTACCTAAAAAGCAAAAAAGATCTAGATTAGAATCAACTCCTCCACAAAAGAAACCCAAAAAGGATATTGAATCCAAAGTCTCATCACCTAAACCCTGTACCCCACTCTTCTCTGATCGTACCATACAATCTAAGTTTAACACCAAATTTAGAGAAAGACTTGTTGTTCTAGGAAGATCAGTGGATCTTGAGAAGATGACTACTAAAAGAATGATTGTAAGGGATATCATAAATTTCAAGCACTAGAGGAAGTTTCTGAAGATCATGGAACTCGTATATCCAAGACTGATTAATGGTGATCCCTTGGAGATCAGAATCAATGTCAAGGGCATTGATATTGTTCTTGACAAAGAAACTCTAACCAAGAATACCAAGGTGAAGAGTCGGGGAGAATCAATCTATATTTAGAAGAAAAGGTTGGAAAATTACAGAGCTAGCTATTATGACGTGCTAGCATCTATTCTTGTAAAACTAGAAGAGAAAACAATTGCCTCGAAGAAATTGAACCAAACTTCAAGATTCTTGCACTCTCTCATTCAGCACAATGTGTTTCCAAGTGATGGAAGTCTCAAAGTAGTTTCAGAAGTTAATCTGATGGTGTTGTACCATCTGAAGGAAAAGAAGTTGCTGAACCTCCACCATATAATCCTTCATTTCATGATGGTTACACTGCCAGCCAAGAAAATTGTTAGTTTACCAAATGGAATGTTTATGACCAAAGTCTTTCAACATTTTGGTGTCAACCTTAAAGGGGAAAAGACTCTAGATGTTAGACCAGAGTTCACTCATAAAAATTTGACATCAATGGGATAAAGATGAATCCCCAAAAGAAATAGAAGAAAAAAGAAAAACAAAAAGAAGTCTTTGAGTTAGCTGCTAATCGACTTGAAAACAGAAGAAAGAAGAAAGAAGCTACTATCACTATCTTGCTAAATAGAAGGGTCTTGCTCCAAAACCCTTTGTTTCAAAGAAGAAGGAAGAATAGAAAGAAGATAAAGAAATTAAATTAAAGTCATTGAAGAAATGGAAAAAGAAAAGGAGACAGAAGCAAAAAAAAAAGGTCCCTAAGAAAGAAATAATTGATGTTTATGATGGAGAACCTATAGAAAGAACCAAAAATCAAAAGCGAAAAAGAGACAGATAAAAGAAATAGAAAGAGGAGAAGAAGTTGAAGAATAGGAGAAGGTTGAAGTAGAACAACAACAAGAAAAGGTAGCATAAAAGGAAGAAGAGAATGAGGAAGAAAAAGAAAAACAAAGGAAAGGAAAAGAAAGAAGAAAGAAGAAGAAGAAGAAGAAGAAAGAAGAAGAAGAAGAAGAAGAAGAAGAAGAAGAAGAAGAAGAAGAAGAAGAAGAAGAAGAAGAGGAAGAAGAAGAAGAAAATTTTTCTTGACGAATTTGTAAAAATTGATTCTGCAATTTAATGAAGAAGTAAAAAAGAAAAGAAATGAGTTGACAGCTCAAGGGTGTTCAACTTTGAACTCTTTTCCTTTCAGAAGAAAGCGACAAGATAATTTAAAGTTGTCACTAGCGAGCTTGCAAAGATGTATGGCCCACCTTCTGAAAAGAATCCTCTCCCTATCATCAGAATCATTCAAGATTTTGTTCCAACTGCTGAGTTAATTTCTAAAGCTGATAAGATCATGAATTGATTTGAAAAGACTCCTCTAACCACCTCTGAACTAAAACCTTCTAAAGAAGAAAAACAAAAAGCTCAAAAAATTTCTAAAATGTGTAAATCATGAAAAATTGATTTGAAAAGACTCCTCAAACTTGAACTAAAACCTTCTAAAGAAGAAAAACAAAAGGAAAAAGTTTGCTCAATTTAAAGATTGGTGGGTACAAAAGTTTGAAGATATTCTCTTACTAGAAGACCCCAAGAAAAGGGACAAACCCTTATGATCTTTATCCTTTCTAAGCACTCTATGATGGCACGATTTCTCACCTCGTCTTTTTGCTGATGCCAAAAAGGGGAGAAAAACATTGAGACTTACTGCATAAGTTTAGTGGAAGCATGAAAATTTTAACATTTTAGCATCTGCGTTTATAATATTTTTATGAAAAAGGTTATATGAATGAATGTTGTTTTGTTGTCATGAAATCATGTGTTTCTAATCTAATTCTTATGCTTCTAATATCTAACTTCATAAATTTCATATATAACTTGTCTTTCCAATTCTATGATTTGAATCTTTACTTAGAATTCTCGTTTATGCTTAAAGTTTTCTATGTCTAGTTTGTCATAATAAAAAATAGGGATATTGTAAGCTCCAAAGCCTTTCAAAAGCATGAAGATTTGTTGATGTTCTTTTGAACTTTATGAGTTTTGATGATTAACAAACTTAAACATATAATTATATGTTTACTAATATTTCATCTAATTGTACCAAAGTACTGTCAAGTAGAAAGTAATGTTCAATCGCTCTATCAACTATTGAAGCTGAATATATCTCTACATCAAATTGTTGCTCTCAACTTTTGTGGGTAAAGCATCAATTAGAAGACTACAACCTTTGTTACACTAAAATTTCTATATTTTGTGATAATACTTCTGCTATAAATTTGGCTAAGAATTCCCTTCAACCTTCTAGGTCAAAGTATATAGACATTAAACATCATTTTATTAAAGATCATATTCAGAAAGATAACTTTGAACTTAAGTTTGTCAGTACTGAAGAACAATGGACTAATATCTTTACTAAACCATTTTCAAAAGATAGGTTGCGTCTAATCAGAAATCATCTTAATATGGTTTACATCTGAACATATTGCATACGTCTCTGTTTGAGAGAATCTTGCTCAGAAAGATGGAAATCAGAAGCAAGGTGTGATATTGGCAATTATCAGAAGTTATCTCAGATGTTCAATCAGAAGTCACCATAAAAAATTGAGTGTTAAGCTTGTTGAGAAAATCAAAGAAAACCTATTGTTATTGACTCAGCCATCTAATGATAATATAGTCATTACAGCTCAGTAAATGTGATGAAACCCTTCAGGCACGACTCTCTTTCTTTTCTCAATGGATTGTTTTCTCAACTTCTTTTTAAACCCCTAAATAGTGAACCAGAATAATTATATCACTCTCTCAAATTAACCTTCATCTCTCTTCTCATAAAGCTCTCAAAAAATCCTTCTCTGAAATCCTCAGAAATCACCAAACACTCAACCAACCATGAAGAAATTAGGTTGTCAGATAAATGCCCTACCTAAAAAGGAAAAAAGATCTAGATTAGAATCAACTCCTCCACAAAAGAAACCCAAAAAGGATATTAAATCCAAAGACTCATCACCTAAACCCTTTACCCCACTCTTCTATGATCCTACCATACAATCTAAGTTTGACACCAAATTTAGAGAAAGACCTGTTGTTCCAGGAAGATCAGTGGATCTTGAGAAGATGACTACTAAAAGAATGATTGTAAGGGATATCATAAATTTCAAGCACTAGAGGAAGTTTCTGAAGATCAAGGAACTCGTATATCCAAGACTGATTAATGGTGATCCCTTGGAGATCAGAATCAATGTCAAGGGCATTGATATTGTTCTTGACAAAGAAACTCTAGCCAAGAATACTAAGGTGAAGAGTCGGGGAGAATCAATCTACATTTAGAAGAAAAGGTGGGAAAATTACAGAGCTAGCTATTATGACGTGCTAGAATCTATTCTTGTAAAACTAGAAGAGAAAACGATTGTCTCGAAGAAATTGAACCAAACTTCAAGATTCTTGCACTCTCTCATTCAGCACAATGTGTTTCCAAGTGATGGAAGTCTCAAAGTAGTTTCAGAAGTTGATCTGAAGGTGTTGTACCATCTGAAGGAAAAAAAGTTGCTGAACCTCCACCATGTAATCCTTCATTTCATGATGGTTGCACTGCCAGCCAAGAAAATTATTAGTTTACCATACAGAATGTTTATGACCAAAGTCTTTCAACACTTTGGTGTCAACCTTAAAGGGAAAAGACTCTAGATGTTGGACCAGAGTTCACTCATAAAAATTTGACATCAATGGGATAAAGGTGAATCCCCAAAAGATATAAAAGACAAAAGAAAAACAAAAAGAAGTCTTTGAGTTAGCTGCTAATCGACTTGAAAAAAGAAGAAAAAAGAAAGAAGCTACTATCACTACTGCTAAACAAAAGGGTCTTGCTCCAAAACCCTTTGTTTCAAAGAAGAAGGAAGAATAGAAAGAAGATAAAGAAATTAAATTAAAGTCATTGAAGAAATGGAAAAAGAAAAGGAGACTGAAGCAAAAAAAAAAGTCCCTAAGAAAGAAATAATTGATGTTTATGATGGAGAACCTATAGAAAGAACCGAATAATCCAAAGCTAAAAAAGAGACAGAGAAAAAAATAGAAAGAGGAGAAGAAGTTGAAGAACGGGAGAAAGTTGAAGTAGAACAACAAAAAGAAAAGGTAGCTGAAAAGGAAGAAGAGAATGAGGAAGAAAAAGAAAAACAAAGGAAAGGAAAAGAAAGAACGAAGAAGAAGAAGAAAAGGAAGAAGAAGAGGAAGAAGAAGAAAATTTTCCTGAAGAAGTTACACAAATTGATGCTGCAATTGAATGAAGAAGAAAAAAAAGAAAAGAAAGGAGCAAACATCTCAAGGGTGTTCAACTTTGAACTTTTGACCTTTCAGAAGAAAGCAACAAGATAATTTAATGTTGTCACTAGCGAGCTAGCAAAGATGTATGGCCCACCTTCTAAAAAGAATCCTCTCCCTATCATCAGAATCATTCAAAGTTTTGTTCCAACTGCTGAGTTAATTTCTAAAGCTGATAAGATCATGAATGGATTTGAATAGATTCCTCTAACCACCTCTGAACTAAAACCTTCTAAAGAAGAGAAAACAAAAGAAGTTTGTTTTCAAACTTCTTGCTACCCTCTTACAGAAGTTTGCTCAATTTAAAGATTGGTGGGTACAAAAGTTTGAAGATGTTCTCTTACTAGAAGACCCCAAGAAAAGGGACAAACCCTTATGATCTTTAACCCTTCTAAGCACTCTATGATGGCACGATTTCCCACCTCGTCTTTTTGTTGATGCCAAAAGGGAGAGAAAAATATTGAGACTTACTGCATAAGTTTAGTGGAAGCATGAAAATTTTAGCTTTTTAGCATCTGCGTTTATATTTTTTTTTTATGAAAAAAGTTATATGAATGAATGTTGTTTTGTTGTCTTGAAATCATGTGTTTCTGATCTAATTCTTATGCTTCTAATATCTAACTTCATAAATTTCGTATATAACTTGTCTTTCCAATTCTATGATTTGAATCTTTACTTAGAATTCATGTTTATGCTTAAAGTTTTCTATGTCTAGTTTGTCATCATAAAAAATAGGGATATTGTAAGCTCCAAAGCCCTTCAAAAGCATGAAAATTTGTTGATGTTCTTTTGAACTTTATGAGTTTTGATGATTAACAAACTTAAACATACAATTATATGTTTACTAATATTTCATCTAATTGTACCAAAGTATAGTCAAGTAGAAAGTAACATTCATTCGCCCTATCAACTATTGAAGTTCAATATGTCTCTACATCAAATTGTTGCTCTCAACTTTTGTGCGTAAAGCATCAATTAGAAGACTACAACCTTTGTTACACTAAAATTCCTATATTTTGTGATAATACTTCTGCTATAAATTTGACTAAGAATTCCCTTCAACATTCTAGGTCAAAGTATATAGACATTAAACATCATTTTATTAGAGATCATGTTCAGAAAGATAACTTTGAACTTAAGTTTGTCAGTACTGACGAACAATGGGCTAATATCTTTACTAAACCACTTTCAGAAGATAGGTTGCATCTAATTAGAAATCATCTTAATATGGTTTACATCTGAACATATTGCATAAGTCTCTGTTTGAGAGAATCTTGCTCAGAAAGATGGAAATCAGAAGCAAGGTGTGATATTGGCAATTATCAGAAGTTATCTCAGATGTTCAATCGGATGTCACCATAAAAAATTGAGTGTTAAGCTTGTTGAGAAAATCAAGGAAAACATATTGCTGTTGACTCAGCCATCTAATGATAAATATAGTCATTACAACTCAGTAAATGTGATGAAACCCTTTAGGCACGACTCACTTTCTCTTTTCAATGGATTGTTTTCTCAGCTTCTTTTTAAACCCCTAAATAGGAACCAAGATAATTATATCACTCTCTCAAATTAACCTTCATCTCTCTTCTCACAGAGCTCTCAAAAAATCCTTCTCTCAAATCTTCAGAAATCACCAAACACTCAACCAACCATGAAGAAATTAGCTCGTCTGATAAATGCCCTACCTAAAAAGCAAAAAAAGATCTAGATTAGAATCAACTCCTCCACAAAAGAAACCCAAAAAGGATATTGAATCCAAAGACTCATCACCTAAACCCTCTACCCCACTCTTCTCTGATCCTACCATACAATCTAAGTTTGACACCAAATTTTGAGAAAGACCTGTTGTTCTAGGAAGATTAGTGGATCTTGAGAAAATGACTACTAAAAGAATGATTGTAAGGGATATCATAAATTTCAAGCACTAGAAGAAGTTTCTGAAGATCAAGGAACTCGTATATCCGAGATTGATTATGGTGATCCCTTGGAGATCAGAATCAATGTCAAGGGCATTGATATTATTCTGGACAAAGAAACTCTAGCCAAGAATACTAAAGTGAAGAGTCGGGGAGAATCAATCTACATTTATAAGAAAAGGTGGGAACATTACAGAGCTAGCTATTATGACGTGCTAGCATCTATTCTTGTAAAACTAGAAGAGAAAGCGATTGTCTCGAAGAAATTGAACCAAACTTCAAGATTCTTGCACTCTCTCATTCAGCATAATGTGTTTCCAAGTGATGGAAGTCTCAAAGTAGTTTCAGAAGTTGATCTGATGGTGTTGCACCATCTGAAGGAAAAGAAGTTGCTGAACCTCCACCATATAATCCTTCATTTCATGATGGTTGCACTGCCAGCCCAGAAAATTGTTAGTTTACCATACGAAATGTTTATGACCAAAGTCTTTCAACACTTTGGTGTCAACCGTAAAGGGGAAAAGACTCTAGACGTTAGACCCGAGTTCAATCATAAAAATTTGACATCAATGGGATAAAGATGAATCTCCAAAAGAAATAAAAGACAAAAGAAAAACAAAAAGAAGTCTTTGAGTTAGCTGCTAATCGACTTGAAAAAAGAAGAACGAAGAAAGAAGCTATTATCACTACTGCTAAACAGAAGGGTCTTGCTCCAAAACCCTTTGTTTCAAAGAAGAAGGAAGAATAGAAAGAAGATAAAGAAATTAAATTAAAGTCATTGAAGAAATGGAAAAAGAAAAGGAGACTGAAGCAAAAAAAAAAAGTCCCTAAGAAAGAAATAATTGATGTTTATGATGGAGAACCTATAGAAAGAACTGAATAATCCAAAGCTAAAAAAGAGACAGAGAGAAAGAAATAGAAAGAGGAGAATAAGTTGAAGAACAGGAGAAGGTTGAAGTAGAACAACAAGAAGAAAAGGTAGCGAGAAAAGGAAGAAGAGAATGAGGAAGAAAAAGAAACACAAAGGAAAGGAAAAGAAAGAAAGAAGAAGAAGAAGAAAATTTTGCTGAAGAAGTTACAAAAATTGATGCTGCAATTGAATGAAGAAGAAAAAAAAAGAAAAGAAAGGAGCAAACAGCTCAAGGGTGTTCAACTTTGAACTCTTGTCCGTTCAGAAAAAAGCGACAAGATAATTTAAAGTTGTCACTAGCGAGCTAGCAAAGATGTATGGCCTACCTTCTGAAAAGAATCCTCTCCCTATCATCAGAATCATTCAAGGTTTTGTTCTAACTACTGAGTTAATTTCTAAAGCTGATAAGATCATGAATGGATTTGAAAAGACTCCTCTAACCACCTCTGAACTAAAACCTTCTAAAGAAGAGAAAACAAAAGAAGGTCTGTTTGAAGAAAAGCCTTCAGATCCTATCACACCATCCTTAAAGAAAACTAAAGGTGAACCTTATACTTCTCCTACTATGGGTAAACCTCTCTTTGATTAGTCTGAACCACAACCAACTAAGTTCATTCAAGAAACTCACACCACTTTTGATTAACATTGTAAAGCTCTCGAGTTCAACTCAAAAGGAAAAAGTGTTGAGAATCAAGAAAGGACTACTATTGAAGATGATGCATTTCTTCAAAAATATATTGAATATAAGAGAGTTGCTCAACTTCAAGCCTCACCCTCTTTCAGAACCGTCACTCACTATTCTGCTATGCATCGAGGTTATTGCAGGAAAAGAAGATTGGAACTATTGAAGATCATCTGAATGTCTTAATCGTTGAATTCCAACATATGTGAATAGAAATCCAAATTGGGCTGACTGAAGTGAACTTTACTCTTGCTACCCTCTTACAGAAGTTTGCTCAATTTAAAGATTGGTGGGTACAAAAGTTTGAAGATGTTCTCTTACCAGAAGACCCCAAGAAAAGGGACAAACCCTTATGATCTTTATTTCTTCTAAGCACTCTATGATGGCACGATTTCTCACCTCGTCTTTTTGCTGATGCCAAAAGGGGGAGAAAAATATTGAGACTTACTGCATAAGTTTAGTGGAAGCATGAAAATTTTAGCTTTTTATCATCTGCGTTTTTTTTTTTTATGAAAAAAGTTATATGAATGAATGTTGTTTTGTTGTCTTGAAATCATGTGTTTCTGATCTAATTCTTATGCTTCTAATATCTAACTTCATAAATTTCGTATATAACTTGTCTTTCCAATTCTATGATTTGAATCTTTACTTAGAATTCTCGTTTATGCTTGAAGTTTTCTATGTCTAGTTTGTCATCATAAAAAATAGGGATATTGTAAGCTCCAAAGCCCTTCAAAAGCATGAAAATTTGTTGATGTTCTTTTGAACTTTATGAGTTTTGATGATTAACAAACTTAAACATACAATTATATGTTTACTAATATTTCATCTAATTGTACCAAAGTACAGTTAAGAAGACTCCTGGACAATAAACGTAATTTTCCTGAATTTCTTAAGATTCACTTTGAGGAAGTCTCAACTTGATCAAAGTCCTCATATAAAATTATTATTTTTGGACTAAGTATGAAGAAGAACTTAAGAATCATACTTGCTTCTAAATATAAGAATTTGACTAAGTTCTTCAAAAGACAACCTTCAGAAGTCAAGTTCATCAGAAGACAAGAATCAGAAGTAAAGTGCATTAGAAGACTAAGTTTAGAAGGCAACATCATCAGAAGACAAAACTATCAGAAACATCAAGCATCAGAAGAATCAAGTCTTTTAGAAGTATATGAGTTCAGAGGACAACGTTTTCCTATAAATAATAAAGTCAATGTTAGAAAGCCTCAAAAGTTTGAAATTTCTGACTATCACTGGAAAAGGACAAAAGCAATTAAAGAAAACAATAACTTGACTATACATAGTAATCGTTGGAGGCTCAAACAACTAGTTTCGAAAGCTCTATAAATTAAAGAAGCCTAAAGATTGGACGATATGAAGCAAATTGTTATTTTGCCAAACTTCTTATCAACCTTCTAAACACTCAAATCTTATTTCTGAACTTGCTTAGGAGAGATGTCAAGTTTGTAATTGCTTAGATCCATCTTTGAGAGTAAGAGAACAAAAATCTCTCTACTTTGTATAGATCAAATCCACTCCTTGAGTGTTAAGAGAAACACAAACTCATATCCTCACTTTGTAACCTAATTCGTTAGTGGTCTGAGTGTGAGTCTAGCTTGAAGAGGCTAGTGTGGAACAAATACTACTTGTAATCTAGCTTAGAGAAGTTATGGTTGAAAAAAGAATATTCGTGGTAATAAAAATTTTGGTAGAGACTTTTTAAGTAATAAAATTATCATTTACTTAGAAGTGCACAAGATTTACGTAATATTTCGCAAATATAAGGGTGTCGTATCCATAAAGAGTGATAAAATTAATTAATAAAATCTAATATCTACCTAAATTAATTTAAAGAAAAAAAGAAAAGAGATTTTGATTTAATATAATTAATCTAAGAATTTAAATTAAACACTAAACTAAACACTCAAATTAAATAATTAATCTAAATGAAATAACTCAAATTAAAATACAAGCTCAATCAAAAAATAATTTCAGGACCTCGAATCTACCACTAATTATGCAAAGATGAATTTAACTTGAATGAGAATTAATCTAGTCCTATGAAGTATCTACGACTATAAGTTTTGATCACTACTAAAGATTATTAGAATTTAATTATTAACATAGTTCATCTAAAATAACATAATATATTCAAATTATAACATATATCATTTAATATAATATGAACTATTTAATCATTAAAATACAAAAGCATTAAATAATATTATACGACCCACACCTAAGCTTACAAGAATTAAATATGTGATTAAAATATATTAATTTGAATTTATTAATTGACAATAAAATAATGAATAAAAATTAAATTGAGTAATAATTAAATATCAATAATTATTATTATTGTGTAATTATGGAACAAAATAAAATATTCTAAACAAAATTAAATTATCTAAAATAAATATTAAAATTTTATTTTAATTCAAAAAAATAAAATTATTTACTCATAATAGAAGTACCAAATACAACGAGAAAAAAAATTCATAAAAAAAGAAATTTTTTATCCTTCTCTTCGACTACGGTGCTATTTGTCAAACTGTGCTGCGTTGCTCGGACTACGTTCCTTCTCCCCCTACGTTATGCTGCTTCCTTTTTTTTAATATACTTGCTGTCCTTTTTAATTAGGTTAGGTGACACTTTGCACCGCCTCACTTTGCTGGACCATGGCCCATTAAGCACATCACATTTTCCTCAAGTTAATTATTGCTCTTGATTCAAGTAGTGGGCTCCGTGGATTGAAGAGTAAATTTAAGATTTTGCAGCATCTTCACGTCACATTCTTTAGCCAAAAGTCGACTTAATGCTTTAAAAAAATGCCTTACTCTTTCTTACGATACGTCCCAACATCTTATTAATTATATTATTTTTATTTTTAAATATTTACAATTAGTATATAATTTAATAATTAATTTATATCAAAGAAACAAATAATAATATCACAAAATTAATAAAATTAAATATATTACGATATAATAATACTTATTTTTTATAAATAAAAAATAAAAAATTAAAGTATTATCATAATTCTTAATTAGCTAATTACTAGTCTACAACAATGAAAATGACTTAAAATAAAGTTCAAAGTAAAAAATAACTCTAACAAATTTAATTAAATTTTATCTGAATTTAGAAATATCAATCATACATCATAACACCACAATTACCACCAAAATTATATCATCATCAAACTCAAAGTGTATAAATAATATAACTATTACAATATATATTCAATATTTTGAAATATCGTAACTAGAGTCTCTATCATAGAACATATTTCAACCATATACAATCTTCACAAGAATTACCTTTAACAAGAAATATCACTCAAAAATATGGTATCACTCATAACAAATATATGTGAATAGAATAATTGACACAAATCAAAACAAATATCGCACATATAAAATAAATGAAAGAACGTTGAAGAAACAAAATAAATATCGTTTCATATAAAGATGTCAAGAATAAATTTTATATCACACCTTTAAATTAGCCATATACATTGAAAGAACTAAGCAATCTCTTAAAATTAAATAAGACATTATTAAGCTTGTAATGCAGGTAAAGGGAAAATATGAAAACTAATAGGTAATAATAAAAATCAAAAGTGTTCCAAGAATATTTTGAAGTTCACATCTACACTTTCAACATCTTTTTTTCCTTCTTTAAATCACTTTATTTGACTAATCCTCAATATCAACATTTTTTTTCTTCACACTTTTTCTCATTTTTTTCAAACTTCATGTTTTTTTTTTATATTTTTATTTTCTGAACTTTCTTTTTTTTTTTTTCATTCTCACTTCATTTTTTTTAATTTCTTATATCATCCCATATTGCAATCACAATTCTTCTTTCCTTAAATACTTTGGAAATGGATTAAGAAAGAAAGGCTTAATAAATAGTCTCAGAAGGGTAACTAGCGATAATATGTAAAAAAATAAAAAAAAATTATTTCAAGGCTCAAAATAAGAAATATGGCCTAATATCATCTCTTAAGAAAATACATAACTCAATCAATTTCTATTGCAACAAATTAAATACAACTGTAACATAAAATTTCTGTTTAACCAAAAATAACAATAATGAAACGATCTAGTGAGAGAAAAAATTATGAGCACTAACAAGAAATATTAGAAGGTCAAGAAAATACTCTCACAATAAAAATGATTGGCTCAAAAGGTAAAAATAGTATTCATATATTCATCTTCAAGTTCTCTAGTTATTTCAATTTTTTAACAATGAGATATGCATAAGTAGTTATGTAAATATTTAAAATTTGAGTAATATGATAGAAATTTTTTTTACACAAAAGTGACATAATGATAACATGACTAAATATTCAAGCAATGCCCACCCCCAATCAAAACCAAATATTGTCCTCAATGTTTAAAATTAAATATAAATTTAAGAAATAATCACCAATATGCATCAAAATAATTATTAGGACAAAAAGAGTCATATACCTAAAATGCTGAGCGATTACAAGAAAAAAAAAGAGAATAATAATACCCTAAGAATTGTTAGAAATAAAAAAATAACAAAAAGAAAAGAAAATGAAATAAAATAAATAAACAAGCAAACTATATTTTTTTTGTATTTTTTAAATTTTTTTTATTGGTCGACACTATTTAAATCATCATACAAAGGCTTCGAACTCTAGGACACACTCAAGCCGACTCAAATAATAAAATAAAATAATCTAAATAGTAAAAAAAAAATCTACCTACAATTAGAGCTATTAAATCCAAATCAACTCAAGGAAGTAAATACTCATACTTCACTACCCACAGGGTAGCTTCAAGAGATGAAGAACAACAAAAAATCTCATTAACCCCAACTACATCATTTCTCAAGTCAAAAGCCTCTAACTTACTATGTGAAAGTATACTCTCTAAAGGTTCCTTAGACAAAATAGGCAACATAGTCTCTTTAACTCTCTTATCAATCACATCTACAAAGACACACTCAGATTCATCTTCCACAACAGGTTAGCCAATAGGCTTGAAGATATTAAGATTAATTTTCATGTTCATAACTGAGATATCTATTACCTCAGACCTACATCTAATGTTAGCATCAGCAATGATTAAGAAAAGCCTCCCCAAAATGATAAGAATTTCCTTTTTTGATGAGTGAAAGAGTTCCATATCAAGCACTATGAAATCAACAAGAAAGAATCACTTATCAATTTTCACTAAGACATCATCAATTCTCTCTCTAGGGATCTTAACTGACCTATTAACTAATTGCAGAGAACAACTTGATGACTGCAACTCACCTAAGCTTAGCTCTTCATAAACAAAATATGACATCAGATTAACACTAGAACCTAGATCCAAGAGTGCTTTATCAATCCTACGATCACCAATATAACAAGAAATAGTCAAAACACCAGGATCTTTCAACTTAGGTGATGTGTTAAAATATAAAATTGAGCTTACTTGCTCACTTAAGCGAACCATCTTAGACATATGTGTTTTAGATTTTCCTTTAAATGTGTACATGTCCTTAAGAAACTTGGCATAAGTAGGAATTTGTTGAATAGCATTCAAAAGGGAAACATTGATATTTACTCGCTTAAAGGTCTCAAGAATATCCTCCCTCTACTTATCTTTCCTAAAAGGTAATGATGCATCTAAAGCTTTAGGGTAAGGAACCTTTGACTCATATGGAATCGAAGGTATATAATTAGAAGCGTTAGGAGAATGAGAATGATTTGAATCTATATCTTCTTCATGGTTCTTCACTCCTCCAATATCATGCACTCTCCCCTTATTCACCCCATTACCAATCTTTTTCCTTTTCCTTAGAATCATTATAACCTTAACTTGCTCATGGGTTTGACCTCTCAGGTTCTCTATAGGATGGCCTGACATATGTACAACCCGATATGGTCTGGCGTGCAGTGGGCTAGAAAGCATTTGGGTGGACTATTTATGACATTATGGGCATCAACCCTACCATTTGCACCCACAGAATCCACATGGAGGCGCAGAACAAGCCGCTTGTACAACCACAAAGGCGCCTCAACCCAAACATGAAAGAGGTTGTAAAGAATGAGGTAATAAAGCTCTTGACACATGTATCATTTACCCCATTTCTGATAGTCCTTGGATAAGTCCAGTACAAGTAATGCCTAAAAAGGGGGGTACAACAGTCATGAAAAATGAAAAGAAAGAACTCATAACTGTTAGAAATGTGACTGGGTGGTGTATATGCATTGATTATAGGAAATTAAATGATGTTACTCAGAAAGCTCACTTTCCCTTACCTTTCATTGATCAGATGTTAGAGAAACTTTCAGGTCATGCATTTTTCGGTTGCTTGGACGGATATTCTGGCTATATGCAAATACCTGTGGCATTCGAGGATCAAGAGAAAATTAGTTTCACATGCCCATATAGTACATTTGCATATAAACGAATGCCTTTTGGATTATGTAATGCACCGGCCACTTTTCAGCGGTGTGTGATGGTCATTTTTTCTGACTTGATAGAAGATTATATTAAAATTTTCATGGATGATTTCTCTATGTTTTGCCTTTATTTTGATGATTGTTTGCATAATCTCAATTTGGTTTTGGAGAGATACAAGAACACTAACCTTGTCTTGAATTGGAAAAAGTGTTAATTTATGGTACAAGAGTGCATTATTTTGGGGGATAAGATTTCACCAAAAGGTTTGGAAGTTGATCTGGCAAAGGTAAAAGTAATTACAAAATTGCCCCCACC
Organism: Ormosia emarginata; assembly: GCA_029884605.1. Classification (NCBI taxonomy): domain Eukaryota; kingdom Viridiplantae; phylum Streptophyta; class Magnoliopsida; order Fabales; family Fabaceae; genus Ormosia; species Ormosia emarginata. Next base: position 2,133,991 of record JAQQTP010000062.1, read on the forward strand.
TAAATATGTTAGGGTCATTCGAAACTTTTTGGGGTATGCAGGTTTTTACCGGAGGTTTATAAAGTATTTTTCAAAAATCACCAAACCAATGACTAACCTCCTAATAAAGGATGCACCGTTTGATTTTTTTGATTCTTGTTTAAATGCATTTCTTGCTTTGAAGGAAAAGTTAACTAGTGCACTCATCATTGTTGCCCCTGATTGGTCCTTACCTTTTGAACCAATATGTGATGCAAGTGATATAGTAGTTGGGGCTGTTTTGGACCAAAGGAAAGGTAAAGTTTTCCAAACCATTTTACTACGCTAGCGTGCTCTGAATGAGGCATAAAGAAATTACACTACCACTGAAAAAGAGTTGCTAGCAGTAGTATTTGCTTTTGATAAATTTCGCCCTTACCTTATTGTTTCTAAGGTTATTTGTTATACTGACCATTTTGCTATTAAGTATTTGCTTGCCAAATAGGATGCTAAGCCGAGACTGATTTAGTGGGTTCTTTTGCTATAAGAATTTGATATTGAGATACATGATAAAAAAAGGGACAGAGAATCTTGTAGTTAATCACCTATCTCGACTGGATGAGGAGGTGTTAGAGCCCTCCATTGAGCGAGCCATAAATGAATCATTTCCTGATGAGCACCTGTTTGCAGTCTCCCATTTACCATGGTATGCTGATTTTGTTAACTTCATCGCAGGTAATACCCTTCCACCGAATCTCAACTATCAACAAAAGAAGAATTTTTTTTTTGATGTTAAGCATTATTTGTGGAAGGATCCTTACTTGTTTAGGATTTGTGCTGATAATGTTATTAGGAGATGCATTCATGGTAGTGATAGTCATTCAATTCTTGAATATTGTCATGCTGGGGAAATTGGTGGTGACTTTGGTCCCAACCGAACTGCACACAAGGTGTTACAATGTGGGTTTTATTGGCCAAACTTGTTTAAGGATGCATTTGAATTTGTGAGATCTTGTGATAAATGTCAACGCAGTGGAAACATCTCTAGGAGACAAGATATGCCATTGAATGACATCTTAGTTTGTGAACTTTTTGATGTATGGGGCATTGATTTCATAGGTCCTTTCCCAAAGTCTTTCTCTAATTAATACATTCTGGTTGGGATTATGTTTCTAAATGGGTCGAAGATGTGGCATTGCCTACTAATGATGCTCGGATGGTGGTCAAGTTTTTGAAACGAAACATTTTTACTTGATTTGGTACACCCCGAGCGATCATAAGTGATGGTGGTACTCATTTTTGTAATAAACAATTTGATAATCTTTTGAGAAAATATGATGTCACCCATAAAGTCACAACTCCTTATCATCCACAGACAAGTGGTCAAGTGGAGATTTCAAACCGAGAATTGAAAAATATTTTGGAAAGAACTATTAATGCATCTCGTAAAGATTGGTCTTTAAAGTTAGATGATGCATTATGGGCCTATAGAACTGCTCTCAAAACACCCATTGACATGTCTCCTTATAAACTTGTGTTTAGTAAAGCTTGTCACTTAACTGTGGAACTTGAACATAGAGCATATTGGGCACTTAAATTTTTGAATTTTGATATGAATGCTACAGGTACACAATAATGTGACCAACTCAATGAGTTGGATGAACTTCGTATTGCAGCATTTGAGAATGCTAAGCTCTTTAAGAAGAAAACAAAAAAAAAATGGCATGACATGTGTATCCAACAACATAAGTTTAAGATTGAGGATCAAATTTTCGTTTATAACTCACGTCTTCACCTCTTTCCAGGTAAACTGCGGTCAAAATGGTATGGACCATATAAGGTTGTTGGAGTGTTACCATATGGTGTGCTTGAAGTGATGAAAGAAGGCCAACAACTTTTCAAGATAAATGGGCAAAGAGCAAAATACTATGAAAAAGGAGTGGAGATTAAGAGCCACTATATCTGCCTCACTTAGGCTTAGCACCAGCCCACCGTCAAGCTAGTGACGTTAAACAAGCGCTTCACAGGAGGCAACCTATGCTTCTTCTTTTAGTTGGTTTTATTATTTTTGCTATTTTTGTTTTTTTGGGTCTGTTGTGGCACTGACTTTTGCACTTCTCCTCTACCTGGCACTGTCTCACTCTTCATCAGGTTGTGTTACTCTTTTCTTTACCCCTTTTATTATTTTCTTTTCCACATTGAGGACAATGTTTATCTTAAGTGTGTGGGGGGGGGTACTGTATTTTGTGAAAAAAAAATTTGCACAACAGATGAACACTTGAGTAATGCTGATAATTAAGCTGGAATTGTGTGTCAAATGCTTGATTTATTCTGATGCTGATATAGATTTGTTGAAAGGGGAATCCAATGATCGTTGAAATGATTTTGTGTGAAGCAATCCTGTTCAATTAAGAAAAGTGAAATTTAGCATCTCTGTTAGAAATTAGTCATTTCTGCTTGCTTCTGATTTCTTTACCAACTTAGCCAGAAAGTGAGTTTTGAGCTTTACTGATTAAGTTTTTCTTCTGGAATGAGTTTTCTCGTGATTGATGTGCGTTAGAACTTGCTTTGATATCTTGTTGAGGCTTTAAGGATTCATATACATACTTGAATGTGATTAAGGCAATGAGGCTTTATTCTTTCTTGACTTTCAGAGTTGAATTGATAAAATACACTTTAGTTGTCCCATTTGAGCCTAAAAATTGATTTCTTTGAAAACCCAATTGAATAATCAGGTTGAATTCTTTGGGGTATCTGATGTGTTGAATTAAAAGTCTTGAAAAGTTGTTTTATCTTCAAGGGTATATAAAAAAAGGAAAAGAATTATTGGTAAAAAATAATGAACATATTGGATTGAATTTGAGAATTGGTTAAATCTTTGTGCATCATGCTCTATTCATCTTTTCAGCCTGATTCTGCTTTGTATCGATTTATCCATGAGCATTCTTTACCCTTATCTATCTTTTTCTTACCTTTTATTATACCCTTGGTTCTGTTACAACAGAAGGAAGTCATTTTGATTCTTGTGTTGTATGTGAACTTGGAAGTGGAGATGAGATTGATAAGCAAGTCTATAGTATTGCATTTTTTAAGAGAAAATTAAGTGATCTCTTTTTCCTTAAACGCTTGAGCAATGGAAAGATGAGTGACCTCAATTGGTTGGTGAAGATAAAAAATTACAAGCTAGACCCAAGCATCTAATTATTTTAAGTGCTAAATAATCTTGCTTGATTGAGTTTGATTACTGAACTTGAATTTTTAAATTATGGCGTTTCCGTTGATTCATGTTTCTGGAAGTTGAGTTTGATCTTGTTTTTAATTCCTATTCTTTGCTTGAGGACAAGCAAAGCTCAAGTGTGGGGAAGTTAATGAACCTTCAATATGTCATATTTTTATGGTTCAATTTCTTTTTTTTTTCACCTCCTTTTGATATTTATGCGTCATTATATTTGATCTTAGTAACTTTGTGATAATATTGATTTAATTATTAAAAGAAGCCATTAATTTAATTTTTATGATAAATTTCAGGTTGTGTACAATTAAGGAAAATAAAATTAAAGGGAAGATGAAATTGAAGAACAATAATCATTAAATTGAAAGAAACAAGTGGTCGACTTGATAAAAAATTGAAAAAAGAAATTGAGGAGCTGTTCACGTGGAGGAAAAAAATTGTAAAGACAAAAATTAAAGATAGAAGCAAAGTAGGTCCCATTGTCAAATAAATTTTGGAAGAAAGCAAAACCATATTGAATGTCACCCACGGTTTGTGATGAAAATGCACAAGTAGTGGGGTCGTGCAAAGAAAACAAGGAAGTATAATTGGTTGTGGAAAAAAATAATAAGAAAATTGATTGGAATTGGTGGAGAGCTTTATTGGAGAATATTAGTTGACAAAAGCATTATTAGTGGGAAGGAAGGTAGGATAACGTGGAAGTGGAATATTTGGTTGGCAGAGAATTATTGAACTTGATGGGAGAATTATTATAAGAAGGGGTCTTGGAATTGAAATGGAACGGGGGGGAAGAATTTTGGAGAGAAAGTTGTAGGCAGATGCAGCAGGCAAGACAAGCAGACTTAGGAGGATAAATCCGAGGAGAAGGCTTGATTCTCAAAGGCTAGAAGACCTCAATCCCAAGTTTTGGTTTCTCTTCCTTTTAATTTTCCTTTAGATTTTTCTTTCCATGAAATGGTGTTTTAATATAGGTTTGTTATTGAACATGAGTAGCTAAACTCATAGCTAGGGCTATGGGGGATCTTGTGTTCTTAATTATTTGGATCTGATTTCTAAATTGATTATGATAATTTCTTTATAGGTTTATCATATTGCTTGCATTCTTGTCATAACTTGATCATTTGTGGCATTTGTTAATTCATTATTTGACCAGTGACCATTCGCACTCAATGAGTGGATCTGTATGGTAAGCCTAGGATTATATTGGTGAATGACTAAACATCAATTTCTCCTACCAATGGAATTGACAGGATGCTAATTCATATCTTGAAATTGGAACTTAATGCATTCTTGATTAATTCAACTAAATGACCAAATAGGTGGATTAAATTAATAATAGAATATTATTTCATCCATGACCATTAGGATTAAATAATAAATAAGATAATATTGACAAAAGAATTACCTATTTCACAATTGAAAAAAAGATCCAAATAATTAGATTCAAGTGAACCTTGCGCCCTAGTGTCTCTCTATCTTTGATCATCTTTTATTTGATTGTTCTTTATAGTCTTTATTAGTTTCTATTTTTAATTTGGATCCTGCATATAATTTCGACTGTCTAAATAACATAAGAGTTTTTCAATTTTAGTAATTATCACTTATTCCTTGTGGGATTGATAACTGGGACTCAACAGTCCTATATTACTTGGCAATATAGTGCACTTGCTCTTAGTGTATCTTTTGCACGTACCACCAATCGGTGTCTTATATGCACTCCTATAAGCCCATAATGCATCATCAAGTCAGGTACCAATCCTTATGCATTGGACTCATTGTCTTTTCAAAGATGGACTTGAATTCCCGATTGAACATTTTGGTCTGCCCATTTGTCTATGGATGGTAAGGAGTAAAAGTCCTATACATCACACTATATTTCTTCAAGAGAGCCTCAAATGTTCTGCTGCAAAAATGTGTCCCTTGATCACTAATTATGGCCCTTGGAGTTTCAAACATGGAGAAAATGTTAGACTTCACAAAATCCACAACAATTTTAGAGTCATCAGATCTAGTGATCTTTGCTTCCACCCATTTTGATACATAATAATAGCTAGAAGAATGTATGAAAAATCAAATGAGGGAATGAATTGTCTCATAAAGTCAATGCCCCAAATATCAAAAACTTCCACAAAAATTATCGGAGTTTGAGACATTTGATTTCTAGGACCAATATTACATGTCCTTTGACAATGGTCACAGGACTTACAAAAGTTATAAGCATCCTTGAAAATTGTTGGCCAGTAGAAACCATTGTCAAGTACTTTATTAGTTATCCTCTTCATGACAAAATGTCCTCCACATGCATAGATGTGACAAAAAGAGAGTATGAAGTGAGTGTCTGAGTCTGGAATACACTTCTTAATCACTTGGTCTGCGCAATGCTGCTAGATATAAGGATCATCCCAGATGTCACTCCTCAGTTTATCCCGTTTTGCCTTGTTCAAGCCCTCTGGAAAGTCCTTGGTGGCCATGTAGTTAGCGATATCAGCATACCACAGAATTGTAGTCTTAATAGCCAGTAGATGCCCATCCAGAGATTTCCCTTTGATAGGCATCACCTCCTCCTCAGTCACTAACCTACTCAAATGGTCTACCACTAAATTTTTGCTCCTTTTTTTTGTCTTTAATCTCCAAGTCAAACTCCTAGAGCAGTAGAATCCATTGGAGCAATCTAGGCTTCGTTTCCTTCTTCGTAAGTAAGTACTTTTATATAGTTAAGGATGACTTAAAGGAATTGATTAGCATCATCCATATCAATAAGATGCATCTTCTTTTCGGGAACCAAGAACATAAGTACTCCATAGTTAAGCGTGCTTGACTTGGAGCACTTGTGGGATGGATGACCTCTTGGGAAGTTTCCTAGGATGCATGTGAGTGAGGACAAAGCATGCTGAAAAGACTCATGTTAGTTTGTGGGGATAGTCATCATTCATGTAGGCAGTCCCAGGACGTTACAAATGGTATCAAAGCAGGACCTCTCCCAGTACGGTGTGGTTTGAGGATGAACCAAGCGGAAGCTGGTAGGCATGTGACACCCGGGGCCGACGAGGGAGAGGAGTGGTCGCCGGTGTAAAAGATGAAGCACAGACAAGGAGTGGCTCCTGTCAGGCTTCTAGGTGAAGGGACACATGGATGAACTGAATACACACTGGAATGAGAGGGATTCAGAGACTGTGCAGGTATGAGACTGCATAGTTGAGGATGATTTAAAGGAATTGATTAGCACCGCCCCAAGATACATATTCTTTTCGGAAGCCAAGAACATAAGTACTTCATAGTTAAGCATGCTTGACTTGGAACACTTGTGGGATAGGTGACCTCTTAGGAAGTTTCCTAGGATGCGTGTGAGTGAGGACAAAGCATGCTTAAAAGACCCGTGTTGGTTTATGGGGACACTCATCAATCCTGCAAGTAGTACCAAGACATTACAATTGTCAAGTCCCACTAAAAATATAAAAACTTTACAACCAATTATAATTAGTAAGGGTCGATCCATAGAGAACTAATTCAATTAACACTATAAATTGATTCCTAATTTAAATTCTAAAGAATAATAAATAGTGAAAGGGGGTTCTGTTTGTTAAAACTAAGAAAAGAAATTAAATCTAAAACAACATTAGTAAACACAATTTGAATTACCAATTAAAAGATATTGATTAAGAGATGGAATCCACCACTAGATTTATATGACAATGCTAACTTACATATCCTTTATCTTATAAAAACATGATCAATTATGTTCTCATGTGATTGTGAGATTAATTCTCTGGTTTCCTTAAGTTTTGGTTAATTAATCAACTGCTCAAATCAAGCTCTAATCATTAGTTAACTATAAAGCAACGACTCTTACACCTACCTAATGATTGCATTAAGATTTAGAAAACTAATCACGCTAAGGTCCAATCACACTCTGGGATTAAATTACTTAGATCATATGTCTCACTAGTTCTACCACCGCAACCACGCATAGCAATCTTAGTTTTACCACTTTCAAAAATAACAAAAAGTATAAAAACCTTTATACTAAATTAAGAACAGAAACATATGAATGAAAACATAATTGTATTGATATAAAGAACTTTGTAGGACTCATATGATCATAACTAGGATTTCATCTTTCCTTAACCAAATAAACAACTTAGCCACATATGGCGAATTCAAAATCATAAGAAAAACGAAAGAACAACATCGTCAAGAATACAACTGCGAAAAAAAAATTGAAGATCAAACTAGTTTCCAACGATCGAGGTTGATTGATCTCTAATGGCTCGAATCCAAGTCTCCAATCTTTGATCGAACCTCCCTCTCTCTTATTCTTCGAATTCTCTTAAGTTGCTTGACGGCTTAGAGTCCAGACGTGTCCTTCTTTGGAACCCTAAGCAATTCTATTTATACATTTAGATCCCTAGCTCCTTATTCAGATTCGAAACTGATTTTCTGGGCCGCAGACACGTCCCTACTTGTGTTTTGCTTTGTAGCCTAATTTCCATGGGATTGAGCAACCAGAGAATGACACCCCCTTGTCTTCGATTATGATCAAGACTGAGTTATGCCAGAGAAGAACACGACCCCCTTGTGTCTCGAGACACGAGTCATGTCATTTGGTTTCTTCATATTCAGTCTTGATTCTTCATTTATGATCTTGTCTCCTTGCTTATAGAGGTGATGTTGATCTCCTTGAGTCTTTATCCTTCTCCTCAAGTGGATAGTAAGCTTGGTTTGATGCTAATGGACTCCATCACTCAAAGATCTCCTTAAAAGTACAATTCAATTATAAGTACTTATAATCACATTTAAGCATAGTTTCATAATAAGGATCCAATTAAGCTTCATATCTAGAAACTTAGCTAAATGTTAACAATTAAGCACATATAGAATTCAATTAAATCAAATATAAGACAATTAAGATGTGGAAATAATCGACAGATCACTTACCTATGTGTGTATGTGCAGTGTACGTGAGTTTGTGGGTGCAAGTATACATGGTGCGGTAGTGCAGGGTGCTACGAGAGGTAAAGAATGTGTGGTTTAGACTTCAAAACTGTGGTGAGGTGTTGTGTTTACGACACATCGATGCAAGGGTGCAAATGTATGTGTGTAAGGGTGAAATGAAACTATAGTGCCAAAAGAGTGAATGGATAAGTGGTCATGCGTGATATAAGCTGAACCTAAAATGATTAACCAATTACCATGAAATGCTTTTTAAACTATTCCTAGTATGACATAAAGAACATAAATAAACACTAGCGCAAAATGTGGAAAAAGCAATGGGAAACCTTGCCTAATTTTTACGTAAAAAGAGAAAGACCTGAAGCCTGAAACTTTGCTCACCTTGATTCCCTATGCTCTCTCACTACTTCCACCTACACTCTCTCTCACTATCTATCTCATTGCTCCCAATTCCCAAGAGAAAAACTTCCCCTTCAACTCTTTCATGTTGTTTAGAAAGCTAAATGTTACCTCCTCAACCCACTCTTTCTTGGCCATCAATAGGGTTGGAAATAGGCAAGGCTGCCCATCAGGGGCTTATGGCCTGACATGCCTAAGGCCTAGCCTAGCCTGACCTGTTTACTAAATAAGTTAGGCCAAGACTTTTTTAAAAGCTTGTTTAACTAAAAAGGTCAAGCCTCAGGCTATCTAATAGGCTTGTTAAGCTTGATAGGCGGTCTGACCTGTTTAACTATATATAATATAATATAATAGATATTTATTATAATAATTATAAATTATAATTATAATTATAAATTTATTATAATATATTAATATATTTTTTAATTAGATTTTAATAAAAATTAGTAACTAAAACCTAAGTTGGTAAGTTAAAATAGAAATAACATATTTATTAATATATTTAATATAATATATTTATTAGAATGAAAATGATAAAATAATACTCACCTCTTACTTTTATAGATACTCACTACTTTCTCGCTCTGGTCTTTGGTTGATGTGGGACTTGGAGATATACCAAGTTATTTGTAACTTGGTATATCTCCAAGTCCTACATCAACCAAAGACTAGAGTAAGAAAGTAGTGAGCATCTATAAAATTAAAAGGTGAGTGTTAAGTCACAACAAAGGCTTATTGGCCTTGAATAAACCCATTAGCTTATTTTAAGACTTAGGCCTGTTAGCCTATGTAAAGGCATGTTAACCTATTTAAAGGTAAGTTTGTTAACCAATATAAAAGCATGTTGACCTATTTAAAAATAGGCATGTTAGTCTATGTAAAAGCTTGTTGGCCTATTTAAAGATAGGTCTGTTAGCCTATTTAAAGGTAGGTCTATTAGCTTATTTGAAAGTCATATTGCAAAGTAAGTCTTTAAATAGGCTTTCAGGTCAGGCTAGACTTTTAAAAAGGTCAAGTCAGACCTTAAAAATCGGTCTGTTATAGACTCACAGGTCAGACTTAGCCTTTATAATTAGAATACAGGTCAAGTCTATTTAAGCCAAAGCCTAACCTGGTCTGAGCTGACCTGTTTCCATCCCTAGTCATCAATCCCTTAATTCCCTCATTTAACCCCTGATTTCCCAACCAAATCTCACTAATTGTTTCATTCTCCCTTAACTCCTAAAAATAAGAAAAATATGCCAAAATTTTTGAAAAAAGGGTTTTAACTAAAGAAATCAGGGAATAAATAGGATAATAAATAATAAAATGTGTTGTGCTTAATAAGCCTTTTCTTGAATGGAAATTGGATTTGATTAGGATATTGGGACAAAGGTATTTATTTAATTTGAGAATTAAGCCAGTTTATTGTTGGTGTATGTCCTAGTGGCCAATACATTTTGTTTGTATTTACATACATTATATTATGTTATTTTATATGAGGCATTTCATTTATTGTGTTCTTTTTGATAGACATAATAAAGTCCTTAGAATAGTAAGTTTGATACCATAGGACATCAAGTGGATGACTTGATCGTGAGATCCTATTAGATAAAATACTATTCTTAAATGTCCCTAGTCAAGTATTATTGATAATTAGGACAACAATAATACATTGAGGCTAGTATGTGCGTAGACTGATGACCACATCTCACGGGTCATGGATATGAGATATCAAGTCTACACATGGATACATATTAGAGTAATGATGTATTGGACAGACCCGTCATGAGAACGCTACGTGGATCGTTACGTGAGTGTCATAAGCGATTCTCATAGTGATAATGGTGTATGTGGTCCTTTGACCAGAAATCACTACGATTCCTACATGAGGAGTTGTGTGTTTTAATGCCATCAAACGTCATCTGTAACAAGATGATTATAACGTTGGTTATTAGACATGCCGCAATACATGTGGAGGGATGTGAGTGACCTAAATGGGATTTGTCCCTCCTACATAATAGGAGCGATATCTTCGGGCCCCCTGATTGAGTGAGACTACGAAATGCATGGCTATGCTCAGATGAGTCAATATGAGATATTGATCTCATTTGTTATTACCATGTCTACTCGGGAATCAGGAAACTGAAGATTGAACTAAACAAGGGTGACACATTCCATGCCTTGTGTTCAATCTGGATATCTGGACAAAGAGACTAAACTACACCGAAACATTGGTCACGGATAGGTTATGTCAAATCACTGACATTCTCATTACTTGGGTAGCAGTGATGTGTGCTTAGATACCGCTCACTGTTTGTAATATTAAAATGAGATTTTAATATTACTACCAATGTCATGAGAACCTGCAGGATCGCACACTTAGAACAGACTAAATTGGAGTAATCAGAATCCAAGTTGGACTCGGATTCAATTGTGGGCCTAACTCATGATAGATGGGTTTAGGGTTGCACCACTTACCTTGCTACTGCTCACACTCACTTAAGGTAGCCACTGTTATAAATAATACTGCTAAGAGGGCTGCTAACAGGTTACATCACAACCCTAGCCACACCTACAGAAAGTGAGTGAGAGATAGTGAAGTCTTCTTCTCCTCTCTTCGCAGCTAGCACTACGAAACAGAGGCGTGACTCCCTTTTGCAAGTCTGTTCATGTGGATACCGCAGAGACATTGTCACTATTACGGTGTTGGTGATTCACCTCGCTTGTGATTATCACGCTTCAAGAGGTAATATTTTAAAAACTCGGATTATGGACCTTTTTGCATGGATCCTGTGAGGGAATTCTATTATTCCGCTGCGAGACTTTTGATCCGCAATTCCCAACATTTATTTTTTGAATTCCTTTCATTTTATTTTTTCTTTCTTCTTCTCTTTTTTGTTTTTTTTAATTAAATTGACCTGAAAAAAAATAGTGTGCTAACACTCTCCCCCGCTTGCTTGTTCTTCCAAATACAAAGGTCAAAGCAAAGTATAAAAAAATGCAGACATTTTTGTTCAAGTAACAAATAACTAATCAAATTAAACTAAGACGAACTAGACAACTAAAGAACTAGTAACAAACTTTAAGTTATTAAAAAACTTGAAAAAATCAAAAGACCAATGGATTATTCAAAAACCTGGATAACATCAGGTTGTCTAAAAGTCCAGAAGAAACAAAAATGTAGTTTGAAAATATGACGTCTCACCCCAAAATACTAAGGACAATCGATCTACTATTTAGAGCAGAGCTTCACTTTAGCTACTGTTATTTATACTTATCAATTTGTTTAAGTGGAATTTTGGTCGAAAAGTCAAAAGAAATTCTAATAAACAAATAATTATTTATCAAATGAAAATGGGCTCAAAGTTATGTGGTAATCTTGTAGGTTTTGAAATTTAACTTGAAATAAACAACAAGAATTTGTAAAAGAAAAGTTTAGGAAAACAAGTTTTAAAGAATTAAAAGAAAATGAAGAGACTGAAGCAAAAAATTAAAATGCAAAAAGTTTAAGAAAAGTAGTAAAAGAAAGCACTGTAAAGAAAGCAACGAAATGTAAATAAATTTAAAGAACAAGACTAAAAAGTAAAAGAAATTAAAAGAACATTTGCATTAATTCAAATGACTGAAAATGAAAAGGGAAGACATACTTGGATCAAAATCCGTTAATCTGCTCAGATGAGATTTTAGGATTATGTATCAGCAAATAATCTCTCTTTTTTTACATTGTGAATGTTGATATTTATAGACAAATTACAAATATAACTGACATCCTAAGATTTTGACAAGTACATGGCAGTTATGCCACTAAAAACTTCCCTAATTTCCCGACAAAACCAACTTCTAACCATTTTGTCATTCTTCGTCGATTCAATCTCTCGGAAATATAACTCTTCTGTTGGATTAAACTACTTGTCCGACATCAATATTTAATGACTGCATTGACTCTTCCAATTATTTGGCATTTTCATCGGCTCAACACTTAGAAGATTTTTCCAACATCATCATCAAGTCGTCGAAATAGCCAAAATTTCATTATCATCACCATCCAATTTTTTTCTTTTATTTTCACTCCTAACAGATGCCCCCCAAAATTTTTCTTTCGACACTACAGGAGGAAGATAAATTTTAATTCAATTTTGACCATAACTTTTTTTTTGGTTAAATGGATAGTAATAAAAATTTTAAAAATCCAGTAAAATCCTTTCGTAAATATCTGGATAGTCACAACTATACTTATCATTGCAGATATTAAATAGTCATTCCTAATAAATATGGATCATAATTACCTCTTTTTTCATAGAAAATAGCTTTTCAAATTCACACGTTTTTTCATTGTTCATTGTCTTTCACCTTTCTTACTGTTCACCACCTTCAACCTTTCTTTTGCATATTCTCTACAAATTTCTACCCTATTCCATGGCTTCCAACTCTCAATCTCCTAGCGCATCAACAGTAGATGTAGGAAATCACGCCATTGTTCAAGACCCAACTCTGCAGAAATCTGAGCTTTGGCACCTCTCAAAGGTAATTCTTCCCATTAACGATTCTTCGCTTAATTGTTCACGACATATGTTTTGCTCTTTTTGCGAACCGTTCCTTCGGTCTAGAATGGTTTACCTGACCAGTTCTTTCTAATGACCCTTCCACTCAAACCGATAATATTTCTATTTGGTCCAACTTTCTTTGTCGGTAAATCTTGGTGGCTGGTCGTCTTGGTTCGGCAGACAAATCCCTAGAATTATGTCTACCAAATATGGTAGCTCGACAGCTAGGATTTTGTCAAGCCATTCCAACACTATTTTCCCATAAAGCCTAGGAATATCTCGTCAATGGCCATTTACAATGTTGGATCTTGTACGAGTGTCCTCAAGGAATGAAAGGCACAAACAACATTTCAAGATTTCTGTATTTACTCCTTATAGGGGAGTCTCCAAAGACTTTGTCGAATGGTGGACTAAATACTATAGTCCCTACCATATCAATATTGAAACCTGTCGAAGCCGCATTAATGAAACTTTAGTTCCTGTGCAGGGTCAAGATCCTTCGACAAAGACCAAAGGTAAGCATATTCAAGACATCAAAGCTTTTGAAAAATACTACAAAATCAAATGGGACTTTAGGTTTCCTAGCTTAATTGTTCGACAATGTGAGGAAGTCGTGGCCAAACTGAAACAAGCACACTAGGAAAAATGCTCCATTAACTTTCTTTCAGTTTCCATAAAAAACCCTTTAGCACGACTTGAACCTTTTCAAATTCCTTTTCCAAAACCAAAGCTTCTTCCTTGTGCTCGTTTTGGTTTGATCGATGAATTCCCAGGTAAACCTATAAGGGTTAGTAATTTTCCTATTTCAGATAGGTTCTATTCTGCAAGTAATATCTTTCTTACAAGAACTCCAAAAGTCAAATTTACTCGTCAGTTTGCCTTGTCGTAAGAATAATTTGCCAGGAATACTCGAGTCATCACAAAAATACCTGAAGGTATATTTTGTGTTGATATTCTGATATTTTGATTCTTTGTCCCATCTACTAAATATATTTTCTTTCTTGCAACACTCCTATTGAAAAGACCCTTAGAGTACAAGCAGCCTCAAGAAGATGATGAGGAGGAAGAAGATAAAGTTATTTCCTCAAAAAGGAAGAAAAGCAAAAAGACTCAGAATCCTCTCATTCCTAAGGCTCCAAAGGCCAAATCGACTGCACTAGTTCCTACAAAAAATTCCTCGAAACATGGTGCTGCTGCAAAACCTCCAAAACCAAAAACCCTAAAGGTATACAACTTTTCGACTAATCCTCAAAACTTAGTTTCTGAATTTGCTTAAGTTTAATTTGATGTCAAATACAGATTGGTGAATCTACCCCTATCACTTCTGCTACACTTATCGAGTCTTCAAACACATCTCCTGAACATCCTTTAAAGGTATACCTTGTACTAATATATATTTTTTTTCACTTGGTTAAATCTCATCTTGGCTTTACTTTTGCAGAAGAAAAAGAAGGAGACTCAATCTACAAGTTCGACTTTGGAGCCTACTGTCAAATTGGAGACTAAAACCATCTCTCTTTTGTCTGAGGTAATATTTTAATCGACATACTTCTTTCTCTCAAATCTCAACTCTTATCATTCATCCAATATTTATTCTTATCAAATTTAGGATCCGGAGGTTGAATAATCCGCTGATCGTCCTCTAGAACCTGTTGTCGAACCAGGAGTTGAAGAACCAATTCAACAATCTCCCGAGGTAATGTACCTAGCCAAACTCAACTATTTTCGAAATGTTATTTATTCTGAAATCTCTTCTGTTTATCTCTAGGATTCAGCAAACTTGGTTATATCTAATAGCCCACAAAGGCTAAGAACCAAGAATCCTTCAGAATCTCACACTTCTCTGGCCCTTGCAACACCTATTGTTTCTTCACCACTTCCAACAGAAACCTAGTCTGTCGAAACTTTAGAAAAAACCCCAATCTCCCCAGGCATTAAGAGTTCTTCTCACTCAGACAAAGCCAATCCTATCCAAATCCTCAGAAGAATTCGACATGGATACTCTGATGGTAGAATCCGCCCTAATTGATCCATCTCTATCTCTTCTAGCCAACTTAATTGTTTCTGTGCCAGAAGATACTGAAGACATGGAGATAGATTTGGACAAATTGATAACAATGTTGTCGGGTGGCCACAAAAGTTCTCCTCAATCAGCTCGTTCTTCAACACGGCTTGGACAAGACTATAGTGATTCTCATATCACTGAACTCTTAACCGAATTGAAGAATGCATTCACCTATTCTTTCGAGCACTTGATTTCTGATCAACCCCTTTAAGAAAGAATGGTGGCAATCATAACTGAACTTGAGCCTCTTGCTCAACAATTACCAATAACCAGTCGAGCTCTTCCTATGATTGTTAAGGATTTCCTTCAAAGCTTAACACCAAAATTGTCTGTCATCCGTCGAGTCATTCCTGCTTATACAAAAGAAATTCAAGAAAAGTCTAGAATTTTGAAACAGTTGACCGACGCAAAAAATGAAAATGCCACTTTGAAGGAAAATCTAGTAAAAAGAAAAGCCAAAGAGGCAGAGCTCGACAAGGAGATTGAAGATTTAAAGAAAAAACTTGAAGCAACTCATCATTGTAAACAAAAAACTTCAAACAACATTGCAACAAGGAGCCGCTAGGTAGCAAAGTATTGCCAATAATACCAAACAATGGGTTGTCGAAGCCAAGGCCGTGTTAGAAAAAATAAATTCCCTTGAAGCGGAATATCAAACTGCCTGTTCTGACAAGTAATTATTAGAAGATTCTTGGGGTTCTTAAAAAATTCTAAGCTTTTCTTTCATTTCTAGCTAATTGTCGATTAATTCTTAGTAAAACTTTGGCAATATCAAGTTGCAACCTCTGTTTAGCATTTTTATTTTGACAGTGTAACTTTTAATTGCCAAACATGAATAAAGACTCATTTTTTTGTCAATTTTTACTTCACACATTATCGGTCTATATGGCTTTAAATATTTGTCATTAATTGACTTAATTCTTAAACTAGAATTAATTTCGACAAGTGCATAAACATTTCCTGAGAACTCTTGAGTCACTTTAAATGGTCCTTCCCACTTTAGGGACCATTTTCCATATTCTTGTCAATTTTTATCCATGCGCAAAATTACCTTCAAAACCAAATCATTGACCTTAACAAATTTGTATTTAATCCGACTATCATAAAATTTAGCAATTATTTCTTTTTGTCGAATTAAATTTTCGAAAGCAATTAATCTTTCATCACTCAATTCATTTAATTCATCAAACATTAAGTCCCAATAATGTTCAACTGGTAACTCATCTTGTTTTTGAATACAAACTGATTGAAGATTAATTTCGACGGGTAAAACTGCATCATGACCATATACCAATTTGTATGTTGATGTGCCCGTTACTTCTCTAGGTGAATTTCTATATGCCCATAGAACTTGATTAAGAGTATTATGCTAATTCCTAGGTTGTCGACCTATATGCTTTTTAATCAGACTTATGATTATTTTATTCATGGCCTCTACCTGGCCATTTGCTTGGGTATAATATGGCATTGATGTGAGTATTTTAATTTTTCTTGAACTGGCATATTCGACAACTTTCTTTCCAATGAATACTGATTCTTGGTCGGTTGTCAAAGTTTACGGTATTCCAAACCGACAAATTATATTATCTTCAATAAAGTTAATCACATCCTGTTGGGTTGCATCCTTCAAGGCTACAGCCTCAACCCATTTGGTGAAGTAATCAACTCTTACTAGAATATATTTATGTCCCTTCGACGAGACAGGATGAATTTGACCAATTAAATCCAAAGCCCACCCTCTGAAAGGCCAAGTTTTAACTATAGCATGTAACTCACTAACTGGAATATTTTGTATATTGCCATGTCTTTGACATTCTTCACAAGACTTAGCAAACATTGTACAATTCCTAATCATTGTAGGCCAATAATACCTTTGACGTCGAATGACCCATTTCATCTTTTATCCTGCTTGATGAGCCCCACAAATTCCTTTGTGGACTTCTGCCAAGGCAATATAAGTCTCTGTTTCATTCAAGCAAACCTCTAAATTTCCATCGGCAGACTTTTGATACAAGGCTCCCCCTAATACTACAAATTTCAATGCTCTGCACTTGAGTTTTCTATCCACATCTTGACTTGGATTTTCCAAATAACTTAGTATTGGTTGTCTCCAGTCATTAATTGTCGAAATATCATTTTGTAGTATATCTCTTTCGTCTAATGGATATAAAAGTTCCCTTATTTCCATTAAATTTGTAAGAACCTTGGATGAAATTCTATACCTAAAAGCTACTTGTGCTAATTCATTAGCCTCTTTATTTAAACCTCTGGAAATGTGTTCGACAGTTACTTCGTCGAATTGCTTCATTAACTTACTCGCCACAATATAATATTTTATTAGATTTTCAATAACACATTTATATTCTTGAGCAAGCTGTTTAACGACCAACTGTGAATCACCAAAAACATGCACACTACGTGCTTTCATTTCTACTAATATTTCCAATTCGACAATTAAGGCTTCATATTCAGCCTTATTATTGGAACAGGTATACTTAAGTTCAAACATGAACTTAGTTGGAGTGCCTTAAGGAGAAACAACTAAAATCCTCACTCTAATTCCATTTTGATGCCGTGAACCATCAAAATATGAACACCAAGGTTTTAAATCGATAACATTTATATTATCCATATCCAAACAAAGGTGGTCGGCCAAGAAGTCAATAATTGCTTGGCTTTTCACCGCTCTCATTGGAACATATTGTAAAGAAAATTCTGAAAAAGCAATAGTTCATTTTCCAATATGTCTATTTAACACTGGTTTTGATAACATATATTTTATTACATCGGTTTTCGACATAACCAGTACATTACAAGACATCATATAATATTTAAGTTTAGTATATGAGAAGTACAATGCTAAACAAAGTTTCTCTATTGCACTATATCTTTTCTCAGCATTATTCAAAACTCAACTAAGATAATACATAGCTCTTTTGACGTTATTTTCATCTTCTTGAGCCAGCATACTTCCTATGGTTTCTTCTGATGTTGATATATATAACTTCAACGGTCGTCGAGGCACTATAGGCATCATGACCGGTGGATTTGTCAAATACTGCTTTATCTAGTCGAAGGCTTCTTGGTGGCAAGGTTCCCACACAAAATCTTGTTCAGCCTTCAACTTAATCAATGGAGCAAAAACTCTGGTTCTTCCCAACAAATTGGACATGAATCTGTTGGGAATTTGCGGATCAAAAGTCTCGCAGCGGAATAACAGAATTCCCTCACAAGATCCATGCGAAAAATCCATAATCCGAGTTTTTAAATTTTTACCTCTTGAAGCGTGATAGACACAAGCGAGGTGAATCACTAACACCGTAATTGCGACGATGTTTCTGCGGTATCCACCCGAACAGACTTGCAAAAGGAGTCACGCCTCTGTTTTCGTAGTGCTAACTGCGAAGAGAGGAGAAGAAGACCTCACTATCTCTCACTCACTTTCTGTAGGTGCGGCTAGGGTTGTGATGTAACCTAGTAGCAGCCCCCTTAGCAGTACTATTTATAACAGTGGCCGCCTTAAGTGAGTGTGAGCAAGAGCAAGGTAAGTGGCGCAACCCTAAACCCATCTCGTCATGAGTTAGGCCCACAGTTGAATCCGAGTCCAACTTGGATTCGATTACTCCAATTTAGTCGTTTCTAAGTGTGTGACCTGCAGGTTCTCATGACGTTGGTAGTAATATTAAAATCTCATTTTAATATTACAAAATGTGAGCGGTATCTAGCAACACATTACTTCGCTACCCAAGTAATGAGAATGTCAGTGATTTGACATAACCTATCTGTGACCAATGTTTCCGTGTAGTTTAGTCCCTTTGTCCAGATATCCAAATTGAACACAAGGCATAGAACGTGTCACCTTGTTTAGTTCAATCTTCAGTTTCCTGATTTCCGAGTAGACATAGTAATAACAAATAAGATCAATATCTCATATTGACTCATTTGAGCATGGCCATGCATTTCGTAGTCTCACTCAATCAGGGGGCCCGAAGATATCGCTCCTGTTATGTAGGAGGGACAAATCCCATCTAGGTCACTCACATCCCTCCACATGTATTGCGGCATGTCTAATAACCAACGTTATAATCATCTTGTTACAGATGACATTTGATGGCATTAAAACACACAACTCCTCATGTAGGAATCGTAGTGATTTCAGGTCAAAGGACCACATACACCATTATCACTATGAGAATCACTTATGACACTCACGTAACGATCCACGTAGCGTTCTCATGGCGGGTCTGTCCAATACATCATTACTCTAATATGTATCCATGTGTAGACTTGATATCTCATATCCATGACCCGTGAGATGTGATAATCAGTCTACGCACATACTAGCCTCAATGTATTATTGTTGTCCTAATTAACAATAATACTTGACTAGGGACATTTAAGAATAGTATTTTATCCAATAGGATCTCACGATCAAGTCATCCACTTGATGTCCTATGGTATCAAACTTACTATTCTAAGGACTTTATTATGTCTACTAAAAAGAATACAATAAATGAAATGCCTCATATAAAATAACATAATATAATGTATGTAAATACAAACAAAATGTATTGGCCACTAGGGCATACACTAACAGAATCTTCTCAGGAAATTAACTTTTCCTAAAAAAGATTGCAATTCCTTTTTGTTTATCGGTGGTGCGGCCTTTAATCCTTTTTGCAATTCCTTCTTGTCCACTTCAATCCTTTTTTTATGGACTAAGAAACCCAAGAATTTAGTAGCCGACACTCCAAAACCACATTTTTCTGGATTCATCTTAAGGTTATGCTTCCTCATCCTGTCGAATGTCTGCCTCAAATATGTCAAATGGTTTTCCTTTGTTTCCGACTTGATAATGACATCATTGATGTAAACTTCCATAAATTTCTCGATGACATCATGGAGAGTTGTGTTCATTACCCTCTGATAAGTGACCCCTGCATTCTTTAAACCAAAAGGCATGACTATCCATTCATATGTCCAAAGGGCTCCAGGACATTTGAAGTCAGTTTTTGACACGTCCTCCTTGGCTATAAAAATTTAATTATAACCTGCATAGCCATCCATAAAACTTAATAATTCATGTCCAGATGCGACATCAACTAACATGTCCGCAATTGGCATATGATACTCATCTTTAGGTGTGGCAGTGTTCAAATTCCTAAAATCTACACATATTCTTAACTTGTCATTTTTCTTGACTACAAGAACAATATTAGAAAGTCATTCGACATACCTGGTTGTTCTGATGAATTTGGCTTTGAGCAATCTTTCGACTTCTTTTATCTTTAAGATTACCTCAGGTGCAAATCTCTTGTTGGCTTGCTTGACAGGTCTGCATCCTTCTTTCAGAGGCAATCTATGCCCGACAAGATCTCTACTCAATCCAGACATTTCATCATAATCCCAGGCAAAACAATCTTTATATTCCATAATTAACTCGACAAGCTTTTCTTTGAACTCCTCTGGCAGAAATGAACTCATAGATATAGGCCTCTTGTCTATTTCAGTGCCCAAGTTTATTTCTTCTAAAGGATCTTCCACTTCCATATTTTGCTTTTCATCAAGCCCTTTTTCAAACCCTAAAGGACCATCATCAATTACACAATCTGACAGTATACTTTCACAAGTGTACACTGCTTTTGATAATCATATATTTTATACATTAATAAACCCTCATTTTTAGTCATTAACACTCTTCATGTACTTAATTGATTAAGTCAGGTTATGTTTTGTAAGATTGGATTCAAATTGGACTTAATTGATTTTTTCAGCACTATTTTGGTCTTACGTTATTTTTGTATTTTAGCCATATCTTGAGTTATAAATGTCTGATAATTATGAATTTTACCTTGTAGGAAAGATAAGAGAGAGCTCTACAACTTTGATGAAGAGCTCAAAGTCTCATTCAGACATCTAGTGGAGCTAATTGGACGTGGAGGACAAAACATGAGTTTTGTATCTGAAACTTGAATAGTGTACAGTAATCAGAGCATAACTCAGGCTGCAATAATTATTTTTGGCTGAAATTTGGATATTTGAAATTAAGACCCAGATCTAAAACTTTCATGTTGAATACAAAACTTGATTCGGGCTCCTTGATAGTGATATTGGGTCTGAAAGTCACAACAGAGGTGCTGAAACTGGGCCTGAACAGTTTGTAGTAATTGGGTCATAACTTGGGCTGTAGGACGCATTTTTGGGTGATTCCAGAGCCATTGGAAAGCTTAGACAATTATCTACAACTTTCGTGAAGATGACTTTTCCATTTGATGATAGAATCAATGACTTAAGCAATGAATTATTTCAGAGATAAAGAATCTCAATAATTCAACTACTCATCCAATCATCCAACCACTCATCCAATCATCCAACCACTCCACCCACTCATCCACCTACTCTTAATCATTCTCCTTGTCATTTTGTATCCCTACTTCTCTATAAAAGGCACCATAAGCTAAATGTAGAGGAGAGTTGGGCACTTGGTGTTAGGCTTAGTTTGTTACAAGTTGTAGTTATGCTTGTTTCTTGTTTTACTTTGCTGTAATTTTCTCTTGTTCTAAAGTGAAGCTATGTTCATCTTTCTCTTCTTCTCTCTTTCTTTCTTCTTATCCATGAGTAACTAAATCTTCATCTTGCTTGGGTGAAAGAGTGAAGCTCTTGGTAATGAAATAAGGTTATATTATTTTATTTCTTTTGCTTAAATGATATATTATCAATTGGACATTATATGTGTTATATTTTGTTTCCAATCAATTTAGAAACCTTCTTTGTATAATGGAGATCTTGATTTATTGTAGACAATAGGATTGGCACAGTGAATGCTTGAACTCATTTACAAATGTTAGTAGATAAATAAAGGAATCATAATATAATTGCATATATAATTGAACTTTGAATGTTATATTTTTTGATTGGAACCTCCGTTGTGTGTGGATTTCAATTGAGTTATAAAGAGAAATAATCTTATCTTTAATTTAATACCAAGAGTGGATCTCCTAACCCAAGCAAGCCCTTAAATTCATTTGTGAACTTGCTTTATTACTTTTGGTGTTGTGACAAATCCTCTTCTTACCTCAATTAATTTTTCTTCATCAATTCCCTGTGGATCGACTTCGAACTCCCGAGAAATTTATTACTTGAGACAACCTGCACTTGGGTTTGCATCCTTTAAATCCTGCAGTCAAGTTTTTGGTGCCGTTGCCGGGGACTTGATTTGAAGTTTTGATTTATTGAGGTTTGTTTTCTTTAATAAAATCTATTCTCTTTTCTCCCTCACCGGAGCAAAAGATCGGCTTGCCGATCCTTCGGTTTCTTTACTAACTCTCTAACTTACTAACTATCTAACTTACTAACCTACTAACTTGCTAACATACTAACTTTCTAACTTTTATATTTATGTCATTTATTTTTACTTTTTAATTTTTTTATTTATTTTCGTCATTTTTTTCGTTAGTGGGGGTAACTCTCCCTTTTATTTTACGCACTAACTTAGTGGGGGAAACTCTCCCTTTTACTTTTCTGTTATTTATTTTTCTTCAATCTAACTTAATGAAATAATATTTCTTTTTCTCTTCTCTTTTTTGACTCTGTGGGGCTCTGTCACTCTCCGACTTTCATATTTAAATTTATTTTCGTATTTTATTTTCTGTATTTTAATTTTTCGCACTTTTTTTTATTTTTATTTTTGGGTGGTTGGTTAATTACCCCACCTTTGTTATATATTTAATGGTGGGTTACACACCGACTTGTACATTATTTATTTATTTATTTATTTTTAGTTATTTATGTATTTATGCTTAATTGGTATCGTGATTTAAATTCTGGTCGTTTAGTTAAAATTAACCCTGGTACTTTATATATTGATTTGTTTGAATCACAATCACACACAATTGACACAATGACTGACAATGAAAGTGTACATGATGAACCTGAAAATCAACCGTTGCGAACCATGCGTGAATATTTGCAACCACATCGAAATTCTAGTCCATCATGTTTTATCTTTCCACTCAATGCCAACAATTTTAGATTTAAGCCAGGCATGATTTCTTTACTTCCTAATTTTCATGGTTTAGAATCTGAAAGTCCATATTTACATCTGAAAGAATTTGAGGAAGTATGTATTGCCTTCAATGATCAAAATTGCACTGAAGAGATTGTTAAGCTTAAATTGTTTCCTTTTTCTTTAAAAGATAAAGCAAAATCTTAGCTTAACACTTTGAAATCAAGATCAATTGGCACATGGCAAGAAATGTAAGGTGAGTTCTTGAAGAAATTTTTTCCAACACATAAAACCAATGCTATGAAAAGATAAATCCAAAATTTTTCCCAAAATTCAAATGAAGCATATTTTCAATGTTGTGAACGATTTAAAGATTTGTTAAATTCTTGCTCACATCATGATTTTGAAAAATGGCGCAGTATAAGCTTCTTTTATGAAGGTTTAACACCTGATACTAAACAATTTGTGGAAACAATGTGCAATGGTGAGTTTCTTGATAAAGAACCTGATGAAGCTTTAGACTATTTGAACTAGTTGGCTGAAAATTCTCAATCTTGGCATAGTACTAACACTTCTAAAAATTCAATTAAATCTAACCTTGCAAGTGCTAATAAAGGAAAATATCACCTTAGTCAAGAGGAAGATCTAAATGCTAGATTTGCCAGTTTGGCTAGAAAGGTTGAAGCCATGGAATTAAGAAAAGCAAAAGAAATCAAATCTGTGCAAAATGAAGAAATCTGTGGCATTTGTGATGACTTAGGACACTCAACACATGAATGTCCTAAGATTCCTATTTTTTAAGAAATTATACATGAGCAGGTAAATGTAAGGAATAATTTTAACAAGTCATTTACTTCTTCTTTTTCAGATACATACAATCTGGGATAGAGAAATCACCTGAACTTCAGCTGGAGGAATAATAATCAGTCACAATTCGTGCAACCACCACCTCCTCAGGCACAACAAGACTCTCAAAATTCTCAAGGATATGCACCTTATGTCCCACCATATAGGAAAAATCTTGAGGAAATACTGCATGCATTCATAGAAAAGCAAGAGGCCATTAATAAACAAAACAATCAAATTATGAATGACATAAAAGACACTCTTGCTAAACTTTCTTCTGCACTCACCATTCACGAGAAAGGAAAATTTCCTTCTCAACCTCAACCAAATCCCAAGGATCAGTACAGTCTAAATGAGGGGAGTTCAGAAAAGTAACAAATAGACCAAGTCAAATCAGTGATAACTCTTAGGAGTGGAAAGGTTGTTGAAAAATAAATCCCTGAATCTTGTGAGAAAGAAGTTGAATCAGTTCCCCAAGAAAATGAAGAAGCTGACCAAAAGGCGACCAAACTCTCGTCTTCACCCCCATTTCCTCAAGCATTAAAAAATCCAAAGAAATTGGACCATAACACTGGAATTTTTGAAATTTTGAAACAAGTGAAAATCAATATTCCTCTGTTAGATGCTATCAAACAGATTCTTTCTTATGCTAAATATTTGAAGGACTTGTGCACTGTTAAAAGGAAATTAAATGTGAAAAAGAAAGCATTTTGGACTGAACAGGTAAGCTCCATTCTTCAGAATAATAATGCATTGAAATATAAAGACCCTGGTTGTCCTACAGTTTCTTGCATTATTGGAGAACATAAAATTGAAAAAGCTTTACTTGATCTTGGTGCTAGTGTCAATTTGCTTCCATATTCAGTTTATCAGCAACTCAACTTAGGTGAGTTAAAACCAACTTCTGTAACTCTTCTACTTGCTGATAGATCAATCAAAATTCCAAGAGGAATAGTGGAAGATGTGTTAGTTCAAGTTGATAAATTCATATATCCTGTGGATTTTATTGTCTTGGATACTGAACCTATGGTTGATAGTTGCAAGTTAATTCCTGTTATTTTAGGCCGTCCATTTTTAGCAACATCTAATGCTTTGATAAATTGCAGAAATGGAGTGGTGAAGCTAACATTTGGACACATGACACTGGATCTTAATGTTTTTAACATGTGCAAGGAACCACAGGAAGTTCTTGATAAAAAGGAGGAAGTTGAAGGAATTGAAGCCATTGTAGATGATCATCTTAAAAAAGGGAGTTCTTCTGACCCATTAGAAGTTTGTTTAATTAATTCATTTGATTTGCTTGATTGTACAGAGGAAATAGAATACAAAGGAAGAAAGCCAAAATTTGAAGAGCTAAAACCCATGAATGATAATGTCCATGAAGAAGTACCCACACCGGAACTAGAGCCATTACCTGCTGGGTTGAAGTACACATTTTTGGGAGAAAAGCAAAGCTTTCCTGTGGTAATTTCCTCGTCTCTTACTGAAGAACAAGAAAAAAAGATGTTGCCTCAATCGACGCACCAAGATAGAAGGAAATTTCTTACAGAGGTGAAAATTTTTTATTGGGATGACCCATACTTGTTCAAACATTGTCCTGACCAAATTTTTCAGAGATGTGTGCCCGACAGTGAGGTAAGTAGTGTCATTAAATTTTGCCACTCAGAAGCATGTGGAGGTCACTTTTCTTCAAAGAAAATAGGTGCGGAAATCTTGCAGTGCGAATTTTATTGGCTCACTTTATTTAAGGACTGCTATACTTTTTACAAAAGTTGTGAAAATTGTCAAAAGACAAATCCAATAAAATCCACAGCCAAGACAATTTTGAGAAAATCTTTTGAAATTGGTCAAAAAGTTCTGCTTTATGATTCTTGCCTGCACCTATTCCCTAGAAAATTGAGATCTAGGTGGAGTGGTTCTTTTGTTGTCAAACACATGTATCCTCATGGGGCCGTAGATATTGCGAATCTTAAGAATGATAATGTGTTTAAAGTCAATGAACAAAGGCTCAAACCATTTCTGAAAAAACCAAGTTGATGAGTTCTTTGTGTTGCCGGTTAAGTGGCGGATACGGTACTCCGTGACTCTCAAGTCGATTTGTTTTTCAGTTTCCCAAAATAACTGAATCCTTCTTCTCCTTTAAAATGGATGTTATTTTTTCAAACCTGAGAAAACATTTTCCTTCTCTCCCTCTAAATGCTCTAAAAAAATGTACAAATTTCGATGTGAAAGATTGAGATTGTTAATGCATAAAGGTATACCAGAAGATGTACGCTGGATAATTGAAGCAAAAGTCCGATTAGCAGGTGAGTTTTCAATTTCATTTGACTCATACATACCAAGTCTTGGAAGAAGTTCGTATTCTAAAAGGAGAAGAGCAAAAAGGTTACAAGTCTATTACAAATGTGGACAATGAAATTGTAACAAGTGATGTCGTACTTTGGGGATGGTTTCAGCAAACAGAGAAGATAAAATTTTCTTCATTAAGAATGGACTGAGTAAGGAGTCATTAGATGATATCTTATTGACTCTTGAGACGCATTCTTGTGGATTGGTGCATCGTGAACTTCTTAATTTGTGGAATCTCTTCAAAGATGAAGAAAAACGCTACAGTCTTGGGAATCTGACTCTAAAAGACCCTGTTTGCCAATTTATAAGAAAATTGGATGGGAAGCTTATCCTCGACTCATAGAAGGCGTTTAAGCCGTTACTGGACGTTAAACCAGAGGCAGATGTGAGTCATATTCACAACAATCTATACATATCATCTTCTTTTTCTTCATGTCATCTTTCTCTAAAAAAAATTCGTGAGTGTCTACTGCACTGGTGACACGCAGTATAAAGATATGCCACTACTGCACTCGTGACGCGCAGTATAAAGATACGTCATGAAAGCTGTATATATAGGTATGCCATCATTTACTATTATATTTCTTTTATCTTTGTATGATTTTGTTGTATTTTGGTTTTGGACAGACGATCCTTTGAGCAAGGTCCTTCAGGGGTTTCTAGACTTCTTTACCCTGATGGTTTTCTTGAAGTAAAAAAAAAAAACAAAAACAAAACAAAAAAACAAAAAAAAAGCAAAAAAAAAAATTGATCCTAATCTAGCCATAGCTCAGATAGATTGGTCAGCAGGAAGCAGCGAGGGAAACAAGATGAAAAAGGAGCAAGATTTGACACGTCGTTTATAGCTTTCCTTTACTTTGCATTTATCATACTTTGTTTTTGTTTAAATTTGTGTCAGATTTCTCCAACAGGTAATATCTTCTATCCTTTACTCATCTATATTTTAACATTGAGGACAATGTTGTGATCTATTTGGGGGGGGAGGATAGTTGACTACCAATTTTTTTTTTCTTTTTTGGGAAGTATGATATGATTGTCATGGACTTATTAAACCAATGAATTATGATAGAGTAAGGAGTAATTTTACTTCTGAGACGTATCTAAATTGGAAAGTATGTTTAGTGATATGACTGTCAGAAACCTATTCATAGTAAAACCAATTAGTGATGGCAGAGTAAGGAGCAAATTTTGAAACAATTTATTACTCTTGAGACGCATCTTAGTTGGGGTAGTAATTAATTAGTATTGATTTGTGGAAGTAACAAAGTTTTTGTCTTTTGATTTCCTTTAAAAGATTCAAGTGAATGCACTCTCACATCCTTTGAAGCAATTGAGATTCTTGGATCTTAGTATAAATTGTCTTCTTTCTTAAAATTCACAAGCTTGGAAATGAATGTTGATATGATGGATTGAGAATGATAGAAATATGCTTGGTGAGATTTTGAGCCTATTGGTGAATGGATTGAATATCTGTACTATTCTCTTCTTTCTTGTGTGATTTTCACTCATGGAATTGTTACTCTAGAACTTGCTTTGATTCTTTTTTAGGCTACATTTTTATATGCATACATTAATATAATTGAGGCATTTTGAAATAGCTACTTTGACCAAATAGCCATCCTTGTATATTTTCCATTGTGTAACCCCTTTGAACTTATTTGACCATTCCTTGTTTTAAGCTCATTTCATCCTTCAAAAAAAAAAAAGAAAAAAAAATATGTTTTTACCCAACCTTAGGGAATAAGAGAGCATTGACCTTGTTCTTGAACAAGTGTGGGGGTGTGTATGCAAAATGATCAAAAAAAAAAATTTGACCACCGTTGCAATCAATGGATTATCAGAGTCAGAATAAAGGTGGATGCTTGAAAACAACAAGAAGAAAAGGAGAATGTTCAAGTCTAACAATGAATTCAATTCACCAATTTGGGATTGATCTTCAACAAAACATTAGTCAAATATTGGTGATTGTCCTTTATGATGAATGTTCTCAAACATTTTCTCCACTCTAACTGTACCATAATGCTCTTTTATTCTCTTTGGTATTTATCTTTCCATACCCATATTATCCCCTTTCCTTTACCATGACCCCATTACAACCTTGAATAAAGTCCTCTTGATTTTTGTATGCATGTGTTTTGAGTAGCGGAAAAGTAGAAGATAAGTAAGCTTATGGTAGTGCAATTGTTCATGGGTTGAATAGAGTGAAATACTTACCTTTTAAACACTTGAGAGATTGAGAGTGAATTCTGTGAGAATCTATCATTCTTGATTCATTCTTTTCAACTGAAGTTTCCTTGCTTAATGGTTTGAGATGTGAAGAAATGTTACCTCATTAATACTTTGATCCCTTGAATTTCTTGTTGCTCTTCTTGCTTCATCGAGTCTTTTAGAGTTTTTAACTTTTGAGTCTATGTCATTTTTCTTTGTCTCCTAACTTTGGTCTTTTGTGTTTTGGCCAGGAGTGCAAAAAGCTAAGTGTGGGAAAATTTGATAATCATATATTTTATACATTAATAAACCCTCATTTTTAGTCATTAACACTCTTTATGTACTTAATTGATTAAGTCTGGTTATGTTTTGTAAGATTGGACTCAAATTGGACTTAATTGATTTTTTTAGTACTATTTTGGTCTTACGCTATTTTTGTATTTTGGCCATATCTTGAGATTTAAATGTCTGATAATTATGAATTTTATCTTGTAGGAAAGGTAAGAGAGAGCTCTACAACTTTGATGGAGAGCTCAAAGTCTCATTCAGACATCTAGTGGAGCTAATTGGACGTGGAAGAAGAACACGAGTTTTGTGTCTGAAACCTGAACAGTGTACAGTAATCAGAGCATAACTCGGGCTGCAATAATTATTTTGGGCTGAAATTTGGACATTTGACCCAGATCTAAAACTTTCATGTTGAACACAAAACTTGATTCGGGCTCCTTGATAGTGATATTGGGTCTGAAAGTCACAACAGAGGTGCTGAAAGTGGGCTTGAACAGTTTGTAGTAATTAGGTCATATCTTGGGCTGTACGATCAATTTTTGGGTGATTCCAGAGCCATTGAAAAGCTTAGACAATTATCTACAACTTTCATGAAGATGACTTTTCCATTTGATGACAGCATCAATGACTGAAGCAATGAATTATTTCGGAGACAAAGAATCTCAATAATTCAACTACTCATCCAATCATCTAACCACTCCACCCACTCATCCACCTACTCTTAATCGTTCTCCTTGTCATTTTGTATCCCTACTCCTCTATAAAAGGCACCATGAGCTGAATGTAGAGGAGAGTTGGGCACTTGGTGTTAGGCTTAGTTTGTTACAAGTTGTGGTTATGCTTGTTTCTTGTTTTACTTTGTTGTAATTTTCTCTTGTTCTAAAGTGAAGCTATGTTCATCTTTCTATTCTTCTTATCCATGAGTAACTAAATCTTCATCTTGCTTGGGTGAAAGAGAGAAGCTCTTGGTAATGAAATAAGGTTAGATTATTTTATTTCTTTTGCTTAAATGATATATTATCAATTGGACATTATATGTGTTATATTTTGTTTCCAATCAATTTAGAAACCTTCTTTGTATAATGGAGATCTTGATTTATTGTAGACAATAGGATTGGCACAGTGAATGCTTGAACTCATTTACAAATGTTGGTAGATAAATAAAGGAATCGTAATATGATTGCATATATAATTGAACTTTGAATGTTATATTTTCTGATTGGAACCTCCGTTGTGTGTGGATTTCAATTGAGTTATAAAGAGAAATAATCTTATCTTTAATTTATTACCAAGAGTGGATCTCCTAACCCAACAAGCCCTTAAATTCATTTGTGAACTTGCTTTATTACTTTTGGTGTTGTGACAAATCCTCTTCTTACCTCAATTAATTTTTCTTCATCAATTCCCTGTGGATCGACCTCGGACTCCCGAGAAATTTATTACTTGAGACAACCTGTACTTGGGTTTTAATCCTTTAAATCCCACAGTCAGTTTTGTCAGCCAAATAGGTCGATAGTCTTTCTAATAGATCTTTAACACTCATAGTTGGTGCCTGGTCGATCTCCTTTGGCCTTCTTCACCAGTCGAATGCCAAACTGGCTTGACGTTTGGAGCATATATTTTAAAATCGACGTGAAGTTGTTGTAGATAACAGGGACTATCACCTATCTCTATTATTTCTACTTGATCATCTTCATTCCAAAGAATAAGTTTTTGATGAACTGTCGATGGTATTACCCCGACAGCATGTATCCCGTCTTTCCCTAGTAAAAAGTTATAACTTGACTTCGTCAGAATAACTACGAACAATGTCGGCCTTGCAATAGATCCGACTAGTACTTTCAACATCACAACTCCATCTGACGAGGAGGTTTTACCACTGAAATAAGTGACAATCATATTGGTCGACATCAAATCAGACTCACCTTTCCCAAGTTTCTTGAGCATCGCCCTTGGGATCAAATTAATAGCTGCCCCCCTGTCTATCAAAACTCTATTGGTGGGCTTTCCTTCTAATAGAGCCTTGACATGTAATGGTCGTAAATGAGCCTTCTGCTCTTCCATCAGTTTCTCAAGTTGTGTTGTGTTATTAAACACAGTTATCATGTTGTCCTAAAAAAGAAGCCAGTGATCATCCAAGTCATCTAGATCATCTTCATTTTCCCTAGTGTATTCAACCTCGTGATACCCTTCAAATTCTACAGGCAACACTGAAATTAAATTTACACTCATTGATTTCAGGAATTCTTCCTCATCAAACAACTCTTCATCACTTCTATATCTTCCAATTCTGAAGTAATCTTCCGATGGTAAGTTATTATCCATAGCCGTTAGAATGTCTTCTAAATTGTCATCCAAGTTGATGTCCATGTCGAATTGCTCATCTTCACCAAGCCCTAAAGGATCCTCTGGATCATTTAAGACCTCAATAACTTCATCAGTCATTAAGTCCATATCTTGACAATCAGGCTTTGCCAATTTTTCTCTTTCTTTCCTTACGTCGAGCACATTCTCCCTCCACTCAACATCTTGATCAGGATCTTCTAGAACTTTCTTGATTTCTCCTTTTGACTTAACCACTTCCTTATCTTTCTTGACTGGTACATTATTCCTCCTTGCCTCTTCTTTTGCTGCTATCAGTCCAATCAGCCATTTTCTCTTGGTTTTGTTTAGAATAAGCCTTTGGACTTGCTTACGCTTTTTTATCTCCTCCAACTTTTCTTGTCGAAGCTTATTATCCATGTCAAACCGACTAATTGCATTTGTTGTCAGCTCTTTTGGAAGCGACTTCCCTGTATTTATGAATTCTTTTGTAACAATACTTTTCAACTTCTTACCATCTTCTTTCTGATTTGGCATAGGCTTGTTTTCGACCATAAGGCAACCTGTTTCTGTAGGTTGTTCCTTGATCACTAGTCATGTCCCTCTTCTTTTGTGCTTGTCTTAATCTCTACAATCTTTTTTTCTTACTTTTCGACATTGGAAGAGATTTTGATGGTCCTGCTACATCCTGGCCAGTCATAATTTTACCTTGATCAAGTTTACCATTTCTGTAATCTTCATTCCAAACTGGTCGATCTCCTTGAAATTGATTCCTCTTGGCAGCCATGTTTCGTCGAAAATATATGCGACTTGCCATTACAGAATTTTTACCCACCTGTCCATAGCAACACTGGCAGGTGGTACTCTAGTCTTGACTGGCCTGACATAACCTCTGTTTCCCACAGGCTCATATGGTTCCACTAACCAGCCATTCATGTTAGACCTAGGTGTATAGACTGGCCTTGGCCTTGGAGCATAAAAAGGCTTTTGTGGTCTCCAGGTTCGCTTGTAGAAAACCTTCTTCTTATCTTATGGGATACTTAACTGTTCTTCAGCAGCTTTCTTTGCAGCGATTTCATCATAAACTGCATTACACCTTGGGCATAATCTTACCTTGCCCCTTTCTTTCTTCCTCTCAAGAAATGTTTCAAGAGATTCTTCTGGTTTAGGATAGATGTCGAGTGCATCCTTTGTGTCAACGTCGAACCTTTACAAATCCCTTATGTTGAGCATCCCAACATTCAAAGGAACTTACTGATCAACACAAGATACTCTAGCTTGAAATGGATCTGAATCAACCTTTATATCCATTTTAGGCTTGTTAGTAAACTTCAAACGCCATCCATTATTGCTTTTTGAATTACGTCTCTGCAACGAACACATTCATTAGTAACGTGACTGAAATTATTATGAAACTTACAATACTTTCGATCTTTTATTTCATCAAATTTTAACAACTTATGACCTTCCGACAACTTAATCTGTTTATCTTTTAATAGTAAATCAAAGATTTTGTCGACTTTTGTTACGTCGAATGTATAAGTTTTTCTATTAACATAACACATTTTCTCCTTATTTCTTATAGGTTGTAGAGCCTGACAAACATAAAGGGGACTATTCTGAAGTTCAGCAATGTTAACTTCAAATTCATCATTGCTATCTTCAGTTTCATTGTCGGATTCATTCAATCTGATAAATGCCACCTTCTCTCTTTTAAGAAATCTTTTTTGTTTTTGAATCTTCTCAACTTTCAGTTGCTCTATTTGCCTAACCTTCTCACTTAATTAGCCAAGATCAACTAAATGTTGATTTATTAATTTC
Organism: Ormosia emarginata; assembly: GCA_029884605.1. Taxonomy (NCBI): domain Eukaryota; kingdom Viridiplantae; phylum Streptophyta; class Magnoliopsida; order Fabales; family Fabaceae; genus Ormosia; species Ormosia emarginata. Next base: position 2,166,960 of record JAQQTP010000062.1, read on the forward strand.
TTCCTTATGTAATAATCTAAGCTTCTTGCAACTATCTTTACTATTTCGACCTCAGGTATATGAGTAAAACATCTACTCCTCATTTGTCGAAACCTAGCAAGATAATCATCCACAATTTTATTGTACATTCTTTTGATATTAAAGAGATCTGTAAGTCCCACCTTCAAATCTCCTCTAAAGAATTGATCATGAAAACTTCTTTCTAACTGAGCCCAGGAACGGACTAAGTTTGGTCTCAATGTTGAGAACCAAGAAAAAATATTTTTTGTAAGGGAACTTAAGAAGAATCTCATTTTAAGGCCTTCAGTAGTGGCTAACTCTCCCATTTCTATTGTATATCGTGCAATATAATCGACGGTCGATTCCCCACTCTCTCCTGCAAACTTAGAAAGTTTGGGAATTTTAATTCCCCTGGGCAACTCTGCTTGTTGCACCCATTCAAGAAATGCTAAAACAAAATAAGGTTGGTTGGCATATCCAACATTAAACCCGAACCTATTCAACACTTGTTCCACTACTTGATTTACATTTTGTTCAGCCACTTGGTGCCCTCTAAGATTCTATCGAAACAATCTCATGGCTACATCATTTCGAGCCATTTGATCCTCATCACCTCGACGAAGCATTTGAACATTACCATATTCCAAACGTGGCTGATCATTTTGCCTAAGTTGATTTAAGTTTTGTTGATTCTGCCCCACATTTGCCTGAGGTGTAACTGTTTCCCTATTTACCCCAGGTTGGGTTCCTTGAGCATTTTCATTGGCCAATTTGCCTATTCTTAAGGCTTGATTTAGCCTTGCCATTTGCGGAGTCAATGCATTGCAAGCATTATTTGTATTTTCCTTGATTGGCGTAATCACGGCACCCATTTGCTTAGTGAACATATGCACTATTTCATGGTTGCTTTCATTCATTTGTTGTCGAAAACTGGCCAAAGAATTCATAGTTGGCCCTGTTATACTTTGGAGATTATCTCTTGACATATTTGGGAAAACTGGTCCCAAATTCAATCTCTCCTGTCGAAAGAGAGTTGGATTGCTTATACCTGCAACCCCTACTTCTTGGCTACCAAAACTTGCCAAGATCGAACTTATCTGCGATTGGCCTTGTGAAGCTACTGATTGGCTGACTGTATTGGCCAAAGTGGAGCCAAGTCCTATTTGTGCCATCATAGGGGGAACATAATTGAGTGGCAACCCATATTGGGGCACAAACCTTGAATTTTAATTTATTATGCTTTGGTTACTTGGCTAACTTGACGATGACTAAGTCATTCTAGACAACACCTGTTCTACTACTGGATTACTCCGTAGAGCACCAGTTGTTATAGTATCATCCACCAAACCAGTACTAGTAATGGTCGAGGGTGGCACAGTAACGGCTATCGAAGGTATATCTGACGTCTGACTACTTACATTACTCATGGTTTGCGTATTTTGAGAAGAGTAGATAAATCTTCCACTTCTTAAACGCATAAAACCATTTCTTGTGACACTACGAGTTACTCTTAACTCGTCCCACTGGGCGTACCAATTTGTTTAAGTGGAATTTTGGTCGAAAAGTCAAAAGAAATTCCAACAAACAAATAATTATTTATCAAACGAAAATGAGTTCAGAGTTATGTGGTAATCTCGTAGGTTTTGAAATTTAACTTGAAATAAACAACAGGAATTTGAAAAAGAAAAGTTTAGAAAAGCAAGTTTTAAAGAATTAAAAGAAAATAAAGAACTGAAGCAGAAAATTAAAGTACAGAAAGTTTAAGAAAAACAGTAAAAAAAGCATTGTAAATAAAGCAACGAAATGTAAATAAATTTAAAGAATAAGACTAAAAAGTAAAAGAAATTAAAAGAACATTTGCATTAATTCAAATGACTGAAAATGAAAAGGGAAGACATACTTAGATCAAAATCCGTTAATCTGCTCGGATGAGATTTTAGGATTATGTATCAGCAAATAACCTCCCTTTTTTTGTACATTGTGAATGCTAATATTTATAGACAAATTACAAAAATAACTGACATGCTAAGATTCTGACACGTACATGGCAGTTATGCCACTAAAATCTTCCCTAATTTCTCGACAGAACCAACTTCTAACCATTTTGTTATTCTTCATCAGTTCAATCTCTTGGAAATGTAACTCTTTTGTCGGATTAAACTACTTGTCCGACATCAATATTTAATGACTGCATTGAGTCTTCCAATTATTTGGCACTTCCGTCGGCTCAACACTTAAAAGATTTTTCCAATATCATCATCCAACCGTCGAAATAGCCAAAACTTCATTATCATCATCATCCATTTTTTCTTTTATTTTCACTCCTAACACAATTATATTTGACTTTGTCATTATCTGATCAATGTTTGTCTCCCCAAGCATTAATAAAATATCCAAAATTTACTTACCTTAAATTATTTTGGACTTTTCTTTCGATTTTATTTATTAAGAACTTACTAGTATTTATCCTACCCAAAATTGTTGGATTGACCGTTAGTATTATCCATAATGTTAGACTCACCAATAATATTTATTTAATCTTATTTCAACGCTAATGAAGGTTGAAGAAAAATTTTATTTTCTTATTCAGCCATCGTTTCTTAACTTCACGGTTTCTAAAATATTTTTAATAGAAAGAAAATAAGGGGCGTTGAAGCACTCTTTGGCTAAAATGACCATTTCTCTTCGGTTCATGTTACATATTTAATTCCTTTATAATCTAAATATACAATTTTAAGTGGTGATCCGTTGCTCTTCACTACTTGGCCGAGCTTGGCCTCTTTTGGTTTAGATTATATTTTTATTTTTATCTTGGTGAATTAGTCCTAGGTGGTTCGAAGGGTTCCTCAAAGTAATGCCTTGACCCTTATATTTGATAGGAAATAAATTAATTCTTGCTCCTAAACACAATTATATCATAAGTAGTCCATACATTGCCACCGCCATGGCTTAGGAAGCATCCATATCTTACATAAACAAAATGTGATGCTTCTAAGTTAGCCATATATGCATCATATACTAAGTATGTAGCACCCTAGAGGAGTTAGCACCCAATTACAAAAAATGTTTGGATCAGCATTTGGCTCTATATGGTGCTACAAAAGTACTATGTTATCATAATATATCAACCACCTAAGGGTCCTCCCTCCACGCGGATGTCAGCGTGGGTGAACACTTTCACTGGTATATCTAACCCCGGGGCAAATGCTGGGACATAGTAAATGTCAACAATAATATGCATTTGGTGGTGTTCCCTATGCAACAGGCAGCTCAATTATCATCATCTAAACTGACATCCTAATATGAAATATCACGCTCCAAGGGGTGAGAAAATTCTCAGTAATAGATAAAAAAAATAATAAGGTTTCTAAGTAATGATATTTCAACCGTTGCGTGTACAGAAAACAGTTTCAATCCCTTTTCCCTTATTTTTTCATTCAAACACTAATAGGTAATCCAAAGTACTAAAAATACCAAATAGTTATTTAAGCAAAATAAATTAGCATTTCTCAAGCAACTCATGAAGGAAATTATTCCTCACTCCTCCTCTCGACCAAGACACAAGTCTTGCATATTTCACTCTAGGGTCTCAAAACCCCATCATATAATCAATCTCATAATCTCTGTGTGCATATACACTTACTTTGAGCTCAACCAAATCAGTCAAGGGCATCCCTTATATTACTTCTTATGGCCATAACCATTGTACAACAGTTTATCACTCATAGGAATTATTCACTCCAATTTTCCTTCATACATTTTCAATTAAAACCGTGAGTAACAATGCTGTAAAATCATTCAAATATTACTGCCATATAGTTCATCAAATAACCAGAATAGAGATAAAATAAACTACATTAGTATGCCTTCTTCCAAGGCTAAAAACGCAGCTTTAAAGCTTTACAATCTAAGCATTTTATCAACAATGATACTAAAATTTAGAATTTAAAAGAGAAGTTAAAAATCAATCATAAAACAGGCTGCACAAAACCAACTTAATCAAGAGCTATTTCACCACATGTTTATGTTCCCAACTCAAGTAAAGATCCATTGCATGCCCTCTTATTCATCCAATTTTTTTTTTTTTGTTTCAAAGTATTTTATAAAAAATAACTTGTACATGACTGTAAGAAATTCCAAACAGCAAGCTAAAACTTAGTATGGGTTCAGTTTGAGCATAATATAATCAAAAGATAGAATTTCTTTTAGATAAGTTTTAGGCTAGTACTCCATCAAAGTAAAATCAGAAAATTAATAAAAAAAAAAAATCAATTTTTGTTTTCTCCTCAAAACAGGCATGATCTTACCTTTGTATAATTATATATATATATATATATATATATATATATATATTAGTTAATAATTTTTGTTAAAGATAGAGACGGAGTGTTGTTTCCGTCTCTAATTTTTTTTTATACCTAAATCCCTTATTCCCACATTAGAAACCCAATTCTTCCCAAAAAAAACCAAACCATGCTCCCTCTCTTTAGAAAACCTAATTCTTCAATCAAAAAACTCACAGAAACTAGCAACAAAGGGGGAGGGGTGTTGGAGGATGGCGCGACTCTAGTGACAATGGAGGATGTGGCGTCCCGGGGCCGATGAGGGCGGGAATTGGTCGCCGGTGCTAAGAGAAAGCATTAATGAGCGACTCCTGGCAAGCTTCTAGGCAAAGGGTCCCATGAATGAATTGAATACGCACTAGAATGAGAAGGATTCAGAGACTGTGCAGGTATGAGACTGCATAGTTAAGGATGACTTAAAGGAATTGATTAGGCGTAGTCATATCAACAAGTTGCAACTTTTTTTCGGGAGCCTAGAACATAAGAACTCCATGGTTAAGCGCGCTTGACCTAGAGCAATTGTGGGATGGGTGACCTCCTGGAAAGTTTCCTAGGATGCGTGTGAGTGAGGATAAAGCACGCTGAAAAGACCCATGTCGATTTATGAAGACACTCATCAATCCTACAGGCAGTCCCGGGATGTTATAGAGGACGGCGTGGTTGGTGCCCGGTGGTGGTTCGAATTTAACAGCAGTGTGAGGTGGTGACGAAGCAGCTAGGGTCTGGTGGTTGGCACAGATAGACTTGCATACGAGGGGTTTTGGGTCGCGGTGGCTCTTCTGCTAGCAACGGCTTGTAGCGGTGCCACTTGAGGAAGGTTAAAACAGTCCTAGAGTAGAGGAGTGACACAGATTTGGGCAGTGGTTGCGGTGGTGCGCATTCAAGCACGGAGGCTTTGGGAGGAGTGGTTCTAATATGGGTTATTGGCATGGCGGGGATCGAAGGTGGCTTTGGGTGGAGTGGTTCTATTTTGGTATGGTGGCTGCCATGGTTTAGTCATATAGTGGGTTGTTGGATTATGAAGAACAGTGGCTAGGTTTGGTTGACGATGGTTCTGTAATGGGTGGGTGACATAGAGGAGGAGTGTGGTTGGGTTTGCGCCTTCTATGCACTTGATATCAAGATCCATGACATGGTAATTTGTCCCTATTACTGGAGTTTCTACTATTGTTCTCATGAATGAGAGTTTTGTTTCATTTTATTATCTATGTGATTATGTGATTATGTTGCTTTAGCTTTCACTCTTCTGTTTGATCAGACATTGAGTTTGTGAACGTCTTAAACTGCTCTGTTTTGGCTTCACATAGCCTTTACTGCATGATTCATGATACTATATCTTAAGCATTACTTCTAATATAATGAATGGTTTTGTTTGGTGTTGGCATAAGTAAATGCAATATAAAGTAATTGAGGATGAGACTCAGTTTCATTGATTGCTGACCATATTTGCAGCATATTGTGCAAGTGTTTAGTTTGCATCGTAGTGTAGCATGCTAAGGGATATCTGTCCTTTTCCTTTTTCCTTATTCATGTGATATCTGGTCATCTCTTGATCAGTTGTTGATAAATATGCAATCTGGAATATAATCCAGATTCATGTATGATTTGATATGCAATGTGTTTCATCATCTGATCTTTCCAATCTAGGTGTTTATTTATTCTTGATATTCTAGTAGTGTTACTTGAAAGGCATTGAAGTATAGTTATTTTAGAAATTATAAGGGATAGCTTGTGTAAATGTAATAGGGCATAATTTGGTGAGGATAAGAACCTATTAGTTCTAGTTTAATTTATTGATGATAAGAATGACATTCTTATACTTGTGCTGATATGTACATATGTCGATATGTGAAATAAATTGCACAGGGCATTTGAAATTCATATACTTGCTTTATTGAGATGTTACATGACATATGTAAACTTTATTTTTATGATTTTGTGAGTGTGATTTAACTTGGGTGTCATCAGTGCATGTTTGGTTGTGAGGGATGGTCTTAATGTCTTATATGATGATATAGTCTCAATGTTGGCAAGCCTAAACAACCAACTTATTTCCCCCTTAAGGTAGATTAATTGTTTTATTTTTATTTAAAACTGAAAATCTATAGCTACAGTTTGATATGAATTGCGTATATTAACTAGTTTGCTTCTATTTTTGTGTTTTTCTTAGCTTTTCTCCTTGGCATCACGCAACGGTATACAAAAGCACTGTCCACTCTTCAGAGGGCTTCATTAGTGGAGAAGTCCAGGCAGAAGCCACAGGAGAAGATTAGGGTTTTGTCTAATGTAAGTATCTTTCCTTTATTGAGTAATAAGATTCTTATTCAAATGTTTAGGTTAAGGTATCTTACTTTTGTTATTGCAAGCTCTAACAATCAGCAACTATGGTTCTAAACCCATGCTTCGTAATTGTGGAATTCAAATAAGTTATAATTTTAATCAAGTGAAAGGTCGTGTTGTGCAAGCTCCAAGGGTATTTTTTTATCATTCTGCTTATGAAAGTGTTTCTTTTCTGTGTATTGTCTTATGGTTCCTTTTAAAGCAAAATACTTAACATTTCTTGAGGTTTGAAAATGTAACGATTGCTAATCCTCTTATTGGAGAAATGACTTTGTTCCCCTATATTAGTGATATTGTGTTAATAGAGATAGCTTTAAATATTGTTTTACATTTTTGCCTTTAGTGAATTCCATAGCAATTTATTGTTTTCCCTATCTCCAGTAAGACCTTCTGGAGTTGAAACTAAATGATAGCTCTCTCGCTTACATCTAAATCTGCATTACAGATTCACACTCTCATTCTTTCATCCTTCGAAAATGTGTGAAAGTTTTGCTACTTACAACGTATCCATTGCAGTGTCTTGCCATTTCCATAGCAGCACAAAGGTATCTAACTATCTATTGTGGATTTTTGAAACTGGGTATCTATTTATGAATTGACTAGGTTTAGCTAAATATATTTATTTATTTGATTTGGAAGGGTTTAGTGTTCAGTTGGGAATTTGGGGTTTGTTCAATCTAGGGTACTATTTGTTGGCATGAGTATTTTTTAGTTGTTGTTTGTGAGTGATTATGAGAGAATGAGTTGAGTTTTCTAGTTGCTGTATTTTATTTGCTATATTAAATGTTTTCATTTGATACCTCTAATAGCCTATTTATATTTTTTTGTTAGATATATAAGACTAGTATTTTTGGAATTAAGTAGATGATAAACTCAAAATCCATGTGTAAGATCCATAAGAGTAGATAAAGTAACAAGAACAGAATTATAGAACCAGGGGAAGAGTAACAAGAACCAAGGGAAGAGAAAAGGGTCAGAGACAATAATAACAATAATAATCATTTTCAGGTAGTATGTTTTTGTTACATGTTGTTTGTTTGCTTCTTCATGCTTTTAATATCTGTTAACAATCATTTTTTTTTTGCTTAACTAAGTTTAGTACAACAAAATGGAACTTTTCCTAATAATGTTTTTATTCCTTTGGGATTACTGGTGCCTTATTAAGTGAATTTATATATACATATTGGTCTGATGCAATATAAATACCCAGAAGAGATAATTCTTTGTTTGAAAAAAAAATGGCATTTTGGTCATCTTAGTTGCATAATTTTATGCAATTGTTTGATGAAGTGAGTTATAAGGAAGAATTAAAAGAGGTAGAGTTGTGAATTGTGATTTTATTTTATTTTTTACATAATTCTTTTGTTTATTTTATTTTTTGATTTTGTAGTCTTGTGAGTATAATGTAAGTATGATGATATTGTTAGTTGGGTGATAGTTTGAAGTCTTGGGATATTTTACATAGCTATGCTTTTGAAGTGATCATACTTAATGGATTAGCATGACCCTACCTGTATATGTATATGCACTTTTCTTTTCTTCTTTTTTTCTTCTTAAAAGGTTTTATCTTTGTCCTACATAGTATATACACTTGCTCTACTTTAGCAATTCTTGCTACAAATTTTGAAGTAAAAGGCATTAAAGAATGGTACTCATTGGCACAATTTTATATAGTCCTGCAAAATCAACCATTTTCACTTTCACTTTTTTCTTTTTCTAGCAATAAAGAATTTAACTTTTTCTTTGCTAAACATTGACAAAACCTAAAAAGAGGAAACATGTCTATCACACTTGCCATTGATTTGGTCAAAGTAGAAGTTTCCTATACAAACTATAGAGCAATTATTTATTATATAATATTTGGTCTAAGAAAGTCATCAAAAAGCTTCGTTTCTTGCAATCGATTTGTAATTTTGTAACTTATTGAATATGTTTAATTTTGAGTTGATTTTCAGTTGTTTGGATCTGTTTTGTTTTTTTGTGGAGTTTGATAATTTTTCGTATTGAATATGTGCAATTCTAAGTTTTCTATATGTTTATATGGTTTCAGTTGACATAAGTGGTATACATGCTTGACTTGATTTTCTGCATGGAATCAATTTGCACCATAGAGTAGGTTTTAGAGTTTTAACTTTTTGGTTTACTTTCTTTCACTTGATTGTGATGAGTTGATTTATTGTGGTGGTCTTTATTTTAATGTGTGTGGTACACATATTTGTTTCAAAACGTGTAGTTGATATTTAATTATTGTTGTTAAATATTAATATTTATTTACTTTAAAATATTAATCCTTGCTTCAAGAAAGTAAAACTCCACGCAGAGGTTCTTTTTAATCTAGTTTAGAATGGTGTTGCTTGAAGATGAATAACAACATAATTTTAGCATAATATTTAATTCAAGTTCCTGTATACCATATTATCATATGTTTGCAATTTTGTAAAGTGAGATTGCTCATAAGCATTTGGAAGCAAGGTTTTTGATTTTGTTGTCATTTGGTACTGTTATAGAGAAGACTATTATCAAGAACGCAACCATGTATACCTAAGACTCAAGGTTCCGAATGCATATACAAGGGCTTTGACCACTTGGGCTAGATGGATCAACAACAATATTGATGCTAATCGAACTCAGGTTTTCTTCAGAGGATACTCAGTTACCCATTTCAGGTATTGTTCTTTTACATAGCTTCCAAGTTTGATTGCGTCTAGATTTGCTATTGTTCAAAGCAGGAACTGGTTTTTTGAACTAGTTCTATGAAAAAACCGATTATGAATTGGTTTTTAAATTGATTTTCTGAACTGGTTCTATGGAAAAACCAGTCCTGAACTGGTTTTTATATTGGTTTTTTGAACTAGTTCTATGAAAAAACTAATTTTGAACTGGTTGCGTGGAAAATCAGTTAACCAATTCAGAATCGATTTTGAAACCCAAACTGATTCTAAACCTGAATCAATTCTAAACCTAAATCGGTTCTGAAATGGTTTTAAACCAGTTCTAAATCGGTTCTAAATTAGTTTTCCAAACCAAAATCTATTCGACCCCAAAAGAGAGCTAGTTCGGTTCAGTTCAATTTTTCATGTTGAACCGAACCATGCTCACCCCTATTTCTTTCTGACTTCAAATGTTTCCATTTATGATTTTGTTTAATATATGTATGAATATTCTTTTGTCTAGTTGTTATGTGCTTGCAGTCTATAATTGTCTTTTAAACTAGCTGAGGACTACTCTTCTATACAAGGTTTTCACAAGAGACAAAAGTAATGAAGAAGAGGTTCTTTCAATTTTTGTTTTCTTTGTTACTGTAACGCCCCTTTTGGGAGGGAACGTCACATTGTCAAATAGAAGAAAATGCGAAAAATAAAATTTTAACATTTAAAACCCGGTTCATTAGTTTAAGTTTAACTTGTTCGATGCTTAAATACATGAGTAAAAATGGCAGTATATTTTTTTTTGTTAATTATTTTAACAATGCAGAATATGAATGACGGTAAAGAATGAAATAGTAGACAAAATTCACATCTGAATAACATGCATATATATATATATATATATATATATATATATATATATATATATACATCAATTGTACTTAGATACAAGCACGAAATATCCAAAAAGTCAATTGTACTTAGATACAAGCCTGAAATATCCAAAAAGCAAAACTATACCTGCCCCAAAGGATTATACAAATATACCCCAGAGATATCAAAATATACAGCCCACCAAAATAATACATCAGGCCCCCAAAATAAAACACTGGTAGCCATCAGTAGCTATCAGTAAAATCAGTCTCTCGAAGGAGGAGGGACTGTGTCCGGGTCCTCAGCAGGATCCTCCTCTTCAGAGGAAACCTCCATGGGAACCACGGGTAGGAGCCCGAGTAGTAGAATTAAAAGAATCCTCCCAAGGGGTGTAGTAACGATCACCCCATATCTCTCGGATAGGTAGGTAGAACTCTAGCTGCAGGTTGACATGGCAGGTGAGGATCGGCGCCTCATGACGTCTCCAGGCTAGGGCAATCGACACATCTCCCAGGTAGACGCAGCGGTCGGAGTTCAAGTTGATATGCCAGCACTCTGACCCTCCGAGGAAGGTCAGACACACATTACGTAGAAATCCGCGCATACGTGCCGCCATCGCCTCAGTAGATGCTAGTCTTGTTCGGGCCAAAAACCAAGAAATCCGGGATCTTCTGCCTCCTTACCCTCGTCTTTGATCAATAGAGTATACGCACAGACAACAAGTAATAGAAATACAAGAAAAGTGGTAAGACATCCTACCATCATTACCAATTATAGCAGCTAAAAACGTGCAACGCGCCCAGATAGTAATTCAGAAGTAGCATATGCAAGTAATAAGCAGTAAATTCAATAGTAAGCAGATAAATAGTTCCAGGCAGACATTCATTACTATAATGGAACAGATAGTTCAAGTTCACCTAGGTCAGTAATTATTAATAGTAAAGTATATCATGATGCACATGCATGCTTTCCCAATTCCTACTCCATGGAGCTAGACTCAAACAGTCAGAGAGAAAGATCAGGAGACGTGTCTGTAACTCGGCTGCCGCGGCCAAAGTGCTATAATCAATAATTTCCACGTACACGTTTAGGCATTGTACAGATAGTCCGGGCTCGATCACGATATAGAACAGTGTCTCGGTCCGGATCGTCTATGCGTTTACATCAGTTTGCCCCACGGACAGAAGAGCTACCAACTGCCCATTGTGAAGGACCCGCACCCCGATGCCCCTAAGGTCAAACATGACCTACACTAGTCTACTCGCACCCGCACTAAGGTGTGTTCAATCTCCTAGGCAACTTGGCCTTACAACAGTCCACAGGACATTCACAATGCATAAGACTCTATGCATGAACATGTATGATTCACAATGTCATACAATTCCATAATATGCCACAATTGGCCAAGATAAGCATCAATATACAATTGATTACTCACATGGACCCATAATGTCATAATATAACGATCAAATCAATTGGTGCATTCTTAGGTCCATTATGAATCCTAACTTAGAATTTGTTTCCTTTTTTAAGGATTATGTCCAATCCAATTCTCACAATTATTTTTTTTAACCTTCCAAGGTAATTTAATTCCTTACAATTTGTAAATTATTCAAGTCCTTAGGCCTCACACTCTCTTATTCTTCACTCGCTTGTAATTACCCTAAGTCTTATGATGATCTCATTCTTAGTCCTTTAAAATTTATGAAATCTTGATTATACTAAATTCTTCCAAATTATCAATTTCCCATCTCATTACATAGGTTTTTAATTACATAATTACTTATGCTTCCAAGTTGCCAAGGTTACATATTTACCTAAAAAGGCCTTAGAGGCCGTGGCCTCACAAGTGCTTCAATTCCAAATCCTTTCAAGTCATCAACATTACATGTCATTCTCTTAATTCATTTGATTGTTCACTTATTAAATTAATTCACCAAGATCCCTAATTACCTTGGCTCAAAACCGTAGCCTCCCTAGAAATTCCCATTCCAAGTTTTTCCTTCCATTGATTTCATTTTGTCACTCAATTAATTTAAGTCTTGTGATCATCACAATTTGTTCACAAATTACCCATTTTCAAGCTCAAAAACCGTGACCCTCCAAGAGGGGTTCTCAAATATTTTGCTTCCATTTTCAATCACATAATCCAATCCAATATACCATTATATACAACAAACCAATCCAATAGCATAAACAAGGTAAAATCAACACACAAGCATGCTAATTACAAAATCAAAGAATAACCTTCATTAGGGTTTTTCCACAAATAACAAAATCAAAGTTCCTAGATGCTAAGAGAGGTTGAGGAGGAGTGTCTTCCTCTTACTTATGTGTAGAAATCAAGAGGAACACCAAGGAAGCTCCTTGTATTTTCAGATTTGCAACACTAAAAGCCCTAGAAATTTTCACTTTGTTAAATCAACACCAATGCTTGAAAAATGAAGCATGGATCGTCACCAAGGAGACCATAACCACGAAAATGAAGAGAAGAGAAGAGAAGTTTTGAAACTTACCCAAAAAGCTCAAAGCTTGAAGCTTGGAGAAAGTGATGAAGATGGTGGATTTTCAAGAAATTCCAAGAAGGAAAGATGTTTAGAATGATGAGAGGATTAAGAAAATGTGATTGGTAAAAATTTTTGTGAAGGTTGAGTGGGGGAAGAGGCTGCTGGCCATAGCTTAGGGAAGAGAGAAGGAGGAGAAGAAGAAAATGAAGAAGAAGGAAGAAAGGGTAGAGAGAGAAAGTGTTTTGGTTAATTATGGAAATTATGTGATAAAAGAATAAATGAAACAAACTAATTTCCCTTGTTTTGGGCTGCATTCAGCCGTGCATAGAGAGAAAGAGAGAAGGGGAGTGAGTGTTGGCTACTCATGGAAGCTAAGGGCACTTTAGTCATTATTTGGTCAAAGCTTCTCAAAGAAGCTTTGATTATTTAACATTAAATTTGAATTAAAGTGAATTAATTAGACATAAAGTACATTGCATTAGGATAATGTGATAGGATTTTTATTACATGCTATTATCCAATGGATAATAGTTACAGTTGACAGAAGTCAGTATCTAATTAATCTGCAGATAAATTTTTCGCAGCATTGTTTTATTTTATCTGTTAGAATTTTTTGAAAAACGTAAAATCTTATAAACTGTGTCCAGCCTCGGGTTTAATAAGATCCCCCATCGACGTGTCCATAGTTCTAAGTTCACGGAGAAAATATCGTGTTTCTCCTGTTTCGCTCAGTGCGCACGCAAAACGAGAAAAATACTAAAATATTCGACGTTTCCAGAAAATTTCCGAAAAATTCTCAAAAATTGCAAATATTATAAAACGACTATTCGTCATATAATTTTCCAACTTTTGAAGCATTACAGTCGTTTTCCCGACTCTGATCAAGTTTCACCTAAAACGAGAAATGTATTAAAATATTCGCCGTTTTCGAAAAATTCTGAAAGAATTCACATAAATCACAAATATTAGAAAATGACTGTTCATGGTAAAATAATAAATTTCCGGAGCGTTACATTGACCTCAGCAATCCTCAGCTCAGTATGCACGTAAAACGAGGAATATATTAAAATATTCATCATTTCCGAAAAATTCTAGAAAAATTCCTAAAAGTCAAGAATATTATAAAATAAGTATTTATAATTAAACATGTACTTTTCGGGATGTTACAATTATAACTAATAACTTGTATTTCAACTCAATTTTTTTTGTGGGGTCAAATTTATGTTGTATTTAAGTGTATAATGCACTCTATAGTCTCCCTCACAACATTGTATTTAGGGGGGAGAGGGATACTAGATTTTGAGCCTTTTTTTTGGATGATTAGCTACTTGATTTTGATCATTTATTGTGATTTTTGGTAAATTTTGATTTTGGATAATTATGTACATAGGAAAATATAATTTTTTTATAAAATAAAGGCATCTAGTTGTGAAAAATCCCAACTAAATGCCTAATTTTTTTAAATTTTTTTAAATATTTTTTTAAATATTAGAGATGAATTTAGAGACAGAAATAGAGACAAAAATTTTCTGTCTCTAATTAAAGAACTGAGACGAATCTTGGTAACTGAATAGCGACGAAATTTTAAAATTTAGATATGAAAAAAATTTGTATCTAATTTAGAGACGAAATTAATTTTTTCATCTCTAACAATTAGAGATGCGCTTTTAGAGACGGAACATTTTTTATCTCTAATTCTATCTCTAAATATTTAGAGATGAAATTTTACAAATATAGAGACGAAATTTTTTCATCTCTAAATCTTATTTTTCTAGCAGTGATACATGGCTAGAGTCTCCTATTTATACTAGAGGTAGGGAGACCCTTACGCTATCATTCATAATTGCTCCACCATAGAGTACTAATTGCATAGTGTCATATTTTTAGGAGCTAAATATATAGTGCCTAGAAAAATGCATGGCTTTTCATTAAACAAGTAAGTAGTTCACAGTGCATAATAATACCTTAGTGACTATATGCATGACTCTTTAATTTTCTAATTATTATTTTTAACATCCTCCCTTAATTAAAAAATTGTTGAAAATTCTTCTTGACTCTAAGGCTTGCATGTAATCTTCAAAAGTCTTCAACTTAACTCTCTTTGGAAGATGATGAGGCTTCATTAGTTGAAGGAATTGGTGAAGGTGGTGGAGTGGATTGTTCAATTAGTATCAAGGTCTCTTGGTCTCCTTCTTCAAAGTATGGAAATAAATCATAGCTATCTTCTTATGCTTCCCAATTCCATGCACTTTCTTCATCAAACTTAACATCTCAACTCACAATAATCTTGTCATTGCTTTGGTTGTACAATATATGTAGCCTTTTGATCTTGCATCATAGCCATTAAACATATGCTTGATACTTTGATCATCAAGCTTGGATCTTCCTTGGTTGGCCGCATGAGCATATACTATATGCTTCCAAAGACTCACAAATGAGCAACACTAGGCTTCATTCCACTCCATGCTTGTTAAGGTGTTTGATCTCTAACATTCTTTGTTAGAGAGCAGTTGGACAAATAAACTGCACATGTAATAACTTCAGTCCAAAATTCCTTAGATATATTTTTAGCTTTCAACATACATCTTGTCATATTAAGAATAATTCTATTTTTTTTTCTCTCCACTATACCATTTTGTTGTGGTGAATTCCATTTGTTTTAAAAAATATTAATTAAATTCTTTCGATGTAAAATTGCCTCCTCTATCAGATCTTAGAAATTTAATTAAACATAACCACTTTCCTTTTCTACAAGAGCTCTGAAATTTTTAAAGGTTACAAATATTTCAAATTTTTGTTTTAGAAAATAAACCCAAGTTTTCCTACTTTAATAATCAATAAAGAGCAAGAAATATTTGTTTTTACCAAATGAGGATGGATTGATCGATCCACAGACATCAACATGAATAAGTTAGAGAGGTTCCTTTGCTCGAGTTAGTTTTTTTTTGGAAAACTTCTTCTTGCATGCTTGCCAAAAAGACATGTTTCACACAATTGATTGTGATGATTGATAGAGGTCATCCCTTTCACCATCTTCTCGTCTTCTAAGGCCTTGAGTACTCCAAAGTTCAAGTGGTCAAATATCATGTGCCAACATCATGCTTCATCTTTTATATTAGCCTTCAAGCATTTTGCTTAATTGGTCTTGAGATTCAAAGTAAACATTCTATTTCTTGACATGAGCACCTTAGCAATTAAATTAGAATTTTGATCTCTAAACCATAAATAATAATCTTTTATATAAATTTCATACCCCTTATTTACAAGTTGTCCCAAACTCAAAATATTACTTTTTAATTTAGGAACACAGTAAACATTGGTGATTAATTTGTGAGCATCATCCTTTAAGGAATTAAAAAGTTACATTTCCCTTGAATTTCAACTTTGTAAGAATCTCCAAAAGAAATGTTTCCTTTCACCTTCTTATCAAGCTTCACAAATTGTTCTTTATAACCACACATGATTATTTGCTCCATTGTCAAGGATGGCTCTTCTTCTACTACTTCTTGCATATCATCAACAAGATTGGGTTCCTCTTCGACATTATTTCTACACTCCCAAGATTTTATGATAATTAAAACATTCAACATTAGATTTTTCATACCTCCTTTCCTTTGGTCTAGGGTAGTTGCCTCTACCTCTTCCTCTTCCATGACCTCTAGTGGGTTGTTGGCTTCTCTCATTATTTTTGAAATTATCATGATTTCCTCTTCCTCCACTTCCTTGGCCACAACCATGTCCCTATCCAGCTCCACATCCTATTTGGCTTCTTTCTCTTCCATCATCTCTTAAAGAAGCTTTGGCTTTGAGGACTTGCTCCAAAGGCTTATCATACTTTCTCACGAGCCTTTCCTCATGGGCTTGAAGAGAACCCATTAGTTGGTCTATGGACATTGTATCTAGATGCTTTGATTCTTCAACTGCACAAACCACATAATCAAGTTTTGTGGTCAAGGAACGAAGGATCTTTTCAATCACACGAACATCTTCCAAGTTTTCTTCATAACACTTCAATTGATTTACAATAACCAACACACTATTATCAAAATCCGAAACTGACTTGGATTCTTTCATACGTAAAGACTCAAACTCACTACATAGAGTTTGTAAGCGCACCTTCTTCACTTTGTCAACACCTTCAAGGGAGGTCTTCAAGATATCCCAAGCTTGTTTGGAGATGGTTGCATTGGACACCTTCTCAAACATGGCATCATGTAAACATTGATGGATGAAGGCAAGGACTTGTTGACCCTTCTTCTTTAACTTCAACAAAATCTCCTTCTCATTTGGTGATAAGGTAGCCTCATTTTGAGGTTTGGTATAACCTTTCTTTACAACCTCCCAAGTATCTTGAGAACCTAGCAAGGCTTTCATATGACAACACAAATTATCATAATTATCTTTGGTAAAACGAGAGAATTAGAATTGACTTAAGTCATTGCTCGCTATTTCTCAACTCTCAAGAAGTATTTCACTCAACTCTCTATTCTAAAACTCAAACTTCGATACCACTTTGTCAGAGAAAGATAAAAACTATAGAGGAAGATGATTTGTGTTTCTTAGTGCACTTGATACCTGGTTAGAGCATTCTATTTATACTAAAGTTTGGGAGACCATTAAGCTATCATTCATAATTGATCCACTATAGTACTAATTAATGTCATATTTTTCGGAATTAAATGTATAGTACTTAGATAAATGTATGGCTTTTTATGAAACAAGAAAATGGCTCATAATAAATAATGATACCTAGTGACTACATGAATAACTCTAATTCTCTAATTACTATTTATAACATAAATTTCTTTGATACCTTAGTTTCGTTCAACGGTATGCATTACTTGGCTACTTAAATCTGGCCTCTTGTACAATCGCTTTAGTGCCATCGACATTTGGCCGTCGACGATTTATGAAAATTGGTAGAAAGAGTTCCCCTCTCTAATGGTCTTCTCTTTAATTTGAGCTGACGGCAATATCAAAATGCCTACATTTATGACGCTTATCAGGTCAAGATTCTTGATACAGAAATATCACAATACTTGATTACTTACACATATTGTCATCATGTAAACTACTAATAATTAAATATTTCCGCAACTAATTACTAACTTCGATGTTTCGCTCAAGATAAATTACAAAGTAGTCTCAGCTTAGGATTATACATATAGGAATAGTATCACAAAGGTAACATCACAATACATTTACCACTGCATAAAGCTTGACTTGGTATATAAGGTTTCAATGCTTCAATACACCTTAAGGAAGCGAGGCACGCTTAAAATTCTACCTCTGATAAGCCCTTGCAACCTGGAATATCAACCCACTCAATTTCCACAACTACTTCGCCGCACTCAAACGTTTCTCAATCTTAAAATCATTTCTTGGATGATATTTCCATTATGCCAAATGCAGCTGCTCTCTTCAGCAAGGCAGTTACTCCTATTCGTTTGAATCCTTTTGACTGCATAGCCATTTGGGAGCTTGTTCAACCCATCTTCACACTCTGAGCATATGGTCTTAAGTCTATATCTGCATCACCCGTTTTGTCATCCACAGAGAAAGTATCTTTGTCATAAACTGTCTGCAGAGATAAACAAAATGCAAAGCCATCAACAAGTAAGCGTTAGGCTATTGAGGTATTATAACGATAGCTCTAAAAAGGATTAGAATCAATTCTTTGCAACACTACCAATGACAAGAGGTAGTTTGCTTAAGTACTTACTAGATGTATCGGAGTTGTAACATCTTAAATTGTGTTTGGAATGAATAAAAATGAGAAATGATTTGATTTGATTTAATTTAATTTAGAAATCAAATTTTGTGTTTAAAACTTAAAAAAAAAATAGAATTTGAATTAATTTAGAAATCAAATTTTGTGTATGGAATTCATTAAAATGAGAATTGATTTGATTTGATTTTATTATTTTATATTTAAACCCTTATAAGTGGTAGTTAGAAGTAGTTATTCAAGATAAAATAATCTATTTATTTCAAATCAAATCAAATTCTAACAAATCTTATCAAATTTAATGAAATTTTTAAAATAAAAAGAATAAAATCTATGAAATTTTAGAAATTAAATTATTTTTATTTTTTAACATTCAAACACAAAATTTAATTAAATTTAATTTATAAATCAAATCATTTCTTATTTTTTTACATTTCAAACACACTCTAACAAAAAAGATAAATTCTTCATTCCACTCAGGATTGCAGTTGTTTTTCACACACGAGTCTTCAGCTTCTGCATCAATATGAAATTTATCTTCAGACCTATTAATTTAAAGAACCAGAAAGTGCTGCCAACGAACTTTAATTCACAAGCATGTATTTCCAATGAGAAGCAAAATTCTAGATTTAAACTACTAAATGGGTTTTCTTTACATACAATCCCTATGCCAATCATTCCTTCATCTTCAAGATGGAACATTGACTAACGTCAAAAGGAATGGGATGAAAACAGATCATAAAAGAATTATATCCAGTCGACTTCTCAAAATGTCTCACAGGGTTTCCAGCTATATATTCAACAAAATATGTTTGTATTTTCAAGACCATGAGGTGTTCCCACACCCAAAACTTTTGGGTGTGAGACTAATTTTCACTTTGGCATAAGCTTGGTCGCAGCCACGATAATTCTAGTAGGTCTCGAATCCCTGCACTGATAGGAATGTTAAGGGAATGGGGATAGGGTCAGGGCAAGTAATGCTTGCATCGCCTCCGCTGCATTGTTGCATCACTGTCATGGGTACTTATTTATAATTCTCTCAGAGAGGTGGGTATTCATGTTTTATAAGTATTTACAAGTATCTTAATTTAATATATTTTTTTTAAAAAAAGAGAAATAAATAAAATAAATCTTAATATCACATATCACAATATCTTTCGACAATTTAAAATTTTTATAAAATAAAAAATATTACAAATAACATATCAAGTTTAATTATATTTTGTAATAATCATTATATACAAAAAATTATTACAAAAATAATATATATTTTTTAATAATTTTTTCATTATGGATTCATTCACTTAGAAATTCATTATAAAATAATAAGAAAATATAAATTTTTAACTCATGTCAAAAAGAAAAATAAAATCATAATACATGTAATATATTAAATAAAAAATATCTATTTTACAAGTTCGCAAGTACTCGCAAGGTGGATATTATGATGCCCTCTTTCACCCCCACTTATTAAATAGATACCATCCTCCACTTCGTTGCAAATAATCTCGTAGATCCCATAAGTACATGTATTTTTGTCATCCCTATACACTGTAACATCTACCTAAATTTACAACAAACACGACAATGACGATGACAAAGATAATAAGTAGTTTGATTATAAACCCCATTATTTATGCATCTACTTTTTTGGTGATCAATGAAATAATAAGTGGTGCTTCAAATTACGTATGTGGTGAAATTCTTCTATTACACATAGTGAGTTAAAATTAGAATTCACTAGATCTTACACAAATATCATTATTTATCTTAGTCGTATTCACCACTTACTAAGACATTTTTCAAAGCAAATTAAGTATATGGTAATCAATGAGGCCATAAATGGTAATTTTTATTATTTATGTGGTGACTTTCTTTTGTTTTCCTTAACTTGGCCTAATTAGAATTCATTATGTCTAACATAAAATTCAAAACTTATCTTAGAGGTGTTCACCACATTCAATGGGTGTCGCAAGTAGGTGAACAACAAACATTTTTATTTGACTATACATGCCACTAATACATTTTGTGTCATCTGTATCTTCATTCATGAATTAACAGCTCCATAAAATTAAACAAATTGTTGGGAACACCTCGTCTCATTCTATACGTACTTATATAAATACAAGTAATTATGAAAAAATATCACACAAATCACACATAAAATTTAACGTAATTTGATTTAACATGCCGCTACAACCATATATGAGAAGATATCAAATCTATTATGAATAACATTACAAATATAACTTTGTATGGATAAAGTTATAAATCCTCCCTCACTCCAATTTTTGCTTAGATAAAGCTATAAATACTCTTCAATCTACTGCAACTTTTGTGGACAAAGTCCCAAACCCTCGTCAATGCAATTTTTGTAGATAAAATTGAAAATCCTCGCAGGTATAACTTTTGAAGACAAAGTTGTAAGCCCTCCATCATAATTGTCAGATATTTAAATTGTATTTAATTGCAGGTTGTTTAGTGATTAGGCCAGCTAGTTAGTTTGTTAGTATATTTGTTAGAGATAGTTTAACAGCTGTCATAGTTAGTTAGATAGTTGTCACTGTTTCATCTTGTATATATGTTGACTCTTCATTGAAATAAAATTGAGAATCAATTTTACCAAACTTACATGGTATCAGTTGAGAAAACTTCCGCATCTCTCTGAAATCCCTTCTCTCGCGATTCTTCCTTCGTGGTTCTTGAGTTCTTCTGCTATCGCGATTTTCATTCGCGGTTCTGGCGATTCCTGCACCTTTCTCTCTGTTTTTCTTCTTCAATCTCATCGTTCCAATGGCATCTTCGGCTTCTCATTCTGAGAATTCCTCGAATTCAAACAAGGATACCAATCAAGTTCCTAACCCTAATTCCTCTTCTGATCATCATCAGCAATCTCTCAATCCCTATTACATTCACCCTAACAAAAATCCATTGTTGATTCTTGTCTCACTGGTTCTTGATGGTTCAAATTATCATTGCTGGGCTCAAGCCATGACCATGGCTCTTGAAATGAAAAATAAATTTGTATTCGTTGATGGTTCTGTCCAGACACCGTCGCCAACAGATCCAAACTTCTCGTTGTGGAAGCGGTGCAACATGCTTGTCCTGTCTTGGATTAATCATTCAGCCTCCACTGAAATTTCTTCAAGCATCCTTTGGATTACTGAAGCATATAATGTTTGGCAAGAATTGAAGAGTCGATTTTCTCAAGGTGATTACATGCGAATTGCTCAATTGCAGCATGATATTTTCTCTCTTAAACAAGCTAATATGACAATTAGTACTTATTTCACCAAGATATGAGTTCTATGGGATGAACTCTGCAATTTCAGGCCTATTCCCTCTTGTGCATCCTCTGTTGATTGTTGTTGTAACACCTCCAAGACTGTTCAACAATATAGAGATAACGATTGTGTGATTTCCTTTCTACAAGGACTTAATGACAACTATGCACATGTAAAATCCCAAATCCTTTTAATGGAACCCTTACCTCCTCTTCCCAAGTTTTACTCTATGACAATTCAGCAAGAACGACAATTGAATACTGGTCTTTTGCCTACCCCTACTGCTCTTGTTGTCCAGTCTACTCCTGGTTCTTCACAAGGTCGTGGTTATGGAAAAGGAAAACCATTTCAACAGAAGAATTCATATGGAAGATTGTGCACTCATTGTAACAGAACCAATCACACTGTTGACACATGCTTCATTAAACATGGATATCCTTCGGGTTATAAGTACAAGAAATCTGCCAATAATGTCTCCACAGATTCATCTAACAATGCTTCTGGTTCTGAAGACAAACCTACTGATTCAATGCTTGGTTTTTCTCGTGAGCAAATCCAAAGCTTGTTGGCTCTCCTACCTTCCACGCCACCTACAGCAACTGCTACTTCTGCAAATTTAGTCAGTGCACACAACATTGCCTCTAATACATCTTCACAAGGTAACAATCTTACCCACTGGATTGTTGATTCTGGAGCAACTGACCATATCACTTCTATTTTTTGTTGCTTTACCAATTACAAAGCCATCAAACCTATATCACTTTCTCTACCAAATGGTAATGTTTCCTTAGTTATTTATAGTGGTACTATCCATTTAACATCATCCCTTGTGCTATATGATGTTTTTTATGTTCCTAATTTCTCCAACAATTTGATTTCAGTTTCTAAACTTACCAAAGCATTATCTTGCCAAGTCAGTTTCATAGATTTTGCTTGTTTGATCCAGGACCTTCCTTCTTTGAGGATGATTGGCACTGCTAGGCAGCAAGGATGACTATATACACTAGTTACTGATTTCAATTCTGTCTCCTCTTCTTCCCATTTCATTCATTGTGCAAATCATGTTCTTTCTGGTTTGGATATAGATATTTGGCACCATAGGCTAGGCCATCCATCTGAAAAATGTTATACAAACATTCAAAAACATCATTGTAATATACCCGGTTCTATTCATAATGCTTGTGACACTTGTCACTTTGCTAAACAAAAGAAGCTTTCTTTTCCCAATAGTGTTTCTACTGCCAATTCTAATTTTGACATCATTCATGTTGATATTTGGGGACCATATTCTGTCTTTTCTATTCATGGCAATAAATTCTTCTTAACTATTGTGGATGACAAATCTAGGCACACATGGATTAGGTTAATGAAAGCTAAATTTGAAACTAGAGATCACCTAATGCATTTTATTCAATTAGTTCACACTCAGTTTGGTGTATCTGTGAAAATTGTTCGTTCGGACAATGGTGTGGAGTTTAACATGCCCAATTTCTATGCCTCTAAAGGCATTATTCATCAGAAATCTTGCACAGAAACTTCCCAACAAAATGGGGTAGTTAAACGAAAGCACCAACACATTTTAAATGTTGCAAGATCTCTTATCTTTCAGTCCAACTTACCTATTCATTTTTGGGATTTTGCAGTATCACATTCTGTTCATATTATTAACATGTTACCTTCCACCAAACTTAAGTCATAGTCTCCTTTCTTCCTTCTCCACAATAAGCTGCCTGACATTTCATCACTTAGAGTGTTTGGTTCTCTTTGTTATGCTACCACTCACACAGCTCATAGGACAAAGTTTTAACCTAGAGCAAGAAAGTGTATTCACATTGGTCATACTCATGGTGTTAAAGGATATTTGTTGTTTGATCTTCATAATCATGAAATATTTTACTCTAAACATGTCTCTTTCTATGAGAACATTTTTCCTTTTGCCTCACAATCTTCTTCTCAATCTGTTTTTCCTGAACCAATTAATCCTTCTAAGATCATCATGAATGAAATTACTGCTGCAGACAGTCCTAAAACAATCTCTGTTACACCTTTTGAGACTAGCTTAAATAAACATAGTTCACCTCAGGTTTCTGTCCAGAATTCCCCTGTTATCTCTGCAGGTTCTTCTTAATTTGGTTCAAAATCGGTTACTGCATTGGACTCCCCTGTCTCTGACAGTTCGGTTTAAGCAGAATCTGCTCCTACTGTTCTTGATAATTTGGTTCCAGCTAGAGTTTCTACTAGGACCAAGAAAACACCTATATATCTTCAGGATTACCACTGTCATATAGTTCAAACTTCTGCTCTTGACAATCATTCCTCAGGTATGCCTTACCCTTTACATAATTTTCTTTCTTATAACAAATTATCTCCATCACATAAGGCCTATGTTTTAGTTGTCTCCAGTACCACTGAACCAAAAACATATGCTCAAGCAATCAAACATGATTGCTGGAAAGAAGCTATGGACAAAGAAATACAGGCCTTGGAGCTCAACAAGACTTGGATTATTACTGATTTACCCCATGGCAAGAAACCAATTGGATGCAAATGGGTTTTCAAGATTAAATACAAGTCTGATGGCACCATTGAAAGACACAAGGCTAGGTTGGTGGCACAAGGATTCACTCAACAAGAAGGAGTGGATTATTCAGAAACTTTCTCCCTTGTTGTGAAATTGACTACGGTCCGACTTGTCTTGGCTCTTGCTACCTTTAATCAGTGGCATTTACATCAACTTGATGTCAATAATGCCTTCCTTCATGGTGATTTACATGAAGAGGTTTACATGAGAGTACCTCCTGGATTTCATTATGCTCAGCCACATCAAGTGTGCAAGCTTCAAAAGTCGCTTTATGGTTTGAAGCAGCCAACAAACAATGGAATTCAAAACTGATCACTTTTCTTGTTTCTCTGGGTTATAAATAGTCCAAATCAGACTATTCTTTGTTGGTTAAGTCTTTGGGCAGCAGTCTCACTATCTTGTAGATATATGTGGATGATATGGTGCTTACTGGCAATGATTTTACTAAAATTCAGTCAGTCAAAGCCTCTCTTGATGCTCAGTTCAAGATTAAGGATCTTGGTTCTCTAAAATTTTTTCTTGGTCTTGAAGTAGCCTGATCCTCTCATAGCCTTATTCTATCCCAAAGGAAATATGCTTTGGAAATTTTAGAAGATGCTGGCATGTTGGGATGCAAGCCTACAGCCACACCAATGATTCCTGGACTGAAACTGACTTCTACAGATGGTGCTACATTATCCGATCCTACTTCTTATAGAAGACTTCTTGGAAGGTTAATTTACCTTACCAACACAAGGCCAGATATTTGTTATGTTGTACATAGGCTAAGTCAGTTCATTTCTAATCCTTTGAAGCCTCATTTGGATGCTGCTTATCATATTCTGCGATACATCAAGTCTTCTCTTAGCACTGGTTTATTTTTCTCTGCTGTTTCAGATTCTGTTTTAAAGGCTTTTACAGATTCAGACTGGGCATCTTGTCCAGAAAGCAGGAAATCAGCCACAGGATTTTGTGTCTTCTATGGTTCCTCTTTAATTTCCTGGAAATCCAAGAAGCAGGGAACTATTTCTCACTCATCTTCTGAAGCACAATATAGAGCACTGTCTGTCATAGCCCGTGAAGTTCAGTGGTTGCGGTATTCGCTGCGTGATATGCAGCAGGATCACCCTGGACCTGTCTCTGTTTACTGTGATAACATGTCTGCTATACAAATAGCACAAAATCTGACATTTCACTAAAGAACAAAGCACATTGAGATCGATTGTCACTCAGTTCGAGATCAAGTTAAAGTTGGTCTTATTCATCTACTTCCTATCCCTTCTGCAGCTCAACTAGCTGATGTACATACTAAAGCTCTGCACCCTGCAACTTTCACTTCATTTGTCTCCAAGCTGAACTTGTGCGATATACACAGTCCAGCTTGTGGGGGGTGTCAGATATTTAAATTGTATTTAATTGCAGGTTGTTTAGTGATTAGGCCAGCTAGTTAGTTTGTTAGTGTATTTGTTAGAGATAGTTTAACAACTGTCATAGTTAGTTAGACAGTTGTCACCGTTTCATCTTGTATATATGTTGACTCTTCATTGAAATAAAATCGAGAATCAAATTTACCAAACTTACAATAATATTACTCACAATTTCATTTCCTTCATTCTCATACCTCTACTAATTCCTCAATATAAGTATTTATAGTCCATAAGAACTTGTTTAACAAGTACCTTTTTTACGCTCTTTGTTACTTAACTAATTTTTTACAAAAAAATAAATCACTATCATATCTTGCATATATCTCACATATCATTCATATTTATAAATATTTTTTACATATCTCAATTATAATTACAAGATATAAATTTATTAATAAAAATATAAAATTGTAAATATCAATATTCAAATTAAAAATTTGGATCAATCCTAATACAAATGACTGTGTCAAAGAAAATTACATCCCATAAAGATATTTGTCCATCTACAAAGTAAAAATTGGTAGTGTAAAACAGAAGCAATAATCCCCAAATATTATCACTTGTCAAATGTTTAAAAGGAAATAGCAATTATTAATGAAAACCAACCAACCAATATCATAAAAAACAAAATCTCATAAAGGAAAACGTTAAGAAATAGAGTGGGGAAAAAGTTGTTTTCCCAAATTCTTCAACTTGAACACAAGCTCTCAATACAAATAACCCTATACATCAAATGACAACTTCAAAGCAAAAAGAAGTGAAGAGAAGAGAATTGAGATCCACGAAATAGCAAAGTTCTAACCTGCTCGCCGAAGTTGACAACGACATAAGGGTCGCTGATACGAGCATCGCGAATTGCGAGATTAATGCCTCTTTTAATACGAAGCTTGAGAAGACCCAGGATACTGTCCATCGAAACACAACTTGTCGTTGCAATGTGTGCCTGGATATTACGACAGGGACAAGAAGATGAAGTGAAGGAGCTCTTTTCAACTCTTCTATTCTTATATATTTTTTATTTAATTAATAATGTATAAATTTATAGTTAATTACATATATTAATTAGTTGATGAATAAATTTAAATTTTAATCTTAAATTATAAATTTATTTATGAACTAATTAATACACGTGATTAATCATAAATTTATATATTATTAATTAAATGTAAAAAATAATATTAAAAAATAATGTAAGATGATTATTTCTCAACTCTTTTTACCAACAAAACAAAAGATAAGAGTTTTGTGTATGTATTAAGATCGTTGCTATGGTATATTCTACTAAGTTAAGGTATATCATATACCTTTAATTTTATTTGTTGTTGCAGCAGTTTTTTTTTTGGGCAATTATTTTTGTTTTATGTTATGTTTTATGTTTTTTGTTTTCTTATTTTTTTGTCTTTTTTATGTTTTTCAATATGTTTTTTTATATATCACCACCATCACCACTTATTATTATGATCGACAATCGTCCATTGTCGACACACCGCTTGTCACTACTTGCTTTTTTTAGGTTATTATACTATTCATTTTTTAGAAGTTGCATAATTATGTAAATAATATCAGTTAAAAAAATACTAATTAAAATTGTATTAATCCTTATATTTTTTTATAAATAATTGTTTATACTAAAAATTCTATAGATTTTAACTGGTAATATTTACACATAATAAAATCTGTAAAGTTTTCAGTATGCACAATTATTTATAAAAAAAATATAAGGATTAGTGTAATTTTAATTGGTATTATTTACATAGTTGTGAAACTTTAAAAAACGTGAACAATATAATCTAGAAAAAGGCGGTGGCCGATGGCAGCTACAAAAAGTGGTCGACTGCGGCCGGTGGTGGACGGAGGTAATCGTCGGCTGGTGGTTTCTGGAGGTGGCCGGAGGTAGTCGGCAGTGGTAGCCGGCGGAGGAGGTGGCCAGAGGTTGTTGCCGATTGCTGGCGATGGGCGACCAGCGGTGGTGGGCGGCGGTTGATGGCAAAAGTGGTGGTGGCTGCCGGCAGCTGTGGTGGTGGTGGTTCAAAAAAAAAACTTAAAATGAAAAAAAAAAGATCGACAGTTACAAGTTATTGATCCTAGTCGTTGATGTATTTTTTAACACAATCAATGACTAAGATTGTCAAGATACACCATACACCCTCTAAGGATGGTGTATAATAGAATTGGCCATGTATTAAATAGAAGCAAAAGTTTAACATGTGAAAACCAAAGTGCAGAACAGAAAAGTGGACCCTAGTAAAGAAATCTTTAGACACTGTCATTTACGTACAAGGTTTTTTACGTGTCCAAAATTTATTGATTCAAAAACAATAGGTTGAGATAAAAAGAATGGAGACATTTACAATGTTCCTAACAAAGTTTTGAGCATCCATGCTCCAAGAGAAATTACTTATTATTGCAGGTCACTTCTAGTTTTTCTATTATTTAGTTATTATTCCTAATATTTTAGATTATTGCTAGTAAGTCCTTGTGAGAACAGGCTGTCGGTCTTTTCGATTTCTCCGGCAGAGACGTTTCTAACGGAGTCTATGTCAGCAACACGAATCGCGGGTCGCTAACACGGGTCAGGGGTTCACAACGAAAACGGTGGAACCTCGAATGAACAGTGGGTTGCACGGCTCGCGACGGCAGCTTGTGGATGGCGCTGATATAGTTGATGGCCTGCACGGATCTGGAATGGTCGAGGTCGGGTCTGGTGGCTCGTATCTCAGATCTGGTACATCTCGTGACTTGGGTGACGACGTCGCACAGATTTGGTGATGATGGCATCGTTGGTTGGTGGTGGTCTCAGAGCGGTGCTCGGACTGGTGAGGATTTGGTGCGTGAACATGAGCAAATCTAATGACGTGGTTGGAGTAGACAAATCTGGTAGATCTCGTGACTTGGGTGATGACGTCGCATAGATTTGGTGATGACGGCGTCACCAGTTGATGGTGGTCTCGGAGCGGTGCTCAGACGGGTGAGGATCTGGTGCGTGAACAAGAGCAAATCTAAAGACGACGTCAAAGTGGTGCTCATATGACAGATCTGACAAATCTTATGACTTAGGTGACGACGTTGCATAGATCTAGTGATGATGGTGCCACCAGTTGGTGGTAGTCTCAGAGTGGTGGTTGGAATGGTGAGAATCTTGTACGTGAACATGAGTAAATATGGTGGATGAACAGAAAAAAATAAAGGTGTTTTTCATACAATTTCTATTTTTTTAGGAATTAATTAATAAATTAATAATTTTGATACTTTAATGTTGATCGTTGGTGATTATTCTTAGCCATTAATAAAAAATTCATTCAAATTAATAAAAAAGAATCATAAAACATGAATGCTCTAAACTTTTTTAAAAGTATTTTAAATATTTCAAAAAAGAACAAGTGAAAATAAAGAAACGTAATAAAACGTGGAACGGGAAAAGTGGACCATATCAAAGGAATCGTTAGACATTGTCATTTACGTACAATATTTTTATAATAATTTTTACGTAAGTATAATTTATTATAAATATTTAAATTATTATTTAATATTTATAAAATAATAAAAATTATTATAAAATTATATTAATTATTAATAATATTTATATATATATTAAATAATAATTTAAATATTTAAATAATAATATATTAAATCATACTAACTTAAAAATTTCTTATATTTTTATTAGTCCGAAATCTACTGATTCAAAGTAATATGTCTGGAGAAAAAGAAAATTAAAAGACAGATAAAAGAAATAAAGGGTCAACATCAGTTTTGGCAGTTAGTATTTGTGATCCATATTTGTGATCATCGTGCAACGATCAATGCTGTCCTGTCGCCATATTTGTCCTCTCGCTCAACGATCAGTGCTGTCCTCTCGCCCTCTGGCCTTTAGTGTCCCTACAAGGTTGCAGATCGCAAACATCCACCAAATATTGGTTTTTCACCGTAACAATTAGGTGAAGTATTGGGGTGACAATAGTTCACACGATTTTTCATGCATTTATGGGTTTTTGATTAAAATAATGTAATTTTATAAATTATTTATTAAATTAAGATAATTTTAAATTTATTTATTAGTTTAAATTTTTTTTGCTATGTTTATAAAGAATTTTATATTTTATCACGCTATTGTACTTTCAATTAAAAAGTTGTTACTGTAGTTTTATATTTTATAAAAGTTGTCGTCAAAAAGTTGTTACTTTTAGTCAATAATTATTTTATTTTTTGTCACGTTAATGTAAAGTTATTTGATTGTAAAATTTTAATATTTTTAAATTCTTTATTTCTTCTCAATTTTTATTTTAAAGTCAAGTTATTTTTGAGTAAAATAAAAATATCTTATTTTAACTTCTGTATAATGTGACATAACTTTAGTTAAATTTAATTAAATGAAGTAAAATTTGTCACATTTGAAAGATATGAGGAAAAACTATTTGTTTATAAAATTTCAAAATTTTTAAATTTATGATACACATTTGATGTAATCATGAAAATCAGTCTTTTTAGGTAAAAATTGAGATATTTTTATGATGACTTGAACCATAAAAATTTTATTAGCTTTTTTAATAGTTAAAGTTGAGTTATAAAAGTGTAATAAAAATGTGATTGTCCCTTTATGGGTTAAACTTGAACTAAATATTCCTTTATGTGTGTGTGTGTGTGTGTGTGTTTGTGTGGGAAAGATAAGGATAGATTGAGGTTGAGAGAGTCACTCTCTCTCTATAATGTATAAGTATGAATGAAAAGCTTCATAAAAAAGGTTGCGCTTTCCTTTTATGCAAAGATAATATGATTATGTGAAAAGAATATGAAATAATGGTTTTATGAATAACTATACATATTTTATTTTCAAACTTGTTCTTACTATTTCTTTGTATGAATGGCCCTATGGCTTGAGCCAAAGGTGCTCCTAGTGCTAGGGTTCTGGGTACTCATACCCAGAGTGAGGTATTAAGGGTGGTAAAAGGTAACCTCACTATTACCACTCATACCAAGGTATTGCAAGGTGGATAAAGAACAAAGGTCTTCTTACCCCTTCCTACCTAAGGATATACAAGGATCAAAATGACTTCCTAGAACAAAGGGATTCTTGGAAATATGCAAGTAATATGTGTTTTTCGAATAATGGTTTTAAAAGTAACTTTGCATGTTTTGATTTTTAAACTTGATATTTATTATTTCCACATATTTAGTTTGGGCCAAAGGTGTTCCTAATCTCAGGGTTATGATATTAAGGGAGGTTAAAGAACAAAGGTTGTCATAATACCTCATTTTTCCTAGAGGAAATACAAGAAACAAAGGTTTTCCTAAGAATATACAAGCATCATGAGTTTTCTTAAAAACAAAATGCTTTTATTAACATTGCATAAACATACATTAGGGCATTCATTAGGCATAATCATACATCATAATACATTACATAAAATGAAAATTGTATAGGCAATTGTCTTGTTTTCAGAATTAAAGTAATAAGGACCAAGATAGAAGCTTGACTTGAAAGTATCCGGAAGGAATGAAATATGATTATAGACAAAATGTGTAATTTATGAAGTAACAAATATGAAGCGTATCACATTAAAATATGAAACTTGAAGTATAAAGAATTGTTTGTAGAATGAATATTTTATATGATTAGATATGATATTTGATTTGATTATGTAAATGATTTGAGTTAATAAAGAACTTGGTTTGGTTATATATAATGTATTTGATTGTACAGGAATTTTATAAAGGATAATAATTTAACCTCTATTTCGGGAAGAGAGGACCAGATTTAACAGTTTGCCACCTCTCTAACTTATACAAATATATATAAGTTGAGTTTTAAATAAAGAATATGTTTTTCCCCAAAATAGCTGGATTTATTGTCATAACACGTTTTTAATATGTATTATTGAGAAATATTAATTCTCACCCCAATTTTCTGTTTCCATGATAAATCCAGCGAAGGACCAAAGCAAGTGCAAGGCAAGGCGATGAAGACTTAATAAAGTATATATATATATATATATGGAGGATCAATTTACACCAGTGTAAGTTAGTTTTCTCTTACACTTATTTTCAGCTGTTAGATCTACTTTCATCTAATGGTTACCTTTAATGAAATACTCTCAACCATTAGATGAAAGTGAAATTAACGATTAAAAATAGGTGTAAGAGAAAAAAGACTTACACTTGTGTAAACGGATCCCCCCTCATATATATATATATATATATATATATATATATATATATATATGTATATATTGAGTTTGTACTTAAATTTATGGTTATGTAATTAAGTCTAGTTGGCTAGTTTTATAAAGTATGTAATCTCAGACATATCATGTGGTTGTTTAGTAAAGAGCAAGTTTAGAAATTGTGTAAAATGTCTTGCTCTCTTACTTTTTGTTAAAGGCTCTATATATTTACTCGTTAATAATTATTATACAGTTTATGTATTTACGTTTTAAGTTTAAAAGTAGCATACTTAATTCTACTTACTTAGTATACTTAGAGTATACTATTGTCGCAACCGGGGTCACGACGGGGACGGCGCAAAAATAGTTTTTTAATGGAGTCACCACCAATATTTTATTGTAAGGGAAAACATTGGAAAACCCTTTAAAAATGGTCTTTGAAATCAGAGCTGGGTTCGGGAGTCAATTACGCATAGGGAAGGAGTTAGCACCCTACGACATCCGTTTAAAAACGGTACCTCTAATTAATTGCACAAAACTATATAACTTTGTAAATATTTATTTTACCCTACTAAAATATTTTTAATTTTTTTAAAAAATAATTTGAATTTGAAAAGATATGATCTTTTATTTTTATGGAAAAAGGAAAAGGACATTTATTTTATTTTATTTTAGTATTTTTTATTTAAAAGGAGAAAACATCGCACAAGGGTCCAAAGCTAGCAAATGGCTAATCAATAAACCCTCTCAATCTGAATAACGTTAAAGATAGACATGCTATTCAATTAACGCTATTGATTGTTGCATATTTAAACAAAAATTATTTTTCTATTTAAAAGAAGAGAACTTTGCAAAGGACTCAAGCTAGCAAATGGCTAGTCCATAAATCCTCACAATCCGAATAACGTTAAAGATAGAAATGCTATTCAATTAACGTTATCGGTTGTTATATAAAATAAAAAAATTCAACATTTTGCCAAAAGTAAAAAGTAAATATAATTATATATATATATATATATATATATATATATATTTATATTATATTTATACAGAGTTTATGATAGCAAATGGCTATCCTATAAACTCTTATGATTTGGATAACATTAAAGGCAGAATTGCTACTCAATTAATGTCATAACCATTGCATGAGTTGAAACTATTATTATTATTATTATTATTATTATTATTATTATTATTATTATTATTATTATTATTTTAAAAAAGGTTATTAATTACAAAATGTAAAGTCTCAATTTTTATTAATATTTTATCATTTTTCCCTTTTTACGAACAAAAGAATGAATTAAGATGTCAACACTAATATACATGTTCCTGGAAGCAAAGCAAAATCAATTCAACGTTTTTTTCCTTTTTTTAAAAAAAAACCTCAAAGCAAAGTAAAATCTTTTAGCATTCTATATTCTAATTTCACGTATAATAGAACTAGGCAATGTGATATACACAAAAGGTATGCTGATCCTTTTTTATTATCATTTAAAGATGAATCAAAAGCCAAAGTCCAATTCATAAACAATCCTATACTAGAGAACAAGGTGCCAAAAGCTTTTAGTGCAGTACGAAACAAAATCCCTTCTTTTTTATTATTATATCATTTTTGAAACAAGTTAAAGACAAAATCAACTTTTAGATATTCAAACTTAATTCTATATATAGGAATCACACATACAATGGGTCACTGACACATTAATACCGATGGTCTACAATCATGAAACGGAAAAGCTATAAAAGCAACAAAGAAGAAAAATAAAGCTGCGTGAAAAAAAAAACCTGCAGCTTGGGGGAAAACACGTTATTACTGATCACCAATGGCAGAGTCTTGTGCAGTATGTGCTCTCAGATGTGGAGAGAAAAAAAATGCTGTTGTCTTCGGCCCCCTCTCCCTTCTTTTTTCCGTCCCTCATTTTTGAGTCTGTGGGGGGTAATTATAGGCAAATGAAGGTAACCAATTTATCCCATGATCCCCTCTAACCGTCCCACAATCTTTTCCTTTTGTTTACTGATAACTCCCAAATATCCCACGATCTTATCTTTTGTCCTCCATCTCTTTTTTATTGTATTTTTATTATTGTCCTATTGAGAAAAATAAATCCGGATAAAATTGATAATTCACAGTTGCCCCTCTTTATTCATTTCTTATTGAATAATCTAAATGACAGTGTTTTTCAGATTATTGTAATAAGAAAATGAGTAAAGAAGCGAATGAATTTTATCCGGGAATATGCTGCTGCCGAATAAGTTATAGGCTTGAATGCTGGTGCCGGGTCGGTTCCGGGCTTGGTTGTTGGTGTAGAGCAGATTCCGGGCTTGGGTGCTTGAATGCTACTGCCGGGTCGGTTCCGGGCTTGGTTGCTGGTGCCAGGCAGATTCCGGGCTTGAGTGTTGGTGCCAGGCAGATTCCGGGCTTGAGTGTTTGAATGCTACTGCCGGGTCGGTTCCAGGCTTGAAAGCTGGTGCCGATTCCAGGCTTGAAAAAAAAAATTGTGCTAGGTAGGTACTGGACTTAAACAAATGGGTGAGATGTGCCAGGCAGGTACTGGACTTAGTGAATCTGCACTATAAGCTTAAGGACCTAAGACGACCAAGTCGTGGGCTCTAAGAACTAAGAAGTTTAGACCAAACAAAACAGATGAAATGTGATGCAATGAT
The DNA here is from genome assembly GCA_029884605.1 of Ormosia emarginata. Lineage (NCBI taxonomy): Eukaryota > Viridiplantae > Streptophyta > Magnoliopsida > Fabales > Fabaceae > Ormosia > Ormosia emarginata. Next base: position 2,201,498 of record JAQQTP010000062.1, read on the forward strand.
ATGATGCATGAATGACATGAGATTCAACCTAAACTTTTCCTTTTTGCTTTGATTTTTCAAGAGAATTCAAAATCCTTGTTCCTTAACAATGTCACGCTCCCTATGATCCATGGACAAAGGGGAAGTTTTGGTCAATCTTGCCCTTTTCGTTCAATCAACATTTGAGTACCTCCTTGGGCTCCTTTTAAGCTGCTGCTAACGTTTATGAGTCAAGACAACGTTATTTTGCTGGTTGCGCTTTATGGCATTTATCAAGAATTCATCGAGCATACTGTGACTTTCAAAACTTGCTAAAGTAAGTATAATGCTTTGAATTTTAAACACATATTTCCTTTCAGTATATTATCATCAGAATGCAAAATGAATTGGCAATTAGTGAGGAAACAAGAGAATTTTATTCGATAAAAAGAGAATATATTTACAAGAAAGGCCACTGTATAGGATAACAGGTACAATATTTACAGAACGGTAGCAGAAGTGGAGGCATTTGAGTGACACTTTCCAGTTGAACAATGCTAGTACCGCACATCAGTAGCTTTGACTACCCGTCAATAAACTTCAAAGGAAAAATATAATTCTACACACCAGTTGCCCCAGTTGATACCATTTGCCCCAGTTGATAAACTTCAACACGCCATTTGCCCCAGTTCCAACACCATTTGCCCCAGTTTATGATTTGAATCAGTCTTTTGCCAGAACATTCTTTGGACACCTTTTATTTGACCCTAATTTTTGCCTGAGTCGCTCTTTCGAGTTTTCAACTCAGCGGGTCACTCTAACTTTTGTCTAGATCGCCTTTTCAGGTTTTCGACCTAGCGAGCTCATCCTTCTTTCTTTCTCTCTCTTTTTTTTTATTTTACTCATTCAAGCATAATATCTCTTCACTGCATCGGCGTTCACAAGATGTAGGAGGTCTTTGCCATCCATATTCATGAGGATCAAAGCTCCTCCAGAGAAAGCTTTTTTGACTACATAAGGTCCTTTGTAATTTGGGGCCCATTTACCAAGGCAATCTTTCTGAACTGATAAAATCTTCTTGAGGACCAAATCTCCTTCTTGAAATTCCCTGAGGCGTACTTTCTTCCCAAATGCCGTCTTTAATCTTTTCTGGTATAACTGGCCGTGGCAAATTGCATTCAACCTTTTCTCTTCGATGAGATTCAACTGATCAAAATGGGTTTGGACCCACTCTGCCTCTTCTAACTCAGCTTCCATTATAACTCTTAAGGAGGGGATTTCAACCTCTATAGGAAGGACTGCCTCCATCCTATATACCAAGGAAAATGGAGTTGCACCAGTTGAGGTGCGAACCGAGGTACGGTATCCGTGCAAGGCAAATAGGAACATTTCATGCCAATCTCTATATGTCACCACCATCTTTTGGATAATCTTCTTGATGTTTTTATTTACCGCTTCAACCGCTTCATTCATCTTCGGATGATATGGGGAAGAATTATGATGTTGGATCTTGAAACCAACACACAATTCTGACATCATCTTGTTGTTCAAATTGGTTGCATTATCGGTGATAAGCTTATTTGGTACATCGTAGCGATAAATCAACTCCCTTTTGATAAATTTTACTACCACATTACGGGTTACATTAGCATATGAAGCAGCTTCAACCCATTTAGTGAAGTAATCAATTGCAACTAGAATGAATCGATGTCCGTTTGACGCTTTTGGTTCAATGGGACCAATGACATCCATTCCCCACATTGAAAAGGGCCATGGTGATGACAAAACATTTAGGGATGTTGGAGGAGCCTTGATGTTGTCAGCATATGTTTGGCATTTGTGACACTTCTTCACATAATCAAAACAATCAGTCTCCATGGTCAACCAATAATAACCAGCCCTTAAGATCTTTCTTGACATGGCATGCCCATTCATGTGAGTACCAAAGGAGCCTTCATGAACTTCTTGAATGATTTTTTGTGCTTCGACAACATCTACACATCTGAGCAGCACCATATCACGATTTTTCTTATACAAAACATCCCCATTCAGAAAAAGCTCATTGCTAGTCTTCTCAAAGTTCTCTTATCATTTTCTGAAGCATTTGGCGGATATTCTCGACTCTTGATATACTCCTTGATATCATGATACCATGGCTTTCCATCTGATTCTTCCTCTACTAAATGGCAGTATGCGCTGATCATGACGCTGGATCTTTATAGGTGGCATGTCCTCATGTTTACTCAATGCAAACATAGACGATAAGGTGGCTAATGCGTCTGCCAACTGGTTATCTTCTCGAGGGATGTGCTCAAAAGTGATTTCACCAAATTGTTTCACCAATTCTTTAATGTGGGTTTGATAAGGAATTAACTTTGCATCTCGTGTTTCCCATTCACCCTTTAATTGATGAATAACCAAGGCCGAGTCACCATGTACCTTGAGATTTTTGACTTTTGATTCTACAGCTGCCATTAAACCCAAGGTGCATGCTTCGTACTCTGCCACGTTGTTGGTACAGTCAAAACATAATCTGGCTGTGATCGGGACATACTGCTTTTCTGGGGAGATTAATATGGCTCTGATCCCATGCCCTAGTATATTGGAAGCACCGTCAAACCACATGATCCATTGTCCTTCTTCTGATGATTCTTTTTCTCCAAATAGCACCATTATATCTTCATCAGGGAATTCACACTGCATCGACTGATAATCGTCTATGGGTTGGTGTGCTAGAAAATCTGCCAGAACACTACCTTTGATTGCCTTTTGAGTTACATACACAATGTCATACTCTGATAACAGAACTTGTCAGCGAGCAATCCTTCCTGCAACAGCGGGCTTTTCAAAAATATACTTGATTGGATCCATTTTAGATACCAACCAAGTCGTGTGACTTAGCATGTATTGTCTTAGGCGGTGGGCCGCCCATGCTAAGGCACAACAAGTTCTCTCCAACAATGAATATTTGGTCTCATAATCGGTGAACTTCTTGCTCAAGTAGTATATAGCATGCTCTTTTCTTCCGGAATCGTCATGTTGTCCTAACACGCAACCCATAGACCCATCAAGCACTGTCAAATACATAATGAGGGGTCTTCCAGCGACTGGTGGCACCAAAATTGGGGGATTTCACAGATATTGTTTTATCTTCTCGAAGGCTTCTTGGCAATCATCATTCCACTCCATTGGTTGATGTTTGCGCAATAATTTGAAGATAGGCTCGCATGTAGCAGTAAGCTGGGATATAAATCGGGCAATATAATTCAATCTCCCCAAGAACCCCCGAACTTCCTTTTCTGTGCGTGGAGGTGGCATTTCAAGAATTGCTTGAACTTTGTCAGGATCCACTTCAATTCCTTTTTGGCTAACTATAAATCCCAACAACTTGCCAGACTTCACACCAAAAGTGCATTTAGCTGGATTTAGCCTCAATTTGTACTTCCTTAACCGCTCAAACAGTTTCTGCACATGGATTACGTGGTCTTCTTCCTTTTTTGACTTGGCAATCATGTCGTCTACATAAACTTCAATCTCTTTATGCATCATGTCATGGAACAAAGTCACCATTGCCCTCTGATATGTTGCCCCAGCATTCTTTAGCCCAAACGACATGACTTTGTAGCAAAAGGTGCCCCAAGGTGTGATGAATGTGGTTTTCTCCTTGTCATCTTCTGCCATCTTGATTTGATTATATCCTAAGTAGCCATCCATGAAAGAAAAGAATGAGTGTTGAGTTGTATTGTCTACCAGCACGTCAATATGAGGAAGTGGGAAATCATCTTTTGGACTGGCTCTATTTAAATCCCGATAATCAACGCACATCTGAACTTTTCCATCTTTCTTAGGAACTGGGACTATGTTGGCGACCCATTCTGGGTACTCGGAAACAGTAAGAAAACCTGAATCTAATTGCCTTTTGACCTCTTCTTTAATCTTAAGAGATAGCTCTGGTTTCATCCGCCTTAGCTTTTGTTTGACCGGAGGACATTCTAACTTCAATGGCAACTTATGCTCCACTATACTAGTGTCAAGGCCTGGCATATCTCGATAAGACCAAGCAAAGACATCACTGTAATCATGTAGGAGCTTTATCAACTTCTTGCGCTCATTCTCCTTCATGAGTGTGCCAATTTTCACTTCCTTTTTCTCCTCTTCAGTCCCCAAATTAATTACCTCAGTCAGTTCTTCATGAGGTCGGATCTCCTTGGTCTCTTGTTCCACCAACCTCAATAACTCAGGGGGAGGCCCCAAATCATCTTCAATTTCCTCGTCAGTCTGATTAACGAGACAATCAAAACTACTTGATGCAGTACTAGCATTGTCACTTTCAAACGTGCCATTTTTAAGTCTGCATTATTTAAAATTTGGACAGGAATGACAAAGGAATAAGAAAAGTTTAAAGAAGTGAAAAGAAAAAGAGGAAAAGGAAAAGAAGAAAAATTGTCGGGAAATTCAAAATGCATTTTATTAATATTTTACTGAAAGGAAACATATGAGCCCTTATTCAAAAACTAAAATATCCTAAAGCCTTGGGCAGAGCAGTAGGATAGCATTACAAAAATTACTTTAATTCAGAATTGAAAACCACAGGGAGCTCAATAATCTCCCAATTGTTGAGCTCAATGTTTAGTGGACAAACACGAACCAAGTTGACATGTTCATCCTCAGCATTGTCTTGCTCAGCAGCAGCTATTGAGCTTGGAAACTCGAACCCAGCACTCCAGAAGCTTTCTTGCAAATCACAAATGGGGACCCTTTCAGTCTTTGGCTCCCTATTCTCCAGCCTGGCTAACCGTTTTTCTCTCTTTACACGCCCAACCCGCCTTTTATCTGCCTTTGAGGGTTTGTAACCCAAACCAAATCGGTCCTTATTTTCCACCAACTCGAGCAGTTGGTTTAGACCTTGCATATTTCTTCCCAGTCCACGGCCATATTGATATCCATTTTGAAGCATGACTTTCGCTACCATCATAGAAGCACTTGATGGTTGAGGCTTGCCGATAGTCTTTCCTTCCTTCACATAAATTGCATTGGCGATCTCAAGCCCTTGGAACGAGGTTTCCAAAGCTTCTTCAGCCGCTTCAATATAAGGGGTAGATGAGGGCTTGCTAACCAACAAATCCTCCTCGGCAGAGATAATCACCAATTTATCATCAACGATGAATTTCAACTTCTGGTGCACTGTAGAAGGCATAACCCTTGCACAATGAATCCAAGGTCTTCCCAGAAGACAGCTATAGGCTGGCGAAATGTCCATCACTTGAAATATCACCTTAAAGGTAACAGGACCGATCTGGATAGGTAGGCTTATTTCCCCAATCACTTCTCTACGAACCCCATCAAAAGCTCTAACTATCATAGTGCTTGGTTTCATGTATGATTCATCAGATGGCAATTTTGCTAATGTCGTCTTCGGCATCACATTCAACGAAGAACCATTATCGACTAGAACTCTCGCCAATATATAGTCCATGCATTTCACTGATATGTGTAGGGCTTTATTATGCCCTGCTCCTTCCGTTGGCATCTCGTCATCTGCAAAAGTAAGGTAATTATTGGCGGTGATGTTGCCAATAATTCCTTCAAATTTCTCCTCAGAGATGTCATGCACAACATGAGCCTCATTCAATATCTTCAATAATATCTTCCTGTGTGGTTCAGAATTCATCATCAAAGACAAAAGTGATATTTTGGCAAGGGTCTGGTTCAACTGGTCAATCACTGTGTATTCACTTTGTCTCATAAGCTTTAAAAATTCAAAGGCTTCCTCATCAGAAACTTCTTTCTTCTGTTCCTCTTGCCTCTTTAGTATTTTCTCATTGGTGGTTTTTGGCTCAACCACTTGTCTTCCCTTCTCTTTGTCTTCCACTAATCCTAATGGATGCTTGGCCCTTAACTGCTTTGGAGTGTAAATTCGACCACTCCGAGTCATACTGCCTATCCCAGCAATATTCATGACATCTAGGCTATTGTTTGGCTGATTTTCCTCTGAACCATCGACATAGACTTCTGCACCATATCTCCATGGCACTTCTTTATTATCTTTGTAAGGGAAAGCTTTTGGTACCCGTATAGTGACAGGCTTTGGCCTATTGGAGGCAGAGGCACTCGTACCCTTAGTGTAATGCACAACCAAGGGTTTTGGGAAGGTCGAACTAGAGTCAATTGTCGAAAATAACCTACTTGGACCAATTTTTTATCCATCAAATCCTGCAAGATCTGCTTAAAGTCATCGCATTCTTCTATTACATGACTTGCGCCCGGGTGTAACCCGCACCCCTCATCTTTGTCACAGCTTCCCTCAATCATACCAAACTTGCACATTTCTTTAAAGATAACTTGTAATGGGGTTTTCACATCCTCTATCCTTTTTCTCATAGGTTGCTCCACATCCTCTTCAGTAACACAAACAGATGGCCCTCTATGACCTGGTAGAGGATTACTCCCAACCTTAGGACTATCCTCCTCGAAGTTTAACCACCTTGCCTTAATTAAACTTTGTACTTTGAATTTCTGGGCTCTACAGTTTTCTGTGGAGTGACCAACAACACCCGCATGATAATCACACTTGGCATTAGCATCATATCCCCTAGGATAAGGTGGTTCTAGAGGTTTCATCGGGCAAGGTACCACCAATGACTTTTGAAGCAAGAGAGGCAACAATTCAGTGTAAGACACGGGAATAGGAGAAAATTGGACTGGTTCTCGGTCTTGAGTATTCTGCGTTCTTGCTTGGGTAGGGCTTTGGTTCCATGATTGATTGGAACGAGGTGGGGTTTGTGATATGGTAGTAACCTGAGGGTAAGTCATATGAGGAGCATGAAATGCCTGCTGGAAGTGGGGAGGTCTGTAATTAGATACCCCAGGAGAGTGGAATGACACTGCGTTGGCATCTCCTTCTTTTTTCTTCCCCGAACCACTTGAGGATTTCTTCGCACCAGTCATTCCAGAAACATCAATAGCAATCTTCCCACTCCTCATGCCATTCTCCACTCTCTCCCCTATAAGAACTATGTCAGAGAAATTTGACGAGATGCTACCGACCATCTTATCATAGAATGGTGCACCCAAAGTGTCAATGAACAAAGTTGTTGTTTCTTTGTCTGACAAAGGAGGCTCCACTTGAGCTGCCATTGCTCGCCATCATTTGGGCATACTCCTTGAATGTTTCATCACCCCTCTTTGACATGCTTTGTAGCTCAAATCTATCTGGTGTTATATCGATGTTGTACTTGTACTGTTTGAGGAAAGCGTCAGCTAAATCTTTCCAAGAGCGGATATGGGTCCGCTCGAGATGCATGTACCAATTCAAAGTTGCCCCGGTTAAGCTATCTTGGAAGCAGTGAATGAGCAGCTTATCATCAAGGGCATGTGCTGCCATTTTCCTACAGTACATAGTCAAATGGCTTTTTGGGCAACTGGTTCCTTTATACTTATCAAACTCTGGCACCTTAAATTTCGGAGGGATAACCACATGTGGAACCAGACAAAGATCTCTGCAGCCTCTCCTATGCCATAATTGCTACCCTCAATGCTTTCAACCTTTCCTCCAACATTTGTAGCTTTTCACTGGGTTGAGTGGCCCGAAATCCCTCTATGACTTGGGGCTGATGTGGAATGGCATGACCAACCAAGGAATTCCCTTGAGTGGCAAGGTTGGTAATTTGAGACTGAGAAGTAATTGGTGGGTTAGCCGGGACTCCAGAGATGACCTGCGGGTTAGACAAGGTTGGGGCCTCGATGACATTCATGGATGAACCCTGTGGTTGGGTAGGCTGTGATTGAGTGATTGGTGGATTGTTATCTGACAAGTCCACAACTGTTGGGGGTGTGTAATTAGGCGGGAGGCCATATGGTGGCCACTGGACCTCCTGAGGGTCAACTTGTTGCATGGGCCTATTAAAATGTAGAGTTAGCGGCAGCGCATAAACTGGGGTAAAACCAGGCGGATATGTAGGGGCGGTTGATGATTCTCCTTTGGTTACTGGAGGGGTCCCCTCTGAGCCTTTCATTTGCAGAGATTGCAGCGCCTCCAGAATCTGTGCCATTTGTTCCTTCAGCTGATTGACGTCACTCCTCAGCTCTTCATTGCGTTGCTCTATTTCGTCCATGATTCTTGCCTGGGAGCGTGTCCTGTAAGGATGCCGGGGAAACACTTTTCCTTCTCGATTTGAGACTTTCTGCGGCACAAAAACATTATGAGCATAAAAGGGAAAAGAATTTATTAGCTATGGAAAGATTTGATTCGAGCATTCAATATCGAAGAAGATTCCCCACATTTTGGCACTAAAGGTATGTTCCCTATTAGGCCGCCAAGTGGTTGACACTCATTCCAAGGGAACATTCGTTCCTCAATAGATGAGGTCTCATCTGCTAGCAATGCCAGGTGTGCCCCATTTTCAAACAAGGACCAATGATCTCAAGATAAAAATGTGGTTAATGGTTATCGAAGGGAGAATCCTTCCCTCAATGGACAAAGTCAATAATGAACAAAACATGAGATCCACATTATTCTATTTCATTTCAAATTTTGAAGTACATCATCAGTTCAAAATGGATTACAATAATCACATTTCATTCTACATGAAGCTCTTAGCTAGATTCTGACAATATTTCATGAGCTTAAAGATCTTCCAAGGAAGCTTCATATTGGGGTTTGAGTTGATCTCCTCATTTGCTTTGCGAACATGTGTTGCCAAGTTCACAGCATGGTTTTGGACACAATCAGTCATATCTTCACATGTCTTCTTCCATTCTTTTATCTTTTCGCAATGATGCTTATTGACCAAATGCAACCCCTCAATGTCAGATCTCATCTTGTCTCGCTCTAGTATCAATTCATCAATTTGCTCTACCAATCGCGCCTCATTTTGCTTTGCTATTATGGCTGTGTCAGAATAGTCCCTGGCCAAATTCCACCATTTGTCTGCTTCAGTATGTGTCTCAGTTAGGTCTTCTTCCATGTGCTTCATCCTCTGCTCTTGTATTCGACTATTTGTCTCTAAGTCCCCTTTTTTCTTTCTGGATCTTAGTCATCTCTCTTCTCATTGCTTCGATTTCATCTTTCAAATCTTTCAAAGCGGTTTCTGTCTCCTTCTCCTTCTTTCCCTTCTTGGCTTGAACTGAATTTTTATAAGCATCAGCACACTCGTCTTTTAAGTGCTCTATCTCCATATCTTTCTTCTGGCACCGCCTCTTAAGGATTTCTACTTCCGTCTTTGCACGTTCTTCCCTTTCCTCTACCAATCTCATTTGAGCCTTCATAACTTCCAACTGAGACGTCAGAGGAGCCAATGTCTGGATAGATTCATGAGATGAACCTTCCCTGTGTGGGGCTTCCATGGGAATTAGATTAGGAACTCCTCTAGCTTTCCTCCATTCCTTATACTCCACGGAGGCTGTTACGCGAGGTTTTCCAAGTTCTTTTTCCCCTTTCTTTCTGACATTTTCCCAAGCTACTCTGATTTCTACCTGCTGCCCATTAACATCACATGAAGCATGCTGAAAACTCAGTCCTCCTAATTCTTCCATTTTGGGCACGACCTGAGTCCATTTGAGTTGTCTAAGAGCTATCATCGGAGTGTATGCTACACATCCTCTTGGCCCCATCAATGGCACATTCGAAAAGCTCCCACAGCTGATGATAGTATCCCTGGGATGATACCAAGGGCATACCCATGGAAAGTGTTCTGCCTCAAATCTCGAGAAGTCCTTCCTCCATTTTGTAGGCTCTTGTTTCTTCACTGGGATTCGATGAAAGCTTCTAAGAAGATCCGGCATGTAACCCATATGATTGGACGCATACAGATGAGTTATAATCCAAACATAAAGTAGATGATTACAACACCGTAACATCCTCTCTCCTTTCTGGTGACATACTTCCATGGACAAGAAAGTGTCTGCTAGAATTGCGGAACTGGGCTTGCTCTCTGTGTTTCATAGGCTAGGAAGACATCCATAGCGGCTTGATCAACCATGCCTAATGTAAAAGGGAATAGAATCAGCCCATAGATAAGCAATGCCAGAGTCTTGATAAAGTATTCCCAATCTCCTCTTTCAGCTAAGGTCTCCAAATGGCCTTCCAGAAGGGTCTTATTCCACCCTTGGGTTGACCCCCTACTTTCAAACTCTACTTGATCTGTTGGTAAGCCAATCGTCCTAGCTATCTTCTTCCTCGCTACATAGCTTCCTTTGTAGAGATAAACCCCGGCCTTTTCATTGGCGAGTAATTTGAGCATCATATCATACTCTTCTATGGTGGGCATAAGATCTAGATTGGGTAGCTCGAAACATCTAAGACTTGAATTCCAGAATTGAGCCAAGGCACTTAGCGTCCGTGTATCGACTGTGATCAACAACAAATCCAAAATCCGCCCATATCTCTTTTCAAAATTAGAGCGGACTTCCTTGGTCATCTTTTGGCAAATCTCATTCAACCTTCGTAGATAATTATTCAACACAGTGATCCTAATGCTTTTGGTGGGCCTTGATGCATTGCTAGTAGGACTTTGAATCTTCCCCATATTGAACACAATCAAAACTTTCACTCCTAAAAGAGTAACAATGTGATGTGAGATAGAGAATGAGAATGATGCAACCTACTATGTCTCTAATATGCTTGTCTCCTAACCTAAACTAATGCACAAATGAACACTTTTTCCATTTTTTTCTTTTATTTTCTTTTTTACTTTTTTCTCTTTTTTTTGCTTTTGAAATGCATGCATGAATCTTTTTCTAAAAAGAAGCCTAAGTACCAAAATGACTAACCAATGCTCATGACATGCATGCAAAATGCATCGAGTGCATGAAAATGTTAAAATGTTGCTATACTAAATGTAGGATGGATATGTACAAAGGAAGAGATAAAGAAAAGTATGTTCCCCATGTGGCCTATTAGGATAAAACCTAAGGTAGGATATTCCTAAGGTCACAACCCTAACTTTGGGAGGTCACTAAGTCCAATATTAGTGCAAAGTTTATGGGTGGATCTAGACTCCTAAAGATCTATTGGTCCCCAGATTGCCCTTATCACACAGACAAGGACCCAACCCATGAATTAGTCACAAGTAGGGAAAGTACCCTCTCAATATGACTGACCCATGATGCCGGTAACAACCTGAGCGGTAACTCAACAATTGTCAAGTGAGCACCAAGCTCCTCAATAACAACCGTCAAGGCACCTTCTATTCCTAGGCTCGCACAGGCTCGGGTATAGAGCCCCAAAAGTGTGTGAGATAAGTGACTGTGAAGTGTGTGTGGGGAACACACAAACCTGTAACCCTAACAAATACCCAAATCTGCACAACAAACAACACAAATATACAAAAAGGTCTTCTATCCTAGAATCCAGGTCAAACAAAACATATTTACAAAATAAGATAAAATAAGCAAGAGCTTCTTACGTCCAAAGAAACACAATATACAATGAGGAAAAGAAGAAAAAGGAAAAAAGGGGGTAGCATAAATATTTACAAAGTTTAAATTTTGCGCAATTAATTATTCAAGGCTTGACTCTCTTAGAGTCCCCAGTGGAGTCGCCATCTGTCGCAACCGGGGTCACGACGTGGACGGCGCAAAAATAGTTTTTTAATGGAGTCGCCACCAATATTTTATTGTAAGGGAAAACATTGGAAAACCCTTTAAAAATGGTCTTTGAAATCAGAGTTGGGTTCAGGAGTCAATTACGCATAGGGAAGGAGTTAGCACCCTACGACATCTGTTTAAAAACGGTACCTCTAATTAATTGCACAAAACTATATAACTTTGTAAATATTTATTTTACCCTACTAAAATATTTTTAATTTTTTAAAAAATAATTTGAATTTGAAAAGATATGATCTTTTATTTTTATGGAAAAAGGAAAAGGACATTTATTTTATTTTATTTTAGTATTTTTTATTTAAAAGGAGAAAACATCGCACAAGGGTCCAAAGCTAGCAAATGGCTAATCAATAAACCCTCTCAATCTGAATAACGTTAAAGATAGACATGTTATTCAATTAAAGCTATTGATTGTTGCATATTTAAACAAAAATTATTTTTCTATTTAAAAGAAGAGAACTTTGCAAAGGACTCAAGCTAGCAAATGGCTAGTCCATAAATCCTCACAATCCGAATAACGTTAAAGATAGAAATGCTATTCAATTAACGTTATCGGTTGTTATATAAAATAAAAAAATTCAACATTTTGCCAAAAGTAAACAATTTATATATATATATATATATATATATATATATATATATATATATATATATATATATATATATATATATATATATATATTTATACACGAGTTTATGATAGCAAATGGCTATCCTATAAACTCTTATGATTTGGATAACATTAAAGGTAGAATTGCTACTCAATTAATGTCATAACCATTGCATGAGTTGAAACTATTATTCTTATTATTATTATTATTATTATTATTATTATTATTTAAAAAAGGTTATTAATTACAAAATGTAAAGTCTCAATTTTTATTAATATTTTATCATTTTTCCCTTTTTACGAACAAAAGAATGAATTAAGATGCCAACACTAATATACATGTTCCTGGAAGCAAAGCCAAATCAATTCAACGTTTTTTTCCTTTTTTAAAAAAAAAAACCTCAAAGCAAAGTCAAATCTTTTAGCATTCTATATTCTAATTTCACGTATAATAGAACTAGGCAATGTGATATACACAAAAGGTATCTTTGATCCTTTTTATTATCATTTAAAGATGAATCAAAAGCCAAAGTCCAATTCATAAACAATCCTATACTAGAGAACAAGGTGCCAAAAGCTTTTGGTGCAGTACGAAACAAAATCCCTTCTTTTTTATTATTATATCATTTTTGAAACAAGTTAAAGACAAAATCAACTTTTAGATATTCAAACTTAATTCTATATATAGGAATCACACATACAATGGGTCACTGACACATTAATACCGATGGTCTACAATCATGAAACGGAAAAGCTATAAAAGCAACAAAGAAGAAAAATAAAGCTGCGTGAAAAAGAAACCCGCGGCTTAGGGGAAAACACGTTATTACTGATCACCAATGGCAGAGTCTTGTGCAGTATGTTCTCTCAGATGTGGAGAGAAAAAAATGCTGTTGTCTTCAGCCCCCTCTCCCTTTTTTTTTCGTCCCCCACTTTTGAGTCTGTGGGGGGTAATTATAGGCAAATGAAGGTAACCAATTTATCCCATGATCCCCTCTAATCGTCCCACAATCTTTTCCTTTTGTTTTCTGATAACTCCCAAATATCCCATGATCTTATCTTTTGTCCTCCATCTCTTTTTTATTGTATTTTTATTATTTTCCTATTGAGAAAAATAAATCCGGATAAAATTGATAATTCACAACTATAGTACTTAGAATCAAGGTGTTACATTTTGGTATCTGAATAGTTTATCTTATCGAGCCGGGGAATGGACTGACTATGCTTTTGGGCATGATTAGTTATTTTTGTTTGTGTCGTTCATTCTTTTATATCAATATGAGATACATGAATAGAATTGCATGACAACTTTAGGACTGGATGTTAATAATTACTGGCATACTGTTATATGATATTGAGTTTGGCTAACTCAATATGTAATGATCTGTGTGAACAGAAAATTATGACACCTCCTAGGTGAACATAGGAGAATAGGAAAGTTTTTAGAGATGGTAATAATGATATGTCTGAGATGGTTAGATCGTTGATGAAAGCAATGAGAGAACAAAGCACTGTCACTGGAGAACATATAGAAGTTATTAATAGAATGATGTGGGAGCAGACTGAGGCTAGCAATAACATGATAAAGAAAATGAGACCAAATTCACTAGTTGAGGAAGTAGTAGTAGTAGTAAGGAGTCAGCACTTCCATGATCTTTCATAATTTAGAAAAAATGAACCCTCTATCGTTCCGAGGTGAGCCCGACTCAATAAAAGTTGAAGAGAGGCTGATTGAAAGGAAGAAGACATTCGAGTTAATGAGTTTATTCTGATGCTCGAAGGAAAATCTTGATTGAGTGAAGTTGAGTTGTGAGTTATGAAGTTCACTAGAGATGGTACTAGTAATATGCTTGAAAGAATTAAGATGGTGGCAACTGCTATGAGGGAATAAGTTGTTGTTATTAATTGGATTTTTGTTAGGATGGAAGCCAATCCATCTCAACAATTGGGACCAGAATTCCCATGATTATCTAGAGCTTGAAAAAGTGAATTTGTTATCAATTAGAAAAGGATATAACTTAGTGAAAGCCGAGGAACATAACAAACTAGTAAAATCTTTAAAAGTTAGATGTTGAAGTTAGATATCAATTTCTACAATATAAATGAAAGCCAACTCAAGTTGGAATATGGGGCCAGAAGTGCATGAAATATAGAAAGTAATAAGGAAGTAAGTTGAGTTTGATGGGTTAGTTGTTATGTTATATATGCAGTAAAATAGGACACTATATAAAGGACTGTCCACAAAAACAAATAATAGTATGATCTTTCAATCTATTTTGAGATAAATATTTTGAAAGTCATAACTTTCGAAGATCTGAATCGAGTTATGTTTTCTAACTATATAATTGTAAAGATACGTTTATAAATGTGGAAATATTTATCAGAGTTTGTTGTTGAGTTCCAATTCTTTTCTACATGAGATGTGGTGTTGCTAGATACTGTAGAATTAAGAAATTGGTGTAGAAGTGAAAGAGTAGGAAAGTGGTAATTTTGAAGTTTTCAGCTGGTCTTTCTATATCATTCTTTTCAAATGAGGTCAAGTGGTAACTCAAATAGAATTGTATAAAAAGTCATAGGTTTGAAGTATCAATTGGTTGAATTTACAAGTTTTCAAAGATACATCAAATGACAATTATATTTTGAATGAGATTCTCATGAGCCACATGTATATAACTGTTATGTTTCTTCAGATGGTAGCTTAAGGTTCAAAGGCCTTACTTTATATAACACACTGACACACTTACATCAATTTCTAGATGATGATAATGTTTTGGTTGTTAAATTTTTTAAAATAAGAATGTAAGGAATTTTAGAACCAGTGTTTAAGAAGCTTTAAGGAATGTAAGGAGAAACCACGTATTCACACAGATGAAATTGGGTTCATCTTAGAAGATTTGACAATGTTGTGCTCTTGCAATGTAACGGAAGGAAGGGACTCTAAGAATAAATAAATAAATAAAGAAAATTCCTAATCTGGTTGAACTTTTAAGGCAATGGGCAAAGCAAAGAATTGAACTTTAGTCAAGAAGTGTAAAAATTATGAAGACTATTGAATCGAAGTTTCATATTAAGCAGATTATCACGAATCTTCAAAAGAGGAAAAGGATAGGAGAAGAGGATGAGGAATGCGATTCTACACCTAGTGATTCAAAAAATGGAAATGAGCCAAAATCAAATGGAAACTATGGAGCCTGAATAACCTAAGTCTAGAAGAAGACAACATGGCGACAAAACTTGTTTGGTGTGTTATGAGTGTGATTAACTAGGGTACTATGTCTACAGATGTCAACAGAGGCAGAAAGTTATACTCAATCCTAGATTACAAGCTCCAAGAAGGGTATATACTTTAAGAAAGTAAGAGGAAGCTCAATCTTCTAACTCTTTACAAGGTAACTCTCGTTAGGATAAAAGAATTTAAAGGTTGGAATGGATGAGATGGATATAATAAAAGGTAACTGATGTGGTTCTCTAAATTTTAGTACGGAAAGCTAAATTTTAGGGACAAAATTTTTAAAAGGAATTGAGAAATGTAACATCCTCTTTTTAACATATTAGACTTGTATATGGTCATACAGGTACCATAATATTTGTTTAACATATCTGCTAAATTTTGTGACAATTTGAGTTAATTTATGCACTTTGTCGTAATACAGAACGTGCAAAATGACTAATTTAACTCAGGAAAAATAACATAAATGCTAAATTAGAGGAAATAAATATGAAAAATTTATTTCTATGTCACAAATATGTAGAAGAAGATGTAGTTAAATTTTGAGGACAAACAAAGTCAGTTTGGTATTTTTAAAGACATTTTAGGAGTGTTTTAATGTCATATTGACTATCAGCACATATGAAAAAATATGAAAATGGTGAAACAAGATTTTTGATGGATCTTAGAATTTATTTTAAGCTTATTGGAAGTTAAAAAACTTGATTTAATAAGATCAAAGTATTCTTAACAGATACAAAATTTAGCAAAATGATAAAATTACCCTTAATGTCATCTTTTAAAAAAATGAGATTTCATCTCACTTTCTCATCTCTCTCATGCGTTCCAGCTGCAGAATGGAGGAAGAAAAGGGAGAGAGGAAGAAGGAGAAAATGGAGGAGAAAGAAAGGGAATCAAGAGGAAAAACAAGGAATTCAATGGAGCAAAGCTAGGAGTGAGGTAGGGGTCCTTTGCCATCTATTTGCTCTTCCTTTCTCACTATTTTTGAGTCACAAAACTGATCCATGGAGCCCTTGAAGCTCACAGCCAGCAGTACCAAAACAACATGTGTTTTGGTTCTTTCTTATGTTTTTAATTCATCTTGCTCTAGTTCTAATTTCTATGAGTTCTTGGATAAAAGTTTGTGAAATTGCTTGATGCCTT
Source organism: Ormosia emarginata (assembly GCA_029884605.1). Taxonomy (NCBI): domain Eukaryota; kingdom Viridiplantae; phylum Streptophyta; class Magnoliopsida; order Fabales; family Fabaceae; genus Ormosia; species Ormosia emarginata. Next base: position 2,218,042 of record JAQQTP010000062.1, read on the forward strand.
GTTACCCTAAGTATCATGGTTATGATGATATTTAGAAGTGTTTGGATTCTTTTAATTGCTCATCTATTTCTATTGATGGTTGTATTAGGTTGTGATGTTGTATTGATGAGAAAATGGTTGAATTTTGTGGCTTAATGGTCACGGCTGTGTATGACCAGATTATGAGCAGAATTTTGATAATTCTATGTCATAATTTGTGACTTGAATTGTGCTAGAAAATCATGGTAAAGTGTTGCCCTTTTGTGGTGGAATTATAAAGGCTTTTGTGCTTGAATTGGAACTTTAAACAATGATAAATGACAAGGGCAGCATGCTGCTTTGTTTTTGGTTTGTATGTCGAAGATTTTAATGTATGAGAACATGGCTTGAATGATATTAAATGATGTTGAATTTTCATGATAGAAGGTTGCTTATTAGTGGCTAGAGTTTTGATATGTTTTGCATAAAAATGATGCTTGAATGGTGTTGAAAAGTCACTGAGTGATGAATCTGTCTTTAGAGCTTGAAGTAGTGGGTTTATGACTTATTTTATGTTGGTTTATGGGTTATGAACCTAGAGAAGTCTATAGAGACCATTGAGGGACAAAGTGAGAAAATGAGATTTAGGTTGATGTTTGATGCTTAAATATTTAATTAGAGGAGTTAAGACTTATGTAGGAAGTGTATGACATGATTATGAGTCATGATTTATGTTGGAAAATATCTAGGTATAAAGTTGAAGTGTTACAAATTGGTTGGAGAACCAATTAAGAAAAAAATAGATTTTGCAACAAATGATTATACAGAAATCTTACTTGACAGCCTGTGATGTTTGTTTCATAACTTGAGTTATAGATATCAAAATGACTTTCTTCTTGTTGCATTTGAAAGTTAAGACATAAAGCTTCATGTAATAAAAATTTCAGAATTTTATAACAACCCAATTTGTCCTAGTTTTGATTTGAACCCGAGATAAATTATGTAGAAAAAATAATATGGCACCTGTTAAACCATATTGCATAATTTCCTACTCCGAAGTCGTATTTACATGAAAATAGTGGCATTTGAAAGTTAACATGTAAGGCTATTTGACTCTTCTTTTGTTCCTAATTTTATTTTAAAGTCAGGTCATTTTTGGGTAAAACAGAGAATGCCCTATTTTAGCTTCTACATAATGTGGCATAACTTTGGCTACACTTAGCCAAATGAAGTGAGATTTTGTGGCATTTGAAAGATATGAGGGAAGGATATTTGCCTATAAAATTCCAGAATTTTTAAAGTTAGGATACATATTTGGTACAATCATGAAAATTAATCTTTTTAAGCAAAAATTGAGGTATTTTTGTGATGATTTGAACCATAGAAACTTTAGTAGCTTCTTTAATAGTTAAAGTTGAGTTCTGAAAGTATAATAGAAATGTGATTGTCCCTTTATGGGTTAAACTTGAACTAAATACTCTTTTATGGAGTATTGAAATTAAATGAATGCATGACATTTGATATATGAATGTGATGAATTGAATTACTTATGATATGAATCATTACTTAGTATGTAATGAATGATATATATGTATATGTGAATGATGTTGCAAAGCATATTGATATATGCCTCTTAGTGAATAAGATGGACAAGCATAATATTCGGAAGCAAGGTCAAGGAAAGATAAGGATAGATTGAGATTGAGTGAGTCACTCCCTCTTTACAATGTATAAATATGAATGAAAAACTTCATAGAAAAGGTTATGTTTCCTTATTATGCAAAGATAATATGATTATGTGAAAAGTATATGAAGTAATGGTTTTATGAAAAACTATGCATGTTTTATTTTCAAACTTGTTACTTGCTATTTCCTTGTATGAATGACCCTATGCCTTGAGCCAAAGGAGCTCGTAGTGCTAGGGTTCTGGGTACTCATACCCAGAGTGAGGTATTAAGGGTGGTAAAAGGTAACCTCACTGTTACCACTCATACTAAGGTAGTGCAAGGTGGACAAGGAACAAAGGTCTTCCTACCCCTTCTTACCTAAGGATATACAAGTATCAAAATGATTTCCTAAAATAAAGGTCTTCCAGGAAGAAAGGGATTCTTGAAAATATACAAGTAACATGTGCTTTTCATACAATGGTTTTAAAAGTAACTTTGTATGTTTTGATTTTCAAACTTGATATTTACTATTTTCACGTATTTGGCTTGGGCCAAAGGTGCTCCCATTGCCAAGGTTATGATATTAAGAGAGGTTAAGGAACAAAGGTTGTCCTAATACCTCATTTTATCTAGAGGAAATATAATGAACAAAGGTTTTCTTGGGAATATGCAAGCATCATGAGTTTTCTTAAAAACAAAATGCTTTTATTAACATTGCATAAGCATACATTAGGATATTCATTAGGCATAATCATACATCATAATACATTGCATAAAATGACAATTGTATCGGTAATTGTCCTATTTTAAGAATTAAAGTAATAAGGTCCAAGGTGGAAGCTTGACTTGAAAGTATCCGGAAGGAATGAAATATGATTATAGACAAAGTGTGTAATTTATGAAGTAGATATAAAGAGTATCACATTAGAATATGGAACTTGAAGTATAAAGAATTGTTAGTAGAATGAATATTTTATATGATTAGATATGGTATTTGATTTGATTATGTAAATGATTTGAGTCGATAAAGAACTTGGCTTAGTTATATATAATGTATTTGATTATACAAGGATTTTATAAAGGTTAATAATTGAACCTCTATTTTTGAGAAGAGAGAGGACTAGATTTGACAGTTTGACACTTCTCTAACTTATACAAATATATATAAGTTGAGTTTTAAATAAAAAATGTGTTTTTCCCCGAAATAGCTAGATTTATTGTGATGACACGTTTTTAATATGTATTACTAAGAATTATCAATTTTCACCCCAATTTTTTATTTCCATGATAAATCCAGCGAAGGATCAAAGCAAGTGCAAGACAAGGCGATGAAGACTTAATAAAGTATTCATGTATATATATATATATATATATATATATATATATATATATATATATATATATATATTGAGTTTGTACTTAAATTTATGGTTATATAATTAAGTCTAGTTGGCTAGTTTTGTAAAGTATGTAATCTCAGACATATCATGTGTTTGTTTAGTGAAAAACAAGTTTTCAAAGTATGTAAAATGTCTTGCTCTCTTTCTTTTTGTTAAAGGCTCTATATATTTACTTGTTAATAATTATTATACAGGTTATGTACTTACAATTTAAGTTTAAAAGTAGCATACTTAATTCTACTTACTTAGTATACTTAGAGTATACTATAGTATCTAGAATCATGGTGTTACATGCTTCCACCTCCTATGGTCCACTACCTCTATCCCCAGTTGGTCATGTTGTAACACCCCTTTGGAGGATGTCACACATAAAAGAAAATAAAAGAAATAGAAATAAAATCCACCCAAGTTGTGAAATATTTATTAAATATTATTATGGGTTGTAAAATAATTCCCGATAGACGTATTTAAATATGATATAAAAAGATAATGCGGAAAATGCGAAATAAAAAAAAAACATCATTACCGATAATATACATATGGTTAAGTTATAAGTTGTACAAATAATTTATAAATAAGACTACAAATATTTAAACAAAAACAAGAAAGAAAGCAATAAAAGAGTTAATATATACGTACATATCTGACGTGTCAAAAAAACATCATGGTTATCTAATCCTCGATGGATCACTATCACCGAAAATGATCATCGGGGATAAATATCCGGATGCCTCGACACACGGCGATAACGGGATCGCGCGGTCGATACGATGCTTATCTCACTAGGCTCGGGGTTTTCAAGCACCCCAATAACGCCTAATGGATAAGGGCAACTCTAAGTGCGAGAAATAACGTCGTCGTCATGACAGCTCATCATCAAAACGATGACGTAGGATCACGGTCACACGCCCGCATATGTCACGAGTCACGGTCTCCTCGTAGATGCCAAGCCGAGCACCTCCATGAAACACCAACTCTATGAATCCCAAAAATCTGGCGTCGCCATCCCTCACAATCATCCGGAGGATATGGATGATCGGATGGTTCTTGATCGTCAACCGGTCGTCTCCGCTTGCCGATCTTCCTCCTCTTCGTGGTACACAATCTCAAGAGGCTGTTCCTCTTCCTCGAAGTCTTTACCGCGTAAAATAAATAAACAGAAAATACATATAACAAAGAGGTAAGACAACATAAAATTATCGCAACATGGTCAATAAAAAAGACGGCATACAATATACATACGGTTCATGCGATATATAAAGCTTTAACAATTATAATAATGATTTAAGAAAATTTAGATATCATTACAATGTATCACATCACAAATAAAACTTCACAGATAAAACAAGAAAGATAAGAATAAACAAATAAGATATAATAACCAAATATAATAACAATAACCAGATAAAATAAATAAATGAAATACAGATAAAAATAAATAGATAATATGGAAACAAATAGACATAGAGATAAACAATATAACAAAATCCTACTCCATGGAGCTAAAGAAAAACACAAGTATCAGAGAGAGGAATGATTCGCAAAATCTAATAGTACCACGGCTGCCCCACCAACTATTCCGCGGTCACACGTTGCGTCTATAGCCCCACGACACAGGAATCCATCAATCCAGGCGTGGTGTAGTTCACGGTCTCACGTTGTGTCACTACAGGCAAATGTACTACTAGATTCCACCAATCTCGATTAAATATAGTGTATGTTGAGTACCATAGTGCGCTATCGGTTTACCACGGCCCAGCGGAGCTACCAACTGTCCACATGTGGGATCCCGTACACTAAAGTCTCCAAGTTCATTAGAACAATGAACCACACTACGTTTATCGCATCGACACCACGATGTGATTCGCCTCGTCAACCAATCCACCAAATACATGGCACACATAAAAAAATAGATGGAAAGCACATACGGGTTCACATTTTCCGACAAAGAAATAATTCTCAAAAACCTGTACGGGTTCACATTTTCCCGACAATAAATAGATTTTCAAAAGCCTCAGCGGGTTCACATTTTCCCGACAAAGATATAGATTTTCAAAAGCTCAGACGGGTTCACTTTTTCCCGACAAATGAAAAATAAATATGGTTACGGTCAATCGCGTAGAAATTTTATCGCGTTTTTGAAATCTCGTCGTTTTTACAAACGTTTAAAAATCGGGTAAAGATATTTTTCGTTTTTAAAATCGCGTAGCATTTTAATACGTTTTCTCAATCGCGTAGGATTTTTAAATCATTTTCTTATTCGAATGCCTTTAAAATTCTTGTTTAAACAGATAGAAAATAATCTTGAGTATTTTTAAACTACGTAGAATAGTTTTTCATACCGCATACTGTCATTAGGATATTTTTACTATCTTATACATTCATTTTTACTAAAAATTGACAAATATTTTGTTTATAAACTTATAATAATGGTTTTCTAAATTTTCCATAAAATTTTCTATTTACCTAAATTTTTTTATCCATATCATTTAATTCTCTTTTGAAATCTCTAACATGCTTCAAAACCTAAAGTGAGCTATATGTTAGAAAATTTCTCAAAATTTACGTATTTTACTTCCTAATGATAAAATCACTAGTTTTAATCCTTTAAACTTAATTCTACTCAATTGGTCTCTTCAAAAATCATTATAGAAAATTTCTTGTTAACTTGTATCATTTCTTTTTGATTGAAAAAGGTTTGAAATCAAATTTTAGAAATCATAATTACCTATAGTGGCATGTTGGCCGAATTTTATAAAACTTTTTCATTTGATTTCTAAATCATGTCAAAGGTATTATCTTATCTAAATTCATTAAATCATGTTATAAAGTAATAATTTTGGAATCAAATAAATCTTTTAGGCATGTTGGCCCAAAATGTACTAAATCTTTACCATTTGATTTATAAATTCCTTTTCTTTGATTAAAACCATTTGAAATCTTCTTATTTCTCCTAATCAATTAAATTGCACTTTAAGAAAAATGAAGAGAACATTTTGGTCCTCACACTTTGGCATTGCCGTGAGCTAAGGAATGTGTTCTTTGGAACACTCATGCAAATTTACACATGTTATTCACATCCTAAATCTTATCATACAATTCTAACACATGCATTTATATCTCTAACACATGCAAAATATTTCTAACACATGCAAAATATTTCTAACGCATAAAACCTAATTTAAAGCTTATAGACATACAATCAAAAGCTATTAGACATGCAAGATTATTACAATTACCAAATAAGAAAGCTACTAACACATAACACTTAAGCTACTAGCAAGCACAAAAATTAACAAATACACATCATTAAACACACCACAACCAAATCCTTATGGATTCTACAAACAACCCATCTTCTTACCACCATCAAGGGATGATAAGAATTGTCTTCCTCTTACCTTAAATGAAGACAAAAAGCTTGCTTTCTCACCTCCTAGGTCACGGTTTTCACTCCACCAAACACCTAAAAATCTCAAACAAAACCTACATGTTATTAACTATGAAAGAAGCTAAACCATGGAAAAATCATGGCTTAGAACTTTGAAAAAGAATAGAGAAAAGAAAAGCATGAAATTTTACCTTCTAGGTAAAACTTCCAAGGTTGGTTTCCAAGCCCTAGATGGAAGAATTTGAAGAAACTTCCAACTACAAAGGTTATTAAAATGGTGTTTAGGTTAAGGAAACTTGGTTAGAAAAATTTTTGGATGGTTGGATGGTGTAGTTTGTGTCTTGGCCGAATGGAAGGAAGAAAATGGACAACAATGGTGGCTAGGTTTCTGAAGAGAGAGAAGAGAGAAAAGTGATGAAGATGGAAGGTGATTTTTGGCTTTCTCTCCAATGGCCGTAGCCTTCTAGGGTAAGGATGTGCATGGATTTGGCTTCATCCAAGCCATTGAACACATCAAAGGTCAAGATCAAATCTTGCTTAACAAGCTTTAATCCTATTGGTTGCTCATGGTGACTCACCGGCTTAGTCACACTTGTGTAATAAATGCTCTCTTGAGTCACTAGAATGAGTCACTGATTCGGAAAGTTCTACGACTTACGGTGATTAATTAAGCTCTTGATCTAACCGTTCGGCTAATTGTGGGTCCCGCAAAATATTTCCGGGTCCATTTGTCACTAAAACATCTTGACTAATAAAATAATATTATAATAATATAAAATTATTTTATTTGTGATTAAATCCTAAAAATTAAAAGATTATTTTTTTAGTCTCATTCAATCGGGTTAAGTAAGATCCCCAATTCTAAATAACAAAATAAGATTTCCCCGGCCCGGAAAAATATTATTTTCCGCTTCGGAGCAAATCACACAAAAAGTCCATAAAAATTTACGTACGTATTTTCGGGCATTAAATCAAGAAGAAAATAATTAAAAAGCAGACAAAAGCAATAAAACAGCGATGCGTTCGGGACGTAACGGTCATTTTCTCGTTTTTTCCTACAACGTAGGTAATCGTCCAAAACGTTCAAATAAAATATCCAAAGAGTATTATTTAGTATATCTTTCAGAAAAATTAATACAGAAGCTTCAGAAAAATTTTTATTTTACCGAGTCTCGAAACAAATTACGTAAAACGATCAAATAAAATTTGAACCTGTATTATCGTAATTGTTTTCATACAGAAATCGAGAACAGAAAAATAGGGACACAGCGGTCATTCATACAAAAGCATGAAAAACAGAAAACAGTACATTCAGAATATTTTCTAAAAATTGGGGCGTTACACATGTTGCTGATGTTGCCACTACTAGCAATGATCCTAGTGACACGTTTGTTGCAGAGGAAGATACGTGGCGATTCAGTGATGATGGGAGACTTAATCATGTTGTTTCTTTGTTTTTGTCATGATTTATTGTCTAACCCATTAGCTTTTTGCTCTTATTTTGTATATGCTCTTAATGAATATGTTGTTTATATACTTTGATTATTTGTTTCTTATATATATTGAATTGATACCTGATCTATTGTTAGATATTTTGTTTGAACTAGTGCTTATTTACTAATTGGACATTGTGTTGCTGTTTTGATGGCTTATAACTTTGTTTGGAGATTCTGGTTATACACTCCTGTTGCTGAAACTCTTCCTGTATTATCGAATGCTTATGTCATTCATCCTTTTAATAATTGTAACTTTTTGATAATGTCAAAAAAGGGAGAGATTGCATGAGTAAAGGGGAGTATTATAGTATTATCTTAATATTTTTTGAACCTCATGCATAAACTCAGGGGGAGAGCGATGTTTTAATCTCTGACATATTATATTTATATTGCTCTTTTTCTGTGTGTTGGTTTGTCATCATCAAAAAAAGGGAGAATGTGAATGCATATGTCATGGAGATCATGAAGATTTTGATGATAACAAAGCTAAGATGATGACCAAGTCCAATGGATACAAAGCTGACATAATTTATAGGACTTAGAGTTATCATGTAAGAAGTTCTCTGGGTATCTCAAACGATTTTCAAAATATCTCTCTACAAATGTTTTTCAAAATAAATAGTGTTTTTATGCTTGGGCAATGCAAATCATGTTTAACTCCTTAAAGAAATCCAAGTTTTCTGAATTACAATGTTTATCAAGCTTAAATGAAAATTGGTTCAAGGATAATTGTAATCTTATCCTTAGGCTTACTAATCAATTTACAGCTTGTTTGGAAGCTTGTAATCGATTACAAAGGCTTGGTAATCGATTACATTGATGCGAGAATCAATTTTTCAAAAGTCAGAAGCCTTGTAATCGATTACATGAGGCTTGTAATTGATTACATGAGGCTTGTAATTAATTACACTTCTTCCAAAGGCTTAGTAATCGATTACATGAGGTCTGTAATTGATTACAATCAGCCTAGAAAGCCCATAACGTATCTCAAGAACAATGTAATCGATTACATTATCCCTGTAATTGATTACAACGCAACTGGAAATGCACAACAATTATTTGCTAAACATTTATTGCTTATATTAATTGCCCCAATGGCTCTTTTCTTTCAGAACACTATATATGGACCCTCTTGGGCCATCTTTTACACACAACAAACATTGAGAAACACACTTCTATTATGCTTAATCCAAGTTTCATCTTTTTTCCTCTTTTGCTCTGTTTTGAGAAACTTTTGAGATATCCTTGAAAGAGCTTCATAGGACTTTAAGTTGTGATATACACTCTTTTGAGAGCTTTTATCTTGTTTTATTCTTGATTGATTGTAACCCGAGTGAGGTATTGTTAATGTCGAGGCTCAAGAACAAGGGTGAGGTATCCCAAGGTGCGATGAGTGCTCAAGTTTTTAACGGTAGCAAGCACATATTGAAGCTTGCAGTGATATTGAAAATCTCGGGTGGTTTCTTGAGGATTGGATATAGGTCACAAGTGGTTGGTGGCTGAACTTGGATAAACACTGTGTTTGCTTCTCTGAACTTTTTCTCTTTATATTTGTATTTTAATTTCATATAATTGATTAAATATTCCTTTTATTGGCTCACTAAACTTGTGAGAATTTTTCTATCTTCTATATTCGCTCATTTCAACAGAATTCATTTTTTAAAGTGTTTGTGAAAAGTCTTCAAAGAAATTGTATTCACTCAATCCACCCCACCTCTTGAGTAAAGAAGCCACTTGGGTAACACATGAGACTCTGGCTTTTGATTCTCTTGTTGTATGCTTAAGCAACCTTGTTCTTTTGCTGAATAAGATGATCCAACGCTACATAGCGCTCTTTAAGTAGTTCATTTAATTCATCATACATCTTATCCCAATAGTTTTTTGAAGGCAAATCTGCTTGCTTCTGTACCCTTAATGATTGGATGTTTAACTCTACTAGAAGAATGGCCTCTTGGCTATAAACAAGTTTGTATGGGGGTACACCAGTTGATTCCTTGGGCAACGTTCGAGTAGCCCATAACACTTGTTATAAAATCTCATGCCAACTTCTTGGATATCAACCAATATGTTTCTTTAATATATTGATTACAATCTTGTTCGCTACCTCTACCTAGCCATTTACTTGAGGATAGTAAGGTGTAGAGGTTAACATCTTTATTCCACTTGATTGCGCGTACTCTGAGACATTCTTTCTTATAAACATCGTACCTTGGTCAGTTGTGATAATTTATGGTATCCCAAAATGACAAAGAATATTTTTCTCAATGAAGTCAATCATATCATTCTGAGTGTCATCTTTCATAAGCACAACTTCGACCCACTTAGTGAAATAATCAACTGCTACTAAGATATACTTATGCCCTTTAGAAAAAAAGTGGATGTATTTGACCAATAATATCTATAGTCCATGCCCTAAGTGGCCACGACTTGATAATTAAGTGTAATTGGCCTACAGGAATGTATTGTACTAGGTCATGCTTTTGGCATTCTAGACATGTTTTAGCATATTTAAGATTGTCTTTCCTTATAGAAGGCCAAAAGTATCCTCATCGGTAAAGTAGCTAATTCTTATTATTCCCTACTTGATAAGCTCCACATATTACTTCATAGACTTCCAGCATAGCATTGTAAGCTTTTTTCTCACCTAAGAAAGTCAACAAGCTATCATCGACTAATTTACGACATAGAATCCTATTGATAAGCACAATGTTAAAGGCACTTAGTCTTAACTTTCATTCAGTTTGTGAACTCATGTCATTGTCTACCTTGATTAGATTTACTTTCCTATTATTCAAAGATGACAATGAGGCTTCAACCTTACTCAATTGGGTTAAGGTTGTGGCAAACAATTTATGCCTAGAAGCAATATTTGCTAGCTTATTCACAACTTCATTGGAATTTCTTGTAATATGAGAGAATACAATATCCTCAAATTCAAAGGTTAATCTATCGGCCATCACAAAATATCTAACCAAGTTTTCATTTGCACACTTATACTGCTGAGTCATTTGTCTTATAACTAATTGCGAGCCACCTAAGACTTCGACATTCCTACATTCCATTTGTAACAAAATCTCGAGGCCAACAATTAAGGCTTCATATTCAATCTCATTGTTTGAACACTTAGGACTGATTTGGAACTTGAACTTAATCGGATTCCCTTTAGGTGTTAGTATAAAAATACCAATTCCTGAACCTCTTTGATGGCTAAATCCTTGGGAATACATTCTCCATGGTCATAAACCAACATAAGGAACTATCTCTTTAGAATGGTGGTCAACTGCAAAGTCATATAGCACTTGTTCTTTCATAGATTTTCTAGGTACATATTGTAATGCAAATTCAGATAGCGCAATTGCCCATTTGTCAATTTTATTACTAGTAATTGTTTTTGATAACATGTTCTTAATAATATTAACATTTCAAAAGACATGAACTTCAATCGGCAACAAATAACAATTTAATTTCATACAAGAAGAGCATAAGGCTAAACATAATTTTTCTATATCACTATAGTTCTTTTCTACCTTAACCAGCATCCGACTGTAGTAAAATATTGACCGTTCATTATCATCTTCTCCATCTTAAGTTAAAAAGCTTCCAATGATATTATGAGTGGCTAAAATATAAATCTTCAGTGGTTGCTGGCTTGTGGAGGAGTCATAATGTGAGGATTCGATAGATATGTTTTAATTTCATCGAAGGCTTTTTTATGCTTCTCATTCCATTTAAACTTGTCCTATTTCTTTAACTTTAATAGTGGAGAGTATATCTTTAATCTGTTTGACAAATTCAATATGAATCGTCATAAGAAGTTGATATTTCCCAGTAAAGACTGTAGCTCTTTTTTGTTCTGAGGTGGCGCAATTTCTATATTTGCCTTGGCTTTGTTCTTGTCAATTTCAGTACATTTCCTGTGCATAAGGAAACTAAGGAAATTTACTGTTGATACACCAAAAGCATATTTGATTGGATTCATATTTAAGTTATGCTTCCTTATCTGCTCGAATGATCTCTGCAAATGTAGCAACTGGTTCTGGTTTGAATTGGATTTCACCACCACATCATCTATATATAACTTCATGAAGTTGTTTATCTTATAATGGAAAATGGTATTCATTGTTCATTGGTAAGTAGCACCTATATTCTTCAATCCAAATGACATTACCATTCACTTATAAATTCCAATGGCCCCTAGAGATTGAAAGGCTAAAAAAGACCATCCTCTTTTGTCACACAACTGGGGATTTCATTTTTCGTTTCCCTTTTTATCCTTATCGGCCATGTAAGCTGACAACCTTATCAAGTGTTTCTCAAGGCTCATGGTTCATTCTACGGCCATTCGACGACCAACAAGATGATATGTAAACTTGTGTGGTTAAGCTTGATGCTTGTTGTTTTGGGATCAAATTCAACCTTTATTGGATCAATTGGCTGAATTGTTGGACTGTATTCCTTAAATTCATCATAACATTGCTGAATATAAGATGGACTGTCTTCAGCAACAACTATTTTGACATTGCCCTCGTTGTTCCAAAGAACTAACTTCTGGTGGATAGTTGAGGGTATAACCCCTACTGCATTGATGTAATCCCTTTCAGTAGCAGATTGTAATTTGCTTTGGACGGCACCACCATGAATAGTGCTTTACTTTTGATAGATCCCAATTACTCATTCAACTTAGCAACTATTTTAAATAGATAGCTTTTTCCATTAAAGTTTGTCGTAACAAGATTAGAGCTCTTTATGTCTTCTAGAGCTTTTGCCAATTTCTTAAACATCTTGTTGGAGATAAGGTTAACCACGACCCCACCATTAATAGGCACGCTGTTCACAAGTACACCCTCCATGTGTGCCTTTATGTGGAATGGTTTTAGATAATCTCTCATCTCTTCAGTGTGCTTTTCAAATTTAGCTATTCTATTGAACACAGTAATCATTGACTGCTCATAAGCCTATCGTTCTTCTGAACAAAGCTCTTCTTCATTTATTAGCTCGATTTCATCTTCAAACTATGCATATAAGATAGTAACGAGATTCACCTCTGCTACTTGCCCCGTGATCTTTCATCTTGCTTTTCAATCAGCTTTAAGTCCTTATTAGTCTTCCAATTAAAACCCTTTAGAATCTTCCTCTAGCAATGAATGGTATTGTGGATCAGCTTCTAGATCAGCTTCATCTCCACCTTTTTTTCTCGGCAATTGTATATATATAATCCTGAGTATACTTAGTCAGATTATCATCGATATACTCATCATTTGAGCCCTTAACTTTATTGAACCTGGGATTGGCGGTCTGATGTGGCGTTTTCTCTAAAGTGCATTTGGCCTCTGCCTTCTCCCTTTGCTGCCATCATTTTGGTGTATGAGTGAAGGTTGGATAGGTAAAGTGCCCTGTGAGAATGGTGGAGTGTTCCCTAATAAGTGGGTAAATTCTACACACTAGTTGACTTCGTGGTACTAAAGATGGATGAAGATATTCAAACCCCAGTTATTTTAAGAAGACCTTTCCTTGCTATCATTGGAGCCGTGTTGGGAACCAAATAAAACTTATTTGTTAGGCACACATGGGCTATAAATTGCATATGTTAGCATGTGACACGTGGCAGCACTGAGACTGCTAGAAGGTGCCAAGTGAATACTGAAGTTTTAGTTAACAATACTGAAGCTATCAAATGAAGGCAATATTGATGTTTCCTACACATTGAAGAATTGTTTAAGTGTAGTTATGAAAAGATCAATTGAAGAAGAAATCTTAGTAGTACTGAAGCTACCTGATTCGAGATAGTACTAATGCTTAGTATTTTGGCAATATTGATGCTGTTAAACATAGAGTTAAATAGTAATACTAAAGTTATTATAAGGTTGACCTACTAATAGATATGGTCAACACCTATATATTAGAGTCTGAATTACAATGGTGCATAGTAATAATACTGATGTTGTTGAAGAAAACTCCACTATAGATTAAGTCCTTGAAACTAGTTCTACAAAGTTACATAGCGATAATACTGATGTTATCGACCAAAATTTCTGACATGGCTTAACTTTAAAGTATACATGACAAGCATGTGAATTTCTAGATGATCTTTAGTTACAAAATTCAATTCATGGGCTGGAACCCACGATAGGGGGGTTATCCCTACTACTTTTCATTTTAATGCATGAAGCACACCATGAAACCATGAATTCAAATTATGCTAATGGGCGAAAAACAGTAACTGTCGATGACAAATGGCACAATCTAAATAAGCATCATATCACTTCAGGATCATTGGATGCTTGGAGCATATGCTTATTGAATCCATTGAGCGACATACTTAGCGCACTACTTATTTGCATTTCTTTGTTTTAAGTTATTGCCTGTTAACATTAAAACATAAATATAAGTATAAAAAAAACCCTAATTTGGATTCAAATAAAATATCAAAAAATTAAAATCCTTAACAATAATAAGTCAAAACTTTGGTTCTAGTTCAAAATTTCCCAATTTGAAATTTTTAAAACTTCTCATCTTTAAAACGAATAGGTTAAAAGGTCTTAAGAATTCATTAAAAAATCATTTTGTGACTCACTAACATCCAAGGATCAACAACCACTAATTTTAGTTTCAAGAAGTTGCATATTTTATATATGACCCTCCATATAGGTGCTAGTTTTTAGACTTAGAAAATTTTTAGAACCCATATTAGCAAAAAGTCACTAATTATTTCCTAATGGCTTCAAACAAATTTCAACATTGTAAGCTTTTAACTCAAATAACTTCATGAATTGGATAAAGTGGCTCACAACGTATATCCTAATAATCAAAGCTTGCACAAAGGAACATACAAATAACGTGAAAATCCATTACAAGGCTAAGATATTACATTAGAATCAAAGTAATACCTATTTTCATGGTACTAAGTTAATTGAAACTCATTGAGCTCTATGATAATTAATACTCCTCAAAGGTTTAAGCCTTTTTCTAGGTCAGAATTTATAAGTTCACCATTTGATCCTTTATTCAATACCTATGATCATGCAAATATGAGTCCTAACATATAGCAAGCATTAAGAACACCAAGATTGAATAAAAAAGAGAAGTTTACCATTAACTAAGAAAAGATTCAACAACAAATCATAACATAGTAGAAGAGCTATATCATAACCCTAAAAGAAAGAAAACTAGCCTCTCGTGTTTTTAATCAAACACATACAATTCAAAGAAACAAAGAAAATCGTGAATCAATCCAATTAGGAAGAAAATAACAAAGAACTAGATGGAATGGGTGTTGTGTGCTAATTTGCAAGTACATGATAACAAGTAATTAATAAAGTAATGAGTAGAGTGTCATTCCCATGAGGATTGTGTGATTACCAAATTCAAGACAACTTTAATTATCTAGGCTAACAAAAATGGTATTGAAATGTAAATATAAAGTGATAAAATTAGGATGTCCAACTTTTAGGGGAATCTTGTCATTTTTTTTGTAGAATTGGTGACTTGATTTATTATGTATGTTGTTATGTTAGGCTTGCTAGGTTGGCTAATCCAATCTATGCTCCGTCATGGCCCTTGGGGTTGGGTCATGACATATAACACATTTCATGTGTAATAATTTATAATAATTCACCTCAAAAGCATAGTTATCCATTAGCAAAGAAGATTTGATTGTCATCGTAATAAGTGGATGTTGTGAAACCCTAGTTCTAGAGTTTTGACTAACTAGTATTTGTCTAGTTGATTTTGACTGCTCTACCTTGTTTTTAGTTAGTTTATTTAAGGGAAAACTTCTAAAGACCCCCTTGAACTATATGTGATGTGTACTTTAGTCATATTACTTCAAAAATGTGCAAAAAGAACATGTTACTTTGTATTTTGTGCAAAGAATTACAAAATGATAATAGATGTTACATTTTGGATAGAAACGTGCATGTGCAACGCACATGCACGTCTGAACATTCTTCCCTCAAACGTGTTCTTCTTCTTCCTCTTGCCCAAACCCTAGATCTCTATAACATACACCCTTGCACCACCATAGCAACGAATCTCATCGCTCAGACACCTAAGTCAGCGAAACCAAACCACCATTCACCACCTTCTAGCCACCAATCGTCATCCCCATCACGCAGAACCCCAAAGTAGAGACCCATCAACCCACAAACCCAAGACCTCCATTGTCGAAGCCCCACGAACCCAAGACCAACACTATTGCGCACCACCGAATGACACCACCTGAAACTGTCATCCGCGTAATTCCCCATCAACCCACAATGCAAGCATAGAAGCGAAGAGACTGAGTCATGTTTGGATCGATTTTTTCCTACTCGTTAGAATCGAAGAGCGGCAATTGTGGGGGAGTAGCGGTTCAGTGTTGTTGTCATCGCGCTGGTGGTTGTCATCGGAGAGCAGATTGACGACAATGAAGGCGTCCTCTGGAGATCTAGGGTTTGAGTAAGAGGAAGAAGAAGACCGCATTTGGGAGAAGATTTTTTAGACGTGCAAGTGTATTACACGTGTACGTTTTCATCCAAAATGTAATGTCCATTACTATTTTGTATTTCTTTGTACAAAACGCAAAGTAACAAGTTTTTTTTGTATATTTTTAAAGTAACCAGACTAAAGTGCATATCATATATAGTACAAGAGTTTTTTTTTTTAAGTTTTCCCTTTATTTAATTTACTTCTTTAAATCTAGTCATTGCTTTTAGTAGTCTAGATGACTAAAATTGTTATTGTTTGGTATTCACACGACCCTCGGGGGAACAATTGGATTTTTTTGTTAGTGGGGCAAATTAGAATTAGTTAGCTAGAAGTCAAATTGCATTTGTGGGTTTGACCAAGTCAGGAATGTTCACTCACATGAAATCTACATGAGAACCACCTTCCCTGAATATAGGAAAAAGTTTGGAGCGGCAAGATTTTTGGAGTAGCTATTTAGTAAATTGATGTAGTATTTTTTGTCGCTAAACTGAAGGAACTTAACTGACATGAAAATAACCAACACTTTGAGTATTGGTCATGATCCTTCATTATTGTAAACTTGGAAAGAAAATTTAGTGTTGCAGATGGTTTTAGTGGGGTTAACGGCTAGTATGCTCTATAAATAAGCTTTGTAAAGTGAAATGTAAAAACACAAACCATTAATCAGATCCATTTCAATTTATCTTCATTTACTATCCTTTCAACCTTTACTTTTAGCATTTTTCACTTTATTTATTGCTTTATTTACCTCTTTTCATGCCTTTACTTTCATTTATAGTTTTTTTCGAATTTAATTGTTAGCCTATCTTCAATTTAAATGCTTTCTTTGATAGCTTAGGGACCCAAAGCTACGAGCTAGTTGATCAAGTTGGCTAATCAAAGAAACATCGCAAACACACTTCCTCTGGGTGGACCTCTGCCTGTTGGAGTAACCTATTTCTATACCATTTTTCTCACCAAAAAGGAAAAAAAAACAGAGAAAACTTATATGAAAAAAATTATTATCTTATACTTTTAGTGGTTGAACAATTAATTATTAATTGAATAGTGGACTGAGTTGAGGACAGGCAGGTAACAACATAATTTTGGACATTATTGACTGTTTAGCAACATCTACCAAAATTACTTTAGGGGACTACTTCAAAATCACGATTCATGAACTCCTTCATTTATTTATCTTTTTTGACAAATATGTGAAAGAAAAAGCCAAAAAAAAAAAGAAAAAAATAAAAGGCACATTATTTGGGAAAAAATAAAAGCAGCTCAATTATTTGTTTTTTTTTTTTTGAGTTAGATGCTTCAATTGATAACATTTTTTAAATAACGTGTCAACTTTCTACATTTTTAGAAAATAATTCAATATCTACAAAAAAATGATAGCCACAAACTTCTCAATGATAGAGCATACTGTTTTGTGATGATTCAATGATAAGAGTTTGGTATAGTGGGTAAGCTATTTTCTATTTAAGGACCAATAAAGGCCGCACAAGCTAGTATCTCTCCCTTTATTTGTTACATTTGCTACTTCTTATTATCAGTTTGGTTCTTGAGTTATGGCTCTAACTGGTAGAGTGACTACTGAACTTGGAATCCAGACACCTGCTGCAAAGTTCTTCAACCTCTTTGCAAAGCAACTTCACCATGTTCAAAACATCACTGATGCAATACATGAAGGCAAGGTGCATCATGGCGACGACTGGCATAGCCTTGATTCTGTTAAGGTCTGGACTTATATCGTAGGTAATTAAGCTTATGAATTAATATGCATACGGAAAAGGATTAATTAGTTATTTTTCATTCTACTTCTCATACACTATTTGTTATTGATCTATGTTTTCATGAAAACAAGATGGTAAGGTAACAACATGTAAGGAGAACATTGAAGCCATTGACGAACAGAACAAGTCACTCACATTGAACCTCTTTGGGGGGGATGTCAGTCAGCATTACAAAATCTTGAAGGTCAACTTACAAGTGATTGATAAGGATGATGGGAGTGCGATTGCTAAATGGACTGTGGAATACGAGAAGATCAATGAGAATGTTGAACCTCCATATGGCCACTTGGGCTACTTAACCAAGGTTACTAAAGATGCTGATGGTCATCTTCTCAAGGCATAGCACCAAAAGTTATATAAAGAGAATAACGAATAAAAAATAATGGGACTTGCTTGAGGTTAAGCGCTTATCTAAATAGTCAGTGTCAACTTTGATCTGAATAATAAGGATGTTAATTTGTTTCTTCCTGATCCTTCCTTTGTATTTAGTATTGAGTGAACTTGGAGATGAATGCCAATGTCTTGTAGTGTGTGTTAAATTATATGTTAAAGGTTCATTGTAATACCAATAAGTGAAAATATTCACGTTTGATATTATTTTATTCTTATGTTTTATTTATCTTATGTTTTATTTAGTATGAGTAGGAATGAAATGATGATTTCATTTTATTCTTTTATTTGGTATGTTATAATTAATAAAAAAAAAAAGAGTTCAACTCTTTTTGATGCATTGATATTAAAAATTTTTTTATACTATTAATCAATTACATGTTATTATATAAGTAATTTTTGAGATAATTATTATAATAATCAAATATTTTTAATGATATTACAACCCATGATATTAGATAAGAGTGTAAATATTTTTTATGCTAATAGTGTATTAAAATTAAATCTTAATAAAAAATACAATAAAAGTTAATTATGATTTATAAAAAAGTTATTTATTGAGAAATTCATTTTATTTATAAAAAAGTTATTTATTGGTTGAAAAGATGTAAATATTACGGATCATGTACGTATAGTCAATTATAAAAAGTTATTTAATTTTTATATGTAAACTCTAAAACCCTTTAGAAGCATGAACTTTAAAGTTTTTAGAAGCATGAAAACTTGCTGAACTTCTTTTGAACTTTCTGAATTTTGATAATTAACAAACTTAAACTTAGAATCATATATTTAATATTTCATCTATGTGTAACAAAGTACAATTAAGAAGACTCCTGGACAATCAATGTAATTTTTGTGAATTTCTTAAGATTCACTTTGAGGAAGTCTCAACTTGATCAAGTCCTCATACAAAATTGTTGTTTTTGGACTAAGTATGGAGAAGAACTTAAGAAGCATACTTGCTTCTAAATATGAGAATATGACTAAATTCTTCAAAAGACAACTTTTAGAAGTCAAGTTCATCAGAAGACAAGAATCAGAAGTAAAATACATAAGAAGATTAAGCTCTAAAGCTAACATCATCAGAAGACAAAACTATCAAAAATATCAAGCATTAGAAAAATCATGTCTTTCAGAAGTATATGAGTTTAGAAGACAAAGTTTGCCTATAAATAAAAAAGTCAAAGTCAGAAAGCCTCAGAAGTTTGAAACTTCTGACTATCGCTGAAAAATGACAAAAACAATCAAAGAAAAGTTAATTGACCGCTACAAGACAAAAAAATAGTAACCTAACTCTACATAGTAACTGTTAGAGGCTTAAATGGCTAGTTTTTGTAGCTTTATAAATTGAAGAAGCCTAAAATTTGAAGACATGATGTAACATCCCAAAATTTTCTATCTCTTAAGCAGTAATTTTGACAGTTAACATAATTTTACTATTTAGTAATTTCTGGATACTGTAAAATTATTTTGATTATTCTGTCAGCATATTTGATCGTTTTGAGTGATTTACTCTGTGTCAGGAAAATAAAAATTTTCGGGCCGGAGAAAACTTTATGTAATTTAATTTTTACTGTTAGGTTTTAATTATTTTACGTAATCTGATTTGATAATTGTGCATTTTCTAATATTTATGATTTTTGTGGATGATTATGAAATTTTTTACTGTTTGTAGGCCCAGGGGGTGTATGTGGGCCCAGGTGGCCATACGTGGGCCCAAGTGGCCATACGTGGGTCCAGGTGGGTCCCGTAAAGTGAAAATTTTTCTATGCATAGAAAAATTTGTACTGTTTAGACGGAGACAGGGGATCTTACTAAACCTAAATCCGAAAACAATTTTAGAAAATTTCTTGTACTGTGTTTTGTATTGTATTTATTTATCGGGTGATAAAAATACAGTAAATATATTCTTTCGTGGAGTTTTCGCAGATAAAAATAGAAATTATACTATTAAGTCAATATTAGTGATTGTGATAACTTTTTAACGGACCAATAGGAAGCAAGTTTAATTTAGAAGCTTTGAATATTAACCATTGATTTAATCAACGGTTAAGAAACAAACTTAATAAAGAAGCATTGGATAATCACCATTGATTTAATCAATGGTGTGAAAATAACTTGGTTAGGAAGCTTTGAATGTTCACCATTGATCTAATCAATGGTGGAGATTTAATCTAGACAAGCTTAATAAGGAAGGCTTTGATATCAACCATCGATTTAATCAACGGTGGAGATGGATCAATTATGACCATTGGATATGGATTTAATTAATGGTAGAGATTTGGTCTCAAAAAGTGACAAAGACCATTTATGACCATTGGATGAAGAATTAATCAAGGGTGGAGATTTGGTCTTGTAAAATAACAAGGACCATTTATGACCATTGGATGTAAATTTAATTAATGGTGGAGATTTGGTCTTAAAAAGTAGCAAAGAATAATTATGACCATTGGATTAAAAGTAAGAAGGAGTAATCTTGACCCTTCATTTTTGGAGACACATCTAATGGCTAGAATTTAAAGGAGAAAGATCCAATGACCTAGATTAAGTCTTCTAATCAAAAGTCTACCTAAATCCTAAGCATTGAATTAATCAATGGCTATAAATGCTCTAGATGGTGGCTAATAATGATGACAACATTATTGAATGTATTATGAAGGGGAGGGACGGTTTTGTGATGTTTTATTGTGTAGGAAAATTTGAAGACACCATTATTGCTATTCTTGATCATTATTGATCATTTCCTAAAGCTTAAGCTCTTCAAACTTTTTCTCTCCTTTTCCTTCAAGCTACCTCACGGCCAAGACCATCAAGAATACCCTTCATCACTCTTTAATTTCATACAACCATAGATCTTGAATCTACATGATATTCTAAGCAACTTTCATGTTGGAGACTTTCTCTTGTTCTAACTTCCAAGCCCAATATCACCTTCAAGACATCCGATCTGAATCTTGTGTTCTTCATGAAAGTTGTAGATTTGGGTCTTAAATTTCGAATGGCACTAGTTGTAGCCCAAAATTTCTCTTATTTCTCAAGATATGGTCTGATGAGTACGCATAGGTCAAGTTGTCAGGTTCAAAACTCTAGATCTTGTTTCATCTCCAATTTAAATTATCAAAACGTGTGATCTGGATCTTAAGGTCTTCATGAAAGTTGTAGAGAATTGTATTAGCTTTCCAATAAGAACAGAATCACATCAATCAAATAATTGCAACTCAAACTGCAGCCAGTTTACTTAAGAATGCAATCACCCAAATTAATGACAATTCAAGCAATAATTTCTTCAATGATCTAATTAATCCCAATTTCATAAAATATGACAAAACTAACTTAATTAAGTCAAATTGAACCTTAAGAAGCAAAGTGAGAGAATTATAAAATATATAAAATATATTGCTATTAAATTCCCCCACACTTGACTTTTGCACTCCCGGGTAAAACACATAAAACCAAGACTAGATAATAAAGAAAAAATGACACAGACTCAAGCTAAAAATTCTAAAAGATTCAATGAATCAAGACAAGCAACCAAAGATTCATAGGATTAAAGAATTAATGAGATAACATTTCTTCACATCTCAAACCAATAAGTAAAGAAACTTCAGTTTAAAAGAATGAATAAAAAATGATAGATCCTCATAGGATTCTCTCTCAATCCCTCAAGTGTTTAAAATGTAGGTATTTCACTCAATTCAACCCATGGAGAATTGCACTACCATAAGCTTGCTTATTTTTTATTTCTTCATTATTTAGAACACACACACACACATAAATCATGGGGACTTTATTCAAGGTTGCAATGGGTCAAGGTAAAGGAGGAGGGTAATATGAATATGACAAGTTAAATACCAAAGAGAATAAAAGAGCGTGAGAGCTTAGTTCAATTAGCAAGCATGAAAGTTCATCCTAGCTCCACCTAATACAAATTCCCTTTACATATTCTTTTCCTTTCTTTTCTTGCCTTGTTGGCCCTTATTTACACATTTGTTTTTTTTTACATAAATACACACACACATTTTTTTTTAATTAGGTACTCTTTTCTTTTTCAATAACCATTTTGTACACACACCCCACACTTGTTCAAGAACTCATCCATTAATAAAATCAATGCTATCTTATTCCCTAAGGTTGGGTAAGAACATAGTTTTTCATTTCAGGCACATAATGAGCTAGAAACAAAGAATGGTCGAATAAGCTCAAATAGGTTAAGTAAAGGAAAATATGCAAGGTTGATAGGAATCAGAGAATTTCCAAGAAGTCATAACAGTGCTTGATATCATATTGAGATAATATGCTGCTGAGCAAGGCTGCCTATTTGTGCGCCAATCATTCTTGGTTTTTTTTGTTAAAGTAGTTATTTCAAGAAAAATGCTTTAATCATGTTTATGTATGCATATGAAAATATAGCTTCAAAAAGAATCAAAACAAGTTCTGGAGTAACAATTTCATGAGTGAAAATCACACAAGAAAGAAGAGAATGGTACAAATGTTCAATTCATTCATCAATAGGCTCAAAATCTCACAAGACATATTTCTATCATTCTCAATCCGCCAATTCAACATCTATAACCAAGCATGTGAAATTTAAAAAAGAATACAATTTATCCAATCATGGTATGATCCCTGAATTTGAATTGCTATGTCTTCACAAAATAATTACTACCCTAACTAAGATACGTCTTAAGAGTAAAATTACTCTCATAATTTACTCATTACTCTGTCATCCCTAATTGGTTTTGCTATAGGTTTTTGACAATCATATCAATAAACTTACTACCTAATTTAGATACGTCTTAAGAGTAAAATTACTCATTATTATGCCATCCTTCATTGGTTTTGTAAGTTGCTGACAATTATATCATACTTCCTAATTTTATTATTTTTTTGGGTTAACTATCCTCCCCCCAACCAAATCATAACATTGTCCGCAATGTTAAAATATAGATAAGTAAAGGATAGAAGACATTACCTGTTATAGCAATTACTGAAAAGAAAGACCTGACACAAATTTAAACAGAAACAAAACACATTAAATAAAACCAAAGCTTGAAATTATTTAAATAGTTGGAGTGTCTGATCTAGCTTGCTTTTCATACTGCTTCCCTCACCGCTTTCTTCTGACCAATCTATCTGAGCTATTACTAGATCAGGTTCATAAACAAAAGCTTCTAATTTATCAATCAACTCATCAACAGTGGGGGTAGAGACAAGGAGTCATCTTGCCGAAGGTGTGATAAATTTCTATTCCACAACATGTTCAAGAAAAAATAACAAAAGATCAAAGAAATTATTAACATTCAACAAACCTATGGGTTTACGGTGAATGTTCAGTTAGGCCCAAGAGATAATTTGAAAAACGTCTTCCAAAGTACCAAAACCATCCGATAAGGCAATGAATGCATCAGCGTTTTCAGGCATTGTCCTCATTCGTCCATGCATAGATGATACTTGAAGTTCTAGCCCAATTGTCTTTCCAATAATGGTCTTTTTAGCTAAAAGTCCAGGAATGATACCTAAAACTTAACCACTTTTTAGATATGCAGAAAGTGATACAGCCCTCATTAACCTATTGCTACCTCCCTCATATACTACATGAATGTTCCTTGCAGCAAGTGTTCGACCAAGAGTATTTGCTACGTTTACAAACTCTAAACTCTTCCCATAACTTGACCCACAAAAAACATAGATATTTGCAAGTCTACGAACAAAAGCTCCCTCCATTTCTATAATCACCTTTCCTTTGAATGATTAGGAGTTGGATGAAAATAAAGAAAAAAAGTGTTTAAATAGAGAAAAGAATAGAAAAATATAATGATAGCACCTATATGGTAGACTGACTGTTGTCAGAAAAGTTTGAAATTAAGAAACCTTATTATTATTATTATTATGATTATTATTATTATTATTCTTATGATTATTATTATTATGATTATTATTATTATTATTATTATCATTATTAGTATTATTATCATTATTATTATTATCATCATCATCATTATTATTATCATCATGATTATTATCATTATTATTATTATTATTATCATTATTATTATCATTATTATTATTAATATTATTATCATTATTATTATTATTATTATCATTATCATTATTATTATCATTATTGTTATCATTATCATTATTATCATTATCATTATTATTATCATTATTATTATCATTATCATTATTATCATTATTATTATTATTATTATTATTATTATTATTATTATTATTATTATTATTATTATTATTATCATTATTATTATTATCATTATTATTATTATTATTATTATTATTATTATTATTATTATTATCATTATCATTATCATTATCATTATCATTATTATTATTATTATTATTATTATTATTATTATTATTATTATTATTATTATTATTATTATTATTATTATTTCAAGAAAACAATCAGGGTAAAGAAGTCTAGAAACTCCTGAAGGACCCTATTCACAAGATCGTCTGTCCAAAACCAAACCCTTGAAGGAAAAACCATCAGGGTAAAGAAGTTTAGAAACCCCTGAAGGGCCCTACTCATAAGATCATCTGTCCAAAACTAAAATACAACAAAATCATACAAAGATAAAAGAAATATAATAACAAATGATGGCATACCTTTGTGTACAATTTTCCTGACGTATCTTTATACTGCGCGTCATGAGTGCAGTAGTGACATATGTTTGAATTGCGAGTCACCAGTGCAATGAAAGAAACCATCGAGGGTTTCCATCCTAGGTCTGGAACCTGGAGAGCTCACACTTGGGTTCGTAACATCAACAAAAATGCTAAAATTTGAAACCTGCAATGTCCAAGATCCAGAACGCCTCATCCCAGGGTGTTGCAAGCCCCTTCTAAGAAAAGAGAGGATCAAACTTAGATGTCTCA
The DNA here is from genome assembly GCA_029884605.1 of Ormosia emarginata. Taxonomy (NCBI): domain Eukaryota; kingdom Viridiplantae; phylum Streptophyta; class Magnoliopsida; order Fabales; family Fabaceae; genus Ormosia; species Ormosia emarginata. The sequence continues at coordinate 2,243,485 of JAQQTP010000062.1, forward strand.
TATGCTTTGGTAGCCGCAGGTTACTTCTCACTAATAACCAGAGTGGGATGCTTCTACATGTCCACCAACTCCACAGTGCCTAGATGATGAAGATTTGGTTATGGAGTGCAACTCTCTACAGAGCATGGTATACGAACCTTTTTTAAGGACCAACGTGTAAAGGTCCACCTGAGTCAATGATGGGTCTGCCAATGGCAGCGGCTTGATGTGTGTGAAACAACATCAATGATGGGTCTTTTTTATTTGTTTTTCCCCTTAGTTCAGATAACTGCAGTGTTTTTGGTGTTGTTGTGCAAGATTAGTGCTGAATTGGTCTTAAAATGGATGAAAAACTTGTACAATTGAAGTTGGAGCTTTACGGATACCAAATTGGGGCAAAAAGCTTATTCTAGAAAGTTCCACGGCCTGCCTGTGGAATTCCCTATGGTCATGGATCGAGCAGCTGCGTGAAGAAGCAAAAGAAAATTTCTAGAGAGTTCCACGGCCTGGTCGTGGAATGATCCACGGTCGTGGAACTCAAACAACAAGATCCACGGCCAGTCCGTGGAATGAACGAGATAGATTTTTAAGTTTCATTTTTATTTCTTTTTAGGGGCTTAGACCAGGTTAGACCCTAAGGGTATTAATAAATGTTCTGAATACACTTTTGGGGTTCCAATTTGGTTTTGAAGGAGGCACATTGGGAGGCTCTTGATCTTCATCTTTCTCCTCTCTTCTCTCTTTGATTACGGGTTTGGATGTTCTTGAATTTGATTTCTTGTTTCTTCTTCTCCATGTTTAAGTAGTTTCTTTTGTTTCTAGGATTGGGCAATGCCCTTTGATACATTGATGATGATTAATTAACTTTGTTTACCCCTTTTATTAATCTTGAATATTCTTTGATTCAATCCTTATTGCGCTTATTCATATGAATTTGCTGGCCATATATTTGCATCTCATAGACATGTAGGGACGTACTGAGAGGTGAACCTAAGTGTTGGAACCATAAGAATTGAACTTAAGATCTAAATCACGAGAGTAGGTTTAGCCTTTTGAGGATTTAATGAATTACCATAAAGCGTAATGAGTTTAATTTAAATTCAATTACCACGAGAGTAGGAATTGGTTTAATTGGGCACGGTTCTTGTCTCTTGAGAAAGAACATTAACTGATTTAGGGTAATTCACCTTCAATTGAATTTCAAACTTAGATGCCTCATATGCTTTGGTAACCGCAAGTTACTTCTCACTAATAACCAGAGTGGGACGCTTCTGCATATCCATCAACTCCATAGTACCTAGATGGTGAACATTTGGTTATGGAGTATGACTTTCTACAGAGCATGGTACATGAACCTTTTTTAAGGACCAATGTATAAAGGTCCACCTGAGTCAATAATGGGTCTGCCAATGGTAGGGGCTCCACACTCAATTCAGAGCATGGTACTCTTTCGATCTCCCTTTTTTTTAATGTAGAAAAAAATAAAAATACTTTCACACAACGGGAATGAGCATAAAAACCTATGCCCTTAAGCCAATTAGGGCGACTCTCAATGGGAAATTGGTTCTAAGACTTCAATACCCCCAAAGAATCTTCCAAACAAACGATGTAAGGATCCATGCATAAGGATTTCATGAACTAAATACCAAGTTACAAACAACTTGATGAAAGGTAAGTATATACTCACTTGAGAATGGGATGAAGGTAGTATGCTCTTTCGGCTTTGTGCTAAAGTATCATTGACCAATATTAGACCCGTTCAAGACCAACACAACATAGGGCTCCCAAAAGGGACAAGTGACCATAATGTGACTGGCTGCCTCACATGTGGGTTACAATCTACCTATTTTGTTTTTCAATGAAGAAGGCTGGATCAGGATGCGTGCATTTTCCTATTCATGTTTTGTGTTACCAAGGCCAAACCCAAGATATGTATATACTTTATTTTTATTTTATTTTTTTTCGAACAAAGAAGATCAAGATAATATATACATGTTATTGTGATTGTGGCTCACCAATTCCTCTGGTTTTACGTCCAGTAACGACTTCAACACCTTTTATGAGTTGAGGATAAGCTTCCCATCTAATTTTCTTATAAATTGGCAAACAAGGTCTTTTAGAGTCAGATTCTCAAGACTGTAATGTTTTTGTTCGTCCATGAATAGATTCCACAAATTAAGAAGTTCACGATGCATAAGTCTACAAGAATGCATCTCAAGAGTCAATAAGATATCATCTAATGACTCCTTACTCAGTCCATTCTTAATGAAGAATATTTCATCTTCTTAGTTTATGGAAACCATCCCAAAGAATGACATCGCTTGTCATAATTCCATTGCGCATATTTGTGACAGACTTGCATTCTTTTCGCTCTTCTTCTTTTAGAATACAAACTTCTACTGAGACTTGGCATGTATGAGTCAAATGAAATTGAAGACTCACCTGCTAAACGGACCTTTACTTCGATTATCCAGCGTACATCTTCTGGCATACCCTTGTGCATTAATAGTCTCAATTTTCCCATCTAACTTTGTAAATTTTTGTTAGAGCATTTTGAGGAAGAGAAGGAAAATGTTTTCTTAAATTCGAGAGAATGACATCTATTTTAAAGGAGAAGAATCTAGTTATTCTGGGAAACTGAAAAACAAACCGACTTGAGAGCCAAGGAGTACCGTTATCTGCCACTTAACTGGGGTGATAAAGAACTCATTGTCAGGTACACATCTCCGAATGATTTGATTAGGAGAATATTTGAACAAATATGGGTCATGCCAATAAAAAATTTTCACCTCAGTAAAAAACTTCTTTCTGTCTTGGTATATCCACTGAGGCGGCATCTTTCTTGTTACAAAAAAATTGACTATGTTAGCAAACCAAGGCATTGAATTGACAGAAAATAACAATTCATCAGGAAAAGAATCATTGATAGGTGTGTTATCAAAAGATGAGTCTGTTTTAAGTCTAGACAAATGATCTGCAAAAACATTTCCAACCCCTTTCTTATATTTAATTGTGATGTTGAATTCTTGAAGTGACAAGATCTACCGTATCAACCTAGGTTTGGCATCCTGCTTAGACATTAAATATCTAACAACAGTATGATCGGTGAAAATAACAATAGAAAAACCAATTAAATAAGCTCAAAATTTGTCCAATGCAAAAATTACAGCAAGTAGTTCTTTTTCAATAGTGGTGTAATTCATTTGTGCACTATTCAAAGTTCTACTTGCGTAACAAATCATATGAGGCTTACCTTCCTTTCTTTGGCCTAAAACAACACCAACAGCAAAATCACTAGCATCACACATCAACTCAAAAGGCAAAGACCAGTCAGGAGATTGCATGATATGAGTAGATGTTAGAAGACCAATTAATTTTTTAAAAGATTTTTTACATTCTTGATTCCAATCAAATGTTGCATCTTTCATCAGAAGATTACATAATGGACTAGATATAGCACTAAAATTCTTAATGAATCTTTTATAGAATCCTGCATGTCCTAAAAAGGAATGAACTTCTCTGACTATTTTTGGGGAAGACAAATGAGCAATTAATTCAACTTTGGCCTTATCAACTTCAATTCCTTTAGAAGATATCACATGACCTAACACGATTCCTGAGGTAACCATGTAATGACATTTTTTCCCAGTTTAACACAAATCCTTTTTCTTCGTATCTATTAAGAACTTTATCAAAATTATTAAGACAATTTTCAAAAGAATTTCTAAAAACTGTTAGGTCATCCATGAAAATCTCTAAATAATGCTCAATCATGTCACTAAAAATACTTAGCATGCATCTTTGGAAAGTTACCGGAGCATTACAAAGTCTGAAAGGCATTCTTCTATATGCAAAAGTGCTAAAGAAGCACGTAAAAGTGATCTTTTCTTGATCATCTAATGCAATTGATATTTGATTATACCCTGAATAACCATCAAGAAAACAATAGTAGGTAGGTTCTGCTACTCTTCAAGAATTTGATCAAGAAATGGTAAGGTGAAATGATTTTCCTAGTGAGTGCATTTAATTTTCTAAAATCAATACACATACACTAACTGGATGAGACTCGCGTAGGTATTAATTCACCTTTTTCATTTTCAACCACTGTTATTCTAGATTTCTTAGGCATAACTTGTGTAGAGCTTACCCACAGGCTATCAGAAATAGGGTAGATAATTCTAACATCAAGTAATTTAAGAATTTCAGCTCTAACTACCTCTTTCATGTGTGGATTTAATCTTCTTTGAGGTTGTTGAGATGTTTTAACATTATCCTCTAAATGTATTCTATGTGTACAAATTAATAGATTAATGCCTTTTACATCCTTTAATGTCCATCCAATTGTATTTTTATGCCTTTTAAGTACTTCTATCAATATATCTTCTTGTTCTCCAGTAAGGGTTGAAGAAATTACCACTGGAAAACTTTTCTCTTCTCCCAAAAATGTGTACTTCAACCCAGCAGGTAATGACTTAAGTTCCAGTATGGGTACTTCTTCATGGGTATCATCATTCATGTGTTTTAGCTCTTCAAATCTCGGCTTCTATCTATTGTATTCCATTACCTGTGCGCAATTAAGAAAAGAGCATATTTCAGAAATATCATCATCTAATTGCGTACATGAATGAAATGAATTAATTAAGCAAACTTCTAATGGGTCAAAAGAACTCCCTTTTAGAAGATGATCATCCACAATGGCCTCAATCCCATCAGCTTCCTCCTTTTCATCATAAACTTCCCGTGGTTGCTTGCACATATTGAAAACATTAAGCTCTAGTGTCATGTTTCCAAATGTTAGCTTCATCACTCCATTTCTGCAATTTATCAAAGCATTAGATGTTGCTAAAAATGGGTGACCTAAAATAATAAGAATTAACTTGCAACTATTAACCATAGGTTCAGTTTCCAAGACAATAAAATCCACAGGATATATGAATTTATCAACTTATATTAACACATCTTCCACTATTCTTTTTGAAATTTTAATTGATCTATCGACAAGTAGAAGAGTTACAGAAGTTAGTTTTAACTCACCCAGATTGAGTTGCTGATAAACTGAATATGGAAGCAAATTAATACTAGCACCAATATCAAGTAAAACTTGTTCAATTTTATGTTTCCCAATAATGCATAAAACCGTAGGACAACCAGGGTCTTTATGTTTCAAAACATTATTGCTCTGAATAATAGAGCTTACCTGTTCAGCCAAAAAGACCTTCTTTTTCACATTTAATTTTCTTTTAACAGTTCATAAGTCTTTCAAAATTTTGGCATAACAAGGAATCTTTTTTATAGCATCTAACAACGGAATATTGACCTTCACTGGTTTAAAAACTTCATAAATTTCAATGTGGTGGTTCAATTTCCTAGGCTTGTTTAATGCTTGAGGAAATGGGGTGGAAGTGACAGTTTGGTCTCCTTTTGGTCAACTTCTTCATTTTCTTGGGGAATTGGTTCATCATCTCTCTCACAAGGTTCGGGAATTTGTTTTTCAATAACTTTTCCACTCCTAAGAGTTATCACTGACTTAACTTTATCTATTTGTTGGTTTTCTGAACTATCCTCATTCAGAATGTACTGACCCTTGAGATTCGGTTGAGGTTGAGAAAGAAATTTTCCTTTCTCATGAATGGTGAGAGCAGAAGTGAGTTTGGCAAGAGTATCTTTTATGTCATTCATGGCTTGGGTGTTTTGGTTTTTAATGGCTTCTTGCTTTTCCATAAATGCATGCAATGTTTCTTCAAGGTTTTTCCTATATGGTGGGACATAAGGTACATATCCCTGAGAATTTTGAGAGCCCTGTTGTGCTTGAGGAGGTAGTGGTTACATGAATTATGACTGATTATTATTCCTCCAACTAAAATTCAGGTGATTTCTCTATCCCGGATTGTATGTGTTGATATTGTTTGATTAGATTTGATATAGTCTGATATAGTTTGATATAGCTTGATATTGTTTGATATAGTTGTTAATAGTCAATCCCTAAAATCAAGGGATTTTGTATTCAATTGTTGTAACTTATCATTCTATAAATTAAGGAGGCTGAGAAGGTTATTCTAAGCCATTCAGCTATCATAACTTGGTATCTAGAGATAGGGTTCGATCTGGTCAAGAACCGCTCTCCGGTGATTATCTTTGGCAATTGTCTCCGGCCACCGTCTCCAGTCATCGTCATCGGCTACCGTCTCCGATCACCAAAGTAAGGTGACCGGACAACTTAGAAAGTGCCGGCGATTCGTTTCCGAGAAGACCCACCTCCGTTCTCCGCCGTACGCGCCGCCACATTCCGCAGATCTCCGTGCGCGTGAGCTCCACGTGCTGCCGTCCATGCTCCGTTTCGTCTGCGCGTCATCTCCGTCTTGTTCGCTGGCGTCCTCTGGCCTCCTTTTGACTATCAAAGTCCAGTTTCAAGAACTTTCATTCTTCTCCTTCTCACCATGTCCGATTCAACCACCGACTCTTCCAAAGGTTCTGACGTCAATTCTGGTGTTGGTTCTGGGTCTACAAGGAAAGGTTTCATCTCTTTTGCCATCTCTGGAAGTCCTATTATCACATCAGAAAAACTCAATGGTAAGAATTTTGTGGATTGGTACAATGCGGTTGAAGTTTGGTTTTTAGGTCAACGACTTTATGAACATCTCACCAAGAAGGAAGCAGAGATTGATGAGAAAATTCGTGATGAATAGAAAAGGGCAGATTATCAGTTGGTCTCTATTTTATGGCAGTCTATTGATCCAAAGTTGATGGTACACTTTCGCCCGTACAAAACTTGTTATGAAATATGGAAGAAAGCTCAAAATGTCTATTCCAATGATCTACAACGTCTCTATGCTTCTGTCCACAATTTAGCCACTCTTCAGATGACAGATCATGATCTTCCCTATTATCTGAACAAAGCACAGCCTGTCATTGATGACATTAAACACATTATAACAGGTGATGATCTTACGAAGGTACTAGCAAAACTTGATAATATGTATATGGTCTTTGTTCTTCACGGTTTACATAAGGACTTTGAATCTGTCCGGAATCAAGCTCTAACTATTCCTAACATCCCCACGGTGGAGGAGCTCATTGATAATATTCTACGAGTTCCGTCACCAGTGGACACATTTGAGATTGGCTCCCAGACAACTTCAGAGTCCTCGGCCTTTGTCTCTAATTTGGCAAATTGTGGAGGACGAGGCTGTGGGCATGGTGGAAGAGGTGGTCGTGGTAGAGGTGATCGTCCTCAGTGCTCTTATTGCAAGCGCGTGGGTCATACCCAAGACAAGTATTATTCTCTTCACGGTTTCCCAGAAAAGTTAGCTAATGTAACGCAGTTTGCCGATCAGAAAGTCGAGCTTGTGTATGATAATCAGATAGGTCACAATTAGAACAAATTTTCAATTGATGAATATAAGGAGTACCTTCAGCTTAAGGCAGCCCAACAAGCCTCATCTTCAGCAACTATAGCTCATTCTGGTAATTCTATGGTTTGTTTCTCTCATTCATCTCCTGTTGGTTCCTGGATTTTGGATTCTGGTGCTTCTGATCACATTGTTGGTAACTCTTCTCTCTTTTCTACTTTATCCTCTACTAAAACACCACATCACATCACCCTTGCTAATGGCTCTAAAACTCAAGCCACTGGTATTGGTCATGCTTCACCTCTTCCCTCTGTCTTTAAATTCAGTCTTATTTGTACTTAGATGTCCTTTTAATTTAATTTCTATTAGTCAACTTACTCGATCTCTCAATTGTTCCATAACCTTCACTTCTACTTCCTTTTCTATCCAGGACCGGAGTACGGGGAAGACGATTAGAGTAGGATCTGAGTCACGCGATCTCTACTACTTACAACCTCCATCCTCCACCATATGTGCTGCCACAGAGTCGCCTAGTCTTCTTCATCATCATTTTGGTCATTTGAGTTTGAATAAATTAAAGAAAATGGTCCCTCATCTCTCTAATTTACCTGCATTGGAGTGTGAGGCATGTCAGCTTGGAAAACATGTTCGGGCATCCTTTCCAAGCAAGGTTGTAGGTCGTGCAGAGTCTCCTTTTAGTCTTGTTCATTCTGATGTTTGGGGTCCTAGTCGTATTTCTTCTTTCTTAGGATATAGATATTTTGTTACTTTCATCGATGATTTCTCTCGTTGTACCTGGTTATTTTTAAAGAAAGAACGTTTTGAGTTATTCACTATTTTTCAAAAATTTTGTGCTGAAATACATAATCAATTTGGACAAACTATTCGTATCTTACACAGTGATAATGCCAAAGAATATTTTTCTGCCCCTTTTAATTCTTTCATGGCATCGCACGGTATAGTTCATCAATCGAGTTGTCCTCACACACCTCAACAAAATGATGTGGCTGAGCGCAAACATCGCTATATTGTTGAAACAACTCGTACTCTCATGTTACATTCTAATGTTCCTGTGAAATTTTGGAGTGATGTTGTTCTCACTGCAAGTTATTTAATAAATCGAATGCGATCTTCTGTTCTCAATAACCAGGTTCCTCACTCTATTCTATATCCTCAGGCACCCCTTTATACTGTCCCCCATCGTGTTTTTGGTTCCACATGTTTTGTCCACAATGTTGCTCTAGGTCTCGACAAACTTGCTGCTCGCGCCATTAAGTGTATCTTTCTTGGTTATTCTCGGGTTCAAAAAGGGTACAAATGTTATTCTCCATCCACAAATCGTTCTTACATCTCCGCAGATGTTACCTTTTTCGAGGATACACCTTTCTTTGCCTCACAAGTCTTGTCGGAGTCTGTTTCTCAAGTCTTGCCTATTCCAGTCTTTGATTCTCCCGTTTTAAGTCCACCTGTCTCACATATACAAGAGGCTGCCCCTGTTGCTCCTAAGTATCCCATGGAGCCATTTCGTCTCACTTATTACCGTCGTCCTCATCCTACTACTCTGGAGGCTGCACCTGTTGTGGACACCAGTGACTCACCTCCTGCTCCTCTGTCTCCTTCGATTCCAGTCCAACTTGAGCCTACCACTAACCTTCCCATTGCACTTTGCAAAGGTAATCGTTCTTCTCGCAATCCTCATCCTATTTATAATTTTCTAAGTTATCATCGTTTATCTTCCAACCATTATGCCTTTGTTTCTGCTTTGTCGTCTATTTCTATTCCTAAAACTATTCAGGAAGCACTATCCCATCTGTAACACCCTCCCTGGGGTATCACATGTCTGACTCCCAACTCAAAATCTGAAAGAAGTTCGCACAAAGTTTGAGTTATAAAAGATGGGTTTTAAAATTTCTTTCTTACTGAAACATAAACTTATTGAAATCTATAAGTAATACAAAAATATATATTGAAATAGATTCATATACAACATTGACACCAATTAATATTTAATAATTTAAAGAGAAATATAAAATTTACTGATTTTTTTTCAACAGTAGTAACCCCATTACGGGCCTTACTAAATAGCATGGTATAACACTAACGAGAAAATTGTAACATACTTATTTCTTTTTGTATACCTCTTGATTGCATCAGACATCTATTCTATGTCAATATTGCACACTATCTTGATCATGAATGTCCACTCCTTATTGTTATCACCAATCTCAGAACAGCTACCGCCCGTTATGTCTAAGACAACTAGATCTTTCTATTATTTGATTTTAATAATACACAATATAACAAAGAGGTGAGATCACCTACACCAATACCAACATGGCAGCACAGAGATAACACAAACAACAATATCAAACAGGGATATCATACTAGAAATATGATCATGCCATCAACATTAATCAACTATCATCATCAAATCATTTATCAGTTCAAATATCATTCAATATTTCTCAACAGAACAATTGTCATAGCCAATATTCCTCAATTAATATGTCACATAGATAAAAATGCTCAGTTCCATGCATGCACATATAGACTCAGTTTTTCAAAAACAACTCCATGGAAGTTTTCACAATTTCGAGAAGAATGCTCTGGTTAATTGTCAGCCTTAGCCCAAAGACAATCTCCTAGTCGTAGAAAAGAATCGTGTTCTTGTCAAGTATTGTCAATGCATTGCAATGGACTGCATCGCCAAGTGGCACAGGGTTCTCACCAGCTGTCTACTGGTCGACCGCCGCGCCTTGACGCCCCCAAGATCCATCATAGACCTCACTATCAATTCTCATTCCCTCTTCAACCACAAGGGCCAAAATAGCTTATTAGCTATACTTATACAATGCACGGATATATCAGTGCAAGTCCAACCCCAAAGGGCCAAATCTTTTCAATTTCATTTTGTTCAATGTAATCATATGCTTCAACACATATTTTTCCAATGCACGTATAATGCACCAAATCCAATCATAGGCATATCTTTCCAATGCATTGTATAATGCACCAAATGCCAATCACAGGCAAAACATGTCATTTTCTCACACAGCATCCATTTACTGGTTCTACAATATTTATACTGTATTTTTAACAGAAAAATCATATTATCACATTTTCATAGTTATAAAACACTTTTGTCATGTTTTCACAAAATTGCGCAACATTTCCGTTTCGTTTTCACAATTCCAAAACGTTTCTGTTACGTTTTCACAATTCCAAAATGTTTATATTACGTTTTCAAAAGATCGTAACACTTCTATTACGTTTTCAAAATTTTGAAACGTTTCTGTTATATTTTCACAATACCGTGACACTTCTGTTACGTTTTCACAAGTCCAAAATATTTTTGTTACGTTTTCACAATATTGTAGCATTTTTGTTACATTTTCAAAATGCCGCAACTCTTCTGTTGCACTTTTAAATCACGTACTAATTTTTCAACATTTTTCTGAATCGCGTAAAAATATACATTTCTCAAATCGCATATAATTTTTCCACTGTTTCAAAATCGCGTAACTTAAAAATCATTCTTTTACGTCACGTAAATTATTTTCTATCATTCTCAAAATATTTAAAACACTTCCCAAATCTCATAACAATTTTCCTCCATTTTCACAATCGCATAAAAATATTCTATCGCTATTCAATCACGTAGTGATTTGTCAACAGTAGTTCAAATCACATAAAATATTTAAACATAATTCAAATCGCGTATAAATATTTCAACGCATTTAAAATCGTATAGAAATATTTTTCCATATCACGTAACTTAAAAATCACGTTTTTAAGATATGTAAATAATTTTTCACCACAATTTCATTACAGAAAATATTTCTTGACCTTTAAAAATTCCTTTTCAACTTTTCCCGAAATAATATAACTTTATACTTCATTTAATATATTTTCTTACTCAAGAAAATCTTTTTTCACAGTTCTTTACTCAAGAAATTCTTTTCGGAATATAATTCATAAAATCACTTTTTCATTGATGTAAATCAATGTTTCAAAATCTTAAATTTTCCTAACGTACTCCGAAACTTGAAAATAAGTTATACGTTAGTAAATTCTCAAATCACCATTATATTCTCCATTTTTCTCAAATCAATTTTAAAATCAATTCTCTTAAAAATAAATTGAAGTTAAAACATTTTGAACCTCTCTTTATCTTTCGTTTACAAAATTTTCTCAAGTGATAAAACACTCCGATTCCCTTTCCAAAATCCTTGTATTAAACCAAACTGTATTTCTATTTTGAAAATTACTTTATTTTATAAAACCAAGGCATTACAAACCTTCTAAAACGTGGACATGACTATTGAAACCATCAAATATTTTTCCTTCTAAATTGATATGGTTTTACACAAATAAAATCATTAAAAATCCTTTACAAAAACCATGAACACTTGGTCTTTGAAATCAAGTCATTTGTTCATTTTCATTTTTCACTTTCTTTGCAAATCCATTTTCACTTTCTTTACAAATCCTTTAAAATTAACATTGCTATTTTCATTTAAAACTCATGTTTAGTAAAGCACTTAGAAACTTTTTACACAAAATAAATCAATAAAAATCCTTCTAAAATCGTGTTCATGTACTCTTTGAAAAATAAATCTTTTGTTTATTTTCCTTGTTTTTCTAAACATCTCATTTCATCATCCATGAAAATATTAATTTGTGAACACCTATCTTGAGGTGTCTTGGCCGAAATTCACCATGTTCTAGGGATCAAAAATTAATTCCCTTATTCTTGAAAAATTTCAACATAAACTCTAATTATGAGTGTCAAAACTGTGATCACTCTACTTTGGCCATTGGAGCCAAAAATTGATTTTCTTTCTATCATCACATCATGACATACATATACATAATTTCAACATAAATACTATAAACATGCCATATACTCATCATGCATAATATAAACATACCATCAAAGCTATAAAGTCATGCATAGCATATCAAGCATAGGCAAATAATTAAAACACATAAACACCCACAAATAAATTACATGACCATGGATATGAATCCTCAGATGGATTCACCATCCATCAAATATAAGACCATCTGTCACCACCATGCTTGGTTGGTGAGATGGATCTCCCTCTTACCTCTTGAAGATCCTCAAAAACTCTTTGTTTTGCTTCTTTTTCCAAGTCCTTCACCACCAAGGGCTTCTCAAATACAAAACAAAATATATAAAAATTAGTACACTAAGCTTGATTAAGGGGAACCATGGATCAAACATGATTTAGATCATGAAAAAGAAGAGAAGAAATGAAGTCTTCTTACACTTCACCATAAATACCCCATAACTTTGATCTTGAAAAAAGTCCATGAAGATGAATGATTTAGAGAAAGTCTCCAACATGAAAGTTGCTTAGAATAAGGTAAGGATTCAAGAAATAAGGTTGGTTGAAATTAAAGAGTGATGGAAGGTGTTCTTGATAGTCATGGCCGAAACATAGAGGAGAAGAGAAAGGAGAGAAAATTTTGCTTTTTGAAAATGAACAATAATGGCCAAGAATGACTAAGACCACTAATAATGGTCTTCAAACTTTTTTCCTATGTCCCTAAAGCCTCCCAAAACTGTAGCCCCCCTCCAATGCATTCTCCCAAGGGTGCAAATAATCAATAATGATGCCAAATTAACTATGACATCTAATAATAGTCATCAAACTTTTTCTTTAGCTCCAAAAGACATGACAAAACCGTAGCCATCCCTTGCATTATGCATGCAATAATATTGTCATCATTATTAGCCACCATCTAGAGCATTTCTAGCCATTGATTAATTCAATGGTTAGGATTTAGGTAGACTTTTGATTAGAAGACTAAATCTAGGCCATTAGATTTTTCTCCTTTAAATCCTAGCCATTAGATGTGTCTCCAAAATGAAGGGTCAAGATTACTCCTTCTTACTTTTAATCCAAGGGTCATAATTAGTCTTTGCTACTTTTTAAGACCAAATCTCCACCATTGATTAAATTTACATCCAATGGTCATAAATGGTCCTTATTACTTTACAAGACCAAATCTCCACCCTTGATTAATTCTTCATCCAATGGTCATAAATGGTCTTTGTCACTTTTTGAGACCAAATCTCTACCATTGATTAAATCCATATCCAATGGTCATAATTGATCCATCTCCACCGTTGATTAAATCAAGATCAAGTCTTTACCATCGATTAAATCAACGGTTGATATCAAAGTCTTCAATATTAGACTTGTTTCCTATTGGTCCATCAAAAATTGTCACAATCACTAATATTGACTTAATAGTATAATTTTTATTTTTATCTACTAAAACCCCACGAAAGATTATATATATTGCATTTTTATCGCCCGATAAATAAATACAGTACAAAACACAGTACAAGAAATTTTTTAAAACTATTTTCAGATTCAGGTTTAGTAAGATCCCTTGTCTCCGTCTAAACAGTACAAATTTTTCTATGCGTAGAAAAATTTTTGCTTTGCGGGACCCACCCGGGTCCACGTAAGGTCACCTAGGCCCACATAGGACCACCTGAGCCCACATACAATCAAAAAAATTCATAATCATCCACAAAAATCACAAATATTAGAAAACATATAAAAATCAAGTCAAATTATTAAAAATAATTAACAGTCAAGAGAAATAAATATTTAAAGATTTTCTCTGACCTGAAAATTATTATTTTCCTGACACGGAGTAAATCACTCAAAACGATCAAATATGCTGACGGAATAATCAAAATAATTTTACAGCACACAGAAATTACTAAACAGTGAAATTCTGTTAATTGTCAAAATTACTGTTTAAGAGATAGGAAATTTGGGGTGTTACACCATCCAGGATGGCGACAGGCTATGATTGATGAGATGACAGCATTGGAATCTAACCACACTTGGGCTCTTGTTCCCTCTCCTCCAGGGAAGTCTACTATTGGTTGTCATTGGGTTTTTACTGTCAAAGTTGGTCCCGATGGGACTGTGGATCGCTTGAAGGCTCGTCTTGTGGCCAAAGGATATACTCAGATTAATGGTCTTGACTATGGTGATACATTCTCTCCTGTTGCTAAAATGGCATCTGTTCGTCTCTTTTTATCCATGGCTGCTATCTCTTGTTGGCCTTTATATCAGCTGGACATTAAAAATGTCTTTTTACATGGTGAGTTGGAGGAGGAGATTTATATGGAGCAACCACCTGGGTTTATTGCTCAAGGGGAGTCAGGTCTTGTTTGCCAACTTCAAAAGTAATTGTATGGGTTGAAATAGTCACCTCGAGCTTGGTTTGGGAGGTTTAGTAAGGTTATATAGCAGTTTGGCATGATTCGTAGTGAGGTTGATCACTCTATTTTCTGTAAACATTCACCGTGTAAAAAGGTCATTTATCTTGTGGTCTATGTGGATGATATTGTAATTACAGGTGATGATCATGAAGGGATCAATACACTAAAGCAACATCTGTTTCAGCATTTCTAAATCAAAGATTTGGGCAGGTTGCGATACTTCCTTGGTATTAAGGTTGCTCAATCAAAAACAGGTATTTCCATTTGTCAAAGGAAGTATGCACTTGATATTTTGGAAGAGACTGGGATGCTAAATTGTAAGCCGGTGGATACTCCTATGGATCCGAATGTTAAGCTCATGCCAAATCAGGGGGAGCCGTACTCAGATCCAGGTAGATATCAAAAGTTGGTGGGAAAGTTGAATTATCTCACTATGACCAGACCAGATATAGCCTTTGTTGTTAGTGTTGTGAGTCAATTTCTTAACTCTCCTTATGACAGTCATTGGGATGCAGTGACTCGCATTTTAAGGTATGTTAAAGGATCTCCTGGAAAGTGGCTAATATATGAAAACAGAGGTAACATAGACATTATTGCCTATACCAATGCAGATTGGGCAGGATCTCCAAGTGATAGGAGGTCAACTTCTGGGTATTGTATTTTCATTGGAGGAATCTCATCTCTTGGAAGAGTAAGAAGCAGAGTGTAGTTGCAAGATCGAGTGCAGAAGCAGAATATAGGGCTATGGCTCTTACAACATGTGAACTTATATGGTTAAAACATCTACTTCAAGAGTTAAAGTTTTGCAAAATGGGTTCTATGCAGCTGATTTGTGATAATCAAGCAGCCTTATACATTGCTTCTAATCATGTCTTTCATGAATGAACTAAGCATATAGAGATCAATTGTCATTTCATTCGAGACAAGATTCTTTCAAAGGAGATTAGTACTTCATTTGTCATTTCTAATGATCAACTTGCAGATGTTTTCACCAAGTCTCTACGGGGCTCACGAATAACTTACATATGTAACAAGCTGGGTGTTTATGACATCTATGCATCAGCTTGAGGGGGAGTATTGAGATTGTTTGATTAGATTTGATATAGTCTGATATAGTTTGATATAGCTTGATATTGTTTGATATAGTTGTTAATAGTCAATCCCTAAAATCAAGGGATTTTGTATTCAATTGTTGTAACTTATCATTCTATAAATTAAAGAGGCTGAGAAGGTTATTCTAAGCCATTCAGCTATCATAACTGTATGAATCTGAAAAAGAAGAAGAAAATGACTTTTTAAGACTATTCATTACATTTACTTGCTCATGTACAACTTCTTTAAAAACAAGAATCTTAGGACATTCATGTGTTGAGTGTCCCAAGTCATCACAAATGCCACAAATTTCTTCATTTTGCACAGATTTGATTTCTTTTACTTTTCCTGATTCCATGGCTTCAACCTTTCTAGCCAAACTGACATACCTAGCATTTAGATCTTCTTCTTGACTAAGATAATATTTTCCTTTACTAGTATTTACAAGGTTATATCTAATTAAATTTTCTGAAGGATTAATAATATGCGAAGATTAAGAATTTTTAGCTAAATGGTTTAAATAATCTAAAGCATCTTCAGGTTCTTTATCAAGAAACTCACCATTGCACATTATTTCCACAAATTGTTTGGTTTTAGGTGTTAAACCTTTATAAAAGAAGCTTATAGTGCGTCATTTTTCAAAACCATGATGTGGGTAATAATTTAACAAATCTTTAAAATGTTCCCAACATTGAAAATATGCTTCATTTGAATTTTGGAAAAAAATTTGGATTTGTCTTTTTAAAGCATTGGTTTTATGTGTTGGAAAAAATTTCTTTAAAAACTCACTTTGCATTTTTTGCCATGTGCCAACTGATCTTGGTTTTAAAGCATTAAGCTAAGTTTTTGTTTTATCTTTTAAAGAAAAAGGAAATAATTTAAGTCAAACAATTTCTTCAGTGCAAGTTTGATCATTAAAAGCAATACATACTTCCTCAAATTCTTTTAGATGTAAATATGGGCTTTCAGATTCTAAACCATGGAAATTAGGAAGTAATGAAATCATACCTGACTTAAATCTAAAATTGTTAGCATTAAGTGGAAAGACAAAACATGATGGACTAGAATTTCGAGGTAGTTGCAAATATTCACGCATAGTTTGCAACGGTTGATTTTTATGTTCATCATGTATACTACGCGTAGTTCACACCGGTTGATTTTCTTGTTCATCATGTACACCTTCAATTTTAGTCATTGTGTCAATTGTGTGTGATTGTGATTCAAACAAATCAATATATAAAGTATCAGGATTAATTTTATCCAAACGACCAGAATTTAAATCACAATACCAATTAAGCATAAATAAGTGACTTAAAATAAAATAAATATTGTACCAGCTGACGGTATAAACCATCCATTAAATATTAACAAAGGTGTGGTATAAACCATCCACCAAATAAAAATTAACAAAGGTGTGGTATAAACCAACCACCAAATATTAAGCATAAATAAATGAAATAAATAAGTAAATTAGTGAGCAAAAATAAATGATAGAAAATAAATGACAGAAGTAAATAAGTTAGTATGTTAGTAAGTTAGTAAGCATAAATAAATGTTAGAAAGCATAAATAAATGACATAAGATAAAAGTTAGTAAGCATTAATAAATGACATAAAAGAAAATTAGAAAGTTAGAAAGTTAGTAAATTAAAAGAGTAGAAATAGAATATACTAGATGATGAATATACAAGATAATGAAGTTTACTTAAAAAAGAGAATCTCAATAAATTAGAACTTCAAATCAAGTCCCCGGCAATGGCACCAAAAACTTGTTAGGAATTATAAGTTGCAAACCCAAGTGCAGGTTGTTTCAAGTAATATATTCTCAAGAGTCCGAGGTCGATCCATAGGGAATTAATGAAGAAAAATTCTTTGAAGTAAGGAGAAGATTTGTCACAATACTAAAGATGATTAAAGTTGTTCACAGATGAAAAAGATTTGCTTGGGTTAGGAGATCCATTCTTGGTAATAAATTAAAAACAAGATTATTTCTTTTTATAACTCAATTGAAATCATACATAATGAAGGTTCTAATCGAAAAATACAACATTCAAAGTTCAATTAAGATTATATATGTAATCATATTATGACTCCTTTAATTATCCACCAACACTTGTAAATAGTCTCAAGCATCCATTGTGCCAACATCTTATCTACAATGAATCAAGTTCTTCATTATACAAGAAGGGTTTCTAAATTAATTGGAAACAACATACAACACATATAATGATCACTTAAAAATATATCATTTATGCACAAGAAGGAAATTAATCTAATATCAACTTATTACCAAAAGCTTCACCCTTTCACCCAAGTAAAATGAAAATTAGTTACTCATGAATCAAGAAGAAAGAAAGAAAGAAGATGATAATGATGAACATAACTTCAATTTAGAACAAAAGAAAACTACACAAAGGAAAATTAGCATACAAGCATCACTACAAGAAAAAAGGAGATTTACGAAGGATAAATCTGCCACAAATCACTCAAAATCCGTCGCAAATTAACACTTTGTGGCAAATTTGCGGTGGATTCGGGTCCACCACAAATATGGTCGATGCAATATAGTTTGCAACGGATTTTAATTTCTGCCACAAATCCGCCGCAAAACTCTTCGGTGACATGTCAGAATAGTTACCGAAAAAGGGCTAATTGGCGGCAAATTTTTCCTCCGCTAATTTGCGGCGGATTTTTCCACCGCTAATTTGTAGCGAATTTTGTGGCGGATTTTTCTGCCACTAATTTGTGGCGGATTTTTTCGCCGCTAATTTGTGGAGGATTTTGCGGCAAAT
The DNA here is from genome assembly GCA_029884605.1 of Ormosia emarginata. NCBI lineage: Eukaryota > Viridiplantae > Streptophyta > Magnoliopsida > Fabales > Fabaceae > Ormosia > Ormosia emarginata. The sequence continues at coordinate 2,261,972 of JAQQTP010000062.1, forward strand.
TTTTTTGCCGCTAATTTGCGATGGACTTTTTCGTCGCTAATTTGTGGCGGATTTTTCAATTTGTGAAGGATTTTGCGGCGGATAATCCACCGCAAAAATCTACCCAAATTTGACACTGATATTTCCGCCGCAAAATCCGTCGCAAATTTTTTTGAATATTAAAAAAATTAAATTGAATATTCAAAATCCACAATATAACAAAATCCACTCAGACATCAATTTCAACCTGTCAATGCATTTAACTAATCCATAAAATAAACATAACAAATCGCATACAAAGTTTGTTCAAATACAAAGTTTAATAATCCTCATTATCATTGTCATGTTCATCATGATCATCTTCACTATTCTGATTATCTTCTTCTGTTAGTTGTAGTTGTTGGCTTGGTTGAGTGTCAACGGCTTGTACATATGATTTCAGCTCCTTAATCATTTGGTTCTGTTGACGCTGGTATTATTCAAATCACATTTTCCACTCTGCCTCACGTTGTTGGCTTTGCTGCTCCATTTGCTGTTGAATCTGCTGAACCCGATCCAACATCTCCTGCTGCAACTGCTCCTTAACCTGATTAATATATGTAAACATAAATTCATCAATTCATTTCACGAATAATGAATTAACCAAAAATACAAAAAATTAAATGATTGACTACATCTATCAAAATACAAAAATCAATTAATAAAAAATATTACAACTGTTACTTAACTTGATTAATAACATGCTCAGGAACTTGACTCGACATAGGCCTTGAGGAAGATGAATCTCCATGATTATAAATAGATGCTTGAGAACCAAGGCCAAAAACACGAGCCTTCTTAGGACCGCCAACAGTTTTAATCCAAAGCTCTCGACTGGTCATTTGTGTACCAGATGCCCCTTCTTCATTTGAGTTAACCGAGAAGATTGTTCAGATTCCTTTGTTTTGAATTCCTCCTAAGGATGGAAATAAAAAACTTCTTATGGTTATTGTTATAACATGATTTTAATATTAAAGGCAATAATTTCTAAAGAATTACTAACATATAAATCCTTAGCTTTTGTAGAAACCCATGCAGTACGATCTTCTTTCCTCAAATGTATGAGACGAAATGTCTCATCAACTGTGGGCTCTCTACCCAAAGTCTTAGCCTGTAATAATGAGAAACAAAAATTAATAACAAAATAATAAAACATATTACTAAACAACTGACGATAATAGTTACCAATTTCTGCGCATGGGTGCCTGTAGAAATGCAACCACCAGTGTCAGAAGCACGATTCATCTTTGCTTGTTGACATTTCTCCTTATACATGCTACTAGCCTAGTGCTTGCATAAGTCTTCCCATATGCCTTCTCCAATCCAAAAAGACCTTTCATTTAAGTTGTGTGCCTGCCCCAACAAACCTGATAGTCTCTTTGAACTGTGACTATTATATGCCTTCCGCATATGGTTATGATGCTGAGGCATCCACCAAACATAACTCTTCAAAAAAATTATGTAAATAACGTTAAAGTTTAAAAAAATTGCACTATTACAAGACAAACAAACATAATTATGAGGAATAAAAATTGATATATACTTGAAACTCTTGAAATCACATTTCTCTAGTATCCTTGGGTATTTCTAACCAAGATGTCCAAGGTTGATTATACCTAGATCGTATAATCTTTGTTATGGCATCGGCAGCAAGTTTAGATGACAGAAATCTATGAAACAACTTAAAAAAGGAAATGTAAAAATTCTCAACAAAAAATTTGAATGTACATTAACTATAAATGAATCACAAATAGTTGTCCACATACCCAAAATCACCATCTGGCTCAACAAACGTCTTGTTGCTTTGATTTGTTACTTCCACATTAGAATCCCGGGTATCCAGCGACTCACGGGTACTTGGTGACGGGCCAATAGTAGGTGACCTTGAATCATATGTTGTACCATGTGGTGTATAGGAAGTTGGTGACGGACGCTGAGGTCCAGGTGTAGGTATCATAATGTACTCAACAGATGGTAGCTGATGCAAACCTGTAGTGGGTGATATTGTAACAGAGGATGGAGATGATCCTGACGATTGCCCCCTAGGTGGTCTCCCTAAATTGATTCGAAGACGTCGAAGTTGTTGCTTCTCCTTCTCTTTCCCTTTCCCCTTATCTCCTCGTGACGATGACATCTACACAATTAATAAAAATATAATGTAAATATAATTCTAAACATGACACAATAATGTATAACTAGTAACTACAACATCTTAATATAATTTTATACTCACAGTTATGAGGAAACATTGTCCTCATCACTATTTGTTTCATATTCATTATTAGAGGAAGATGTTTCATCATTATCATCATTAAAACTTTCTTCTTCTTCATCATTTTCAGTCTGCCTACTAGAACCAACATCTTGGACTACATCAAAAACCTCATTAGTGTCTTGCAAGTTGTCAATGAGATCCACATCAACAATTGGATCCACAGCATTCATATCATCATCTTGGAATGCAAATTCTTGGGCACTTTCAATTTCAACTCAACCTCTTGCCTTGGTCTTTATTACCACCCACCATTGGACCTTATCCTTTTTCTTTCCAGGATAAGGAACGTAATATACTTGTCTCGCAGAGGAAGCAAGGATAAAAGGATCAAACCTCTCATATCGTCTAGTGTGTTGAACCTCGATAATCTTATAATCTTTGTGAACTCTTGTACCTCTATTGATTGTAGGATCAAACCATTCACATTTAAAAAGAACAACTTTTTTTTTGGTTCCCTAGGATATTCTAACTCAACTACATCTTTTAGTATTCCATAATAATCATTTTCATCTTCACCATTAGTTGAGCCTTTAACACACACACCACTATTGAATGTTTTCTTCCCATCTAACCAAGCATCTGTGTGAAATTTATATCCATTGACAAAATACATTAGCAAAGATGTCACACATCTACTAGGGCCCCATGCCAAATCATGCAAGTAAGAATTATTCACCATATTTTGTGAATTGTGAACCTAGAAAAAAATATAATCAATGTTAATGATCTAAATCATATATAATGATTGGGAAAGCGAATTTAGTAATGTTTGAATACTCACATAACTTCTGAACCACTCTATAAAATCTGCATTAATTCTTTCATTTGAATGTTCCTCAGGAATGTTGAAATATTGTAAAAAAATACTGAAAAATTAAAAATTTATGATTTGGTTGTTAGTGAGCAATGCATATGTCAGAATTTAAGGCAAAATTAATATTACTACTTACTTGAGGTATGGTTCAACTTCATCACATGTTAGCAAGACGTGTAATGTCGCAGATTTCATCTCAGCATCATTTAGCCACTATTTTTTTTTATGTTCCATAACCTCGGCCAGGTTGATTAAAAATTGACAAAGTCAATTCCATCGACATATTTTCATCTGTATCATCATTTCGTCGAACTCTAGTTCTCATTGACTTAACATGAGACTTAAAGTAAAATGAACAGAAATGAGATATTTCTTGAATCAAATAAGCTTCACAAATAGAACCTTCAACCTGAGCTTTGTTCTTGATTGTTTTCTTTATCTTGTTTAAGTACCTCTCAAATAGATACATCCATCTGTACTGAACTGGCCCCCCCACTCTTGCTTCATAAGGTAAATGGATTGGTAAATGTTCTATGGAATAAAAGAAACCTAGTGGAAATATCCTTTTCCAATTTACACAAAATCACCATAATGTTCTGTTCCATTTGGAGCATGTCTCTTTCTACCAAAGTCGTTGAGCACAAGTCTCAGAAAAATTGACTCAATTCAGTCAATGGCTTCCAAATCTGATCTGGCAACAAAGAAAAAGCAACTGGAAGCAAACTCTCCATAAACACGTGACAATCATGACTCTTAATTCCAAACAATCGTAATTGATTCATGTCCACACATCTGGCTAAGTTCGAAGCATAGCCATTTGGCATTTTTAAATGCTGCACCCATTCACAAACCATCTTCTTTTGCTCTTTTGTAAAAATATAATTAGCCTTTAGTTTCATGATCTTACCATTGGGCAAATTAATAAGCTCCAATTCTGGTCGTTGACAATATTCTTTTAAGTCCATTCTTGCCTTCACATTATCCTTTGTTTTGCCTTTAATATCCATAACAGTGTTGAATATGTTATCGAAGACATTTTTCTCAATATGCATGACATCTAAATTATGCCTAATTAAATTGTCCTTCCAATATGGTAACTCCCAAAATATGCTCTGCTTAGTCCAATTATGATAAACACCATACCCATGGTGTTTGCACGAGTGAATTTCAGTTATTTTACTAAAGGCATTAACAATCTCACTTAATTCATGTCTAGATAATCTTGGTGGAGGCAACTTAGTCACAATAGTTTTCTTCTTAAATGCATTTTTATTTCTTCTAAACATGTGATCAACGGGCAAGAATTGATGATGGTAGTCAAACCATGAATTTTTTCCCCATGCTTCAAAGTGAATGCTTTGTCTAATCCATGCAATATGGACATGCTAATTTACCAGCAGTCATCCATTCAGACAACATTCCATAAGCAGGAAAGTCATTTATTATCCACATCAATGCAGCCTTCATCATAAAATTTTGTTTGCTTGACACGTCATAAGTTAAAACACCCGCCCATAAAATTTTCAGTTCATCGATTAATGGTTGTAAATAAACATCAATCTTGCTCTTGGGATTATGAGGACTAGGAATAATACATGTTAGGAACATGTATGGGGAAGTCATATATATTTCTGAAGGTAAATTATATGGAATGACTATCACAGGCCAACAAGAATAAGGAGAAGCAGATTGATTGTAGGGAGTGAATCCATCGGCACACAAACCAAGCCTAACATTTCTAGGATCAGATGCAAATTCAGGATATGTCCTATTAAAATACTTCTGTGCTTCACCATCAGATGGGTGCAACATGTCTCCCTTCTTCCTATTGTTTTTAGCATGCCATCTCATGTGTACAGATGAGCTCATAGAGGAATACAATCTCTTGAGCCTTGAAATAAGAGGTAAATAATGTATTCTTTTCACTGAAACTTCGTTGTTATTCCTATTACTGGTTTTATGAAGTTCGTATCTTTTAGCACCATAAAACCTACATTGCCTGGCATTATCATAGTATAACATACAACCATTTACACAACAATCTATTTTTCTTGAAGCAAGCCCGAGTTTAGCAACCAATTTTTTTGTTCTATAGTAATTTAGAGGAATTCGTTATCCTAGTGGAGCAACCTCTCTTAATATATCCATAAATGAATCAAAGCATGTATGTGTTACATTATAATCAGATTTGAGGCTTAACATTCGAACTGCCAAGGATAACTCAAAACGAGTTTCACAGCCAGGCCATAATGGCTGACTTGAAGCATTTAATAGATCATAAAACTCTTCGGCCTCTAGATGTAGAGCATCCTCAACACTCTGTTCAAAATGACTCCTAAAATCCCCAAAGTCTGTTCCAGCCGCATCACAAACCACATTTTGATATCTATCAACCACGTCTTCGTCCTCTAATATAGGACTATTAGCAGTATTCACACCAAAGTTTATATCTACACTAATTGGATCAGGATCTTCCTCTCCATGATCTGTCCAATACCAATACCTAGGTTGGAATCCTTTTTTATACAAGTGAATTTTCACAATCTCAGGTTTCAATAATTTCCCACTATAACATATCAAACAGGGACACCTAATTGTTCCTTCACTTAAGTAATGGGAAGATTAACATGCATAATTCACAAACTCTTCAACTCCATATACAAATTCTTGTTTAAGTCCTCTACGACTCGAATAAGTCCTATTATACATCCATCTATGATTTTTTGGAACTACCATTTTCTGCAATGATAATTTACACTTAAATCAAAATACAAAAATGCAAAATGCATAACATATGTTACATAATTAATATATTTTAAAATTATACATGTATAAAATTATACATGTATAAATATTTTAATCTAAACAACTAGTATTCTCCACTAATGTGGTCAATTTAGAAAGCAAAAAATGCAAAAGTGTTCTCTAATAAAAGTCCAAATCCTATGCATACATTATACCAAGCCTAACTTTTAACAAAAGACTAAGCAAAAGCAATGCAGGTTAATTAACACTAATCAAAAAAAAGAAAGGGTGAATCAAAGAGTAGATCAAACCTGTTGGAGACTGCCACACCGCACCAGTTGGAGATCTCCTCCTCAAGGTGTCACAAAATGCAACATGATGCTAGCTTTAACAAAAACCAAACTGGATTTATACTAAGTCTTCAATGCCTTCTTTCGCTCCTGCTTTAATAATATACTGGATTTACCATGAAAATAAGAAGTTAGGATGAGAATTTGAAATTCTCAATAATAGATTTATACAACATAATCTCATAATAAATCCAATTACTATATATAAAACAAGTTACTTAATTATTAAATAGAAAAGTGGCATAAGTTAAAACAATTCGTCTTTTCATTTCTGACATAAACCATTTATAAATAAAAACAAGAAACGTTTATAATACCTTTCTAATAAGAGTCACCTTGATGTGATTTTTAAATATAAGTTAAGCTAGAAATCTCATTTGCACCTGAACTAGCCGTAGCCTTCTTTAAAAAGGAGCATCATTCTATTTCATTTATTACATTCAATAGATTCCCAACAATTGCCACAATTCCAAATATTTCCAATCATATATGTTCATTAATTAATCTTTAAACTTATCTATTAGGATAACAATTGATTTACATGCATCACGAATACACTTTATTAAACACTCTTACTAAGGTCTCATCACACTTATAAATGCATACAAGAAAGGTCCCCACACTTAAGAAAGCTAATTTTTCCCAAAATAACATTTTGGCATTTTTCTCAATTTCAACCCTTGACCTTTGCTCAGTAAAATGAGCATAACTTGAGCTACGTATGTCGTAATGAGGTGAATTAGATGTCCTTGGAAAGCTAAGAGAAAGAGCTACAACTTTCATGAGAGCACAAAAGCTAATTCTCATTATATCTTTCTACACGGGCCGTGTAATTTTACACAGGGGGGCGTGTCCTTCTCTGTCTGCATGTTTCCACTAGATTTGCATTGGAAGAGAGGACACCCCCCCCCCGTGTATTCGGACACGGCCCATGTTCTTGGGACAAAAGTTTTACAGAACCGTAGTTACGGTTGCATTGGCCAAAATCTTGGATTTTGGCCACTCCAATCCAGTTTCTAGGTGAGTTTAAGTCCCAAACAAGTTCACAAACATGAAGGGAACATAAAACACTAAAAGATTTCGTTAAAAATGGATCAAAACACTATAAATCTCATCCTTGGTTATTCAAAACCTAAAACTCCAAATTCTCATTTCAAATGGAAAATCAAGGTATACAAGTAATAAAAATCTGTTCTCATGCCTCTAGCAAACCAAATCATGTTATTCTCAAGTTTTCTAACAAGATTCAAGCCAAAACAAGCAAAAACAACTCAAAACCCCAATTCCCACATCAAGTCACAACTCAAGAACAAGATGAAAAGAATAGGAAAGTGAGTCAAGAACAAGGTTTTCCCCCACCTCAAGGTCTTGAAGATGACGAAGGTTGCTCATGGAAGCTTTTATCTTGAAAGGGGAAGTGAGAAAGGGGAAGGGAGAGAGGAGAGATAATTAGAGAAAGAATGTCATCTGAAAAATGAAAATGGCAGAAGGAAGAAATCTGCCGCAGATGTATTTTTTGAATTGCAGCATGAAAATCTGCAGCAAATTATTTTAATATTTTATTTAGAATTTTTTATTATACTTATCAAATTTTGCATTAATTTTTCAATCTCAAATTTAAATTTAGATTTGTGGCAGATTTAGCAGCGGATTGTTTTAATATTTTTTGGAATTTTAATTATACTGATCTATTTTGTGGCTGATTTTTCCGCCGTAATTTTTTTTAAAAATTACGACGGAATTTGCGGCGGATTTATCCTCTATAAATTTTTTCTATCTGAAAAAAAAAATTACGCTGAAAAAGTCATCGGAGAATTTTAGTGGCGAAAAATCCGCCGCAAGATCTGTCAAAAATTGAAACGGATTATAATCCATCGTAAAATCCACCGCAATTGTGGAGGATTCGAATCCGCCGCAAAAAATCTGCCGCAAAATCAATGTTTTCTTGTAGTGCATGATCATAATCTCTAAGCTAACTTCTGCAAATGATCACCCAAGGCTCCCTTTTATAGAGATAGAGGAGTACAAAATGACGAAGGAGTTGCTTGATAATGAGTGAAAAATGCCAAAGGAGTTGTTTGATGATGATAAGTAAGTGGAAAATTATAGAGATTCTTGTCTCTAAAATCATTCAGTGTTGAACTCATGGTATGCGTCAAAATCTCAACAAGTGGTCTTCATAAAAGTTATAGAGAATTGTTTTAGCTTTCCAAAGCCTCCAGTTTCATCTAGAAATACCACCTATAGCCCGAGATTTGTTCTAATCACTGCACACTGTTCTAAGCTCCTTTATTTTGACTTCTAAGCTCAATATCACCTTCAAGACATCCGATCTAAATCTTGTGTTCTTCATGAAAGTTGTAGATTTGGGTCTTAAATTTCGAATGACACTAGTTGCAGCCCAAAATTTCTCTTATATCTCAAGATATGGTCTGATGAGTACGCATAGGTCAAGATGTCAGGTTCATAACTCTAGATCTTATTTCATCTCTAATTTAAATTATCAAAATGCGTGATCTGTGTAACATCCCAAAAATCCCATATCTCTTAAGCAATAATTTTGACAGTTAACAGAATTTTACTATTTAATAATTTCTGGATACTGTAAAATTATTTTGAATATTCTGTCAGCATATTTGATCGTTTTGAGTGATTTACTCCGTGTCAGGAAAATAAAAATTTTCAGGCCGGGTAAAACGTTACGTAATTTAATTTTTACCGTTAGGTAATTATTTTACGTAATCTGATTTGATATTTGTGCATTTTCTAATATTTGTGATTTTTGTGGATGATTGTGAATTTTTTTCTATTTGTGGGCCCAGGGGGTGTATGTGGGCCCAGTGACCTTACGTGGGCCCAGGTGGGTCTCGCAAAAGCAAAAATTTTTCTACGCATAGAAAAATTTGTACTGTTTAGACGAAGACAGGGGATCTTACTAAACTTGAATCCGGAAACAGTTTTAGAAAATTTCTTGTACTATATTTAATTTATCGGATGATAAAAATACAGTAAATATAATCTTTTGTGGGGTTTTTAGCAGATAAAAATAAATATTATTTTATTAAGTCAACATTAGTGGTTATGACAACTTTTGACAGACCAATAGGTAGCAAGTCTTCTAATATTGAAGACTTGAATATCAACCTTAGATTTAATCAATGGTAAAGACTTGATCTTGATTTAATCAACGGTGTAGGATAAGTTTAATAAAATGGCTATGTCCATTTATGACCATTGGATGAAGAATTAATCAAGGGTGGAGATTTGGTCTTGTAAAGCAATAAGGACCATTTATGACCATTGGATGTAAATTTAATTAATGGTGAAGATTTAGTCTTAAAAAGTGACAAAGACTAATTATGACCCTTGGATTAAAAGTAAGAAGGAGCAATCTTGACCCTTTATTTTGGAGACACATCTAATGGTTAGAATTTAAAGGAGAAAGATCCAATGGCCTAGATTTAGTCTTCAAAAAATTAAAAGTCTACCTAAATCCTAACCATTGAATTAATCAATGGCTAGAAATGCTTCAAATGGTGGAAAATAATGAAGACAACTTTATTGAATGCATTATGAAGAGAAGGTGATGGTTTTGGAGTGTTTAGAAGACAAAGAGACAAGCTTTTTGCATGTCTTGATCAATTAGGCATTATATTGACCAATATTGATTACTTGCTCTACAAAAAGAAGCATGAAGAGGGGGGATAGTTGGTGTTGCATTATGAGCATTGGAAGACCATAATTGCATGCTTTAGTCATTATTGTCTTCCTTGGTCTTCATTGATTCATTTTCAAGAAGGAAACTTAGAAAATTTTCTCTCTATCTCCTTTCTCCTCTAGGTTTCGGCCAAGCCCTCCAAGAGCATCTCCCATCACTCAAAAATTTCATCCAACTTGATTTTCCAAACCTAAACACCATTCTAAGAACATCTCTAGTTATGAGTTTTTCCAAAATCATTCATCTTGAGCTTCAAATCCAAGCTTCAAGTTTCTATCAAAAATCAAAAATTCTATCTTTGTTCTTCAAGATACACCATTCGGTCAAGGAACCTAAAACCACTCTCCAAGCTCTTTTATTTTCATCCAACCATAGATCTTGAATCTATATGATATTCTAAGCAACTTTCATGTTGAAGACTTCTTCTAAATCATTCATCTTCAAGGAGTTTCTTCAAGATCAAAGTTATTGGATTTTTGAGGTGAAGTATAAGAAAACTTCATTTTCTTTTCTCTTTTTCATGATCCAAGCCATGTTTGATCCATGGTTCCTCTTAATCAAGCTTAGTATACTAATTTCTATATATGCGTTGTTTTATGTTTAAGAAACCCTTGGTGGTGAAGGACTTGGAAAAAGAAACAAATCAAGAAGCTTTGGAGGTTCTTCAACAGGAAAGAGGGAGATCCATCTCACCAACCAAGCATGGTGGTGAGAGATGGTATTTTATTTGATGGATGTGGAATCCATGTGAGGATTCATATCCATGGTCATGTAATTAATTTATGGGTGTTTATGAGCTTTGATTAATTTTCTATGCTTGATATGCTTTGCATGATTTTATAGCTTTGATGATATGCTTGATATGCTATACATGCTTTTATGACTTTGATAGTATGCTTATATTATTTATGATGAAATATATATGTATATGCCATAACTTGATGGTGGAAAGAAAACTAATTTTTGGCTCCAATAGCCAAGGAAGAGCTACGGTTTTGATGCCCTTGATTAGGGTTCATGTTGAAAATTTTCAAGAACAAAAGAATTGATTTTTGAGTACTTAGAACATGGTGGATTTCGAACAAGACACCTCAAAATAGGTGTTCACAAATTAATATTTTCATGAAAGATGAAAATGAATGATTTGAAGAGTATAGAAAATAAACAAAGGATTTGTTTTTCAAGAGAACAAGAATATGATTTTTGGAGGAATTTTTATTGATTTATTTTGTGTAAAAAGATGCTAAGTGTTTTTCTAAATATGAGTTTTGAATGAAACGGACAAATATTGATTTTAAGGATTTGCAAAGAAAGTGAAAAAAGAATTTGCAAAGAAAGTGAAAAAGGATTTGTAAAGAAAGTAAAAACGAATTTGAACAAATGGGTTTGGTTTTTATGACCACAAGACTTACGGTTTTGAAAACAAAATTTTAATGGTTTTGTTTGTGTAAAACCATATCAATTTAGAAGAAAAATATTTGATGGCTTCAATGGCCAAAGATTCTACGATTTTTGGAGGTTGGAATAATTTTGGTTTTATGAAACAAAGTAATTTTAAAGTGGAAACAAAATGTTTGAACAAAATATTTTAGTATAAGGATTTTGGAAAGGGAATCAAAGTATTTTATCACTTGAGAAATGAACTTTCATATGAAAATGAAAAAGAAAAGTTGCAAGGGTTTGAATCATAATTTGTTTTGAAAAGAATTGATTTTAGAATTGATTTGGGAAAAATGGAGAATATAATGGTGTTTTAAAAATTTACTAACGTATAACTTATTTTCAAGTTTTGAAATACGTTAGAAAATATTTCGTTTTGAAATGTTGATTTACATCAATGGAAAAGTGATTTTTGTGAATTATATTTTGAAAAAGAATTTCTTGTGTAAAGAACTATGGAAAAATATTTTCTTGAGTAAGAAAATATATTAAATGAAGTATAAAGTTATATTATTTTGAGAAAAGTTGAAAAGAAATTTTTGAAGGTTAAGAAATATTTTCTGTAATGAAATAGTGATGAAAAATATTTTACATATCTTAAAAATATAATTTTTAAGCTACGTAATTTAAAAAAAAAGTGTTGAAAATGATATTGATTTATTTAAGTCCAAAATAATGTATGGAATATTGAGAAATATTTTACGTGATTGTAAAATGTTGAAAAATATTTTACGTATCTTAAAAATGATTTGAAATACAGTAAAATATTTCTACGTGATTTGAATTATGTTTAAATATTTTGAGAATGATGAAAACGTTTTAAATATTTTACGTAAATTAAATTACTATTGAAAATCGCTACGTGATTTAACAGCCATAGAATATTTTTACGTGATTGTGAAAATGACGAAAAATTATTATGAGATTTGGAAAGTGTTTTAAATATTTTGAAAATGATAGAAAATGATTTACGTGACGTAAAAGAATGATTTTTAAGTTACGCGATTTTGAAACAGTGGAAAAAAATACTATGTGATTTGAGAAACGTATATTTTTGCGCGATTGAGAAAAACGTTGAAAAATTAGTATGTGGTTTTAAAGTGCAACAGAAGAGTTGCAGTATTTTGAAAACGTACACAGAAATGTTACGAAATTTTGTAAACGTAACAGTAGTGTTACGGTATTATGAAAACATAATAAAAATGTTTTGGAATTTTAAAACGTAACAAAAGTGTTACGGTATTTTGAAAATGCAACAGAAGTGTTGTGGTATTTTGAAAATGTAACAGAAGTGTTACGGTATTTTGAAAATGTAATATAAACATTTTGGAATTGTGAAAACGTAACAGAAATGTTTTAGAATTGTGAAAACGTAACAGAAATGTTGCAAGATTGTGAAAACACGACAACAGTGTTTTATAACTATGAAAACATGATAACATGATTTTGTTATTGAAAAATACAGTATGATTACTATAAAACCAGTGTATGAACACTGTTTGTGAAAACAACAAGTTTTGCCTGTTATTGGCACGTGGTGCATTTTAGATGCATTAGAAAAAAAATATGCGTTGAGGCATATGATTTAATTGAACAAATGAATTTGAAAAGAATGGCCTTTGTGGTTGGACTTGCACTGATATATTCGTGCATTGTATAAACTATATCTGAGAAACTATGAGATATACCTATGATTGGTATTTGGTGCATTATACATGCATTGGAATGGTCCGATGAGGACTGGATATGGCTGATTGCCTAGGAGAAATACACCTCTTGAGTGGGTGCGATATGCGTAGTGTAAGTCACTTGTTGACCTTGGGGGCATCGGGGTGCGGGTTGCTTACACGGGTGGTTGGTCGCGCTTCTTCCCGTAAGTTAGACCGATGCAACACACCGATGATCCTGACTGAGACACTATTCTTAATCAAGATCTGATAAAGACTGTCGTGTATGTGCTAGATGTGCAAAAATTGAAATGAGAATTAAAGCATGTGGTCTGAGGCACGTGGTACCGACAGGTTTTTTTGATCATTTTCTCCGACCTAAGTTTAGCTCCATGGAGTAGGAAATCGAGTCTTGTGTACATGCATAATCTGAACATTTATATCTATGTGATATATTAATTGAGGAATATTGGCTATGACAATTGTTTTGAATACTTGGATGATGATGATGATAATTAGGACATTATCGTAATTGTTGTTTATGATAATTGAATTGATAAATGATTTGAAGATGATAATTGATTAATATTGAATATATTATTGGAAGTTTGATATAATATCCCTGTATGATATTGTTGCTTGTGTTATCTCTGTGCTGCCATGTTGGTATTGGTGTAGGTGATCTCACCTCTTTGTTATGTTGTTTTGCTATGTCTGTACTGTTAAAATCAAATAATAGAAGGATCGAGTTGTCTTAGACATAACGGGCGATGGATACTCTGAGATTGGTGACAATAATAAGGAGTGGGCATTCAGGACTCGAAGGTGTGCAGTGTTAACAAAGAAGAGATGTCTGAGGACAAAGAACAAATGTAGAACAGATGTCTGATGCATCAAGATGGATACACAACAGAATACGCATGTAGAGTTATTTTTAACGTTAGTGTTATACCGTGCTATTAAGTAGAACCTGTCATAGGGTTACTACTGTTAGAAAAAAAAAGTCTGTTAGTTTTATATTTCTCTTTAAATTGTTAAATATTAAGTGGTGTTTGTTATATGATTTTAAATTAGTTAAATCTATTTTTCAGTATTACTTATAAATTTCAGTAAGTTTATGTTTCAGTAAAGAAAGAAATTTTAAAACTCATATTTTATAACTCAAACTTTGTGCGAACTTCTTTACAGATTTTGAGTCGGGAGTCAGACATGTGATACCCTAGGGAGGGTATTACAATCTGGATCTTGAGGTCTTCATGAAAGTTATAAAGAATTGTATTAGCTTTCTAACAAGACCAGAATCACATCAATCAGATAATTATAACTTAAATTACAGTTAGTTTACTTAAAAATGTAATCACTCAAATTAATGACAATTCAAACAATAATTTCTTCAATGATCCAATTAAGCCCAATTTCATAAAATGTGACAAAACCAACTTAATTAAGCTAAATTGAACCTTAAGAAGCCAAGTGATAGGATGATAAAATATATAAAATATATTGTTATCACATATCATCAATCAACTTCGAGCTCTTAGAAGAATTTACTCAAATCAGGAGATGGTTAGAAAAGTATTGACAAGTTTATCCAAGGTGTAGAGACCTAAGGTAACGACTATTCAAGAGGCTAAGGATTTGAACACCTTGAGTCCCGGTGAGCTAATGGGTTGCCTAAAGACACATGACTAAGAATTAGCTGATGCTAATAAAAATGTTGGAAGAAAGGAAAATTTATTGCTCTTAAAGTTGGTCAGAAGACTCTAAAGAGGATGAAGATAAAGAATCTAACTCAAAAGATGAAGATGGTGAAATAGCAATGCTTTCTCGCAAAGTGGCTAGAATGTGGAAAAGAAGAGCAAGAAACAAGAAAGGATTCTTTCAGAAGAAGGATCAGAAATGAGACTCAAACAATCCTAACAAAAATCAAATTATCGGTTACAAATGCAAGAAGCCTGGACACATCAGAACTGAGTGTCCACAACTAAAGAAGGCACTTAAAAAGTTCAAAAAGAAGAAAGCCATGATGGCTAAATGGGAAGATCTAGATAACGACTCATTAGATGTTAAAATAGAAGAAAGCGAAAGAACAAACTTCTGTATGATGGCAAATAATGATATCGAGGAAGAGGTATCAAATTCTAAACCCTTTATGTCTTATGATGAGTTGTAAGATGCTTTCGATGGACTTCCATATGACTCCAAACTCATCTTATCAAAGTATTTCTCTCTCAAGAAAAGTTTTCTAAAATTATCAAAAGATTTTGATCTTTTAAAACTTGATAGTGATAAATTAAAACATGAGAATTGATGAGCTAAAAGTAAAAAATGGTCATATTAAGATCTGTATAAAACTAAGCAATGAGAACACTTCTGACAAATCATCTCATATACCAATTTTTGAGGTTAATGCTTTGAAAGAGAAAGTGAAAGAACTTTTTGATGACCTAGCTAAGTTTGTGAATGGAAAAAAGGACTTAGATATGATGCTGGGAAGTTAGAAATGTGCTTTTGACAAGACTGGTTTGGGTCACACCTAGTTCAAATCTCAAAAGCTATACCAAAATATGTTTGTTAAGTCTTCCAATAAGAAAAAATGTTCTTTTTGTAACAAACTTGGTCATACTTATGATATTTGATTTTTGAAATACAAAAGTAAAAGAAAAACTACAGAAAAGAAGAAAACTAACCCTAGTGGACCTAAAAAAATTTGTGTACCTAAACAAAAGATAATTATGCTGGCAGGTATGTCTGAGCACCGTTTAGAAGTGACATAAATGGTATTTGGACAGTGGCTATTCAAGGCATATGACCGGAGACCGATCCATATTCTTAACACTTAAAGAAAAGGATAGGGGATTAGTCACCTTCACAGATAACTCTTAATCCAAAATCATTAGCATAGGTAATGTTGGTAAAGAATCTTTTCTCACCATCAATGATGTGTATCTAGTTGAGGGGTTGAAACATAACCTTCTGAGCATCAGTCAGTTTTGTGACAAAGGCTACAAAGTTATGTTTGAACTTTCTTAATGCACAGTGAAGGATTTCAAGTTTGATAAAGTCTTTCTTACTGTCAAGAGCTACTACAATACCAATATTATGTATCTAGATGACTAGTCAAATCAAAATGTAAAGTGCTTAGCATCTTCTAAAGATAAGAAGTAGTTGTGACTTCATAAGCTTGGTCATGTCAACATGAAAAATATTTCAATTTAAAAAACAATTTGGTCAAAGGCTTGCCCAAGATCAGATTTGAAAAAGATTGGCTTTGTGAAGCTTGCAAAAGAGGAAAACAGACCAAAGTTTCTTTTCAAGCAAAAAATGTTGTGTCAACCACAAGATCACTTGAACTTTTACATGTTGATTTGTTTGGACTAACTAGAACCATGATCTTGGGTGGTAAGATATATGACTTTGTCATTGTGGATGACTTCTCTAGATTCCTATGGGTATTATACTGATAAACACCATTTTTATATATTAGTAATCCCTCATATTTAGTCTCTTAGACCTTTTATATGTATAATTAATTGGTTTTGGCCACACTTTATAAGTTTGAGTTCAAATTTGGCTTATTTACATTTTTACGCATTATTGAGAATTTTACACTATTTTTGTGTTTTGGGCATAACTTGAGTTCTAGACATCTAAAAAATATGAATTTTACTTTGTAGAAAATTTGAGAGAAATCTCTACAACTTTGATGCAAAGCTCAAAGGCTGAATCAGATATATAGTGGGTCAGATTAGGCCACAAAGTCAGAATTTGGATGATGTCGCTGGAACCTGGACGATGTGCAAAGATTTGGCCATAATTCAAGCTGTAGGTGTCATTTTGGAGCTGAAAACTAGTGCTATTTGAAATCTAAGACATATATATTCAATTATTATGAAGACCACTTATCAAAACTGTGACGATTTGATGGTGTTTTACCCTTTGAAGTCAGCTGATGGGCTCAGAGAGCTATTAAGAATGTTTTGGGTATAACTCTTTTATCTTAAGCTCAAATTATGCAAATTAGGTATCCAGTTAAAGCTAAGAGGAAGATAATTATCCCTAAGATGCAACAACAGCAACATCAGCCACCAAAAAATAGTTATGTAAGGAGAAGCAGACACTACAAAATAAAAGACTGAATTTTCTCCTAGCCATTCTTGCTTGCACTTTCTCTCTTCATTTTTCTTCTTCTCCCTTCTCTCTAGGTTTATTTATTTTTATGTTTCTCTTCCCTCTCATCCTCATGGATGAAAGGGAAAAACATTTTAATCAATCCTAGAGAATGAAACATTCTTGATGTTTAATTTTGAGATCTTGCTATTAATGTTTGCATTCTTATTATTAATCAAATTTCTCTCCTCCTTCTCTTGATTCTGCTGCATCTTCATTGAATGCTTAACTCAATTTGGGTGTTCATGATATGATTGCTCAACTATCATCTATTTACAGAAACTAAACAATGCATCAAAAGCTTCTTGGATGTTATTTGTTAAGCTTAGTTGAATTCATGGATTTAGATTAATTTAGGATTAGATGGGCGCTTGATTCATTTAACCTTAATTAATTAAATTCTGAGTGCTTATCTAGTAGAGAATTCATGGATTATCTTAAGGCTTCTTGATATGATCCAAGACCAAGAATCTAATTAACAATTGAATGAAAGAGACTAAACAATGTGTCAAAGGTGTTTGATGGATTGTTTAGCTTGGTTGAATTATGGATTTTAAGTTAATTTAGGATTAGATGAGCGCTTGATTCGTTTAACCTTAATTAATTAAATTCTAGATGTTTATCTAGTAGATAATTCATTGATCATCTTAAGGCTTCTTGATGTGATCTAAAGCCAAGAACTTGGTTAACAATTGAATGGATTCTTAGTGATCAAGGATGAATTAAACTTAAAAATAATTGATTTCCTTAGATTGATTATTTACTTAATTATGTTTATAGTTTTGTTTGGAATCCGCAAGTGCACGGGTCGATAAGTAATGTGTGAGAGTTAAAGTATCGTGTCCCAAGGGATTGACAATTAGAAGGATGCTAAGACTTAACTAATTTCCACAAATTCTTATCCATGCAATCAAAATATAAGAGTGGTTTTCAATTAAAATAACAACTTAAAAGAAACAAAACAAGAATATAATAGATAAAAACAAGTAATAGATAAAAGCTTATGTCTAGGACAATTACCCATGTGAGACTTATCTAATCCACTATGTGTCCATGTGAGTTAGCATAAGAGTCACTCATTGAAACTAATTATCAAACACTTGCTATGCATGACCAAGGGGTATGTGTCCATCCCCTTAGTTAATCAACACACTCAAACTAATAGAATGTAATTAAACATGCATCAACCATACCATATCCACATTCACATATCCTTATGTCTAGTTCAATTGAAACACTAAGATCATGCAATGGATGGCCAAACAAAAGCAAGCATTAAGCAAAGGTATGGAAGAACAAAACCAATTTCATTGATAGAAACTTAAACAAATTACAAATTACTCAAATCTATAGCAAGATCCTAGAGAGTCCCTAGATTAGAGTTTAGTTACATATCATGAAAGAAGAGAAAACATATGAAATGATAAAACCCATCAAATTACAAATCAAGAGAGAAAATGGGGAAGAATGAACAAAAGTGGAGAGAATCCAAGCTTGATCTTCCTCCTTTGATCTTGATTCTTCCCTTGAATCACCTTTATTCTGAGTGGTTTTCTCCTCCTCTCACTTTCTCTTAGGAACTCATTCTTGGTAAAAACAGAAAGCTCCCTCAAATGCCCTCAAAAATCAGATAAAAGAGCCAAATTCGCGGACCTAGGCTTTTCCCACACCTAGGAGTAGCTTTTCCACGCCTAGGCGTGACAATAAAACATGTGCTATCAACTGCTAACCACGCCTAGGTGCCACTTACCCATGCCTAGGCATGGGTGTCTCTATCTGAATTTCTTGAAAACTAGAGAATGTCATGCCTAGGCGTGGCCTTTTCACGCCTAGGCATGGGTTAGCAGGTCTTCCTCCCTTCATGTTTTCTTCCAAATTTAAGCCTCTCTTCACTTTCCTCATCCATTACAAGACCTTTCCATCTTGAATACCTGCATCAAAACAATGTTAAAATTCGTCAAACCATGACCTATCCAAATTCCTTCAATAAAATCCTTAAAGGTTCAATTCTTAATCATTTGAGACAAAAAATTTAAATCATCCAAGTTATGCATGAATTGAACCTTTGGACTTGAAAACTTAAGAATAGCATGCTCATACACATTCAAAATCAAGTGAAATAACTTCATTTCCTGAAGTTATCAAGGTTTTTTATTAGTTTCTTTTAATTACTCTTGCAAACCAAACCCCATTGTTAACCCCTTAATATAATTAATTAATTAGAGTGTTCTAATGGCTCGACCCAATTACACTGCATACTACAAGTTTTTGGTGAATCGATTTATAAATTAATTTAATTTGATAGTCTCGACAACTATTATATACTTAAGCCACAAGGATGAATCTTATGAGCCCTTTAAGATATTTTGCTAGAAAATACAAAAATGAAAAAGGTTATTGTATAGATGCCATCAGAAATGATCATGGAGAAGAGTTTGAAAATCAAGCTTTAAAGAGAATTATGTTATGAAAATGGAATTTCGAATAACTTCTTTTCTCCTAGAACACCTCAACAAAATGGTGTTGTACGAAGAAAGAATAGATCCTTGCAAGAAATGGGAAAGATTCCCTTTGTGATAATGGCCTACCAAAATACTTTTGGGTAGAAGAAATAAACACCTCTTGTTACATTCAAAACTGAGTCTTCATAAGACCAATAATCAAGAAAACTCCATATGAATTTTGGAAGGGTAGGAAACCCAACATATCTTACTTTCATACCTTTTGATCTGAATGCTTCAGCTTGAACAACAAAGATCATCTTGGTGAGTTTGACTCAAAGGTAGATAAAGATATATTTCTTGGTTACTCAACTTCTTCTAAATTCTACAAAATCTACAATACAAGAACTCTCACTGTAGAAGAATCCATGCATGATTCTTTTGATGATGCTAACCATTCTTCTAAAGTTAAGGTTTCTAATTTGGAAGAAGAAATTGAGAACATCACTCTTAAAGATACTCCTAAGCTGGTTTATGATCTATCCACTCCAAAGAAGGAACCCCATGACTTTACTGATAATCCTTCTGATGACCATCAGAATACTGCTTCAAGCAACAACATCAGAAGTTAGACTTAGATTTCTAAGAGAAAGGAGACATCTCACATCTCATCCAAAAGATCAAATCATTGAAGAACCTTCTCAAGGTGTGAGAACCAGATCTTCATTCAGAAATAATGTGAACATGGCTCTCATATCTCAAATTGAACCAAAAGAAATAGAAGAGACTCTTCATGATGAAAGCTGGATAGAAGCCACGCAAGAAGAACTAAATCAGTTCGAAAGAAATAAAGTTTGGACACTAGTTCTCGAACCTGAAATCATATAATCATTAAAACTCACTGGGTATTCAGAAACAAACTAGACGAATCAGGAAATTTAATCAGAAATAAGGCAAGGTTGGTAGCTTAGGGTTACAATCAGCAGAAGATATTTAATGAATTTTTTTCCTCTTGTTGCTAGACTTGAACCTATTTGAATCTTGCTTATGCTACATACAAAGATTTAATCTTGTATCAAATGGATGTTAAATAAGCTTTTCTAAAAGGTTATATTTTTGAAAAAGTTTATGTAAAACAACCCCCTTATTTTGAACATGAAAAATATCCTAATCATGTTTTTAAACTCTCAAAAGCTTTATATTGTTTAAATCAAGCTACTAGACCTTGGTATGAGAGACTTAGCTTCTTTTTTTTTTGAAAAATGGTTTTAAAAGAGGAAAAGTATATACAAATCTATTTACAAAACATCATAAGATTAATTTCCTACTTATTCAGATTTATATGGATGATATTGTTTTTGAATCTATTAATGAACTTCTGTGCAAGGAATTTTCTGAGCTTACGCAAGGATAATTTGAAATGAGCATGATGGGAGACTTAAAATTCTTCTTAGGGTTGCAATTTAAGCAACAAAAGAATGGAGTCCTGATCCATCAAGAAAAATATACTAAGGATCTTCTCAAAAGATTCAAAATGGATTCAGCAAAGAAGATGAGCACACCTATACATTCCTCTCAATTTCTGGATTCAGACGAGAAAGGTAAACCTGTTAGTGAAAAACTATACAAAGGTATCTTAGGCTCTCTTATGTACTTTACTGCTAGTAGACCAAACATTCAATTGAGTGTTGGAATATATGCTAGATTCCAAGCAAATCCTAAATAATCTTATTTACAAGCTGTTAAGAAAATCTTTAGATATTTAATTGGAACATTTAATCTTGGTCTTTGGTATGAGAAAGGTAGAAATCTTGATCTCATAGGCTATTGTGATGTTGACTTTGTTGGAGATTGTGTTGAAGGAAAAAGCACAAGTGGATGTTGTAGCTTTCTTGGAAAAGCCTTAATCACTTGGTCAAGCAAAAAGCAACATTCAATCATCCTATCAACTATTGAAGCTGAATATGTCTCTGCATCAAATTGTTGCTCTCAACTTTTATGGATAAAGCATCAATTAGAAGATTACAACCTTTGGTACACTAAAATTCCTATGTTTTGTGATAATACTTCTGCTATAAATTTGGCTAAGAATCTCATTCAGCATTCTAGGTCAAAGTATATAGACATTAAACCTCATTTTTTTAGAGATCATGTTCAAAAAGATAACTTTTAATATAAGTTTGTCAATACTGAAGAACAATGGGCTAATATCTTTACCAAACCACTTTCAGAAGATAGGTTTCCTTTAACTAGAAGTCATCTTAATATGGTTTACATATGAACATATTATATATTGCATAAGTCTCTATCTGAGAGAATCTTGCTCAAGAAGATGGAAATCAAAAGCAAGGTGTGATATTGGCAATTATCAGAAGTTATCTTATATGTTCAATTAGAAACCATAAAAAATTGAGTGTTAAGTTAGGTGCGAAAATCAAGGAAAACTTATCATTGCTGACTCAGCCATCTAACAGTAATATAGCCATTACAGCTCAGTAAATGTGACGAAACCCTTTAGGCACGACTCTCTCTCTTCTCAATGGATAGTTTTTTCACCTTCTATTTAAACCTCTAAATAGTCAACTAGAATAACTATTTCACTCTCTTAAATCAACCTTTATCTCTCTTCTCACAAAGCTCTCAAACAATCCTTCTCTCAAATCCTCAGAAATCACCAAAGACTCAACCAACCATGAAGAAATTAGGTCGTTTGATAAATGCCCTACCTAAAATGCAAAAAAGCTCTAGATAAGAATCAACTCCTCCACCAAAGAAACCCAAAAAGGATATTAAATCCAAAGACTCATCACCTAAACCCTCTCTGCCACTCTTCTTTGATCCTACCATACTATCTAAGTTTGACACCAAATTTAGAGAAAGGTCTGCTATTCTAGGAAAATCAGTGGATCTCGAGAATATGAGTGTTAAAGGAATGGATGTAAGGGATATCATAAATTTTAAGCACTAGAGGGAATTTCTGAAGATCAAGGAACTCATATATCCAAGACTGGTGTGAGCCTTTTATGCTGCTATTGTCATCAATGGTGATCCCTTGCTGATCAAAAGTAATGTCAAGGGCATTGATATTATTCTTGACAAAGAAACTCTGACTAAGAATACTAGGGTGAAGAATGAGGTAGAATTAATCTACATTCAGAAGAAATGGTGGAAAAATTATGAAGCTAGCTATTATAACGTGCTAGCATATATTCTTGTAAATCTAGAAGAGAAAATGATTGTCTCAAAGAAATTGAACTAAACTTCAAGATTCCTGTTCTCTCTCATTCAGCACATTGTGCTTTCAAGGGTTAGAAGTCTCGAAGTAGTTTCAGAAGTTGATATGATGGTGTTGTACCATCTGAAGGAAAAGAAGTTGTTGAACCTCCACCATATAATCCTTTATTTCATGATGGTTACACTACCAACTAAGAAATTTGTTGGTTTACCACACGAAATGTTTCTGACTAAAGTCTTTCAACACGTTGGTGTCAGTCTTAAAGGAGAAAAGACTCTAGATGTTGGACAAAAAAATTTGACATCAATGGGATAAAGGTGAATCCCCAAAAGAAACAAAAGATAAAATAAAAACAAAAAGAAGAAATCCTCGAGTCAACTGTTAATTGACTCGAAAGAAGAAGAAAGAAGAAAGAAGCTACTATTGCTACTGCTAAACAAAAAGGTGTCGCTCCACAGCCCTCTGTTTCAAAGAAGAAAGAAGAATAGAAAGAAGAAAAAGAAATTAAAATTGAATTTTTGAAGAAATGGAAAAAGAAAATGAGACTGAAGTAGAAAAAGAAAAAGAGGTCCCTAAGAAAGAAATAATTAATGCTTCTGATGGAGAACTTATAGAAAGAACCGAAGAATCGAAGTGAAAAAAGAGACGAGAGAAAGAAATAGAAAAAGGAGAAGAAGAAGTTGAAGAAAAGGAGAAGGTTGAAGTAGAATAAGAAGAAGAAAAGGAAACAGAAAAAAAGAGGAAGAGAAAGAGGAAGAAAAAGAATAACAAAGGAAAAATAGAAGGAAGAAGAAAAACTAACGAGAAGAAGAAGAAAAAATATTATTGAAGAAGTTGCAAAAATTGATGCTACAACTGAATATAGAAGGAAAAAAGAAAAGAAAGGAGTTGGTAGCTCAAGGGTGTTCAACTTTGAACTCTTGTCCTTTCAGAAGAAAATGACAAGATAATTTAAAGTTGTCACTAGTGAGCTAGCAAAGATGTATGGCCCAACTTCTAAAAAGAATCCTCTCCATTTTATCAGAATCATTCAAGGTTTTATTCCAACTACTGAGTTGATTTCTAAAGCTGATAAGATCATGAATGGATTTGAAAAGACTCCTCTAACCACATCTGAACCAAAACCTTCTAAAGAAGAGAAAACAAAAGAAGGTCTGTTTGAAGAAAAGCCTTCCGATCCAATCACACCATCCTCAAAGAAAACCAAATATGAACCTCATGCTCCTCCTACCATAGGTAAACCTCTCTATGATTAGTCTGCACCATAACCAATAGAGTCCATTCAAGAAACTCACACCACTTTTGATGAACATACTAAAGTTCTTGAGTTCAACTTAAAAGGAAAAAGTGTCGAGAAATAAGAAAGACTACTACTAAAGATGAAGCTTTTCTTCAAAAATATATTGAATATAAGAGAGTTGCTCAACTTCAAGCCTCATCATCTTCTAGAACTATCGCTTACAATTATGTTATGTATCCAGGTTATTGCATGAAAAGAAGCTTGGAACTGTTGAAGATCGTCTGATTGCCTTAACTGTTGAAGTCCAACATATGTGAATAGAAGTTTAGATTAGGCTGACTGAAGTGAACTCTGTGTTTACTACGCAACAATGAAGATGTATTTTGATGATAACAAACATGAGGATGATGAGAAGACCAAGTCGAAGTGTTTCAAGATTAGTCTTAGGACTTAGGATCTATCATATATGGAGCTGTCAACTAGATATCTCAATGGTTAAAAGATCTAAAATAATCTGCTTCTTAAATTAAACTGAAGTTTTAAAGTAGCACTTGAAAGATCAAATGGTTTAGAAACTAAAAATAAGCATTTGAAGCATTTAAGAAAGGTTTTTGAACTATTTTTAAGCGAGGTATTTAAATACCTCTTTATGGTATTCGAATAACTTTGATTAAGTAACTTATACTTTCTCTTTGTGCCAAAAAGAGGCATTCGAATACCCATATGGTATTCGAATACCCTAGTTTCAGAATGAACCTTTTTAAATGAGGCATTCGAATACCCCATATAGTATTCGAATACCCTGATTTTGAAACATGCCTTTTTTAATGAGGTATTCGAATACCCTTAACTAGTATTCGAATAACCCCAACTTAATCAGTTTTTTAACAAAGCTTTTGACTGAGGTATTCGAATACCTCCTGCAGGTATTCGAATAACCCACGGGAATCAGATTCTGGTTTTTGAATTCATACGAGAATTAAAACCAATTAATGTCAAATTAATGCTCCCAACGGCCATTTTCTTCTACGAGCTCTATAAATAGAGGCCTGGGACACCTCTGATGAACCCCCGAACACTCTGATTATTTCTTGCTTTGTTGAAAACGAGTTTTACACAATTTCCTCTCTTTTTCTATGCTCTTAACATTGAATCTTTGAGATATCTGTGACAAAGCTCCTTAGTGCTTCAATTTGTAATTATTTGCTCTTAGAGAGAGTTTCTTCTTCATCTATTCTTTATTTCTGTATATTGAGGGTGAGGTATCCCCAAGGATTGTATAAGGGTGAGGTATCCCTGATTGATTGAGGCTTGAGCACAAGGGTAGAGTTTCCCTGTGTGTGAAAAGTGCTCTTTATTGTAACGGTTGCAAGCACCTATTTTAAGCTTGTCTTGAGTAGTGAAAAATCTCGAACTATGTTTAGGGGACTGGATGTAAGCCACAAGTGGTTGGTGGTCGAACCAGGATAAATACTGTGCCTGTTTTTCTTCCCTTATTTTTTTTATTTTATGCACTTTATTTATTGATTCCTGCAATTTAATTATTAATTGTTCTTCCTTTTCTCA
The DNA here is from genome assembly GCA_029884605.1 of Ormosia emarginata. Taxonomy (NCBI): domain Eukaryota; kingdom Viridiplantae; phylum Streptophyta; class Magnoliopsida; order Fabales; family Fabaceae; genus Ormosia; species Ormosia emarginata. The sequence continues at coordinate 2,287,651 of JAQQTP010000062.1, forward strand.
TCTCTTCCACGTCCTTTAATATTTAAATTCAGCAAAGTTTATTTGTTTAAGGCTTTTGCAAAAGTTTTGTTACTCAATTCACCCCCTCTCTTAGTCTTGGAAGCCACTTGGTAACAAGTGGTATCGAGCTAGACTCTTGTATAAAGAGCTTAGCCGCTTCAAGAGAACATGGCTTCCTCAAATGGTTTTTCAGAGGGATCTTCCATAAACCGACCACCCTTTTTCAATGGGGATGGTTACGCATATTGGAAGGAAAGAATGGAAATCTTCATCGAAGCTATTGATCTAGATGTGTGGGATGCTGTCGAAAACGGCGCATTTATACCTACATGCGTTGTCGATGGTGTAAAAACCGAGACACCTAGAAGTGATTGGTCTGATGAGGATAAAAGAAAAGTTCAATATAATTTAAAAGCCAAAAACATCATTACCACTACTTTGGGGTATGATGAGTTTTTTAGAATTTCAAATTGCAAAATCGCTAAAGAAATGTGGGACACCTTACAAGTTACCCATGAGGGTACTAGTGAAGTTAAGAGGTCGAGAATCAATTCTCTAACTTGCGAATATGAATTGTTTAGAATGAACCAAGGAGAAAGCATTCAAGAAATGCAAAAGAGGTTCACCCACATTGTTAATCATCTTGCATCATTAGAAAAGAATTTTACTAACGAAGATTTGATTAACAAAGTGTTGAGATGTCTTAGCAGGATTTGGCAACCCAAAGTAACAACCATATCAGAATCGAGGGACTTGTCAGCAATGTCTTTGGCTACCCTCTTTGGAAAGCTTCATGAGCATGAACTAGAACTGAGCAAATTAAGTCAAAGCGAAGAAAACGATAAAAAGAAAAAAGGGATAGCACTCAAAGCCACTTCTTCAACAATCGACAATGATGATGAAGAAGATGAAGAAAGCTCAGAAAAACATTGAGGTAAACGAAGAAAATCTTAGTCTGTTGGTTAAAAAATTTGGTAAATTTCTCAGGAAAAAGGGAATGCAAAGAAGACCTCCCTTCCCTCCGAAGAAGACTTATTACAAAGGCGAAGGAGCTTCATCAACTCCTACTTGCTATGAATGTGGCAAGCCTGGCCACATGAAAATGGAATGCCCAGTTTACCAAAAGAAGAAAGAGAGACTTGAAAAGAAGCCCTTCAAGGAAAGAAAAGGAAGAAAAGCCTATATAGCATGGGATGAAAACGACATGGATTCAACTGACAGCTCAGATAGCGAAGAAGCTCAACTTTGTCTCATGGCCAAAGGAGAAGAAGAAGAAAGCGAAAATGAGGTGTGCTTGAAAGCCAGGAGCTCAAATTGGTATCTCGACAGCGGCTGTTCCAAGCACATGACTGGAGACGACTCAAAATTCACCATGTTTATTCCCAAGAGTCATGGACACGTTACTTATGGAGATAACAACAAGGGGAAAATTCTTGGAATCGGCAAAGTTGGTAAGAACCCCAACTCCTCTATTGAAAATGTGTTGCTTGTTGAAGGCTTGAAACATAACCTTCTTAGTATTAGCCAATTATGTGACAAAGGAAATAAAGTAATTTTTGATTCAAATTGCTGCATAATTGAAGATAAAAATGATAAGCATATTAAATTCATTGGTCATAGAATAAATAACATTTATATGATTAGTCTTGATGATATATCTTCAAATGATGCGAAATGCCTTTTAAGTAAGAATGATGATTCATGGTTATGGCATAGGAGAATTGCACACATTCACATGGATCACTTAAGGAAGTTGGTCTCTAAAGAGCTAGTAATTGGACTACCAAAGCTTAATTTTGTTAAAGATAAATTATGTGATGCATGTCAAAAGGGTAAACAAATAAAGGTCTCTTTTAAAGCAAAAAATATAGTTTCAACTACTAGACCTTTACAACTTTTGCACATGGATTTATTTAGACCCTCTAGAACTATGAGCTTTGGTGGGAATTACTATGCCTTAGTGATTGTGGATGATTTTTCTAGCTTTACATGGACTTTATTTCTTGCAAATAAAAATGATGCATTTCTAGCATTTAAAAGACTTGCCAAAGTTATTCAAAACGAAAAAGGTTTTCAAATTTCTTCTATAAGAAGTGATCATGGTGGCGAATTTGAAAATAATGTTTTTGAAAATTATTGTGATGAACATGGCATTAATCATAATTTCTCTGCCCCTAGAACTCCGCAACAAAATGGAGTTGTAGAAAGAAAAAATCGTTCTTTAGAAGAAATGGCGAGAACTATGCTTAATGAGGCTGCTCTTCCTAAGTATTTTTGGGCGGATGCTGTAAGTACAGCTTGTTATGTTATGAACAGGGCCCTTATAAGGCCTATTTTAAAGAAAACCTCATATGAGTTATACAAGGGAAGAAAGCCAAATGTCGCACATTTTCATGTTTTCGGATGCAAATGTTTTGTTTTAAATAATGGAAAAGATAACTTAGGCAAGTTTGATGCTAAGTCTGATGAAGGTATATTTCTTGGTTATTCAAATCATAGTATGGCTTTTCGCATATATAATAAAAGAACTATGACTATTGAAGAATCTATACATGTTGCATTTGATGAAACTAACCCAAATGGATCGAGAAAGGATCTTGTTATTGATGATGTTGCAGAAGTCTTAGCGGAAACACATTTGGATAGCAAGGAAAAAGAAATCAAGAAGCAAGAAGATAAACAAAGACAAGAGGATTCACAAGCTTTAGAACTTCCCAAAGAATGGCGTACCTCAAAATATCATCCGCTTGATCAAGTAATAGGTGATGTATCCAAAGGTGTAAGTACTCGAAACTCCATTAGAAATGCATGTAACCACTTAGCTTTTGTTTCTCAAATCGAACCTAAAGACATCAATGAAGCCTTTAAAGATGAACATTGGTTTCTAGCTATGCAAGAAGAATTAAATCAATTTGAACGAAACCAAGTTTGGAAACTAGTTCCTAGGCCTAATAATCATCCTATAATTGGCACTAAATGGGTGTTTAGAAACAAACTTGATGAAGCTGGCATAATAACAAGAAATAAAGCTAGACTTGTAGCAAAAGGTTATAATCAAGAAGAAGGTATAGACTATGAATAAACCTATGCACCTGTAGCTAGATTAGAAGCTATTAGAATGTTACTTGCTTTTGCTTGCAACATTGACAAGCGCCGAACTCAGTCAAAATTATAACCGAAGTTATTACCTAAGCTTGTAGCACAGTGACAACACCGGATCGTCTCCTCAAGGATCGTAGATGTAATTTAATCAAATCAAGTGAAAGTTAGCAAAGGGAGGTTTGACAGTTTAATATCGTACTTAACAAAATTAACGGAAGAAATGACAATTAAAGAGTAGTCAATTTAGAAACCTATCCAAGATTGGGTGGATTCAATCATAGACCCTTCATAGAACACTTGAAGCGCAATTGAATTGTTAATTTGGATCTAACTGAGATCTCTGCATCAAATCCAGAATTCATACTAGACGATCGTCTAGAATTCAATAAACAAGTGATAAACACAAATCCGCAATCGCACCATTCATGAAAATCTATGTTAATTTCAAGTACCGAATTCAATTAACTTAGGCACAAATCAGTAACCTAACCTCTTCAATTCTGTGATTAATTTAGATCAATCAGTTCTAAGTTTCATCACAAATCTCAATCTTCATTTATGTGATTAGTTTAGATCAATCAGTTCTAAGTTTCATCACAAATCCCAATCTTAAACCAAGATCAAATCAGATCAACATAAATAGAATCACCATTCATGCATTCAAGATCAAGAAGAAGAAGAAAGAAGAAGAAAAGAGGAATTCAATTACAAATCAAATACAATGCATAACCAAGGTCTCAAGAATCCAAACCACAATCTCTTCAAGAGTTCTAAATTGACCGAAAGTAGCTTAGCCCTCCATTACCATGAAGGGGAGCATCAAAATATACAAAACTATGAGAAACTATGAAGAAACAAGAAGAAACTTAGAGAGAAATGAAGGAGAATTACATCTTGTTCATGATAAATGGTGCCTTTTATAGAAGTCTAAGGTAACAAAATGACAAAGGAAAGTGGGTGGATGAGTGGTTGAGTGAGTGGAGTGTTTGAGTAGATGGATTAGTGAGTTGATTTAGTGGATTGGTTTAGTGGATGAGTGAGTGGAATGGTTGAGTGGTTGAATTAGTGAAAAATGCCAAAGGACTTTTGGAGAGTGGGAAATAATGGACATGAATGGGTGAGTGGATGGATTAGTGGATGGATTAGTGGATGAGTGGGTGGAGTGGTTAAGTGGTTGGATTAGTGTATGAGTAGATGAGTGGGTGAGTTAGTGGATGAGTGGATGAGTGGATTAGTGGATGGATGAGTGGATGGTTGAGGACGAAAATTTCGTGTCTGACTTGGAAGCCAAAAACGACCCACTATACTTCAGAACCACGAAAAGTGTTCTTCATGAAAGTTGTAGATCCTTGTCTTGGCTATAAAATGGATAGCTGGTTCGTCCAATTTGGCTTCCTTAAGCCCAAGATATGTCCCAAATACCGTAGGTTGCTCAAACCCAACTTCAGCACCTCTGTTCCGACTTGCAAGCTCAAAATGACCTACTAGACTTCTTTTTCTCAAAATGTGTTCTTCATGAAAGTTGTTTATTTGGATCTTGACTATCCAATGTCCAAATTTCAGCCCATCTCCATTATTACATCTTGAGATATGATTTTTTGAGTGCACACTGTTCGGATTCTACTGACAGAACCCGTATTCTGACTTCCATGTCAACTTAGGTCCCTTAGACATCTGAATCAGACTTCGAGCTCTTCATCAAAGTTGTAGAGCTTCCTCTTAGCTTTCCTACAAGGTAAAATTCATGTTCATCAGATATTAGAAACTCAAGTTATGGCCAAAATACAGAAACAGTGTCAAATCTCAATAATGCTGGAAATATTCAATTAGGACCAATTTGAGCTCAAACTCACAAAATCATACCAAACTCAATCAATTAAGAATATGGAGAGTGTAAATGACTAAACATAAGGGTTTCTTAATGAATAAAATATGTGATTATTAAATTCCCCCACACTTAGCTTTTTGCACTCCTGGGCAAAACTGAAGACCATAATTTTACAATCAAGAAGAACAACCAAAGGTTCAAGGGATCAAAACATTCATGAGTTAACAATTCTCCACATCTCAAACCAACAAGCAAGGTATCTTCAACATGAATCAAGAATGATAGATCTTCACAAGATTCCCTCTCAATCTCTCAAGTGTTTAAAGGGTAGGTATTTCACTCAATTCAACCCATGAAAATTGCACTACCATAAGCTTGCTTATCTTCTACTTCTCCACTACTCAAAACACATGCACACACAAATCATGAGGACTTTATTCAAGGTTGTAGTGAGGTCAAGGTAATAGGAGAGGATAAAATGGATATGAGAAGATAAATACTAAAGAGAATAAAAGCAAATGAGAGTGAGTTCAAATAACAAGCATAAAAGTTCATCCCAACTCTAGTGTATATCCCTTTACATATTCATTTCCCAATCCTTTTTTTTAAACACTTGGTTTTTTTTTTCTTTTTTTTTTTTTTTTTTCTTTTCTTTTTCTTTTATATATATGAACATAACTATATACATACATTTTTTTTTTCTTTTTGGGCACTCTTTTCTTTTTCAACAACCATTTTGTACACACACCCCCACACTTGTTCAAAAACTCATCCATTAACCAAGCTAATGTTCTTTTATTCCCTAAGGTAAAGTAAGAACACGATTTCTCATTTAAGGCACATAATGAGCTAGAAACAAGGAATGGTCAAATAAGCTCAAAGGGGTTAAGCAAAGGAAAATATACAAGGTTGGCAAGAATCAGAGAATTTTCAAGAAGTCAAAAGAGTGCTTGATATCATATTGAAAACAAGGTTGGCTATTTGGTTAAACTAGCTAATTAAGAAAGAGGGCCTCAATCATGTTCATGCATGCAAGTGAAATGTAGCCTCAAAAGAATCAAAGCAAGTTCTAGAGTGGTCATTAACATGAGTGAAAATCACACAAGAAAGAAGAGAATGGCATAAATGTTAAATCCATCCATTAGGCTCAAAATCTCACAAGGTATGCATCCATCAAACTCAATTCATCAATTCAATCATCCATCTCCAAGCATATCAGTTCAAGAAGGGAGAAAAGTTATTCAATCATGCAATGAACCCTTTCTTTTTTTTTTCTTTTTTTTTTTTAACAAAAAAGAAACTTGCTAAAATCTCTCCCCCACACTTAATATAGACATTGTCCTCAATGTGAAAGTGATAAATAAAACGGAAAGAAAAGAGCAACACAACCTGATGAGGAGTGAATCAACGCCAAGCGAGAAAAGAAGCACACTGTCAGTTACGCATCGAGACCCCATTAAAGAGAAAGTGTCAGATCGGGCTTTTGTTTCTTGTTACTTCCTTCGCTGCTTCCTGTTGACCAATCTATCTGAGCTAATACCTTATCAGGTACATACTCAAAAGCTTCTAATTTATCAATGAGCTCATCAATAGTGGAGGCAGAGATAAGAAGTTGTCTTCGAAGGAGTGATAAATTTACGTTCACATGACTTTGTCAAGAAAAAATAACAAAAGATCAAAGAAATTATTAACATTCAACAAACCAATGGGTTTATGGTGGATGTTCAGTTCAGCCCAAGAGACAATTTGAAAAATCTCTTCCAAAGTACCAAAACCACCAGGTAAGACAAGAAATGCATCAGAATTGTCAACCATTGTTTTCATTCGTCCATGCATAGATGTTACCTGAATTTCTTCTCCAATTGTCCTTCCAGTGATGTTATTTTCAGCTAAAGGTTTAGGAATAACACCTAAAACACGATGTTGCCTCCTAAAAAGGCAGCAAGTGATACAGACCCCATTAACCCATGACAACCTCCCCATATACAAGATGAATATTCCTTGCAGCAAGTGATCGACCAAGAGTGCTAGCTGCGTTTACAAATTCTAATCCCTTCCCATAACTCGACCCACAAAAACACAGACATTTTTGAGGTTACGAATAGGAGGTCCCATTCTATACTTTTCCTCCCTTTGAGTGTTTCTTAGTTGAAGGAAAATGGAGAAAATGGAGTGTTTAAATAGGAAAAAGAATGGAAAGGGGAATAATTGCACCTATGAGGGTAGGTTGGCTGTTGTCAGAAAAGGTTGAAATTAAGAAACACAAAATCTTTTTTTTTTTCCTATTTTTTTGTTTTTTTTTGTTTTGTTTTTGTTTTTTTTTTTGTTTTTTGTTTTTTTTTTTTGTTTTTTTTTTTTTACTTCAAGAAAACCATCAAGGTAAAGAAGTCTAGAAACCCCTGAAGGACTGCTCAAAGGATCGTCGTACAAAAATCAAAATACAACAAAATGATACAAAGATAAAAGAAATAGAAAATGATGACATACTGTATGTACAGTTTCCATGACGTATCTTTATCTTTGCTTGGCGTCATGAGTGCGATGAGAGACATCACGTCCTTTTTTTTTTTTTTTGAAATTGTTAGAAAAACTTGATGAAAGATGAGTGTATACTTAGTTAAGATTGGGATGGAGGTAGTCTGCTCTTTCGGCTTTGTGCCAAAGCATTGTTGACCAGTATTCGATCCATTCAAGACTAGCGTAACATAGGGCTCCCAAAAGGGACAAGTGGCCATAATACGACTGGCTGCCTCACATGTGGAATACAATCTACCTTCTTTGTTTTTCAATTAAGAAGGCTGGATCAGGATGCATGCATTTCCCCATTCACGGTGTGTGTTACCAAAGCCAACCCTAAGAAGTATACATTTTTTGTTTTTTGTTTTTTTTTTTTTGTTTTTTTGTTTTTTGTTTTTTGTTTTTTGAGAGATGACATGAAGAAGAAGAAGAAGATGATATGTACAGATTGTTTGTGGATATGGCTCACATACGCCCCTGGTTTAACGTCCGATGGCTTAAACGTCTTCTATGAGTAGAGGATAAGTTTCCCATCCAATTTTCTTAAAAATTGGCAAACAGGGTCTTTTAGAGTCAGATTCCCAAGACTGTAGCATTGTTCTTCATCCTTGAAGAGATTCCACAAATTAAGAATTTCACCCCGCATCAATCCATAAGAACGCGTCTCAAGAGTCAATAAGATATCATCTAATGACTCCTTACTCAGTCCATTCTTAATGAAGGATTTATTTGCGGAAATCATCCCCAAAGAACGGCATTGTCTGTTACAATTCCATCGTCCACATTTGTAATAGACTTGTAACCTTTTTGCTCTTCTCCTTTTAGAATATGAACTTCTTCCAAGACCTGGCATGTATGAGTCAAATGAAGTTGAGGACTCACCTGCTAGTCGGACCTTCGCTTCAATTATCCATCGTACATCTTCTGGCATACCTTTGTGCATTAACAGTCTCAATCTTTCACATCGAACTTTGTAGATTTTTCTCAGAGCATTTTGAGGAAGAGAAGGAAAATGTTTTCTCAGGTTTGAAAGAATGACATCCATTTTGAAGGAGAAGAAGGATTCGAGTTATTTTGGGAAAGCGAAAAATAAACCGACTTAAGAGTCACTGAGTCTGCACCGTATCCGCCACTTAACCGTACACAAAGAACTCAAGAACTTGGTTTTCCGGGAATGGTTGAGTCTTTGTCCATTAACTTTAAGCGCATTACCATTCCTAGGATCCTCAATATCTTCGGCCCCGAGAGGATACACGTGTTTGACAAAGAAAAGAAGCTGCGCCACCTAGATCTCAATTTTTCAAGGAGTAGGTGCAGATGATAATCTCAAAGCGAGAACCTTTTTGACCAATTTCCGCAACTTTTGCAAAAGGTGTAATGAGACCTTGAATAAAGTGGGTCAATAAAATCTATCTTGCAAGATTTTATTTGTCGTTGTCGTTGAAGAAAAAGTGACCTCCACTTGCTTCCGAGTGACAAAATTTAATGGCACTACCTACCTCATTGTCGGGCACACAGCTGTTTTTTTTCTTCTTTTTTTTCTTTTTTTTTTCTCTTTTTTTTTTAATTCATAATGCGGATGGAGAAGGTTCATCACCTCCACTTCTGCATTCTCTGGAAGTTCATGATACTGTTTGAGGCGGTGTTCATTTACGATGAAAGCTTTGGCAGTGACCTCACTTTTAATTTGAACAGCACCAGAAGGAAAAACCTTAGTAACAATAAATGGTCCATCCCATCTAGACCTTAATTTGCCGAGGCATGAATCGGAGGTGGGAGTTATAGAGGAGAACTTTTGACCAATCTCAAATGTTTTCCTCAGAATCAACTTATCATGGAAGGCTTTGGTCTTCTCCTTATAAAGTTTGGAACTTTCATAAGCCTCCAAGCGGATCTCCTCCAATTCTTTGCGGTGCAGCTTCCTCTCCATACACAGCTTGATCTAGGTCCAAGTTGCACCTTTTCACCGCCCAAAATGCATGATGCTCAATTTCCACCGGTAGGGGTGAGGCTTTTCAAAAACAATCCGATACGGAGACATCTCGATTGGTGTCTTATAAGCGATCGGTAAGCCCATAAAGCATCCTCAAGCCTCTTGCTCCGATCCTTTCTGTTAGGTTGAAGCGTATCTACGGAGTATCGCTTGATCTCCCTGTTGGAAATCTCGGCTTGCCTATTAGTTTGGGGATGGTAAGGTGTAGAAACTCGTGCAAGACCCATACTTTTTCATCAAAGCTTCCATGTTTCGATTACAAAAATGTGAACCCACGATCACCGATGATGGCCTTTGGAACTCCAAACTGCAGAAAATCGTGATCTAACAAAATCCACAACAACTTTGGAATCATCGGTCAGAGTAGCTTTCGCCTCCACCCACTTGGATACATAATCAATGACTAGCAAAATGTAAACAAAACCAAAAGAAACAGGAAAGGGTCCCATAAAATCAATACCCCATACATCAAAAATCTCAAAGAACAATAAGGATTTACGGGGCATCTCATTCCTTCGAGAAGTGTTTCTGTTTTTTGGCATTGATCACAAGATTTACAAAACACATATGCATCATGAAATAGAGTGGGCCAATATAATCCAGATTCCAAAACTTTCCTAGCAAAGTCCTTTGGGGACCAAAATGACCGCCATGCATGCAAGTGTATGACAAAAGCTAAGAATAGAATGAAATTCATTATCAGGCACATATCTCCTAATGACTTGGTCACTACAAAATTTCCACGAGATAAGGGTCATCCCACACATAATATTTTGACTCACTTTTCAATTTATCAATCGAGCCCTAATAAAATGTGCGGGGAAAACACCGCAGACTAAGAAATTTATCAAATCAACAAATCAAGGAGTGTTACCTTGCGGCTTGAAAAGGCATGCTCATCGTGGAAGACATCATGGATAGGTAAAGTATCGCCTCCTTTTCAATACGACTTAGGTGATCGGCCACTAAATTCTCGCTCCACTTTTATCACGGATTTCAATATCGAACTCTTGGAGGAGCAAAATCCACCTAATCAATCTAGGCTTTGCATCAAGCTTCTTCGGGAGAAACTTGAGTGTATGATCTGAAAACACAACCACTCTAGAACCAAGCAAATATGATCGAAATTTGTCTAAAGCAAAAACAATTGCTAAAAGTTCCTTTTCGGTGGTGGTGTAGTTGACTTGTGCGAGGATCCAAAGTTCTTGAAGCATAAGAGATGACATGAGATATTTTACCGACCCTTTGTGCAAAACGGCTCCCAAAGCATAATTAGAGGCATCACACATGAGCTCAAATAGAAGTGTCCAATCGGTGGCTGGATGATAGGTGTCTTGGTCAATGCTTGCTTCAAGTGATTGAAGGCATCCTTGCATTTACGGTCAAAATGGAACTCCACTTCTTTTTGTAGCAAGTTGGATAGTGGAAGAGCAATTTTTTGAAATCTTTTATGAACCGCCTATAGAAAACGCATGACCAAGGAAAGAGCGAACCTCCCGCACGTATGTGGGGTAAGATAAGCATGAAATAACATTTATTTTTGCGGGATCTACCTCGATACCCTTGCTAGATATTACATGTCCTAAAACTATACCTTGTTCTACCATGAAATGACATTTCTCAAAATTCGAACAAGGTTAGTTTCAATGCATCTATGTAAAACCTGAGCAGACTATCCAAGCATGCATCAAAGGAAGAACCATAGACAATAAAATCATCCATAAACACATCCATGCAATTCTCTAAAAAGTCAGAAAAGATACTTACCATACACCTTTGAAAGGTGCCCGGAGCATTGCACAGACCAAACGGCATCCTCCTCGTATGCAAATGTGCCAAATGGACAAGTGAAAGTAGTCTTCTCTTAGTCTTATGGGGCTATATGAATATGAAAATAACTGAATATCCATCCGAGAAAACAATAATGTGACTTGCCGCCTAGCCTCTCCAACATCGATCAATGAAAGGTAGCGGAAAATGATCTTTTTCGGTAGCCTGGTTAAGCCGCCTATAATCAATGCAAACCCGCCAACCTGCCCATTCGAACTCTTGTGGGTAGAAGTTCGTTATTCTCATTCTCAACTCTTTGTGACCCCAGATTTCTTGGGAACAACTCGCACGGGCTCACCCATTTACCGTCGATATGGGATAAATAATGCCGACTTGAAGTAGCTTAGTCACTTCCTTCTTCACTACATCTAGAATCAAGGGGTTCGGTCTCCTTTGGGGTTGCCTTCTTGGTTTCGTATCCTCTTCCAATAAAATTCTATGCATGCATGTGGAGGGACTAATACCGGGAAGATGCGCAAGTGTCCATCCGATGGCTTGCTTATTACGCCTCAAAACACCGCGACAATTTTTCTTCTTGTTCGGGTTGCGGATTCTTAGCAACAATCATCGCGACTTCTCACCATCTCCTAAATATGCATATTTAAGATGGTCCGGCAAAGTCTTCAACTCTTAGGATGGAGGTACAATGGAAAAAAGCTATTTGAAACAACTAACTCAAGAACACTAAATTCGTCATACTTCGACTCTCATTTTCACATGTTGTACCATTCAAGTCGCTGACTACATCACCACTTATAATCGCATTAATCTCGGCACATGCAAAGCACATGGCTCAACATCACAAGCAACACATGTATCACAAGAAACGAGAATCCGGAAAGTCGGCAATATCGGGAATTCAAACATATAAATCAAGCATAAACATCATCAACCAAGATCTCAATCACATCAATATGAAAAACAGAATGCTCCTCCAGGGGATGTCTCATGGCATCAAAAATGTTAAATTGTACCAAATCATCGCCAAACTCCATAGAAAGGGTGCCAGCATGCACATCTATCTTGGTCTTGGCGGTCTTGAGAATGGTCTGCCTAGAATTAATGGAGCATGGGTTCTTTGAAGACTCATCTTCCATGTCCAAGACGTAGAAGTCTGGCTGGAAAAATTAAATCATTCACCCGAACTAACACATCTTCTAGTACTCTGCGGGATAAGCGGTGGTCCTATTTGCCAATTGAATCACTATACCGGTGGGTTGTAAAGTGCCAATGTTCAAGGACCGATAAATTGACATAGGCATGACATTAATCGAAGCACCCAAATCTAGCATTGCATGTTCAAATTTGGAGTTACCTATCGTGCAAGGAATTGTGAAAGTTCCAGGATCTTTGCATTTTTGTGGCATGCTTGGTAGAATCATTGCGAAACATTTTCGCCCATGCTTATTTTCTCGGCCTTAAGTCTTCTCTTGTGAGTACACAACTCTTTGAGGAATTTGGCATACTTGGGAATGCGCTTGATTGCATCAAGGAGGGGAATATTGATTTCCACCTTCCGAATGTGTCCATGACTTCTCTTTCTATTTCGTTTTGCGCGGTATGCTTGAATTTGTGTGACTCGTGTGGAAAAGGTAGTGGAATAGCCGATTTGAATTCTCTCGCACATTTCTTCGTATCGCTGATTTTTGGACCGAGTTATCCACTTTCTTTTGTTTCGGTCACCTTCGGTTGATGCACTTGTAGTTCGGGTTGTGGTGGAGTAGGACCGTCAACTTCTCCGCCACTTCTCAAGCTAATGGCACTTACATTGCCTCTTGGGTTGTTATTTGTTTGTGAAGGCAATTGGTTCGACCATTGACTTTTCAGCTCACTCAGAGTGGTTGCCATTTGCCAAATTTGAGTTTGTAAATTCTGGCTGGTGGCATTGACATTCTGCTGAAACTGTTTCATTAAGTCTTCGAAAGGTGGCTCAGCTGGAGTGGCTGCTTGGAGCAGTGTAGGCTGGAGAAATTTCTTGTATGGGTGGCGGAGAGAGTTGTGCTTGCCTAAATGCGGATGGTTGGTACTTGTTGCTAGGGCACTGTAGCTTGGTATCTAAACCGTAGTTCTTCTTGTTGGTAGAAATTTGTTGTTGTTGTTGACCGAATTTCCATATCTCAGGTTGGGATGGTCCCTCCCGAGGGTTATAGATATTAGAAAATGGATCATATCTCGGAAATTTCTTCTTTGTGATTGCCGATATTGGGCTCTACCCGGGAAAAATACCATTTCTTGTAGCAGATTGTTCTGGAATAATAGAACCACCATCCTGAAGTGTAGGGCATGCATCAGTAGGATGAGATGAACAAGAGCAAATGCCACACACAGTTGTAGCAATCTGCATTGGTGCTTGTTGTGCCACTACTAACTGCCTAACCAAAGAAGTTAATTCATCAAGTCTGTGTTCCATTCTCTGTTGGTCTACATGAGACGATTGAATTTCATTGACTCCTCTAGTTGAGGTAATAATTCGTGTGCCAAATTGTTGGGTGTTGGCTGCCATGTTTGCTATCAAATCTCTCGGCCGTGCAGGGTCTTGTCTACTAAGGCTCCTCCAGAGGCAGCATCCACCATGCTTTGTCATTTGGCAGCAAGCCTTCATAGAAATATTGAATTAAGAGCGATCGGTGATTTGGTGGTGGGGACGGACTCGAGCACGACTTCTTGAATCTTTCCCAATATTCATGCAAAGTCTCCCCTGTCATTTGTCTTATGCCACATATATCTTTTCTAATGGCGGCTGACTACAGAGAGCGAGGAAAAATTTCTCTAAGAACAACCGCTTCATGTCGGTCCAACTTCTTGAACCGGTGAAAGATAAAATAACCAATCCTTGGTCAGTCGCAAGTGAGAAAGGAAATGCCCTCGGACTTGATGTCTTTTTCGAGATCCCATGTGGCTTCATGGTTGAACAAACCACATGGAACTCCTTTAGATGCTTATGGGGATCCTCACCTGCAAAACCGTGAAACTTGGGCAACAAATGTATCAATCCAAATTTTAACTCAAAATCAGCATCAAGATCTGGGTATTGAATACACAAAGACTGGTTAGTTATATCAGGAGCAGCAAGTTCCTTAAGAGTTCTATTTTGCATGTTATCACCATGGTTTCAGAATTATTCAAGATCTCAAGTTCACTCTCAATACTAAGATCAAATTGAAGCAATTCTTGCACTTAGCCTACGAGCTCTAATCAAGCTATGCAAGGTTCTATCAATCTCGGGATCAAAGTCAAACAAGTTATCGAGGCTCGAGACCTAGTCATGCATCACACAAAAACAAATAAATAAGCAAAATACACTAGACAATGGTTAAAAATGTTAGAAAAATTAATAAAAAGCAAAAGTTAGTAAAAACACTTCAAATGAAAAGATTACACTTACTAATCCCCGACACGGCGCCAAAATTTTGACGAGCGCCGAACTCGATCAAAATTATAACCGAAGTTATTACCTAAGCTTGTAGCACAAGTGACAACAGGATCGTCTCCTCAAGGATCGTAGATGTAATTTAATCAAATCAAGTGAAAGTTAGCAAAGGGGGTTTGACAGTTTAATATCGTACTTAACAAAATTAACGGAAGAAATGACAATTAAAGAGTAGTCAATTTAGAAACCTATCCAAGATTGGGTGGATTCAATCATAGACCCTTCATAGAACACTTGAAGCGCAATTGAATTGTTAATTTGGATCTAACCGAGATCTCTCGCATCAAATCCAGAATTCATACTAGACGATCGTCTAGAATTCAATTAACAAGTGATAAACACAAATCCGCAATCGCACCATTCATGAAAATCTATGTTAATTTGAAGTACCGAATTCAATTAACTTAGGCACAAATCGTAACCTAACCTCTTCAATTTCGTGATTAATTTAGATCAATCAGTTCTAAGTTTCATCACAAATCTCAATCTTCATTTATGTGATTAGTTTAGATCAATCAGTTCTAAGTTTCATCACAAATCTCAATCTTAAACCAAGATCAAATCAGATCAACATAAATAGAATCACCATTCATGCATTCAAGATCAAGAAGAAGAAGAAAGAAGAAGAAAAGAGGAATTCAATTACAAATCAAATACAATGCATAACCAAGGTCTCAAGAATCCAAACCACAATCTCTTCAAGAGTTCTAAATTGACTGAAAGTAGCTTAGCCCTCCATTACCATGAAGGGGAGCATCAAAATATACAAAATTATGAGAAACTATGAAGAAACAAGAAGAAACTTAGAGAGAAATGAAGGAGAATTACATCTTGTTCATGATAAATGGTGCCTTTTATAGAAGTCTAAGGTAACAAAATGACAAAGGGAAGTGGGTGGATGAGTGGTTGAGTGAGTGGAGTGTTTGAGTGGATGGATTAGTGGGTTGATTTAGTGGATTGGTTTAGTGGATGAGTGAGTGGAATGGTTGAGTGGTTGAATTAGTGAAAAATGCCAAAGGACTTTTGGAGAGTGGGAAATAATGGACATGAATGGGTGAGTGGATGGATTAGTGGATGGATTAGTGGATGAGTGGAGTGGTTAAGTGGTTGGATTAGTGTATGAGTGGATGAGTGGGTGAGTTAGTGGATGAGTGGATGAGTGGATTAGTGGATGGATGAGTGGATGGTTGAGGACGAAAATTTCGTGTCTGACTTGGAAGCCAAAAACGACCCACTATACTTCAGAACCACGAAAAGTGTTCTTCATGAAAGTTGTAGATCCTTGTCTTGGCTATAAAATGGATAGCTGGTTCGTCCAATTTGGCTTCCTTAAGCCCAAGATATGTCCCAAATACCGTAGGTTGCTTAAACCCAACTTCAGCACCTCTGTTCCGACTTGCAAGCTCAAAATGACCTACTAGACTTCTTTTTCTCAAAATGTGTTCTTCATGAAAGTTGTTTATTTGGATCTTGACTATCCAATGTCCAAATTTCAGCCCATCTCCATTATCACATCTTGAGATATGATTTTTTGAGTGCACACTGTTCGGATTCTACTGACAGAACCCGTATTCTGACTTCCATGTCAACTTAGGTCCCTTAGACATCTGAATCAGACTTCGAGCTCTTCATCAAAGTTTTAGAGCTTCCTCTTAGCTTTCCTAAAAGGTAAAATTCATGTTCATCAGATATTAGGAACTCAAGTTATGGCCAAAATACAGAAACAGTGTCAAATCTCAATAATGCTGGAAATATTCAATTAGGACCAATTTGAGCTCAAACTCACAAA
This sequence comes from Ormosia emarginata, assembly GCA_029884605.1. NCBI lineage: Eukaryota > Viridiplantae > Streptophyta > Magnoliopsida > Fabales > Fabaceae > Ormosia > Ormosia emarginata. The sequence goes on from JAQQTP010000062.1 coordinate 2,304,140, forward strand.
ATCATACCAAACTCAATCAATTAAGAATATGGAGAGTATAAATGACTAAACATAAGGGTTTCTTAATGAATAAAATATGTGATTATCAATCATGGATTTTAAATTATATCAAATGGATGTTAAAAGTGCTTTTTTAAATGGCTTTATTCAAGAGGAAGTATATGTTGACCAACCTCCAGGTTTTGAAAATTATGATCTACCTAACCATGTTTTCAAATTGAAAAAGGCGTTGTATGGCTTAAAACAAGCTTCACGAGCTTGGTATGAAAGGTTAAGTAAGTTCCTTTTAGAACACGATTTTACAAGAGGTAAGGTTGACACGACTCTTTTTATTAAAAATAAAAACCATGACATACTTCTTGTACAAGTATATGTAGACGATATTATATTCGGTGCTACTAACGAAAATTTGTGCAAGGAATTTGCTAAAATCATGCAAAGCAAATTCGAGATGTCCATGATGGGATAACTCAATTTCTTCCTTGGACTTCAAATCAAACAAACAAGGAGTGGAACGTTCATTAGCCAAACCAAGTATTGCAAAGAACTTCTCAAGAAGTTTGGAATGGACAACTCAAAGCATATGGCTACACCAATGAGTACCTCATGTTACTTGGATAAAGACGAAGCAGGTAATTCTGTAGAAATTACTAAATATCAAGGTATGATTGGATCTCTTCTCTATCTCACTGCTAGTAGGCCTGATATAATGTTTAGCATATGCATGTGTGCTAGATATCAAGCTAATCCTAAAAAGTCGCATTTAAGTGCTGTAAAACAAATTATGAAATATCTAGGTGGCACTACACAAGTGGGCTTGTGGTACCCCAAAGGTGCCACTTGTAGTCTTTTTGGTTATTCTGACTCTGATTTTGCTGGATGCAAATTAGATCGGAAAAGCACTAGTGGAACATGTCACTTGCTTGGCAATTCCTTAGTTTCTTGGCATAGCAAGAAACAAAATAGTGTGGCGTTATCCACTCGCTGAGGCTGAATATGTTGCGGAAAGTTGTTGTGCTCAAATTCTATGAATGAAGCAACAACTTCTAGACTTTGGTCTTCAGCTAGATCACATCCCTATAAGATGTGATAATACTAGTGCAATCAATCTAACAAAGAATCCCATTATGCACTCTAGAACTAAGCACATTGAGATAAGGCACCATTTTATAAGAGATCATGTCCAAAAAGGTGATTGTGTGTTAGAATTTGTTGAAACCAGTAATTAACTTGCTGATATTTTCACAAAACCTTTACCTAAAGATTCTTTCTTTCATTTAAGAAGAGAACTTGGCATTTTGGATGAATCGTGCATTTAAATTCTTACCTTTGCTACTTATTTATTGATTTATTAATCTTAAATTGTTACTGACTTAAGCGTCGGAGATATCCTCAGTTCTGTTTTGCAGGTACTAATTTAATTGGGTAAGTTTCTATCCTTCAAAAATGCATTCTGGACTTAATCTAAACGTTTTTCTGCCTAAGTTATTCGAATACCTTCATCTGGTAGTCGAATACCATCATCTGTTCGTATGTTTTCATGGTTTAGAAGCAGGTGGTTGGTACTTGTTGCTAGGGCCTGTAGCTTGGTATCTAAACTGTGGTTGCTGCTGTTGGTAGGGCTGTTGTGGTTGTTGACTAGAATTTCCATATCTCAGGTTGGGATGGTCCCTCCAGCCAGGGTTATAGATATTAGAAAATGGATCATATCTGGGCTGCTGTTGTGATTGCTGATATTGGGCTCTACCAGGAAAAATACCAGCTGCTGTAACAGATTGTTCTAGAATAATAGAACCACCATCCTGAAGTGTAGGGCATGCATCAGTAGGATGAGATGAACAAGAGCAAATGCCACACACAGTTGCAGCAATCTGCATTGGTGCTTGTTGTGCCACTGCTAACTGCCTAACCAAAGAAGTTAATTCATCAAGTCTGTGTTCCATTCTCTGTTGGTCTACATGAGACGATTGAATTTCATTGACTCCTCTAGTTGAGGTAATAATTCGTGTGCCAAATTGTTGGGTGTTGGCTGCCATGTTTGCTATCAAATCTCTCGCTGCTGGGTCTTGTCTACTAAGGCTCCTCCAGAGGCAGCATCACCATGCTTCTGTCATTTGGCAGCAAGCCTTCATAGAAATATTGAATTAAGAGCTGATCGGTGATTTGGTGGTGGGGACAGCTCGAGCACAGCTTCTTGAATCTTTCCCAATATTCATGCAAAGTCTCCCCTGTCATTTGTCTTATGCCACATATATCTTTTCTAATGGCAGCAGCTCTAGAGGCAGGGAAAAATTTCTCTAAGAACAACCGCTTCATGTCAGTCCAACTTGTTACTGAACCTGGTGAAAGATAAAATAACCAATCCTTGGCTGTATCAGCAAGTGAGAAAGGAAATGCCCTCAGCTTGATGTGCTCTTCTGAGATCCCATGTGGCTTCATGGTTGAACAAACCACATGGAACTCCTTTAGATGCTTATGGGGATCCTCACCTGCAAAACCGTGAAACTTGGGCAACAAATGTATCAATCCAGATTTTAACTCAAAATCAGCATCAAGATCGGGTATTGAATACACAAAGACCGGTTAGTTATATCAGAGCGACAAGTTCCTTAAGAGTTCTATTTTGCATGTTATCACCATGGTTTTAATTATTCAAGATCTCAAGTTCACTCTCAATATTAAGATCAAATTCAGAAGCAATTCTTGCACTTAGCCTACGAGCTCTAATCAAGCTATGCAAGGTTCTATCAATCTCAGGATCAAAGTCAACCAAGTTATCAGGCTCAGACCTAGTCATGCATCACACAAAAACAAATAAATAAGCAAAATACACTAGACAATGGTTAAAAATGTTAGAAAAAATAATAAAAAGCAAAAATTAGTAAAAACACTTCAAATGAAAAGATTACACTTACTAATCCCGACAACGGCGCCAAAATTTTGACGAGCGCCGAACTCAATAAAATTATAACCGAAGTTATTACCTAAGCTTGTAGCACGTGACAACACCGGATCGTCTCCTCAAGGATCGTAGATGTAATTTAATCAAATCAAGTGAAAGTTAGCAAAGGGGGTTTGACAGTTTAATATCGTACTTAACAAAATTAACGGAAGAAATGATAATTAAAGAGTAGTCAATTTAGAAACCTATCCAAGATTGGGTGGATTCAATCATAGACCCTTCATAGAACACTTGAAGCGCAATTGAATTGTTAATTTGGATCTAACCGAGATCTCTGCATCAAATCCAGAATTCATACTAGACGATCGTCTAGAATTCAATTAACAAGTGATAAATACAAATCCGCAATCGCACCATTCATGAAAATCTATGTTAATTTCAAGTACCGAATTCAATTAACTTAGGCACAAATCAGTAACCTAACCTCTTCAATTCGTGATTAATTTAGATCAATCAGTTCTAAGTTTCATCACAAATCTCAATCTTCATTTATGTGATTAGTTTAGATCAATCAGTTCTAAGTTTCATCACAAATCTCAATCTTAAACCAAGATCAAATCAGATCAACATAAATAGAATCACCATTCATGCATTCAAGATCAAGAAGAAGAAGAAAGAAGAAGAAAAGAGGAATTCAATTACAAATCAAATACAATGCATAACCAAGGTCTCAAGAATCCAAACCACAATCTCTTCAAGAGTTCTAAATTGACCGAAAGTAGCTTAGCCCTCCATTACCATGAAGGGGAGCATCAAAATATACACAACTATGAGAAACTATGAAGAAACAAGAAGAAACTTAGAAATGAAGGAGAATTACATCTTGTTCATGATAAATGGTGCCTTTTATAGAAGTCTAAGGTAACAAAATGACAAAGGGAAGTGGGTGGATGAGTGGTTGAGTGAGTGGAGTGTTTGAGTGGATGGATTAGTGGGTTGATTTAGTGGATTGGTTTAGTGGATGAGTGAGTGGAATGGTTGAGTGGTTGAATTAGTGAAAAATGTCAAAGGACTTTTGGAGAGTGGGAAATAATGGACATGAATGGGTGAGTGGATGGATTAGTGGATGAGTGGAGTGGTTAAGTGGTTGGATTAGTGTATGAGTGGATGAGTGGGTGAGTTAGTGGATGAGTGGATGAGTGGATTAGTGGATGGATGAGTGGATGGTTGAGGACGAAAATTTCGTGTCTGACTTGGAAGCCAAAAACGACCCACTATACTTCAGAACCACGAAAAGTGTTCTTCATGAAAGTTGTAGATCCTTGTCTTGGCTATAAAATGGATAGCTGGTTCGTCCAATTTGACTTCCTTAAGCCCAAGATATGTCCCAAATACCGTAGGTTGCTTAAACCCAACTTCAGCACCTCTGTTCCGACTTGCAAGCTCAAAATGACCTACTAGACTTCTTTTTCTCAAAATGTGTTCTTCATGAAAGTTGTTTATTTGGATCTTGACTATCCAATGTCCAAATTTCATCCCATCTCCATTATCACATCTTGAGATATGATTTTTTGAGTGCACACTGTTCGGATTCTACTGACAGAACCCGTATTCTGACTTCCATGTCAACTTAGGTCCCTTAGACATCTGAATCAGACTTCGAGCTCTTCATCAAAGTTTTAGAGCTTCCTCTTAGCTTTCCTACAAGGTAAAATTCATGTTCATCAGATGTTAGGAACTTAAGTTATGGCCAAAATACAGAAACAGTGTCAAATCTCAATAATGCTGGAAATATTCAATTAGGACCAATTTGAGCTCAAACTCACAAAATCATACCAAATTCAATCAATTAAGAATATGGAGAGTGTAAATGACTAAACATAAGGGTTTCTTAATGAATAAAATATGTGATTATCAATCATGGATTTTAAATTATATCAAATGGATGTTAAAAGTGCTTTTTTAAATGGCTTTATTCAAGAGGAAGTATATGTTGACCAACCTCCAGGTTTTGAAAATTATGATCTACCTAACCATGTTTTCAAATTGAAAAAGGCGTTGTATGGCTTAAAACAAGCTTCACGAGCTTGGTATGAAAGGTTAAGTAAGTTCCTTTTAGAACACGATTTTACAAGAGGTAAGGTTGACACGACTCTTTTTATTAAAAATAAAAACCATGACATACTTCTTGTACAAGTATATGTAGACGATATTATATTCGGTGCTACTAACGAAAATTTGTGCAAGGAATTTGCTAAAATCATGCAAAGCGAATTCGAGATGTCCATGATGGGATAACTCAATTTCTTCCTTGGACTTCAAATCAAACAAACAAGGAGTGGAACGTTCATTAGCCAAACCAAGTATTGCAAAGAACTTCTCAAGAAGTTTGGAATGGACAACTCAAAGCATATGGCTACACCAATGAGTACCTCATGTTACTTGGATAAAGACGAAGCAGGTAATTCTGTAGAAATTACTAAATATCAAGGTATGATTGGATCTCTTCTCTATCTCACTGCTAGTAGGCCTGATATAATGTTTAGCATATGCATGTGTGCTAGATATCAAGCTAATCCTAAAAAGTCGCATTTAAGTGCTGTAAAACAAATTATGAAATATCTAGGTGGCACTACACAAGTGGGCTTGTGGTACCCCAAAGGTGCCACTTGTAGTCTTTTTGGTTATTCTGACTCTGATTTTGCTGGATGCAAATTAGATCGGAAAAGCACTAGTGGAACATGTCACTTGCTTGGCAATTCCTTAGTTTCTTGGCATAGCAAGAAACAAAATAGTGTGGCGTTATCCACTGCTGAGGCTGAATATGTTGCAGCCGGAAGTTGTTGTGCTCAAATTCTATGGATGAAGCAACAACTTCTAGACTTTGGTCTTCAGCTAGATCACATCCCTATAAGATGTGATAATACTAGTGCAATCAATCTGACAAAGAATCCCATTATGCACTCTAGAACTAAGCACATTGAGATAAGGCACCATTTTATAAGAGATCATGTCCAAAAAGGTGATTGTGTGTTAGAATTTGTTGAAACCAGTAATCAACTTGCTGATATTTTCACAAAACCTTTACCTAAAGATTCTTTCTTTCATTTAAGAAGAGAACTTGGCATTTTGGATCAATCGTGCATTTAAATTCTTACCTTTGCTGCTTATTTATTGATTTATTAATCTTAAATTGTTACTGACTTAAGCGTCGGAGATATCCTCAGTTCTGTTTTGCAGGTACTAATTTAATTGGGTAAGTTTCTATCCTTCAAAAATGCATTCTGGACTTAATCTAAACGTTTTTCTGCCTAAGTTATTCGAATACCTTCATCTGGTAGTCGAATACCATCATCTGTTCGTATGTTTTCATGGTTTAGAAGCAGGTGTATTCGAATACCTTAATGGTTATTCGAATAACCTGAGGCTATATGTTATCAGTGACTTAATCTTGTTTCTGGGCATTCGAATACCCTAAGAAGTATTCGAATACCTGCAAGAATGAGGCCAAGTCATTTTGGTAAGTCTATTCGAATACCTGCATAGGTATTCGAATACCCTTTATCAGATGGCCCAGTCTTTTGCGTTTCCTAACAGCTGTATTCAAATACCAATTGAGGTATTCGAATACCTTGGGTCAGTTTTATATCAACCCCCCCTTCGTTAAACCCGTTTCCTCACTCACTTCTTCTTTCTCAAATCTCTTGGCCTCCTCACTCTCTTTCTCTCCTTCGTATACCCCATTTGAATACCTCCCAACCGTTACATCTTCCCCATTCTCTTCAACCCATTCCTCTCACCTTCAAACCACCATCCATGGCATCCTCCTCCAAGCGTGCTCGCACAAAAACCGCGCCATGCAACAACCCGTTGGATTTGCGAAGGCTCTCCTCCAACCAAGAGACCCTTGGACGCTTCATCACTCACTTTAGAGAACGTAACCTTGTGCAGCCCAAGTATCTTGACTTGGATTTCTTCGAAAAAGAAGGAGGATTTGATTTCCTACACTAGCTGAACCTCCAGGGCGTGCTTCGTTTTTGCTCTTATAAGGCGGTCCTCTATCTTGATCTTGTAAAGATGTTCTACTATAACCTGAGGATTGAGGGTCTGGAACTCCATTCTGATGTTAGTGATTAGCACATTGTGATCACTCCTCAGGACTGGGTTCACTTCTTTGCTTTAGAATCTGCTGGCCATAACAACGAAGACAGTGAAGAGCTTGTCCAGCGGTTCGACAAAATTCGAGCCATTGAAGATGTTCTTAGACCTGGGTTGGCATTACCTCCGACTCAAAAGGGAGTCAAAGGAGGCATGATGAAGAGCCAGGACAGGCTCTTACATTATGCTTATGCCCACATCCTAGCTCCTAGAGGTGGGAACTACGCCTACCTGAGTGAAGATGATGTGTTTATGCTGTGGATCCTGAAGAAAGGATACCAGATAAACTGGCCTGTCTTCATTATGAAGCACATGATGAGAGCTAAGGGAAAAGAACGCTCTGAGTTACCCTATGGTGTGATCATAACTGCCTTCCTAGGCAAGTATCCTCAGATTGTGGAGACCGAGCGCAAAACTCAGCTGACTCATCATAATGTGTTTGGTTCCTATACGCTGAACAGAATGAAGATGATAAAGACTGATGAAGGTTGGGTATTCCCAGTTGAAGTTGACGATGATGAGGACGACCCAGCTGATCCTGCTGCCTCTGCTGCTGCTGCCCCAGTAGCCCCTACTGCCCCTGCTGCTGCTACCCATGCTCCTGCTGCGTTTAGTTACCTTGGATCAAGTCATGGCCACCTTACAGGCCAACCATGCTTATATGGAGGATAACCGAGCTTATCTGGAGCACACCTTCTCTGTTCTGTTTGACAGACTTGATGGTGTTGAGCGTGAGCAAGCTGCCTTGCGTGCCTTGCTATCTTCACGGGGTTCTGATTCCCCTCCTCCTCCTCCGCCAGATGCCTATTTCTAGGCTTTGTTCTTGTTTGGATTTTTTTTTCTTTTTCTTGTATTGGCTGGTTAGCTTTTGTTTCTTAATTGTATATTTATGTTGGCAAATTTTTTTTAATAAAATCAGTCTCTTTGTTTCCCTTTGTGCCTCCTTTTATGCATTACATATCTGCTATATCTTTTTATTATGCCAAAGGGGAGAAAAATATAACTATGAGAAAAGACAAAGTTAAAATAACTAATATTGGATTCCAACATTAAGGGGAACTACGCACGCACATATTGAATATGAATGTAAGTCTCTTACCTTGTGAATTCCAATTATTCTTGTACTGATGCTTTTCTCTATGATAGTTTGTCATCATCAAAAAGGGGGAGAATGTGTTTACTACGCAACAATGAAGATGTATTTTGATGATAACAAACATGAGGATGATGAGAAGACCAAGTCGAAGTATTTCAAGATTAGTCGTAGGACTTAGGATCTATCATGTATGGAGCTGTCAACTAGATATCTCAATGGTTAAAAGATCTAAAATAATCTGCTTCTTAAATTAAACTGAAGTTTTAAAGTAGCACTTGAAAGATCAAATGGTTTAGAAACTAAAAATAAGCATTTCAAAGCATTTAAGAAAGGTTTTTTTTGAACTATTTTTAACTGAGGTATTCAAATACCTCTTTATGGTATTCGAATAACCTGATTCGTAACTTATACTTTCTGTTGTGTTAAAACAGAGGCATTCGAATACCCCATATGGTATTCGAATACCCTAGTTTCAGAATGAACCTTTTTAAATGAGGCATTCGAATACCCCATATAGTATTCGAATACCCTGATTTCGAAACATGCCTTTTTTAATGAGGTATTCGAATAACCCCAACTTAATCAGTTTTTTAACAAAGCTTTTGACTGAGGTATTCGAATACCTCCTGTAGGTATTCGAATAACCCCACGGGAATCAGATTCTGGTTTTTGAATTCATACGAGAATTAAAACCAATTAATGTCAAATTAATGCTCCCAAAGGCCATTTTCTTCTTCGAGCTCTATAAATAGAGGCCTGGGACACCTCTGATGAACCGCCGAACACTCTGATTATTTCTTGCTTTGTTAAAAATGAGTTTTACACAATTTCCTCTCTTTTTCTATGCTCTTAACATTGAATCTTTGAGATATCTGTGACAAAGCTCCTTAGTGCTTCAATTTGTAATTATTTGCTCTTAGAGAGAGTTTCTTCTTCATCTATTCTTTATTTCTGTATATTGAGGGTGAGGTATCCCCAAGGATTGTATAAGGGTGAGGTATCCCTGATTGATTGAGGCTTGAGCACAAGGGTAGAGTTTCCCTGTGTGTGAAAAGTGCTCTTTATTATAACGGTTGCAAGCACCTATTTTAAGCTTGTCTTGAATAGTAAAAAATCTCGAACTGTGTTTCGGGGACTGGACGTAGGCCACAAGTGGTTGGTAACCAGGATAAATACTGTGCCTGTTTTTCTTCCCTTATTTTCTTTATTTTATGCACTTTATTTATTGATTCCTGCAATTTAATTATTAATTGTTCTTCCTTTTCTCATCTCTTCCACGTCCTTTAATATTTAAATTCAGTAAAGTTTATTTGTTTAAGGCTTTTGCAAAAGTTTTTGTTACTCAATTCACCCCCCTCTTGAGTACTGGAAGCCACTTGGTAACAAACTCTACTCTTGCAACCCTTCTACAGAAGTTTGCTCGATTTGAAGATTGGTGGGTACAAATGTTTGAAGATGTTGTCTTACCAGAAGACCCCGAGAAAAGGGACAAACCCTTCTAATCTTCATCCCTTCCGAGCACTTTATAATGGCATGATTTCTCACCTCGTCTTTTTGCTGATGCCAATAGGGGAAGAAAAATATTGAGACTTAGTGCATAATTTTAGGGGAAGTATGAACATTTTAGCTTTTTAGCATTTGTATTCATATTTTTTTCTTATGACAAAAGTTATAAGAATGAATGTTGTTTTTGTTGTCTTGAAATCATGTGTTTCTGATCTAATTCTTATGCTTATGATATCTAACTTCATAAATTTCGTATATAACTTGTCTTTCTGATTCTATGATTTGGATCTTTACATAGAATTCTCGTTTATGCTTAAAGTTTTCTATGTCTAGTTTGTCATAATAAAAAATAGAGAGATTGTAAGCTCCAAAGCCCTTTAGAAGCATGAAAACTTGTTGAAGTTCTTTTGAACTTTATGAGTTTTGATGATTAACAAACTTAAAACATAGAATCATATGTTTACTAATATTTTATCTAATTGTACCAAACCACAATTAAAAAGACTCCTGGACAATCAACATAATTTTTGTGAATTTCTTAAGATTCACTTTGTGGTAGTATCAACTTGATCAAAGTCCTCATACAAAATTGCTATTTTTGGACTAAGTATGAAGAAGAACTTAAGAAGCATATTGTTGTGATATTGGCAAGTGTACCAAATCGCAAAAGTAATAAAGAGTGAGTTGAGTATCGTTCCCACGAGGATTATGTTGACAATTATTAAGTTCGCCAAATTGACATTATCCAAGCTATCGAAAAAGAGAATTAAAAATATAAATAAAAGAAAACAGTAAATAAAAAAATAATTAAAAATATCAAGAATCTGATCAAGGGTGAAAAACGATGAGATGAAAGTGTTAGGGGTTAGATTTCACTTGAACTCATTTGATGCAATTTCAAATATTGGTTTAATTAAGTTTTATTCCAATGATTCATGGTCAATTCCTAAAATTAGTCAATATCCAATCCCTTGGTATATCAATCCTCTTCACACTATTTAGAATTAACTAATTGATAACTCCATTATGTGTAGTTATTTGTGCTCTATATATGCGCTTTATTGATCGCTTAGTCCTTGTTATTATCCATATATAGAAGGTTTTCTGCTTATATTTGTCAAATTCAATTTGGATATCTTCTTATATGATCTTAAGCAAATTGTGTATATTCTTCAAGCGATTAAGTGGATTTGCCACTATTATTAACTTGGTGATTTCTCTAACACAGGAAGGGCTCCAAGCAAGTAGATTGGTGGAAAATTTAGACTAACATTGGAAGAGGAAGCCCAAGACAAACTCAAGTGTGAAGTTCAACATCTCACATCGCGGTGCAGGCATTTCAATACCGCGACGTGGTGCATCCACTGCTTCATACAGAGAGCTCCGAATCTTGAACAATGCGGCACAGACATTTCAATGTCGCGACGTGGTGACCTAATTTACACGAACACCGCAGTGTAGGCTTATTAATGTCGCGACATGAATTTATTTTTTGAGCCTATAAATATTGTTTTATTAGATTTCTGAAAGGGAGAGAGTAAAGAGCTGAGTTCTAGGTTAGAAAGCTATGACTAGGTTCTCATTTCTAGGCTGATAGGAGGCTATGGAAGCCAAGGTTGGAGGTCATCTTCTTCATGGAAGGAGATTCAAGCATCAAAGATCACATCTATGACCTTCCTTCCTTCTTCCCTTTACTTTCTTCTTTTCCTTATATTATGAACAAGGTTTTTATTCTATATTTTCGTGTTCAATGAGTAGTTAAGCTGTATTTAGGGATTACTTTGAATCCTTGTATGGATATTGATGATTTTGTACTTCTTTGAGTTTATATTGATGTTTGGTTTTGTTCAATCATACGGATCTTACTACTCATGATAGTTTGATCAACTTTTAAGTGATTTGTTGAAATCTGATGAACCTAGACATAGGAATTTGGATTTCAGATCATATGTATGGTTGATGCATGTTCGATTTCATTCTAATGGCAGGGTGAGATGATTCGCTAATAGGATAGAAAAATACCTTTTAGCCATGCATAGCGGATGTTTGAGAATAGATCTTAATGAGTGGATTTTCTACTAGTTCCCATGGAAACATAGTGAATTAGGTAAATGAAGTATGATTGATTGACCCCTAGGCATAGGCTTTTAACTAAATTAGATTCTCAAGCTAACTTAACTCATTCATTAATGTTGCTTAAATAGCTCTAATCGTTATCTTTAATTTTCATTTACTGCTTTTCAGTCATTAGATTAGTTTAAATGCACTTTTCCCTATTTGTATGTTCTTGAATAGAGCTATTTAAGCTATTGATTGATATTTAGCATTGGAAGTTTCATTATCCTCGTGGGAGCGATATCCTACTTTATAATTGTATTACTTGTTCGATCCGTGCACTTGCGGCCTATAAAGGGACAAACAAGTTTTTGGCATCATTACCGGGTCAGTTTATTTCTATACTGCTAATATTGACAATGGACTTATTTAGTTCTAATTCAAGTTTTGTATAGTTCATTTTAATTTAAGTTTTTAGTTGTTTTGTGTTTCGGACACAACTGAAATGGTGGATGACCATAATCATACGAGGCTTTTGAGGGAGTTCGCGACTCCTCAAATGGACCTCTAATCAAGTATATGACGACCGCCCATCCGTGCCAGCAATAAGTCCTGCCAGGACTATAACTCAAGCCCCTCTTAGGAGGGAACCCAAGTTATATGCTTTTATTAGTTTTTATATTTTTGTTATGTTTTAAGTCCTATATATGTTAATATGTAGATTTTGTACTTTTGATATATTTTGTTTTTACATACTACATTTTAACCCCTAGACAAGTTTTACAAGTGTTGGAGACCCATTTGGAGTAGAAGTGGCAGCAAAACTGATTTTGCTACAGAATTCTGCAGGCTGACTCCTCACGTTGTGGCGTGGCATGTAATACTTCGCGACGTGCCTGTGAAACTTAAAAAAAATATGATCTAATCTGGATACTTCTGGAAAAGCACCAAATTTCATCCCTGCGCCGCGGCGTAACTTCTGTGTGTCGGGGCGTGAGAGGGATGTTCATGAATGTCGCAGCGTGGATGCTGAGTGCCATGGCATAACTGGGTTTTTTGATGAATGTCGTGGTATAGATGTACATGTCACAGTATGTCATCCTTTATTGTACATAGTTTGTTTATTTTACATGTTTTTACATATTTTTTTAAAATGCTCAGCTCTCACATTTCAAGTATTTTGACAGGCTCAAGTACCTTACCATAGACAGTGAGGACACAATTTCACTTTAGTTTGGGAGAGTATCATTACATGTTTTGGTTATTATAATGTCTATTGTATAACATGTTTTGATATTTAGAATATGCAGTAGTGATAGTCACTATTTTATCATAATCATATACTAGGTTTGGCTATTACTGATGGGTTTTAATGAAAATTTTTCAATTGTTAACACATGATGTTATACATGCTTGAATTGAAAATGATGGATCTATTTGAATGCATGACATATTGTCAATTGCTAGTGTGGAATTGGTTGTTCAATTATATAAATGTTTTCAAGTTGACTGCTTTTAACGAAATCATATGTGATCATGAAACATGTGAAATAATTTAGTTACTTTTTATGTATGACTTACATCCCACTTATATGCACGTGTAACTTTGAAAATGATAAGAGTGCATGTCTATAAAAAAGTTTATGGATGTACATGTAGAGTTTCAATTATCTTAGAAGTTGTTTTTAAACTCTCTTAAGGCGAAATCCTAGATTATGCATGAGTGAGGAAATGATTAGGGCATTGTTTGAACTGATTGAGACCTTCGGGCTTACCCTGAATGATTATATCTTTAGGTCCCCTTTTGTAGCTTATCAAATGTTTGGCCTTATATGTTTTTCAATCACCATTGTATTTCCTACCATGTAACCATTCTAATGCATGTGAAAGTAATGCATTTTCTTCCTACCATCAATGTTTGTTGAGTACATAATATGTTATTTCTTGAAGTGAGTCTAGTGATTAAGGGTATTAATGTATGTTCAATATACAAATGAGCTTGAAGGAACCATAAGCAGTAGAAGAAAGAATTACTTTGTTCAATAAAAAAAAGCAATGGAATGAAGTAAAGAAAAGTACAAAAAGAAATGAATGGTTCTGGAGAGTTTTGTCTTTCACTTTTGAATACCCTAATGATACTACCTGGAGGCTCAAGTCTTGAAATGACATATTGTGTTTCTCAATGTTTGTACTGTATCCTTTCTATTTCTGTTCACGTGCCCATAACTATTGGCCTTACATTATAAGCTATTGAAGTCCCTTCTGATCCTTAGTAATATGTGATTTACATTAGTGGAGAGAGAGTTTAGACTCAATTTTGTGGATTATATGATTCATATATATGTATGCTTATAAAATTATCCAGATGTGTAGGAATTGAATAGGAGAAGTTTATCTTGTATGTTTGTAGAAAATGTGATTTGCATGAAAGGATGCTTGATTGTTAGCATGTTAAGAATTGTGTATATGTAGAGTTGATTGTGCGATATTGGCATTCATTAAGGACCGATGCAATCATTCTATACTAGTTGTGGTTAAATTGAAAATTAAATTTATAATAGCTGCTAGATGCATGTTGAGCATAATTTTTTTTAGTCAATCTGCTTAATCATACTTTGTTTTACTCGAGGAGTAGCAAAAATCAAGGTTTGGGGGTGTGATAACTCCACTATGTGTAGTTATTTGTGCCCTAGATATGCACTTTATTGATTGCTTAGTCCTTGTTATTATGCATATATAGAAGGTTTTATACTTTTATTTGTCAAATTCAATTTGGATATCTTCCTATACGATCTTAAGCAAATTGTGTATATTCTTCAAGTGATTAAGTGGATTTGCAACTATTATTAACTTAGTGATTTCTCTAATATAAGAAGGGCTCCAAGCAAGTAGATTGGTGGAAGATTTGGACTAACATTGGAAGAGGAAGCCCAAGAGAAAGGCAAGTGCGAAGTTTAACATCTCAAGCCGCGACAGATGCATTTCAAAGTCGCGGTGTGGTGCATCCCCTGTTTCAGACAGAGAGCTCTGAATCTTGAACGCCGCAGTGCAAGCATTTCAATGCCACGACATGGTGACCTAATTTATATGTGCGCCGTAGCGTAGGCTTGTTAATGTCGCGACGTGAATCTATTTTCTGAGCCTATAAATACTGTTTTATTAGATTTCTGAAAAGGAGAGAGTGGAGAGCTAAGTTCTAGGTTAGAAAGCTGCAGCTAAGTTTTCATTTCTAGGCTGAGAGGAGGCTGAGGAAGCCAAGCTTGGAGGTCATCTTTTTCATGGAAGGAGATTCAAGAATCAAAGATCACATTTATTAGTTTCCTTCCTTCTTCCCTTTGCTTTCTTCTTTTCCTTATATCATGAACATGATTTTTGTTGTATATTTTCGTGTTCAATTAGTAGCTAAGCTTTATTTAGGAATTACTTTGAATCCTTGTGTGGATATTGATGATTTTGTACTTCTTTGAGTTTATATTGATGTTTCGTTTTGTTCAATCATATGGATCTTAATGCTCTTGATAGTTTGATCAACTTTTATGTGATTTGTTGAAATTTGATGAACTTAGATATATGAATTTGGATTTGAGATCATATGTATGGTTGATGCATGTTCGATTTTATTCTAATGGTGGGGTGAGATGATTTGCTAATGGGATAGAAATATACCTCTTAGTCATGCATAGCGGGTGTTTGAGAATAAATCTTAATGAGTAAATTTTGTACTAGTTCTCATGGAAACATAGTGAATTAAGTAAATGAAGTATGATTGATTGACCCCTAGACATAGGCTTTCAACTAAAGTAGATTCTCAAGCTAACTTAACTCATTTATTAATGTTGCTTAAAAAGGGTTGCATGTTATTAATTGAAGTAAGAAATGAGAAGGATTCCCTAATATTTAACTATTATCTTTAATTTTAATTTACTGCTTTTTAGTCATTAGATTAGTTTAAATGCACTTTTCCCTATTTGTATGTTCTTGAATAGAGATATTTAAGCTATTGGTTGATATTTAGTATTGGAATTTCCATTATCCTTGTGAGAGCGATATCCTACTCTATAACTATATTACTTGTTCGATATGTGCACTTACGACCTATAAAGGGACAAACACTAATCCCTCAGTCTAACCCAAAATAGAAAAGACATTATCATAAACGAGGGAATTAAAAGAAAGACTACACAACCCACAACGTCTATTCCTAGCGATTACGGAAATTATGGTATTTATAATAAGTTCAAGGTTCATACACAATTTTCAAAAATCATACATAACCCACAAATAATTCCCAAATTGATCAGGTTTATAAAAACATTAAGAGAAGAGATAAACATATAAATCATGAAATAGAAACATAGATTAAACCCATAAAAGAATTTACATCATCCAAGTATCAAGATTCATCATCACCCTAACGAAAGAGATTTAGTTACACATGGAAAAAGAAGAAAACAAAGAGAATACAACGACAAACTCAATAGAAGGTTGATGGCAAGGTTGAAGAAAATTCCTAATCTTCAAGCTTACATGCCCCCACACTAAACTAGGGTTTGTGCCTCCAATTTGCTCCTTGACGACTACTGGAAATCTATACAAAAGTGAACTCATTTTGCTAAACTTATTTTTCCTTTTTTATAGAAAAGCTTGCAGCTTTTGGTATCAGACTTGCATGATTTTTCTCACCTTCCAGATGTTCAAATTTGCCTTCAATCTTAACAAAGAAGTTATAGGATTTTCTGTTAGCTTTTCAATGCCACAAACAGTATGTCTATCTGATCTCTGTAGCCAAAGATATGGCTCAATTAATGAGGAATGATCAAGATAGTGCGGGAATCCGAATTTTGCTCCAAATCAAAATATAATCCTTATTTAAGATTTTGCATCCAATTAGAAATCTAATTAGTATCTAAGAATAGAATAACAATCCTTCAAATATTTATTTTCAGGAATTTCTTTTTTTTGCACAAAATCTGATGATTTATCCAGAAAGCTTGTTTCTCTGATTTCTTGCTTCTTTAAGTGTCTAGTATCTTTCCATGTGTATTTACCTATCAAAAATAAATAAAACACATAATAAGAACATAATTTAAAATAACAAAAATAGAATAAAACTTGAGAATAAAACTCAATCAAAGAGATTAAAAAAGAATGAAAACTCAGAATTTGAACCGTAAAAATATGAATTTTTAAAGGTTCATTACTCCCCAAACTTAAGATTTTGCTTGCCTCAAGCAAAAAGAAAAATAAAAAGAATTAAAAATAAAATAAAACAACAGCTAAAAACTATAAACATTCAGATTTAAACATGACAATATCGGGTAGTGAATATCATGCATATCATCAGAAATTGCTTCAGAATCTAATTTCAATGTCACACATTTATAATCCAATTATCACAATGCTCACACATGCAACTCTCATACATAAATGACTTCCTATAAACATGAATGTAAAAACAAATCTACTCATAAAGTACCAACCCAGATAGGTTTATAAAATTACAAATGCACATCAAATCCACATCCATAGGGTTGTTTTTCATCTCTCTCCACTAATGTAAACAACACACAACTAAGGATCAAAAGGGTCTTTAAAAGCTTGTAATGTAAGGCAAAGGGTGAGGGTTAAGAAAGAAGTGGTAGGATAAATAAAACAAAAGTTGAGATACATAATCATGCACATTTCTCAATTCAAGCCTCAAAATGTTGAAAAAGTGCAAAACAGAGCATAAAATTTCATTACTTCATTCATATTTCTCTTTTATAAATTTCTCTTTTGTTTTCTTCTCATTCTTCTTCTCTCTTTTTTCATGACCTCCACGCCCAAACTTATTTCTTTGCAACAAATTGAGTGAACTTTCTTTCTTCTTTTTTTATAGCTCCTTGAATACTTCATGCACAAAGAATGATTAAGGCTTGAATAGTAAAATAATACAAGACATGCATTTAACAAAGGGTGTGTAAGAAGGATAATTTTTTTCTTTTTTTTTTATGGGTATGGGAAAGGAAAATGTGGGTAAAGAAAAAAAATAAAGGCCAAACAATAACAAGACTGCAAAAGGGACCTAGGGATATAATGTGTGTATAGGTTAGCTTGAAAGGCTCAAACGGTCCAAAGAAGGCCCTTATCATTTCCTTGATCATGCATTGTCTAAGATTTTACCTCAAGAGAGAATCTAAAAACTTCTAGATGCAAGTCATCCACACACATGCATTCCCATAAACTTTCTCTAAGTATGACATGCATGCATATTTCAAGGTCTATCAAACATAAAGATGGAAAGCACATCTATACACAATCGAAGCAATAGAGATCAATGCAACTTATAAATTCTCATGCGATATCCCAAGAAAATAGATCAATCCATAATTTGTGCAATCATTAGATATTCAATTCAACACACCGGCATGCACAGTTTCAACAAAATGACTCAAAACACAATAGGGTGATGATAATAAAATAAAATCAATAAAAACAAATGTGAAAATAAAATATTAAAGAAAAGAAAAGAAAAACTCTTTTGGCAGCTGATAGTTATATACATCCCCCTACAAAGGCTCCGAACTTGGGGAGGCACCTAAGCCGACTCAACATTAGCGAACTAGAAAACAAAACCAAAAAAATGATAAACAATAAAATAAGAAATAACAAAATAATAGCAAAAATAAAATAGTAAAGAAAAAGACATAGAATTTGGGTTGCCTCCTAAAAAGCGTTTGTTTAACGTTGTTAGCTCAACATAGTCTTTTATTCACGGTGGCTTGAAGCAAGAGAAGTAAGATGACACATTTCCTTTTTCAGATTTATGCCTCCATACTCTGTCAATGGCCTTAGAAGTACCCCCAAAAGGGTTTTGAACTTGACCTGAGTTGGGTTGTCCTGAATTCTTCTTGGTATAAGAAATTCCACCAGGCCATGGTGGTTTCAATTGAACAATAGATGAGGGATTAACTTTCAATGAATCATTAAATAATGGACCAATCTACAATGAATCAGGGTAAACGAGAGGATCTTTTTCTATTTCAGCAATCTTGGAAAGAGAATGACCTTTCTCCTTTTCATCAATAATCTTGGAAGTGGAAATATCAACTTTAATTGATGATGAAGGGCTCTTACTAACCAAATCCTGTTGAGGCTTACCTTGAATGCATTTGACGGGGGCATAGAAATCTGATGTCAATGTAGATTTATCAAAAACATTAATGGTCACCTGATCTCCATCTACCTTCAAAATAAGTTCACCTCTTAGTACATCAATCACTGCTCCTGAAGTAGCTAAGAACGGTCTTCCAAAAATCAGATGGATATCAGCATCCTCGTCCATATCTAAAATCACAAAATCTGCTAGAAAGAAGAATTTGTCCACCTTTAGTAGCAAATCTTCAATTATACCATATGGATATTTGATTGATCGATCAGCTAATTGAAGAGGCATCATAGTTGGCTTCACTTTTTCAATCCCAAGCTTGCAAAGAATTAACAATGGCATTAAATTGATGCTAGCTCCTAAGTCACATAAAACCTTCTCAATGGTCAGTTTGTTAATGGTGCACGCAATAGTGAAACTACCTGGATCCTTTAACTTTGGTGGTAGCTTCCATTGAATTATGGCACTACATTCTTCATTAAGCATCACAATCTCATCCTCTTTGATCTTTCTCTTTTTAGATAACAAGTCCTTCATAAATCTGGCATAAGAGGACATGTGCTCAAGTGCTTCAGTAAAAGAGATGTTTATCTGTAATTGCTTGAAAACATCAAGGAACTTTAAGAACTACCTCTCTTGCTTCTCCTGAGTGTCTTTCTTCAACCTCTGAGGGAATGGAAGCCTAGCATAAAGTGAATGATCAAAAGGTTTATCGAAATCTGAATCCTTCTTCTTTCTTCTTCCTCTTGTATGTTTCTCTTTGGTTTTAGTAGAGATCTCTTCTTCTGGAGCATCTTTTTCTTGATCATGACTTGGAGGATGAGGTACTTCCTTAGCTTCATCTTCTTTTGGTTGAGGACAAATAACTTTTCCACTCCTCAAAGACATTGCCATACATTGCTCATTTCAATTGACAACTATATCACTTGGTAAGGTTCCTAGAGGTCTCTCAGAGAGTTATTTTGCTATCTGGCCCACTTGATTCTCTAAACTTCAAATAGCTACTCCTTTATTCTTAAAATTTGTCCTTCTTTACTCCATAAAAGTGGAAGTCTGTTGCATAAAAATAGAGGTCTGTAGAGAAAGTTTCTTAAGTGCAATCTCAAGAGGAGACTTCTTCTCTGGTTAAGGATTCAATGGTACCATTTGATTGCTCCAAGATAAATTAGGATATTCCTCTAACCTGGATTGTATGTATTGGAATAAGGATTACCTTGTGGTCTCAAAGGATTTCCCATATAATTGACCTGCTCAAGAGCAATAACACATTAATTTCCTGCCTCATATTGACCATTGACATGGTTGCCTCCACAGAAATTGCAAGTCAGACCTTGGTTATTGACTGAATTTACCTGCATACTACCAACTTGCTTGGTGAGGTTGACAATGTGTTGCATCATAGTCTTATTCTGTGCAAGAAAATTATCGACGACACCAACCTCTATAACTCCCTGTTTAACTGTAGACCTTCCACTAAGAACTTGGTACTCATTAATGGCCATGGTTTCGAACAATTCTTAAGCCTCCTATGTAGTTTTTGTGTTTAGAGACCCACCTACAGATTCATCAACCATAGCTTTAGTAGAATGATTTAAACTATTATAAAAAAATCTGCACCTGTTGCCAAACTTCAAAAGCATGATGAGGGTATTTTCTCAATAAATTCTTTGAATCTTTCCCACGCTTCGTATAGAGACTCCCACTAATTTTGAGTGAAGCAATGTCACTTCTAATCTTCACAAATATCGACGGAGAGAAGTATCGAGTCAGGAATCTGCTTACCAAATCATTCCAAGTAGAGATGCTTTCTTGAGGCTAAGCTTGTAACCAGCTCTTAGCTTTATCTTGTAAAGAAAATAGGAAAAACCTTAATCTAATGGCATCATCACTTACCCTATTATATTTGATGGTGTCATAGAGCTGCAAGAAATTTGTAATGTGCAAGTTTGGGTCTTCAGACTGATTTCC
This sequence comes from Ormosia emarginata, assembly GCA_029884605.1. Classification (NCBI taxonomy): domain Eukaryota; kingdom Viridiplantae; phylum Streptophyta; class Magnoliopsida; order Fabales; family Fabaceae; genus Ormosia; species Ormosia emarginata. The sequence continues at coordinate 2,324,972 of JAQQTP010000062.1, forward strand.
CCAAATTGATCCTGTTGTACTAGTTGTAGCAGAGCTGGTTTAATCTCAAAATTGTTGTCCTGAATAGCAGGTCACATTATACTAATGGCAATCCTTTTACAAGATAGAGTTGCATAGTCAGCCAACGTGCATCTTCGTACTTCAGTTACTTTAGCCATTTGTTCTGCTTAATATTAGCAATTAATAATCCCTGGCAACAACGTCAAAAACTTGTTGTGATATTGGAAGTGCACCAAATCGCAAAAGTAATAAAGAGTGAGTTGAGTAACGTTTTCACGAGGATTATGTTGACAATTATTAAGTTCTCCAAATTGACATTATCCAAGCTATAAAAAAAAAAAAGAATTAAAAATATAAATAAAATAAAAAATAAACATAAAAATAATTAAAAATATCAAGAATCCGATCTCAAAGGTGAAAAATGATGAGATGAAAGTGTTAGAGGTTAGATTTCACTTGAACTCTTTTGATTCAATTTCAAATATTGGTTTAATCGAGTTTTATTCTAATGATTCATGGTCAATTCTCAAAATTAATCAATATCCAATCCCTTGGTATATCAATCCACTTTACACTATTTAAAATTAACTAATCCCTTAGTCTAACCCCAAATAGAAAAGACATTATCATAAATGAAAGAATTAAAAGAAAGATCACACAGCCCACAACGTTTATTCCTAGCGATTGCGAAAATTATGGTGTTTATCACAAGTTCAAGGTTCATGCATAATTTTTTCAAATCATACATAACTTAAAAATCATTCTCAAATTGATCAGATTTAGAAAAGTATAAAGAGAAAAGATAAACATGTAAATCGTAAAATAGAAACATAAATTAAACCCATAAAAGAATTTACATTATCCAAGTATCAAGATCCATTATCACCCTAACGAAAGAGGTTTAGTTACACATGGCAAAAGAAGAAAACAAAGAGAAGAAAACAACAAACTCCATAGAAGGTTGATGGAAAGGTTGAAGAAAATTCTTAATTTTCAAGCCTAGATGCGCCTACACAAAGCTAGGGTTTGTGCCTCCAATTTGCTCCTTGACGACTGCTGAAAATCTGTATAAAAGTGGACTCCTTTAGCTAAACTCGTTTTTCCCTTTTTATAGAAAAACTGACAGTTTTTCGTATCTAACTTGCATGATTTTTCTCACCCTTCAGATGATCAAATTTGCCCTTGATCTTAATAGAGAAGTTATAGGATTTTCTGTTAGCTTTTCAATGCCGCAAATGGTGCATTGATCTAATATCTATAGCCCAAGATATGACTCAATTAATGAGGAATGGTCAAGATAGTGCGGGAATTTGAATTTTGCTCTAAATCAAATCTCTTTATGAATCTTTATTCAATCTTCAATCTAATCCTTATTTAAGATTTTGCATCCAATTAAAACTCTAATTAGTATCTAAGAATAGGATAAGAATTTTTTAAATATTTATCTTCAGAATATTCTTATTTTTGCACAAAATATGATGATTTATCCAGAAAGCTTGTTTCTCTGAATTCTTGCTTCTTTAAGTGTTCAGTCTCTTTCTATGTGTATTTACCTATCAAAAATAAATAAAATACGTAATAAGAACATAATTTAAAATAATAAAAATATAATAAAACTTGAGAACAAAACTCAATCAAAGAGATTAAAAGATGATGAAAACCCATAATTTAAACCATAAAAATATGAATTTTTAAAAGTTCATCACATACTTTCTTCTGAATATAAGAATATGACTAAGTTCTTCAGAGGACAACCTTCAGAAGTCAAGTTCATCAGAAGACAAGAATCAGAAGTAAAGTGCATCAGAAAACTAAGTTTAGAAGGCAACATCATCAGAAGACAAAACTATCAGAAACATCAAGCATCAGAAGAATCAGGTCTTTCAGAAGTATATGAGTTTAGAAGACAAGCCTATAAATAGCAAAGTCAAAGTTAGAAAGCTTCAGAAGTTTGAAACTTCTCACTATCGCTAGAAAAGAACAAAAGCAATTAAAGAAAAGCAAACTGACTGTTATAGGACAAGAAAATGGTAACCTGACTCTCCACAGTAACTGTTGGAGACTCAAATAGCTAGTTTCTAAAGCTCTATAAATTAAAGAAGCCTAAAGATTTGAAGAGATCAAACTATTTTCTGCCAAACTTCTGATCAAACGTCTAAACACTCAAATCTTGTTTCTAAACAAGTATCTTTGCTGAAATCTGCTTTTGATCACTTGCTTAGGAGAGAAGTCAAGTTTGTAATTGCTTAGATTCATCTTTGAGTGTAAGAGAACAAAAATCTCCCTACTTTGTATAGATTAATTCCACTCCTTGAGTGTTGAGAGAAACACAAACTCATATCATCACTTTGTAACCTGACCCATTAGTCATTTGAGTGTGAGTCTAGCTTGAAGAGGCTAGCGTGAAACAAATACTACTTGTAATCAAATATGGAGAAGCTAGGGTTGAAGAAAGAATACTCGTGACAATAAAAATCCTGGTAGAGAATTTTCAAGTAATAAAATTATCATTTACTTGCAAGTACACAATATCTATGTAATATTTGACAAATACAAGGATATCGTACCCACAACGAGTGATAGTATTAATTAATAAAATCTAATTTCTACCTAAATTAATTTAAAGAAAAAAAGAAAGGAGATTTTGATTTAATATAATTAACTTAAGAATTTAAATTACGCACTAAATTAAACATTCAAATTTAATAATTAATTTAAATGAAATAACTCAAATTAAAATGCAAGATCAATTAGAGAACAATTTCAGGACCTCAAATCCACCACTAACTATGTAAAGATGAATTTAACTTGAATGAAAATTAATCTTGTTTTATGAAGTGTCTATGGTTACAAGCTTTGATCACTATTAAAAATTATTAGAATCTTATTATTAACATAATTCATCTAAAATAACATGGTATATTCAAATTATGACATAAACCATTTAATATAATATGAATTATTCAATCCTTATATCACAAAAGTATTAAATATTATTGTACAATTTACACCTAAGCTTACAAGAATTAAGTATATGATTAAAATATATCAATTTAAATTTACTAATTAACTACAAAATAATGAATAAAAATTAAATTGAATAACAATTAAAGATCAATAATTATTATCATTGTGTAATTATAGAACAAAGAAAAATATCTTAAACAAAGTTAAATTATCTAAAATAAAAATTAAAATTTTATCTTAATCTTAAAAAATAAAAATAATTACTCATGACAAGAATATCAAATACAAAAAGAAAAAAAAAACATAAAAGAGGGAATTTTTACTCCTTCTCTCAGACTGCAGTGTTGTTCGTGAAACTGTGCTGCATTCCTTAGACTACGTTTCTCCTCGCCCTACGGTATGCTGCTTCCTCTTTTTTATATACTTGTTGTCCTTTTTAATTAGGTTACGTGACACTTTGCACCGCCTCACTTTGCTGGACCATGGCCCATTAAGCACATCAAAATTTCCTCAAGTTAATTATTGCTCTTGATTCAAGTCGTGGACCCCGTTGATTGAAGGGTAAATTTAAGAAGAATTTGCAGCATCTTCACGTTGCTTTCTCTTGCCAAAAGTCCACTTAATGCTTTAAAAAGTGTCTTACTCTTCATTATGACACGTAACAGTATCTTATTCATTATACTATTTTTACTTTTAAATATTTATAATTAATATATAATTTAATAATTAATTTATATAAAATATAAATAATAATGTCGCAAAACTAACAAAATTAAATATATTTAAATATAATAATATCTATTTTTATAAAAAAATATATAAAAAATAAATTATTATCATAATCTTTAATTAATTTATTATTAATCCTTAATAATGAAAGTGATTTAAAACAAAGCTCAAAGTAAATAATATTTTCAATTAATTTAATCAAATTTTATCTCAACTCGAAAATATTAGTTATGCATCAGAACATTACAATTACCACAAAAATTCTACCATCATCGAACTTAAAGTGTGTGAATAATATGACTACTGCAACATATACCCAATGTCTCCAAATATCACAACTAGAATCCCTATCATAGAACATATTTCAACTACATGCAATCCTCACAAGAATTACCCTTAACAAGAAATATCACTCAAAAATAGGGTGTCACTCATAACAAGCCAGACGTTCTTTTTACCATTAGTGATATTTTGTTGTGTTTGTTTGTATGGCTGCGAGGCGCCCAGTGTTGGGTTTTGTCCGAGTGCAATTTGTAATTGGCTAACTGACATGGATAATAGTTTTGATGATAACAAACATGAAGATGATGAGAAGACCAAGTCCAAGACCTTCAATAATAACTTTAGGACTTAGAATCTTTGTAAGGAGACTTTTTGGATATCTCATTGGTATTGGAAGAAAAGATTAAAATGATTTTCAAAATAAGTTTACAAAATCCAAAAATTCATTTTCTATATATTTGAAAGTGTTAAAATTGTTTTTGTCTCAGGGGTATTCGAATAGACCCCATGGTATTCGAATAACTATGTTTTTAATATTCATATGTTGTTCTGTTTTCAAAGTGCTATTCGAATAGCACACTTAGTATTCGAATAAAGCTTTCTAAAAAGATGTTTTCTAAATGATCTATTCGAATAACCTTAAAGGTATTCGAATAACCTGTTTTACAAAAAGCTTGTTTTACTAGAAATATTCGAATAACCAATAAGGTATTCGAATAACCTTCATCTGAACTGTTTTTCAAAGTCATTTGAAATCAGTGGTATTCGAATAACCAATAAGGTATTCGAATAACCTCCTTCAGATTTGTTTTTCACGAAACAGTGGTATTCGAATAACCAGGAGGGTATTCGAATAAACCACGATTCCTGTTTTAGAAGGAAACAACTATAATTCAAATTTAAATGAAAATTAATTGTTCCAATGGTTGTTTTCCTCAAAGGCTCTATAAATAGTGACCTTGGGTCACTTCTGAAGGTTGCCCAATTATTTGAATCATTCTTTGCCTGTGTTAAAATGTGATTCCCAATTTTCTCATATTTTCTGTGCTCTTTTCGTCAAACTTTGAGATATCCTTAGAGAGCTTCATAGTACTTCAATTTGTAATATTTACTCTTTGTGAGAGTTTCTCTTCATCTATTTTCTGCTTCCGTAAAAGGATGAGATATCTCTTGTTGTAAAAAAGGTGAGGTATCCTTCAAAAGGGGTGAGGTATCCCTTGTTGTAAAGAATGTGAGGTATCCTTCAAAGGGGGTGAGGTATCCTTGTTTGTGTAAAGGTTACAAGCACCTGTTTTAAGCTTGTATTGGATAGTGAAAAATCTCGAGCTGTGTTTCGAGGACTAGACGTAGGCCACAAGTGGTTGGTGGTCGAATCAGGATAAATATCGTGTCTACTCTTCTCATCTTTATTTCTTTATTTTTCTGCAATTTATTATCATTGTCTATCTGTTAAATTACTGCGCTTAAGGCTTTCATTTATTTTTCTTCATTTTCATATCCTTTTAACATATAGCTTCGAAGAAATTTGCTTTTATAAGAGTTTGTGAAAAGTTCTTAATTACTCAATTCACCCCCCTCTTGAGTACTGAAGCCACTTGGGCAACAAGTGGTATCAAAGCTAGACTCTTGTATAAAGAGATTAGCCGCTTCAAGAGTACATGGCTTCATCAAATGATTTTTTAGAAGGAACTTCCATAAACCGACCACCCTTTTTCAATGGCTATGGTTATGCATATTGGAAGGAAATAATGAAAATTTTTATCGAAGCTATTGATCTAGATGTGTAGGATACTATTGAAAATGGCGCATTTATACCTACGTAAGAGGTCAATGGTATAAAGATTGAAAAACAAAGAAGTGAATGGTCTAATGATAATAAAAGAAAAGTTTAATATAATTTGATAGGTAAAAACATCATTACTACTGCATTGGGGTATGATGAATATTTTAGAATCTCAAATTGCAAAACTGCTAAAGAAATGTATGACACTTTACAAGTTACCCATGAGGGTACTAGTGAAGTTAAGAGGTTGAGAATTAATTCTCTTACTCGTGAATATGAATTATTTACAATGAACCAAGGAGAAAGCATTCAAGAAATGCAAAAGAAGTTCACCCACATTGTAAATCATCTTGCATCATTAGGAAAAAAATTTTCTAACAAAGATTTGATTAATAAAGTATTGAGATGTTTGAGCAGGATTTGGCAGCCTAAGGTGACAACTATTTCAGAGTCAAGAAATTTGGCAACTATGACTCTTGCGACTCTTTTTGGGAAACTTCAAGAGCAAGAATTAGAACTCAATAGACTTGATCAAAGTGAAGACAATGATAAGAAGAAAAAGAGAATTACACTTAAAGCCACTTCCTCAACCAATGATGGTGATGATGATAACGATGATGGAGAAGGCACAGAACTAAATGAAGAAAACTTTAGCCTTTTGGTAAGAAAATTTAGAAAATTTCTCAGGAAAAAAGGGAACTCAAAGAAAAGCGTCATCAATTCCAACTTGCTACGAGTGTGGTAAACTTGGACACATGAAGATGGAATGCCCAATTTTCGAAAGAAAAATGGAGAAATTTGAAAATAAGCCCTCCAAAGGAAGAAGAGCCTACATAGCATGGGATGACAATGATATGGACTCCACTGATAGCTTAGATAGCGAGGAAGCCCATCTATGTTTTATGGCCAAAGAGAAGAAGAACACGAAAGTGACATTGAGGTAATTTCTAATTGTGAATTATCTCATTCTTATGATGAATTACAAGATGTTTTCGAAGAATTGCATGATGAATCAATAAGGTTCACAAAATTAATTTCTTCATCTAAAAAAATAATTTCTTCTTTGGAAAACCAAATTCTAATTTTAAATAAAGAAATAGAAGAATTAAAAATTGAAAATGAAACATTAGGATTAATTGATGTATGCTCAACCTGTACTTCATATGCTTCTACATCTTCATCTTGTTTATCTTGTCATATTCTTGAAAAAGAAATTGAAGATTTAAAGAACACTCTTTCTAAATTCACTCTTGGAAGAAATAATTTAAATATTTTGTTAGGAAAACAAAGAGTTGTTTTTCAAAAAGTTGGGATAGGATATAACCCGAAAAATTAACAAAAACTTTATAAAAATTTCTTTGTTAATTCTAGTATTTCATGTAGTCCTTTTATTAAATCTTTTTATTGTGGAAAGAAAGAACATAGTGCATCAACATGTAATGCAAGGAAAAACATCAATACAAAAATTAGAACTAAAATGGTATGGGTTCCTAATGGTATAATACCCATAACTAACATTCAAGGACCCAAGAAAATTTGGGTAGCAAAAGTCAAAAATTGAAATGTGTTGTAGGTGTGCTTGAAGGCCAAAAGTTGACTTTGGCATTTTGAAAGCGGCTACTATAAGCACAAGACCGGAAACAATTCCAAGCTCTCTTCCTTGTTTTCATGAAGCTTGGACTTGCAATCCTTGGATAAAAATATCTCATAATGTATCTTATAAGTACACTATCTCTCTTAGATTGCACTTATGTACATGTTCAATGTGTTTTCTTGATAGGATTATTCGAATAACCTTGTGGTTATTCGAATACCCAATGTCAGCAGCTCAAATTCCTCTATTTCTCAAATTACTCTATTCGAATAACTCTGTAAGTTATTCGAATAACCTGTTGCTTGCTGATATCTATTTTTTTCTCGCATGCTTCTGGGGTATTCAAATATATTCCAATATATTCAATTACATGCTTTTTCCGGAGTTTGTAATTCTGTGGTAGGTATTCGAATACAGGAAGAAGTATTCGAATAACCCATGGTTGGAAACCAAGTCTACGGGCCTGATCTTCATTCTCTTTTTATTGGCTGTTTGTCTTTTTGATATAATTATGTAATTGACTATTCTTTTGATGAACATATGTTCTTTGCTAATTTGATAAATGTAATATCTTTTTGTTTTGAATGCTCAACTAAATATAGTTGGCCAAATTTGTCTCTCTGGATGTTATGTTGAAATACATCTTATTTCTTTTGAGCCTAAATTTATGACTTAAATAAAAATCACATGACATGCATATTTCTTGCTTCTGCTTTAGCTTGCTCTTGCCCCTTCTTTTCTCAAGAATATGTTTTATATGTTAAATTCCTTGTAATGCAAATGCTTAATGTAATTGGCTACTATTTTGATAAATATATGAACGTGGTAACAAGGGTAACAAGTGGTATCAAACAAGTGGTTACATGGCCAAATTAATCAATGAAATATCATTTGCCCTTGGAACTCATTTGCTATTTTTGCCTTATTATTTTGAATACTTACTTGCTTACGAGTTTGGCTAACCTCTATGGATTCAAAAATTAATGGATACCAAAGAAAGTACTTTGAATTTTGTTGTAGGGTGATAACTACCTCAAGCACACATTAAAATGGAAAAAGTTCATTCAACTTGAGGATATGCAAATGTTAAACCTAAACATATATTGCTTTGACTCTATGCTTCATTTTTCCCCATCTTTTTGATCATGACAAAAGGGGGAGAAATAGTTTGAGTTGTTTGTTTGAGAAAAGTCAGGGGGACAAAAAGTAAAAGTCAGGTAAGACTAAAATGGAATTTGGATTCCAAAAGTAAGGGAGAGAGCTGTTGCGCACATCTCTGACATAAATCACCTCTTACGAAAAAGAGGGGAAGTAAGTTTCTCATATTAACTTTGTGAATTCCAATTTATCTGAACTAATTATTTTCTCAAATGTTAGTTTGTCATCATCAAAAAAGGAGAGAATGTAATTAGCTAGCTAACATGGATAATAGTTTTGATGATAACAAACATGAAGATGATGAGAAGACCAAGTCCAAGACCTTCAAGAATAGCTTTAGAACTTAGGATCTTTGTAAGAAGACTTTTTAGATATCTCAGTGGTATTGGAAGAAAAGATTAAAATGTTTTTCAAAATAAGTTTTCAAAATCCAAAAATTCATTTTCTTTATATTTGAAAGTGTTAAAACTGTTTTTATCTCAGGGGTATTCGAATAGACCCCATGGTATTCAAATAACCATGTTTTTAATATTCATACGTTGTTTTGTTTTCAAAGTGCTATTCGAATAGCACACTTGGTATTCGAATAAAGCTTTCTAAAAAGATGTTTTCTAAATGATCTATTCAAATAACCTTAAAGGTATTTGAATAACTTGTTTTACAGAAAGCTTGTTTTACTAGAAGTATTCGAATAACCAATAAGGTATTCGAATAATCTTCATCTGAACTGTTTTTCAAAGTCATTTTAAATCAGTAGTATTCGAATAACCAATAAGGTATTCGAATATCCTCCTTCAGATTTGTTTTTCACAAAACAGTGGTATTCGAATAACCAGGAGGGTATTCGAATATACCACGATTCCTGTTTTAGAAGGAAACAACTATAATTCAAATTTAAATAAAAATTAATTGTTCCAACGGTTGTTTTCCTCAATGGCTCTATAAATAGTGACCTTGGGTCACTTCTGAAGGTAGCCCAATTATTTGAATCATTCTTTGCCTGTGTTAAAATGTGATTCGCAATTTTCTCATATTTTATGTGCTCTTTTTGCCAAAACTTTGAGATATCCTTAGAGATCTTCCTAGTACTTCAATTTGTAATATTTATTCTTTGTGAGAGTTTCTCTTCATCTATTTTCTGCTTCCGTAAAAAGGGTGAGGTATCCCTTGTTGTACAGAAGGTGAGGTATCCTTCAAAGGGGATGAGGTATCCCTGTTGTGTAAAGGTTGCAAGCACCTATTTTAAGCTTGTATTGGAAAGTGAAAAATCTCGAACTGTGTTTCGAGGACTGGACGTAGGCCACAAGTGGTTGGTGGTCGAACCAGGATAAATATTGTGCCTGCTCTTCTCATCTTTATCTCTTTATTTTTTTGTAATTTATTTCTCATTGCATATCTGTTAAATTACTGTGCTTAAGGCTTTCATTTATTTTTCTTCATTTTCATATCCTTTTAACATATAGCTTCGAAGAAATTTGCTTTTATATGAGTTTGCGAAAAGTTCTTAATTACTCAATTCACCCCCCTCTTAAGTATTGAAGTCACTTGGGTAACACAATTTCATAGTGGAACTGACACTTGGAGATTTGATTTTGATAATGAATGTTTTGTTTACACCGGGGACTTAACTTTAACCCTTAGTGGTACTAGGGATGGAATTCCCGTCCTGATACAACATGTGTTTGTACATCTCAAGTTCACTATATCGATACGTGAGATCTAGGGTGGTAGTATTTATACTCGACGAGAGGATTCCATGGTGTCTTCTGCTAGGACGCCAATCCAGCGCAGGATGTATCCGCCAAGGTTCTTTGATGATACAGAGGAGGAGGAGGAGGATCGTTCTGAGGGCCCAAATCCTTAGTCAGTAGGAGTTTTAGTTAAGCAGTTATGTTTTAATGTATGTGTTGTACATATTTATCTTTTGGAGTGTAAGGTACTTATGTAAATTACTTGTGAACAAAGTTTTAGTATCTATGTATATTATGGCGAGTTTTAATTCTGTTACTTATCGTATTTATGAGTTTTATTTATTTTGAATTATCCGCAAACAAAATTTTGAAATCAGTGTTTATACAAGATTAATTCTTTTACAACTTGGGTAAGTTATATTGGGATTAGTCTTAAATGTGACACCCTATGGTGGGTATTACAATCTCTATATGTATATAATTTGTTCTGAATAAGTTCTAGAGAATCACCTAAATAAGGTTGATGTAGGTGGTTTCCTCTGTAGCCCAGTGGTAGTGACGATTGTGCAAGGGGTAGGGACGTGCAAAAGGCACTTTGATGCTCAAGTTAGACCGTGCACAAGGTGGGTAATGTTTAGAATTAAATCTTCACATTTGCAACCTTGTGTAGTATTTATTGGAGCGTCTTGATAGATAAGAATCATGTTTAAATCTGCATTAAATATTGTTAATTAGGATAAGAATCCAATAAGATTGTTATCTTTTATAACTTATTCCTTTATGTATGAGAGATATAATTGATTTTCCTATCTATGAGGGATTCTATAAGAGATTTACTTCTCATAAATAGGTAAATTTACTTATCTAATAGCACGTATAAATATCTAGGATATTATTTTAACAGATCGGGTTACTCCTGAACCACTAACCTAGAACCCAGTCCAAAACAACTGCCCCTAACTTGGAGCTTAGATGTAATGGCTGGGTGTCAAGATATCTAAGATTATCAGGAGCAAACAACACACATAGGTCAAAGGGATCCAAGCCTTGATATAGATGCTGGATCTCGTGATGATTTTGTCGAAGCGCCTGATGTGGTATGGATTGTGAATAATATTAAGAACAAAATCAGTTGTCAAGTTCTATCAAAAATATAAAAACCTTGCAACCAATTGTAGTTAGCGGGTTGATCCACAGAGAACTAATTCAATTGATACTTATCGCGAGCGAGATCGCGGTGAAATAGCAACTCGTGAGATTTAAAAAAAAGAAATATGGAGTCGCCACCAATTTTATTTGATTTAAGAAAAATTGGAAAACTCTTTTTTAGAAAATAGTCTTTGAAACCAAATTGGATTTAGGAGTCGGTTATGGCTAGGGAAGGGTGGAAACTTAATCCCACTGTGCCCTTAACGCACCCGTCTTAAGACGGTACCTTAAGTCAATTGTGCAAAAACTTGATAATCTCAAATTTATTTATTTTACCCCTCTTAAAAACATTGTAACTACTTTTATTTATTTATTTATTTATTTTAGGAAAAAGAATGAAAAGAAAACCTAATTATAAAAATTTAATTTTTGACTTGACAAAATGAAAATTCTGCTCCTACGTACCCTCAGGTGCAATAGAAACTCAAAGTTACGTAGTTCTGTAGAAAATAAGTATGAGCTGATTAATTTTAATTAAGAAAAAGATTTTTGGAAAAAAAGAAAATTTGTTTGAAAACAAATCTATTTTTTTTTGCACAGGGTTCAAGTTAGCATTAGGCTACTCAATAAATCCTTATGATCCAAACGACATTAAAGATAACATCCGTTATTCAATCAAGATCATTGGTCATTGCATTTGATTAAAGGATTTTTTTTAATTTCTTTATTTCTCCATTTTTTATTTTTAATTACAAATTTTCTTCAATTTTTATTTTTTAGATTATTTTTCGTATTATTATTTTTATATATTTTTAGATTTTCAGATTTTTCCATTTTTAATTTTATTTATTTATTTTCAATTTATTTTTGTTTTATCTTAAAAGATCCAATTACAACTTTCAAACACCTCCCTTTTTAAGAAAGCTAATAATTCAAGCCTATATAACACATAAAACAAGGTTGGTCCAAGACAAATAAAATAAAATAAAATGGCAACCAATTTCTTTTGTCACTTTTTTTTTTCTATTTTTATTTTTTATTATTTTTTACTTCAGCTATCTAAACTAATAATAGTAATAATAACTGAACTTAAAAAAAAAACTTAAAATTACCAAAACATAAAAAGATAGGAGCAGAGAGCTTCAGAAAAACAAATCACATAGCAAAATGAAATAAAAGAAATAAGTGAGGCTCAGACCTCTCTACAAGTAGCAACACGAAGGAGTGGAGCAAGAGAGCTTGAAACGACGTCGGATGGTCGGAGTCCTGCACTGGTTGGGTGGCGGACTGAGTGGCTGGCGTGTGGGTTTGACGGTGGCAAACTGAGTGGGCTCGGACGAGGTGACGAAAGGAGCGGGACGCACGACTGGCTGGGAGGTCCGATCTGGCGGTCTCGGGACGCAAGGGATCAGATCTGGTGCAACTTTCGGGGGAGGGGCGGCGACGCTACTAGAGGGAGAGATAGCAGAGGATGCGAGCGGGTTTATGCGGTCTAGTGGGGACTGATCGGAGCAGCTCGACGGTCCTGGTGCGGTTGGGTCAGTGGTGCGGTCGAGCGACTTGTGGCGAGTGGTGCGGTCGAGTCAGTGGTGTGGTCGAGCGGTACCAGTGGTCGAGCAACTTGCGGCGAGTGGCGCGGTCGATCTATCAGATCTATGTGGGATCAGGCTCAACGGTGGTCTGATCACGCGACAGAGGATGGACTGGGCGGCGACGGCTGTCCAAGTCCGGATTCGGCAGGTCGGAGTTGCTTTTTTGTGTTGTTTTTCTTTTCTTTTTTTTCTTGAGATGCTTGGAAATGGTGGGTTTGGGTGGAAGTTGCAAATTTTTATGGATGTGGTGGTGGGTTATGGAGGTTGGAGGTTGTTTGTGATTATGGAGGTGAGGGGATGGGTTGTTGTTAATGGTGGTTGTTAATAGAGTTTGTGGAGGTGAATGGTGGTGGTGGTGAGAAAGATGGAGGTGGCTATGAAGGGTTGTTAATGATGGTTATGGTGAAGGTTGAATGAGATGGAGAGGTATGGTGGTTTTTGGAAAAGGTTGAAGATAAAACGGTTTATGGAAAAATGAATATGGAGGCTGAGGGCTCTGTGGTACATGAGAAGAAAAATGGAGAGGAAAAAGAATGTTCTGCTGTCCCCACAAAATCGAAAAAATGGCTCTCTGTTTGCTCTCTATTCTACTCTTTGCCCCCTTGATCTCTCTGATCTCCTCTTGAAATATGCCCCCCTCAAACAAAACCTGCCCCGCTTTGTCTTGAAAAAAATGGCTTTTGTGCTGAGTGAAAGAGTGCAGAGAGGTTGTCAGTGAATGAATGTGTGCAGTGAGTTGCGTTTGTGCAGGTGAGAACGTGAGTAGAGAGGATGATATATGTACAGAAGGTTGTGTGTTGTAGTAGTGAAAGTGATTGTGTTGTAGTGATGAATATGTGTGAGAGAAATTGTGCAGAGTGATGTGAGCGTGTGGCATAAATTAACAAGCAAGCAGTAAAACAATTTATTTTTTTATTTTTTTATTTTCAAAATAAAATAGACAAAGTGAGAAAAATAAATGAGCTAAAATATGATTAAATTATTTGGTCAAGAAAAAGAACAAAAATTATTTTTTTTATTTTTTTATTTGATCCGGATAAAATTGAGTGTTCACAATACTTTAAACTGAATCCTAATTTAAACTCCAAAGAACAATAAACAATAAAAGGGGAGTTTTGTTTATTAAAGCTAAGAACATTAATTGAATCTAAAGGACAACAATAAACAATATTTGAATTACCAATTAAAAGACAATGGTGAAGAGATGGAATCCACTACTAGATTTATATAATAATGTTAACCTACATTCTCTTTATATCAACATGATCAATTATGTTTTTATGTGATTGTGAGATGAATTCTCTATTTTCCTTAGGTTTTGGTTAATTTAGCAACTGCTTAAATTAAACCCTATTCACTAGTTAGTTATAAAGCAACCGCTCTTATCCCTACCTAATAATTGCACTAAGATTTAGAAAACCAATCACACCAAGGTCCAGTCACACACCGGGATTGAATTACTTAGATCATATGTTTCACTAGTCTTACTACCATAACCACGCATAGCAATCCTAGTTTTACCATTTTCGAAATTAGCGAAGAGTATAAAACCTTTATACTAGATTAAGATAAAAAACATATGAATAAAAATACAACTGTATTGATATAAAGAGATATGTAAAATTCACATAATCAAAACTAGGGTTTCATTTTCCCTTAACTAAATAAAAAAGTTAGTCGTGCATGACGAAATCAAAATCAACATAAAAACTAATGAAAAACATCATCAAGAATAGAAGAACGACAAAGAAATTGAAAATCAAATTGGTTTCCAATGATCGAGGTTGATTGATCTCTGATTATTCAAATCTGAATCTCCAATCTTCAATCGAATCTTCCTCTCTCAATGTCTTGGCGGCTTGCAGTCCAGAAATGTGTGTTTGGAACCCTGAGCATTCTTATTTATAACTTTGGATACCTAGCTCCTCAATTAGATTCAAATCTAATTTCCTGACTCGCAGACATGGGCCGTGTCTGATGACACACCCCACCCCGTGTTTGAGTCTGTTAGCACAATTTCAACAAGATTGGAAGTCAGAGAGGAACACGACCCACCCCGTGTTTGAGGACACTGGACATGTTCTCGGGGACACTTAGAACTGGATCCAATTTGTGATACCAGAGAAGGACACGGCCTACCCCGTATTTGGAGACACGGATCGTATCACTTAATTTCTCCATATTCAGCCCTGATTCTTCACATATTCTCTTCTCTCTTTGCTTCTAAGGGTGATATTGATCTCCTTAAGTCTTCACCTCTCTCCTCAAGTGGTTAACAAGCCTGGTTTGAAACTAATGGACTCCAACACTCAAAGATCTCCTGAAAAACACAATACAATTATAAGTGCTTATAAGCATACTTAAGCACAGTTTCACAATAAGGCTCTGATTAAGCTTCATACCTAGAAACATAGCTAAATGTTGACAATTAAGCATATATGAAGTCCAATTAGATCAAACAAAAGACACTCAAGATATAAAAATAATTCAGATCAAATACCCCCACACTTAGCCTTTTGCACCCCTGGGTAAAAATATCTAATCAAGCAAATGCTTCCTAATAAGTAATGAGAGTGCAGAATAATAAGCAAAGACCTAAGCAATCACCTTAGTCTCTTTAAAGAATCTAAGCAATCGGTAATTTCCTCCCTCGACAATCCAAATCAACAAGAAAAGTCAATCAAATATCAGGGTTAAATCAACATGATAAATCCTCACTGATATACTCTCTCACTCAAGTGTTTTGGGCTTGTGTTTGCTCTCAACCTACTCATGAAAACATGCCCTACCATAAGCTTGGCAAGCCTCTACTTCTCTACCACCTAGGCCACATGCATACAAAGATTAAAAGGTCTTTAATTAGGTTGCAATAGGGTCTAGATTAAGGTAAGATACACCAAGGATATGCAAAGTTAGACCATAAGAAATGGAAGAGCAAAGGGGAATATAAAATTCAAACAATAAAAATCACCCCAACACTTCTCAACCTCAGATTTCTTTTTGTATCTTCATATTTTTCTTTCCTTTCTCCATACAATAATCAACTTTTCTTTTCTCTTTTTTATTTCTTTCTTTTTCACTTTTGAGTTTTTTTATATCAATATATGTGCCTTGCATCACATTGTCAAACCCCCCCACACTTATTCAAAACTAATTTCCAAAACAATTACCAAGCTCTTCTACTCCCTGAGGTATGGTAGTAATGGTTTTTCGCTTTTAGGCTTGTATTAAGCTATGATAGAAAGAAAGGAAGTAAATTAGGCTCAAAGATGGTAAACAATAGATAAAAATGCAAGGATGACTATTTGGCCAGTAGCTATAACACATACTTATGAGTGGAATTATACAACAAAGAACCAAGATGGCCTAACATTAGCCATTCACATCAAGGCCTAAAGTCACACTAGGTCTCAATCTACCATATTTAAATTAACCCTTTCAATTTTTCAAAACCTCACATGATGGATTTGGAAGCAAGAAAATTAGCTCCTTTAGGCTTAAAAACTTATCAATTTAAAAAAAATCGATCTTTTTCTCACCACTCAAATCACTTTAAAACCATTGGAAATATATTTACCAGATATGCAATTAAGATCAGAGCCCCCACACTTAAAGCAGATAGGGTCCTCAATATCAAAACAAACATACAACAAAGAAAATAAACGCAAGTAAATCAACAGTGCATATGCAAATACATTAAGAAATCGAATCCATAACCATTAATCAACATTCATATTCCAAAATAGGATCCAAGACAATGCCAAAATATTCATTCAAAATCAAATCAAACTCCCAAAATAAGAAGTGGAATACATCAAGATGGGGGAGGGGGATAAGGCGCTCTCTAAAGCAAAACATCTAGTTTGTTGTCGATGGTATCCATCCTCCTAGCAGTGAAATCCTCCAATGCTGGAATCGGTCGTCTAATCGCTAGAAACGAGTGGCATGGTCCAACTCTAGGCGATCAATACGTGCTAGGACGTCATCATAAGAAGTAGCTCCAGCTCGAGTAGATGGGCTTGCGTCTACTGCAAAATGAGGAGCATACTCCAAGGGTGGTGAGGCTGCATCGTGCTCCTGTGGCTCAGGTGTCAGAGCTCTCCTGGGTAAGACATCACCATCTGCTCTGACCAAATGGAGGGCACCATTCTGGTGGACACATATGCCCATGGAAACTAGTATGGGCCCATCAACAACACTAGGACCCCTGATAGGATCCTCCTCTAGCAAATCCAAATCAAGATCATAGTGTTCAGTAATAACAGTAACATAACCACCAAGCAAGATACGGCCAGCTTTAGTGGACCTGACATGTTTGAAATGATTACACAACCAATAACTCTTATTCACGGGCTCCCCAATGACCATGTAGTGAAAGAAAAACAATCCATGCCTACTAAGGACCCCCTAGCTTTCCCCCTAACACAAATGGTATTTGCTAGCCACTTTTGGAGGTACCTATGGGCAGGGGATCGGAGTTTGGAGGTCTTAGAGATTTTGGGATTATAACGACTAGAATCAGCCACAGTCGAATCAGCCACAGTCAAACCAGACTAAACATTCTCTTGATTAAAATCTCGAGGAAGACAATTGTGCCCCATTGGAAAACCAAAAATGGCACTAAATTGGTAAATGTCTAATGTACGGGGTGTGCCTAAAACTTTAAAAGTAATCTCACCAGGCCACTCAGCTTGATTACTCAAATGATATAGTTTGCATTCAAATACGAAAAGAAATTCGCGAGTCAAATTAGTGTAGGTAGGCCTAAGCAAATTTTCGAATGAGGTCAAGTGGTAACTCGAATAGAATTGTATAGAAAGTCATAGGTTTGAAGTATCAATTGGTTGAATTTACAAGTTTTCAAAGATACATCAAATGACAATTATATTTTGAATGAGATTCTCATGAGCCACATGTATATAACTGTTATGTTTCTTCAGATGGGAGCTTGAGGTTCAAAGGCCTTACTTTATATAACACACTGACACACTTACATCAATTTCTAGGTGATGATAATGTTTTGGTTGTTAAATTTATTGAAAAGAAGAATGTAAGGAATTTTAGAACCAGTGTTTAAGAAGCTTTAAGGAATGTAAGGAGAAACCACATATTCACATGGATGAAATTGGGTCCATCTTAGAAGATTTGACAATGTTGTGCTCTTGCAATGTAACGGAAGGAAGGGACTCTAAGAATAAATAAATAAATTAGGGAAATTCCTAATCTGGTTGAACTTTTAAGGCAATGGGCAAAGCAAAGAATTAAACTTTAGTCAAGAAGTGTAAAAATTGTGAAGACTACTGAATTGAAGTTTCACATTAAGCAGATTATCACGAATCTTCAAAAGAGGAAAAGGATAGGCGAAGAGGATGAGGAATGCGATTCTACACCTAGTGATTCACAAAATGGAAATGAGCCAAAATCAAATGGAAACTATGGAGCCTGAATGTCCTAAGTCTAGAAAAAGACAACATGGCAACAAACCTTGTTTGGTGTGTTATGAGTGTGATTAACTAGGGTACTATGTCTACAGATGTCAGCAGAGGCAGAAAGTTATACCCAATCCTAGATTACAAGCTCCAAGAAGGGTATATACTTTAAGAAAGTAAGAGGAAGCTCAATCTTCTAACTCTTTACAAGGTAACTCTCGTTAGGATAAAAGAATTTAAAAGTTGGAATGGATGGGATGGATACAATAAAAGGTAACTGATGTGGTTCTCCAAATTTTAGTACGGAAAGCTAAATTTTGGGGACAAAATTTTTAAAAGGAATGAAGAAATGTAACATCTTCTTTTTAGCATGTTAGACTTGTATATGGTCATACAGGTACCATAATACTTGTTTAACATGTCTACTAAATTTTGTGACGATTTGAGTTAATTTAAGCACTTTGCTGCAATACAGAACGTGCAAAATGACTAATTTAACTTAGGAAAAATAACATAAATGCTAAATTAAAGTAAATAAATATGAAAAATTTATTTCTATGTCATAAATATGTGGAAGAGGATGTAGTTAAATTTTGAGGACAAACGAAGTCAGTTTGGTATTTTTAAGGACATTTTAGAAGTGTTTTAATACCAGATTGACTACTAGCAGATATGAAAAAATATGAAAATGGTGAAACAAAATTTTTGATGAATCTTAGAATTTATTTTAAGCTTATTGGAAGTTAAGAAACTTGATTTAATAAGATCAAAGTGTTCTTAATAGATATGAAATTTAACAAAATGACAAAATTGCCCGTCATCTTTTAAAAAAGTGAGATTTCACCTCACTTTCTCATATCTCTCTCATGCGTTCCAGCTGCAGAACGGAGGAAGAAAAGGGAGAGAGGAAGAAGGAGAAAATGGAGGAGAAAGAAAGGGAATCAAGAGGAAAAACAAGGAATTCAATGGAGCAAAGCTAGGAGTGAGGTAGGGGTCCTTTGCCATCTATTTGCTCTTCCTTTCTCACTATTTTTGAGTCACAAAACTGGTCCATGGAGCCCTTGAAGCTCACAGCCAGCAGCACCAAAACAACATGTGTTTTGGTTCTTTCTTATATTTCTAATTCATCTTGCTCTAGTTCGAATTTCTATGAGTTCTTGGATAAAAGTTTGTGAAATTACTTGATTCCTTGTTACCCTAAGTATCATGGTTATGATGATATTTAGAAGTGTTTGTATTCTTTCAATTGCTCATCTATTTCTATTGATGGTTGTATTAGGTTGTGATGTTGTATTGATGAGAAAATGGTTAAATCTTGTGGCTTAATGGTCACGACTGTGCATGACCAGATTATGAGCTGAATTTTGATAATTCTATGTCATAATTTGTGACTTAAATTGTGCTAGAAAATCATGGTAAAGTGTTACCCTTTTGTGGTGAAATTATAAAGGCTTTTGTGCTTGAATTGGAACTTTGAACAATGATAAATGACAAGGGCAGCATGCTGCCCTGTTTTTGGTTTGTATGTGGAAGATTTTAATGTGTGATAACATGGCTTGAATGACATTAAATGGTGTTGAATTTTCATGACAAAAGGCTGCTCATTAGTGGCTAGAGTTTTGATATGTTTTGCATAAAAATGATGCTTGAATGGTGTTGAAAAGTCACAGAGTGATGAATCTGTCTTTAGAGGTTGAAGTGGTTGGTTTATGACTTATTTTATGTTGGTTTATGGGTTATGAACCTAGAGAAGTCTATAGAGACCTTTGAGGGACAAAGTGAGAAAATGAGTTTTAGGTTGATGTTTGATGCTTAAATCTTTAGTTAGAGGAGTTAAGACTTACGTAGGAAGTTTATGACATGATTATGGGTCATGATTTATGTTGGAAAACATCTAGGAATGAAGTTGAAGTGTTAGAAATTGGTTGGAGAACCAATTAAGCAAAAACAGATTTTGCAGCAAATGATTATGCAAAAATCTCACTTGACAACCTATGATGTTTGTTTTATAACTTGAGTTATAGACATCGAAATGATTTTCTTATTGCATTTGAAAGTTAAGACATAAGGCTTCATGTAGTAAAAAATTCAGAATTTTATAACAACCCAATTTGTCCCAATTTTGATCTGAACCCGAGATAAATTCTGTAGAAAAAGCAATATGGCACCTGTTAAACTATATTGCAAAATTTCCTACTCCGAAATCATATTTATATGAAAATAGTGGCATTTTAAAGTTAACATGTAAGGCTATTTGATTGTAAAATTTCAAAATTTTTGAACTCTTCGTTTGTTCCTAGTTTTATTTTAAAGTCAGGTCATTTTTGGGTAAAACAAAGAATGCCCTGTTTTAGCTTCTACATAATGTGGCATAACTTTGGCTACACTTAGCCAAATGAAGTGAGGTTTATGGCATTTGAAAGATATGAGGGAAAGATATTTGCCTATAAAATTTCAGAATTTTTGAAGTTAGGATACACATTTGGTGCAATCATGAAAATTAGTCTTTTTTAGGTAAAAATTGAGGTATTTTTGTGATGATTTGAACCATAGAAACTTTAACAACTTCTTTAATAGTTAAAGTTGAGTTCTAAAAGTGTAATAGAAATGTGATTGCCCCTTTATGGGTTAAACTTGAACTAAATGCTCTTTTATGGAGTATTGAAATTACATGAATGCATGACATTTGATATATGAATGTGATGAATTGAATTATTTATAATATGAATCATATATATATATATATATATATATATATATATATATATATATATATGATGAGGGAGAGTATAAGTCTTTTTTGACTTACATTTATTTTCAACCATTAGATTCACTTTCATCTAATTGAGAATATTCATTAAAAGTAACCATTAGATGAAAGTGAATCTAACAGCTAAAAATGAGTGTAAGTAAAAAAAAACTTACACTGGTGTAAGTTGATCCTCCATCTATATATATATGTTGTGTGTGTGTGTGTGTGTGTGTGTGTGTGTGTGTGTGTGTGTGTGTGTGTGTGAATGATGTTGCAGAGCATATTGATATATGCCTCTTAGTGAATAAGATGGACAAGCATAATATTGGGAAGCAAGGTCAAGGAAAGATATTGATAGATTGAGGTTGAGTGAGTCACTCCCTCTCTAGAATATATAAATATGAATAAAAAGCTTCATAGAAAAGGTTGTGCTTCCTTATTATGCAACGATAACATGATTATGTGAAAAGTATATAAAGTGGTTTTATGAACAACTATGTATGTTTTATTTTCAAACTTGTTACTTGTTATTTCCTTGTATGAATGGCCCTATGCCTTGAGCCAAAGGAGCTCCTAATGCTAGGGTTCTGGGTACTCATACCCAGAGTGAGGTATTAAGGGTGGTAAAAGGTAATCTCACTATTACCACTCATACTAAGGTAGTGCAAGGTGGACAAGGAACAAATGTCTTCCTACCCCTTCTTACTAGAGGATATACAAGTATCAAAATGACTTCCTGGAACAAAGGTCTTCTTGGAAAAAAGAGATTCTTGAAAATATGCAAGTAACATATGTTTTTCGTATAATGGTTTTAAAAGTAACTTTGCATGTTTTGATTTTCAAACTTGATATTTACTATTTCCACGTATTTGGCTTGGGCCAAAGGTGCTCCTATTGTCAAGGTTATGATATTAAGGGAGGTTAAGGAACAAAGGTTATCCTAATACCTGATTTTACCCAGAGGAAATATAAGGAGCAAAGGTTTTCTTAGGAATATCTAAGCATCATGAGTTTTCTTAAAAACAAAATACTTTTATTAACATTGCATAAGCATACATTAGGGCATTCATTAGGCATAATCATACATCATAATACATTGCATAAAATGATAACTGTATCGATAATTGTCCTGTTTTAAGAATTAAAGTAATAAGGTCGAAGGTGGAAGCTTGACTTGGAAGTATCTAGAAGAAATGAAATATGATTATAGTCAAAGTGTGTAATTTATAAAGTAAGAGATATGAAGAGTATCACATTAGAAGATGGAACTTGAAGTATAAAGAATTGTTAGTAGAATGAATATTTTATATGATTAGATATGGTATTTGATTTGATATGTAAATGATTTGAGTTGATAAAGAACTTGATTTGGTTATATATAATGTATTTGATTATACAAGGATTTTATAAAGGTTAATAATTGAACCTCTGTTTCGAGAAGAGAGAGGACTAGATTTGACAATTTGACACCTCTCTAACTTATACAAATATATATAAGTTGAGTTTTAAATAAAGATTGTGTTTTTCCCCGAAATAGCTAAATTTATTGTGATGACACGTTTTTAATATGTATTACTGAGAATTATCAATTTTCATCCTAATTTTCTATTTCCATGATAAATCCAGTGAAGGACCAAAGCAAGTGCAAGGCAAGGCGATGAAGAGTTAATAAAGTATTCATGTATATATATATTGAGTTTGTACTTAAATTTATGGTTATGTAATTAAGTCTAGTTGCTAGTTTTGTAAAGTATGCAATCTCAGACATATCATGTGGCTGTTTAGTAAAAAGCAAGTTTCCAAAGTATGTAAAATGTCTTGCTCTCTTTCTTTTTGTTAAAGGCTCTATATATTTACTCGTTAATAATTATTATACAGGTTATGTATTTACATTTTAAGTTTAAAAGTAGCATACTTAATTCTACTTACTCAGTATACTTAGAGTATACTACAGTACCTAGAATCAAGGTGTTACATGCTTCCACCTCCTATGGTCCACTACCTCTATCCCTAGCTGGTCATGTTGCTGATGCTGCCGTTACTGGCACTAATCCTGGTGACACGTTTGTTGCAAAGGAAGATAGCGAGGCGATTCAGTGATGATGGGAGACTTAGTCATGTTGTTTCTTTGTTTTTGTCATGATTTATTGTCTAACCCATTAGCTTTTTGCTCTTTTTTTGTATATGCTCTTAATGACTCTGTTGTTTATATACTCTGATTATCTATTTCTTATATATATTGAATTGATACCTAATCTATTGTTAGATATTTTGTTTGGACTAATGCTTATTTACTATTTGGACATTGTTTTGCTATTTTGATGGCTTATAACTTTGTTTGGAGATCCTGGTTATACATTCCTACTGCTGAAACTCTGCCCGTATTATTGAATGCTTATGTCACTCATTCTTTTGATAATTGTAACTTTTTGATAATGTCAAAAAAGGGAGAGATTGTATGAGTAAAGGGGAGTATTATAGTATTATCTTAATATTTTTTGAATCTCATGCATAAACTCAGGGGGAGAACGATGTTTTAATCTCTGACATATTATATTTATATTGCTCTTTTTCTCTGTGTTGGTTTGTCATCATGAAAAAAATAGAGAATGTGAATGCTTATGTTATGGAGATCATGAAGATTTTGATGATAACAAAGCTAAGACGATGACCAAGTCCAATGGATGCAAAGCTGACATAGTTTATAGGACTTAGAGTTATCATGTAAGAAGTTCTCTGGGTATCTCAAATGGTTTTTAAAATATCTCTCTACAAATGTTTTTCAAAATAAATAGTGTTTTTAAGCTTGGACAATGCAAATCATGTTTAACTCCTTAAAGAAATCAAAGTTTTCTGAGTTACAATGTTTATCAAGCTTAAATGAAAATTGGTTCAAGGATAATTGTAATCTTATCCTTAGGCTTAGTAATCAATTTACAACTTCTTTGGAAGCTTGTAATCGATTACAAAGGCTTGGTAATCGATTACATTCATGCAGGAATCAATTTTTCAAAAGTCAGAAGCCTTGTAATCGATTACATGAGGCTTGTAATTGATTACACTTCTTCCAGAGGCTTAGTAATCGATTACATGAGGTCTATAATCGATTACAATCAGCCTAGAAAGCCAAGAACGTGTCTGAAGAACAATGTAATCGATTACATTATCCCTGTAATTGATTACAACGCGACTGGAAGTGCACAATAGCTATTTTCTAAATTTTTATTGCTTATATTAATTGCCCTAATGGCTCTTTTCTTTCAGAACACTATATATGGACCCTCATGGGCCATCTTTTACACACAACAAACATTGAGAAACACACTTCTACTGTGCTTAATCCAAGTTTCATCTTTTTCCCTCTTTTGCTTTGTTTTGAGAAACTTTTGAGATATCCTTGAAAGAGCTTCATAGGACTTCAAGTTGTGATATACACTCTTTTGAGAGCTTCTATCTTGTTTTATTCTTGATTGATTGTAAAAAGGGTGAGGTATTCCTGCTGTCGAGGCTCAAGAACAAGGGTGAGGTATCCCAACGTGTGAGGAGTGCTCAAGTTTTTAATGGTAGCAAGCACCTATTGAAGCTTGTAGTGGTATTGAAAATCTTGGGTGGTTTCTCGAGGATTGGATATAGGTCACAAGTGGTTGGTGGCTGAACCAAAATAAATGTTGTGTTTGCTTCTCTAAACTCTTTCTCTTTATATTTGTATTTTAATTTCATATAATTGATTATATATTCCTTTTATTGGCTCACTAAACTTGTGAGAATTTTTCTATCTTCTCTATTCACTCATTTCAACGAAAATCATTTTTTAAAGTGTTTGTGAAAAGTCTTCAAAGAAATTTTATTCACTTAATTCACCCCCCTTATTGAGTAAAAAACCCACTTGGGTAACACATGAGACTCTAGCTTTTGATTCTCTTGTTGTAAGCTTAAGCAACCTTGTTCTTTTGCTGAATAAGATGATCCAACGCTACATAGCGCTCTTCAAGTAGTTCATTATACATTTTATCCCAATAGTCTTTTGAAGGCAAATCTGCTTGCTTTTGTACCCTTAATTGTAACACCCCTTTGGAGGATGTCACACATAAAAGAAAATAAAATAAATAGAAATAAAATCTACCCAAGTTGCGGAACATTTGTTAAATATTATTACGGGTTGTAAAATAATTCACGATAGACAATATGCTTTCTTTAATATGTAATAAAAAGATAATTGAAAAATACAAAATAAAAAAAATCATCACTAATAATATACATATGGTTAAGTTATAAATCTTTATACAAATAATTTACAACTAAGACTACAACTATTTAAACTAAAAACAAGAAAGAAAGCAATAAAAGAGTTAATATATCATTACATACATCATTCTAAGTGACATCTTTTATAAAAAAAACATCATGGTTATCTAATCCTCAAGATGGATCACTCTCGTACTTTAGAAAATGATCATCGGGAGATAGATATCCGGATGTCTCGACACACGGCGATAACGAGGATCGCGCGCGGAAGGATACGATGCTTATCTCACTAGGCTGTTTTGGTTTTAACACCCCAATAACGCCTAATGGATAAGGGTAACTCTAAGTGCGTAAATAACGTCTTCGATAATCCATCGGATTTCCATCAAACGTGGCGATGACGTAGAATCACGGTCATACGTCTCGCATATGTAACGAACACGATCTCCTCGTAAATGCCAAGCACTTAGATCACCTCCATGAAATACCAGCTCTATGAATCCCAAAATGCAACGGTGTCGCCATCCCACGCAATCAATCCAATGAGGATATGGATGATCGGATGGTTCTTGATCAAAGTTCGATCGTCTCGCAATATGCCGACCTTCCTCTTCCTCAAATTCAAAGGTACACGATCTCAAGAGGTCACAAAATTCCTCCTCTTCTCTTCAAACTCTTTACCGCATAAATAAATAGACAATAGACACATACAATAAAGAGGTAAGACAACATAAAATCATCACAACATGGCCAATAAGAAACGACAAATAACAACTATAAGGCTTCATACAATACGAAAAAGCTATAACAAGTAATAATAATGGAATAGAGTACATATTAGATATCCTAGTGTTTCGAACATCACAGACATATTGAAATAAAGAAAACCACATAGATAAATCAATCTCACGGATAAAATAAGATAAGAAATGGACAACTAACATAAGAATTATCGGATAAATATAAATAGAGAAAATGTAAAAACATCCAAGATATTACCATATTGTAATGATAAAGATAAATAGAAAAAATGGAATATTATCCAAGATATAATCAAATACACCAAAACACAACCCTACTCCATGGAGCTAAACCCAACAGATATCATAGAGAATGACTTGCAAAATCTATTAGTACCATTTTTCTATATCACTGACCAACTATTACGCGGTCACACATATAGTCAATAGCCTTGATCGCTGGGAATCCACCATCCAGCGTAGTATAGTTCACGGCTCTCGTAATGGCACTATAGGCAATGTACTACTAGACTTTACAAACCTCGATTAAATATAGTGAATGTCAGTACATTAGTGTGCTATCGGTTTAGATATCTTTTAATTGGCCCACAAATCGGAGCTTTTTTTATGCTTCTCACATGTGGATCCCGTACACTAAAGTCTCCAAGTTCATTAGAACAATGAACCACACTACGTTTATCGCATCGACAAACACGATGTGATTCGTAAGAAGTTGATCAACCAAAACACCAAAAATGTATAAAGACAAAACATAATTCCAAATATATGAAATTACGAAAATGCCCTCAAGATAAAAATATGCCCTCAATGGAAAAAGCACATTTGACGGGTTCATATTTTTTTCCCGAATCGAATAAATAACCTCAAAAGCAATACGGGTTCACATTTTCCCACCACCACATCGAAAAATAAATATAGTAACGTTCAATCTATCATATCGTAGAAATTTTATCGCGTTTTTGAAATCTCATCGTTTTTGACAAACGTTTAAAAATCGGGTAAAGATATTTTTCACTTTTTAAAATCGCGTAGCATTTTTAATCGTTTTCTCAATCGCGTAGGATTTTTAAATCATTTTCTTATTCGAATGCCTTTAAAATTCTGTTTAAACAAATCAAGAAATAGTAGGCTCATAGTACATTTAAATTACGTAGAATAATTTTTCATACCGCATACTTGTCTTTTAAGATATTTTTGCTATCTTATTGGTTCATTTTTACTAAAAATTGACAAGTATTTTGTTTAGAATATCTTAATAATGGTTTCCTAATTTATCCATAAAATTTCCATTTACCTAATTTTTAACCATTTCATTTAATTCTTTTGAAATCTCTAACATGCTTCAAAACCAAAAGTGAGCTATATGTTAGAAAATTTCTTTTAACATTCTTGTATTTCCTTTCTAATGATAAAATTATGAACTTTTAATCCTTTAGACTTACTTCTAATCAATTGGTCCCTTCAAAAATCATTATAGAAAATTTCTTCTTAACTTGTATTGTTTCTTTTAATTGAAAAAGGTTTAGAATCAAGTTTTAGAAATCATGATTACCTATAGTGGCATGTTGGCGAATTTCATAAAACTTTTGCATTTGATTTCCAAAATGTCTTTCACCTTTTAAATCATATCAAATATATTATGTTGTCTAAGTTCATTAAATTATTTTAGAAAATAGTTAACAATAGTCAATTTAATCCTTTAGGCATGTTGGCCCAAAATACTAAGTTTTTACCAATTGATTTCTAAATGCATTTTCTTTGATAAAATCAATTAGAAACTTTCTTGATTCTCCTAGGTTAATTAAGTTACACTTTAGGAAAAATCAAGAGAACATTTTGTCCTCCAACTTGTCATTGTTCCGTGAGCTAGTGGATGTGTTCTTTGGAACACTCATGCAAATTTACACATGTTATTCACATCCTATACTTTATCATACAATTCTAACACATGCATTATATTTCTAACACATGCAAAAATATTTTCTAACACATACAACCTAAATTAAAGCTTGTAGACATGCTTTCAAAAGCTAATAGACATGCAAAAATTATTACAATCATCAAACAAGAAAGCTAATAACAATTACCACATAAACTACTAACAACCACAAAAATTAACAAATACACACATAATTAACACATGACCACCGAATCCTTATGGATTCTACAAACATCACAAATGGCTCCATCTTCTTACCACCATCAAGAGATGATAAGAATTGTCTTCCTCTTACCTTAAATGAAGACAAAAGCTTGCTTTCACACCTCCTAGGTCACGGTTTTCACCACCAAAAATACCTAGAAATCTCAAACAAAACCTACATGTTACTAACCATGAAAAAGAAGCTAAACCATGGAAAAATCATGGCTTAGAACTTTGAAAAAGAAGAGAGAAAAGAAAAGCATGAAATTTCACCTTCTAGGTAAAACTTTCAAGGTTGGTTTCAAGCCCTAGATGGAAGAATTTGAAGAAACTCCCAACTACAAAGGTTCTTAGAATAGTGTTTAGGTTAAGGAAACTTGGTTAGAAAAATTTTTGGATGGTTGGATGGTGTAGTTTGTGTCTTGGCCGAATGGAAGGAGAAAAAGAACAACAATGGTGGCTAGGGTTCTTGATGAGAGAGAAGAGAGAAAAGTGATGAAGAAGAAAGTGATTTTAGTCTCCTAAGGCCTCTTGGCCGTGAACATCAAGTGGGGTGCAAGGTGGGCACCTTGCTTGGCTTCATCAAGCCATTGGATGAATCAAAGGCCAAGATCAAGCCTTGGTGAGCAAGCTTGATTCCCATTGGTTGGTTCTGGTGACTCATCATGCTTTGAGTCACACAACGTATTAAATCTCTCTTTGAGTCACTGTTCTGGAAAGTTCTTTAGAATCTTACGGTGATTAATTATTGCTGGATCTAACTTTACGCTAATTGTGGGCCCCATAAAATATTTTCTTGTCCATTGTCATATAAAATCTTGACTAATAAAATAATATTATAATAATATAAAATTATTTTATTTGTAAGATTAAATCCTAAAAATTAAAAGATTATTTTTTCTCATTCGCCATTAATCAAGTTAAGTAAGATGGAATTCTAAATAATAAAATAAGATTTTCCTAGGCTCCCAGAAAATATTATTTTCCTGGAGCAAATCACACAAAAAGTCCATATAAAATGGCGATAGGTATTTTCGGGCATTAAATCAAGAAGAAAACAATTAAAAACAGACAAAAGCATATTAAAAAAGACGTTCGGGACGTAATGGTCATTTTCCCATTTTTTCCCACAACGTAGGTAATCATCCAAAACGTTCAAATAAAATATCCATCCTATGGTTATAGCTGTATATCTTTCATAAAAATTAATATAGTAGCTGAGAAAAATTTTTATTTTACCGTCTCGAAACAAACTACGTAAAACGATCAAATAAAATTTGAGCCAGTATTATCGTAATTGTTTTCATACAAAAATCGAGAACAGAAAAATAGGGACACAACGGTCATTCATACAAAAGCATGAAAAGCAGAAAACAGTACATTCAGAATATTTTCTAAAAATTGGGGCGTTACATTAATGATTGGATGTTTAACTCTACTAGAAGAATGGCCTCTTGGCCATAAACAAGTTTGTATGGGGTACACCAGTTGATTCCTTGGGCAACGTTCGAGTAGCCCATAACACTTGGTATAAAATCTCATGCCAACTTCTTAGATATCGACCAATATGCTTCTTTAACATATTGATTACAATCTTGTTCGCAGTCTCTGCCTAGCCATTTACTTGAGGATAGTAAGGTGTAGAGGTTAACATCTTTATTCCACGTGATTGCGCATGCTCTGAGACCTTCTTTCCTATAAACATCGTACCTTGGTCAGTTGTGATAATTTATGGTATCCCAAAATGACAAAGAATATTTTTCTCATTGAAGTCGATCACATCATTCTAAGTGACATCTTTTATAAGCACAACTTCCACCCACTTAGTGAAATAATTAACTGCTACCAAGATATACTTATGCCCTTTAGAAAAAAAGCGGATATATTTGACCAATAATATCCATAGTCCATCCCCTAAGTGGCCACGACTTGATAATTGAGTGTAATTGGCCTACAGGAAGGTATTGTACTAGGTCATGCTTTTGGCATTCTAGACATGTTTTAGCATATTAAGGGAATGATCCTCCAAGCTTCAATCCTTCACCAAGGTGAAGAAAGACTCAAACAAGTCCTTGCTTCCTGTTTAGTCCTTACATTGTCTTTCCACATAGAAGGCCAAAAGTATCCTCATCGGCGGAGTAGCTAATTCAACTTATTCCCTGCTTGATAAGCTCCACATATTACTTCATAGACTTCCGGCATGGCATTGTAAGCTTTTTTCTCACCTAAGAATGTCAACAAGCTATCGTCGACTAATTTGCGACACAGAATCCTATTGATAAGCACAATGTTAAAGGCACTTAGTCTTAACTTTCATTCAGTTTGTGAACTCATGTCATTGTCTACCTTGATTAGATTTACTTTCTTATTCTTCAAAGATGACAACGAGGCTTCAGCTTTACTCAACTGGGTTAAGATTGTGGTCAACAATGTATGCCTAGAAGCAATATATGCTAGCTTATTCACAAGTTCATTGGAATTTCTTGCAATATAAGAGAATACAATATCCTCAAATTCAAAGGCTAATCTACCGGCCATCACAAAATATCTAACCAAGTTTTCATTTACGCACTTATACTGCTGAGTCATTTGTCTTATAACTAATTGCGAGTCACCTAAGACTTCGACATTCCTACATACCATTTGTAACAAAATCTCGAGGTCAACAATTAAGGCTTCATATTCAACCTCATTGTTTGAACACGTAGGACTGATTTGGAACTTGAACTTTATCGGATTCCCTTTAGGTGTTAGTATAAAAATACCAATTCCTGAACCTCTTTGAAGGCTAAATCCTTGGGAATACCTTCACCATGGTCATAAACCAACATAAGGAACTATCTCTTTAGAATGATGGTCGACTACAAAGTCAAATAGCACTTGTTCTTTCATAGATTTTATAGGTACATATTGTAATGCAAATTCAGATAGCGCAATTGCCTATCTGTCAATTTATTACTAGTAATTGGTTTTGACATGTACTTAATAATATTAACATTTCAAAAGACATGAACTTCAATCGGCAACAAATAACAATTTAATTTCATACAAGAAGAGCATAAGGCTAAACATAATTTTTCTATATCACTATAGTTCTTTTCTGCCTCGACCAGCATCTGACTATAGTAAAATATTGATCGCTCATTATCATCTTCTCTATCATAAGCTAAAAAGCTTCTAATGGTATCATGAGTGGCTAAAATGTAAATCTTCAGTGGTCTGCTAGCTTGTGGAGGAGTCATAATGGGAGGATTCGATAGATATCTTTTAATTTCGTCGGAGGCTTTTTTATGCTTCTCATTCCATTTGAACTCATCCTATTTCTTTAACTTTAATAGTGGAGAGTATATCTTTAATCTGCTTGACAAATTCAATATGAATCATCGTAAGAAGTTGATCTTTCCCAGTAACGACTGTAGCTCTATTTTGTTCTGAGGTGGCATAATTTCTATATTTGTCTTGGCTTTGTTCTTGTCAATTTCAATACATTTCTTGTGCATAAGGAAACTAAGGAAATTTACTGTTGATATACCAAAAGCACATTTGATTGGATTCATATTCAAGTTATGCTTCCTTATCTGCTCGAATGATCTCTGCAAATCTAGCAACTGGTTCTGGTTTGAATTGGATTTCACCACCACATCATTTATATATACCTTCATGAAGTTGTCTATCATATCATAGAAAAATGGTATTCATTGCTCGTTTGTAAGTAGCACTTGTATTGTTCAATCTAAACGATATTACCATTCACTTATAAATTCAAATGGCCCCTAGAGATTGAAAAGCTCAAAAAGACCATCCTCTTTTGTCACACAATCGGGGATTTCATTTTTCTTTTCCCTCTTTATCCCTATCGGCCATGTAAGCTGACAACCTTATCAAGTGTTTATTAAGGCTCATGGTTCATTCTACTGCCATTCGTCGACCAACAAGATGATATAGAAACTTGTGTGGTTAATCTTGATGCTTGTTGTTTTGGGATCAAATTCGACCTTTATTGGATCAATTGGTTGAATTGTTGGTCTGTATTCCTTAAATTCATCATAACATTGTTGAATATAAGATGGACTGTCTTCAACAGCAACTATTTTGACATCGCCCTCATTGTTCCAAAGAACTGGCTTCTGGTGGATAGTTGAGGGTATAACCCCTACTGCATTGATCTAATCCCTTCCTAATAGCAGATTGTAATTTGCTTTGGACAGCACCACCATGAACAGTGCTTTACTTTTGATAGATCCCACCTGCTCATTCAACATAGCAACTATTTCAAATAGATAGCTTTTTCCATTAAAGTTTGTAATAACAAGATTAGAGCTCTTTATGTCTTCCAGAGCTTTTGCCAACTTCTTAAACATCTTATTGGAGATAAGGTTGACCACGACCCCACCATTAATAATCACACAGTTCATAGGTACATCCTCCACGTGTGCCTTTATGTGCAGTGGTTTTAGATAATCTTTCATCTCTTCAGTGTGCTTCTCAAATTCAGCTATTCTGTTGAACACAGTAATCATTGACTGCTCATAAGCCTATCATTCTTCTGAACAAAGCTCTTCTTCATTTATCAACTCGATCTCATCTTCAAACTATGCATGTAAGATAGTGACAAGATTCACCTCTGCTACTTACCCCATGATCTTTCATCTTGCTTTTCAATCAGCTTCAAGTCTATCTTAGTCTTCCAGTTAAAACCCTTTAGAATCTTCCTCTAGCAATGAATGGTATTGTGGATCAACTTTTGGATCAGCTTCATCTCTACTTTTTTTCTTGACAATTGTATATACATAATCCTGAATATACTTAGTCAGATTATCATTGATACACTCATCATTTGAGCCCTTAGTTTTATTGAACCTAAGATTGGCCGTCCAATGTGGCGTTTTCTCTGGAGTGCATTTGGCCTCTGCCTTCTCCCTTTGCCGCCATTAATTTAGTGTATGAGTGAAGGCTGGATAGTTCTTATAGGGACCATAAGAATAAGAGAAATTGGTCCTGCTCCACACATTGCCACTTTCTCATACAGTGGTCGCTTATTAGGAATAGGGTCAATGCTTTGGCGATAGTCTCTAGCGTTCCTCTGCCACTTATCAACAAGTACATTTGCTAAAGGAACCCTGGTCCTATTGCGTAGCATATTGGCAAAAGGAATGAAAGGCCCTAAATTCACTGCCTTATGCTTCCCTGATGGTGGAACCTGGTCGACATTGACCAGTGCTACCTATTTCAGGAAACATGCCATCCTTGGTTGCTCAATTGACCTTCAGGGCATCCTTGTTATAACAATTTTAGAGATCGTGACATTGATCACATTTTCTTTCTTTGCCATAGTAACCTTCTCCACTTTGTGTTTCTTGTACACCATTTGACACACTGGGCACATCTTGACTTCGTGTCTGCCTTCATCCATCCTTTTTAAGAATTGTAGTATAGTTTCATCTGACTTAACTTTAGGCAAGTTGAACAACTCCCATAGTCTCTTTTCTTCTTCGATTTTACCATCGAAATCAACCCTAATCATTCCTACTTAGAGGTTTTATGGCATATGTTTGCTCTTTTGCTTACCGCAAGTGCACGGGTCGCACCTGTAGTGTAGCTAGGAGCCGGATATCGTTCCCACAAAGACAAACGTTAAATTCAGTACTAATTATAAACCAATAACTTAAGTATTTCTATTCAAGGACATATAAATCGGAAAGGTTTATATTAAACTACTTAGAAAAACTTAAAAACTATCAGATTGAGTTGAGATAATGATTTAGAGAATAGGGCATCATTTTTCACTTCCTATATCAGTTGTAAACAAGTAATCCTTACGAGTAATATAAATGCAATGACTAGGTTACCTTGGGAATCTAATTTAGCCAAAAGCATATGTCTAGGTCAATCAACCTTGGTATCACTTATCTAATCCACTATGTTTCCATGAGAATTAGTATAAGCTTTACTAATGAACGATCTATTCCCAATTAATTACTATGCATGACCAATAGGTATATTTCTATCCTATTAACGAATCATCTCATCCAAGCTAATTGAATGAAATAGAACATGCATCAATCATATATATGATCTCAAATCTAAATTCTTATGTCTAGGTTCATTAGATTTTAACAAATCAATTGAGAGCTGATCAAACATTCAAAGGATTAAGCACTATATGATTGAACAAAAACCAAATCATATATATAACTCAAAGGATTACAAGATTAATCAATATCCATAGGAGAATCCAAAGTAAAACCCTATAAACAACTTAGCCAGCCATGACAAACGAAAATATATCACAAATACTCATAGTCATGGAGATGGAAAAGAGAAAGGAGAAGAAAATGGAAGAACAAAGCTTAAGGGAATGATCCTCCAAGCTTCAATCCTTCACCAAGGTGAAGAAAGACTCCAAACTTAGTCACTTCTGCTTCCTGTTGGTCTGAAATGCGAAAACTTGGCCGCAACTTTCTAAAATATGACCTAACTCTTACTAAAAATCGATGCAACAATATTTATAGGGCTCAGAAAACAGAGTCATGCCATGACATTCAACTATCTACGCCACGTCGCGTTACACTTTTAGGTTAGGGACGCCGCAACATTCACATGCCACGCCACGACGTGCAATATGCGTAGTTCTCTGTCTTTGATGCAGGGGAGGCACACACCGTGACATTCAAATTCCACGCCGCGGCGTGACAAGTTGATCCTTACACTTAGCTTTCTCTTGCAATGCTGGTCCAAATTTGAAATGATTCACTTGGCTGGAACCTTACCTGTCATAGAGAAATTTTCAATTCAACAATCAGTGCAAATGTACTTAATATATCCAAGAATCAGACACATTTTCTCATAATCATGATGGAAGAGGTTGAAATCAAATCATATGAGTATACAACTAAACTCTTCCATGCGTGCATCAAAACAAGGACTAAGCAAATAATAAAGCATAGATATGGGGCTCAAATAACTACAATTTGTGGAGTTATCACACCTCCAAACCTAGATTTTTGCTAGTCCTCGAGCAAAACAACGTACATTCATATCGATCAACTTGCTAACCTGCTTCTCCAATCTGTACATTCCACTTTCACTTAAACTGAACTCATGTAAAATGAGTGCATAAAATATCAAAGAATGTGCTTGCCTCACACTCAGTTTCACACATATACAGCCCTACTCATGCAGACAATCACAATTTCCTTTTAGTCAAGATATAATTTCCCACAATCATGCTTACTAAACTTCTTCTTTTCAATTAGGACTCACTCGGATGAGTTTTTGAACATACAAATGAATATGCATCAAGGAATCCACAAAATTGTATTTCAACTCTCTCTCCACTAATGTAACTCACACATGATTGAAGATCAAAAGGGTTTTTATCAGCTTATAATATTAGGCCAATGGTATGGGTTAAAGAACAAAAGGAATGAATTTAAGACAAACATTAAGACACATACACATATGATTTCAAGACTTGAGCACAAATGAGATTATCAGGATATACCAAAAGAACTATGAGAGATCAAAACTCATAAAAACCATTCAATGTTTCATTTTTTACTTTTCTTTTTCTTTTTCTTTTGCTTTGCTTGTCTCTTTTCAATTTTTCTTTCTTTTACTTTTATAAAGCAATGTTTTTCTAACAGCAGATGGTTCAAATAAGTTCTTTTTGAATTTGAATTACATAGTATTGATGGGATATAATTTATATTTAAAAGTTTCAAACTTAATTGTAGGTTGTCTCAAGTAGTAAATTCTCGGGAGTCCGAGGTCGATCTACAGGGAATTGATGAAGAAAAAATATTTATTTGAGGTAAAGAGAAGATTTGTCACAAAATTAAAAATGATATAAGTTGTTCACAAATGAAAAGGATTTGCTTGGGTTAGGATATCCACTCTTGGTAATAAATTAAAGACAAGATTATTTTGTTTTATAACTCAATTGAAATTATGCATAATGAAGGTTCCAATCGGAAGATTTAACATTCAGAGTTCAATTTAAATTATACATATAATCATATTATGGTTTCAATAATTATCTACTAATACTTGTAAATGGTCAAAATCATTCACTGTGCCAACGTCTTATCTACAATGAATCAAGATTTTCATTATACAAGAAGGGTTTCTAAATTAATTGGAAACAACATACAATACATATAAAGATCACATAAAAATATATCATTAAAAGCACAAGAAAAATTAATCTAATCTTAAGTTATTACTAAGAGCTTCACCTTTTTACCTAAGCAAAATAAAGATTTAGTTACTCATGAGTTAAGAAGAAAGAAAGAGAGAAGAAGAAGATAAAAAAAATAGAAGAAGGAAGGAGAGGATTTCTTATTACAAACTTATAATCCTAAACGTCTGATGCGTGAAAAAATGAAAAAGGTTACGAAAAATTCTGCCTAACAATGTATTTATAGAGTTTGAAAACGCGTTGGGTGCTCAAGCGCTAGTTGATAGGCGCTTAAGCGCTGGGCGCTTAAGCGCTAGACATTGAGCGCTTAGGCGCTGGCCTGATTTCCTTCATTCTTCATGCGTGTCTTCTTCCAAGTGTATTTACAAGCATAAAAGTTCGTAATCTGATAAAATGGTCTTCATAAGAGTTGTAGATATGGATTTTAGCTTTCAAATGGCACCAGTTTCAGCTCCAAAGCTCATCTAGATCTCAAGATATGGTCTAATTACTAAACAGTGTTCAGACCCAAATATAGCACCTCGTTTTCTTACTTCTAAGCCCAATATCACCTTCATGGAGTTCGATCCAAGTTTTGTGTTCTTCATGAAAATTGTAGAGCTCTCTCTTATCTTTCCTACAAGGTAAGATACATAATTATAAGATATTTAGAACTCAAGATATGACCGAAATACAGTAACAATGTAAAACTAAAATAGTGCTAAAAAAATCAATTAAGTCCAATTTGAGTCCAAACTTACAAAACATAACCAAACTTAATCAATTAAGTACATGGAGAGTGCAAATGACTAAAAATAAGGGTCTATTAATGTATAAAATATGTGATTATTAAATTCTCCCACACTTAGTTGTTTGTACTCTTAGAAAAAACGCATAAGACCAAAGCTAAGAAACAAAGAAAAATGACATAGACTCAAAAGCTAAAAACTCTAAAAGTTTAATGAAACAAGAAGAGCAACTAGTCATTCAAGGGAACAAAGCATTTTTGAGGTAATATTTCTTCACATCTCAAACCATCAAGTAAGGAAACTTCAATTAAAAAGAACGAATCAAAAATGAAAGATCCTCACAAGATTCACTCTCAATCCCTCTAGTGTTTAAAATGGTAAATATTTCACTCAATTCAACCTATGAAAAATTGTACTACCATAAGCTTGCTTATCTTCTACTTCTCCGCTACTCAAAACACATGCACACAAAAATCAAGAGGACTTTATTCAAGGTTGTAACGGGGTCATGGTAAAGGAGAAGGGATAATATGGATATGAGAAGATAAATACCAAAGAGAATAAAAGAGCACGAGGATACAATTAAAGTGGAGAAGATATTTGAGAACTTTCATTAATAAGGATAATGACTAATATTTGACTAATGTTTTGTTGAAGATCAATCCCAAATTGGTGAGTTGAATTCATTGTTAGGCATGAACCTTCTCCTTCTCTTCCTGTTGTTTCCAAGCATCTATCTTTATTCTAGATATGAATATGTCACATAGTGTATCAGATGATCAACTATTTCTTTTTTTTTTTTTTTTTTTTTTTTTTTTTTTTTTATTTTTTAACATTTTGCACACACACCCCTATACTTGTTTAAGAACAAGGTCAAAGCTCTCTTATTTCCTACGGTCAGGTAAGAACATAGTTTTTTTTTAAAGGCATGTAATGAGCTAAAAACAAGAACTGGTCAAACAAGCTCAAAGAGGTTACACAAGGGAAAATATACAAGGATGGCTAATTGGTCAAAGTAGCTATTTTAAAATACCTTAATCATATTTATGTATGCATGTGAAAATGTAACCTCAAAAAGAATCAAAGCAAGTTCTAGAGTAACAATTTCATGAGTGAAAATCACACAAGAAAGAAAAGAATGGTACAAATGTTCAATCCATTCATCAATAGGCTCAAAATCTCACAAGGCATATTTCTATCATTCTCAATTCATCAATTCAACATTCATATCCAAGCATGTGATTTTTAAGAAAGAAGAAAATTTATTCAATCATGGTATGATCACTGAATTTCAATTGCTTAAAAGGATGTGAAAGTGCATTCACTTGAATTTTTCAAAAGAAAACAAAAGACAAAAGCTTTGTTACTTCCACAAATTAATACTAATTAATTAATACATAAAAACTCCTTACTCTGCCACCAATTAAGATGCGTCTCAAGAGTAAATCACTGCAAAGGCAAAATAACTCCTTACTCAACCACCATTCATTAGTTTAATAAGTTACTGACAATCATATCAAACATTCCACAGCTGCAAATTTTTTTTAAAAAAATTATTTTTTAAATTATATTTTTTTGTTTTTTTTAAATATCAATTATCCTTCCCCCTAACCAGATCACAACATTGTCTACAATGTTAAAATATAGATAAGTAAAGTATAGAAGATAGTACCTGTTGGAGAAATCTGACACAAATTTAAACAGAAACAAAATACGATAAATAAAATCAAACCCATTAAAGATAAAGTTTCAGATCTGGCTTTTTTTTTCTTACTGCTTCCATCGCTGCTTCCTGATGACTAATCTATCTGAGCTAGGACTTTATCAGGTTCATAAACAAAAGCTTCTAATTTATCAATCAGCTCATCAATAGTGGAGGCAAAGATAAGAAGTTTTCTTGTCGAAAGAGTGATAAATTTCTATTCCACAGCTTTGTCAAGAAATAATAATAAAAGATCAAAGAAATTATTAACATTCAACAAACCAATGGGCTTATGGTGGATGTTCAGTTCGGCTCAAGAGACAATTTGAAAAATATCTTCCAAAGTACCAAAACCACCTGGTATGGCAATGAATGCATCAGAGTTGTCAAGCATTTTTTTCATTCGTCCATGCATAGATGATACCTGAATTTCTTCTCTAACTGTCTTTCTAGTAATGTTACTTTGAGCTAAAGGTCTAGGAATGACACCTAAAATCTGACTACCTTCTATAAAAGCAGCAAGTGATACAATCCCTATTAACCCACGACAACCTGCCCCATAAACAATATGAATATTTCTTGCAACAAGTATTAGACCAAGAGCGTTTGCCGCATTTACAAACTCTAAACCCTTCCCATAACTTGACTTATAAAAAATACAAACATTTTTAAGGTTACGAACAGAAGGCCCTATTTCTATACTCTTCCTCCCTTTGAATGTTTATGAGTTAGAGGAAAATAGAGAAAATGAAGTGTTTAAATAAGGAAAAGAATGAAAAGAGTAATGATAACACCTATAAGGGTAGGTTGGCTGTTGTCAGAAAAGTTTGAAATTAAGAAACACGAATTTTTTTTTTGTTTTTTTTAACTTCAAGAAAACCATCAGGATAAAGAAGTCTAGAAACCCCTAAAGGACCCTGCTCAAAGGATCATCTATCCAAAAATCAAAATACAACAAAATCATACAAAGATAAAAGAAATATAATAATAAACGAAGACATACCTGTATGTATAGTTTTCATGGCGTATCTTTATACTGCGTGTTATGAATGTAGTAGTGGCATGTATTTGAGTTAAGTCTCACCAGTGCAACATATGAATTCCACAAGGATTGCCAAACTGATAACAAGAACCTTTGAATCCTTTTCGTCCTGCTTACGGAAGAACAACCCTTTATCTTCTTGCAAACCTAATTAAAGGCTTGTATTCTAAGAAGATGGTACTTGACTGCAGCCAGTCAGAACTCGCCACAGTGACCTACTAATTAAAGTAAGTATACAACTCAGTTAATAGTTTCCGTTCATTGTAAAGACGGGATGCTTCTTTCTATCCATCAGCGCTACAGAGCCTTGATTCCAAGAACTGGGAATGTAGCACACTGCTCTCTACAGAGCATGGCACACAAACTTTATTTACATATTGGCGTGTGAAGGTCTCCTCTTGAGTCTATGACAGGAAGGACATCCGCCTGGGGCTCCTAATCTAATTAAAGACCAAGTACAACCATAGTTTCGCCTTTTTTTTTTCATTTTTTTTCAAGTTGTTAGAAACCTGATGAAAGATTAGTGTATACTTACTTGAGATTAGGATGGAGGTAGTCTGCTTTTTTGGCCTTTGTGCCAAAGCATTGTTGACCAGTATTAGACACATTTAAGACCAGCGCAACATAAGACTCCCAAAAGAGACAAGTGACAATAATGCAACTGGCTGCCTCACATGTGGGATACAATCTACCTACTTTATTTTTTAATTAAGAAGGTTGGATCAGGATGCATGCATTTCCCCATTCAAGTTTTGTGTTACCAAAGTCAAACCCAAGATGTATACATACTTTTTTTTCTTTTTCTTTTTTTTTATGAAGATAAAGAAGAAGAAGAAGAAAATATGTACATGTTATTGTGGATGTGACTTATATCAGCCTCTGGTTTCATGTTCAGAAACGGCTTAAACGCCTTCTATGAGTCGAGAATAAGCTTCTCATCCAATTTTCTTATAAATTGGCAAACAGGGTCTTTTAGAGTCAGATTCACAAGACTGTATTGCTTTTGTTCCTCCTTGAAGAGATTCCACAAGTTAAGAAGTTCATGATGCACCAAATCACAAGAATGCATATCAAGAGTCAATAAGATATCATCTAATGACTCCTTACTCAGTCCATTCTTAATGAAGAAAATTTTATCTTCTCTGTTTACGGAAACCATCCCCAAAGAATGACATCGCTTGTTACAATTCTATCGTGCGCATATGTGACAAACTTGTAATCTTTTTGCTCTTCTCCTTTTAGAATATGAACTTCTACCAAGACCTAGCATGTATGAGTCAAATGAAATTGAAGACTCACCTGCTAATCGGACCTTTGAGGAAGAGAAAGAAAATGTTTTCTCAGGTTTGAGAGAATGATATCCATTTTGAAGGAGAAGGAATCAGTTATTTTGGGAAACTGATAGAAAACAAACCGACTTGAGAGTCACGGAGTACCATCATCCACCATTTAACCGGGGAGCTAAAGAACTGCAAAACAAAATAAAGCCAAAAAATTAGAGTAAATTTTTCACATAACAAGGATCAGAAAGGGAAATGAATTCTACCTTAGCAACTTGATTTTCCAGAAATGGTTTAAATCTTTGTCCATTGACCTTAAACACATTACCATTCTTAGGATTCTCAATGCCTATGACCCCATAAGAATATACATGTTTGACAATAAAAGGATCAGTCCACTGAGATCTCAATTTTCCAGGGAATAGGTGAAGACGAGAATTATAAAGTGGAACTTTTTGACTAATTTCAAAAGATTTTCTCAAAATAGATTTGTCATGAAAAGTTTTTGTTCTTTCTTTATAAATTTTTGAGTTTTCATATGCATCATTTCTCAATTCCTCAAGTTCATTTATTTGCAATTTGTGTAACTTGCAAGCATCATCAAGATTTAAATTGAAAGCTTTAATGACCCAAAATACTTTATGCTCTATTTCTACAAGCAAGTGACAAGATTTTTCATAAACTAACCGATAAGGTGACATGCCTAAAGATGTTTTAAAAGTAGTACGGTAAACGCGAAGTGCATTGTTTAATCTTAAAGACCAATCTTTACGATTTGGGTTAACCGTTTTTTCCAAAATTTGTTTAATTTCCCTATTTACTAATTCTACTTATTCACTTGTCTGAGGGTGATAAGGGGTGGCAACTTTATGGGTAATACCATATTTCTTCATTAAAGATTCAAATTGTTTATTGCAAAAATATGTTCCCCATCACTGATGATAGCTCCAGAGATTCCAAATCGACTTAAGACATTTTCTTTTAAAAATTTGAGAAAAGTTTTATGATTATTTTGTCGACATGGAATCGCCTCAATCTATTTTGAGACATAATCAACTGCAGTCAAAATATACACAAATCCAAATGAGGATGGAAATGGACCCATGAAATCAATTCCCCAACAATCAAAAATTTCTATGACAAGGATAGGGTTGAGAGGCATCATATTTCTTTTAGAAATGGAACCTAATTTTTGACAATTTTCGCAACTTTTGCATAAGGTATAGCTGTCTTTAAATAAAGTGGGCCAATAAAATCCACGCTGCAAGATTTTCGTAGCTCTTTTCTTTAAAGAAAAATGACCTCCACATGCTTCCGAGTGACTAAATTTAATGACATTACCTACCTCATTGTTAGGTACACATCTCCCAAAGATTTGATCAGGGTAATATTTGAACAAATATGGGTCATCCCAATAAAAAATTTTCACCTCAGTTAAAAACTTTTTTTCTATCTTGATGTGACTATTGAGGCAGCATTTTTTTTATAACAAGAAAATTAACTATATTAGCAAACCAAGGCATGGAATTGATAGAAAATATAAACTCACCTGGAAAAGAATCCTTGATAGGTGTGCTATCAAAAAATGAGCCTATTATAAGTCTGGACAAATGATCTGCGACAATATTTTTGGCTCTTTTCTTATCTTTTATTATGATGTTGAATTCTTGAAGCAACAAGATCCACCTATCAACCTAGGTTTGGCATCTTGCTTAGACATTAAATATCTAACAGCAGCATGATCAGTGAAAATAATAGTAGAAGAACTAATTAAATGAGCTCGAAATTTGTCCAATGCAAAAATTACAGCAAGTAGTTCTTTTTCAGTAGTGGTGTAATTCATTTGTGCACTATTTAAAGTTCCACTTGCATAACAAATCACATGAGGCTTACTTTCCTTTCTTTGGCCTAAAACAGCACCAACAACAAAATCACTTGTATCACATATTAATTCAAAAGGTAAAGACCAGTCAGGAGATTGCATGATAGGAGCCGATGTCAGAAGACCAATTAATTTTTCAAAAGATTTTTGGCATTCTTGAGTCCAATCAAATGGTGCATCTTTTATCAGAAGATTGCATAATGATCTAGATATGACACTAAAGTCCTTAATAAATCTTCGATAGAATCCTACATGTCCTAAAAAGGAACAAACTTCTCTGACTATTTTTAGGGAAGGCAAATGAGCAATTGATTCAACTTTGACCTTATCAACTTCAATTCCTTCAGAAGATATCACATGACCTAACACGATTCCTGAGGTAACCATGTAATGAAATTTTTCCCAATTTAAAACAAATCCTTTTTCTTCACATCTTTTAAGAACTTTATCCAAATTATCAAAATAATTTTCAAAAGAATTTTCAAAAACTGTCAGATCATCCATGAAAACCTCTAAATAATGCTCAATCATGTTACTAAAAATACTTAGCATGCATCTTTGAAAAGTTATCAGATCATTACAAAGACCGAAAGACATTCTTCTATATGCAAAAGTGCCAAAGGGGCACATAAAAGTAGTCTTTTCTTGATCCTCTAATGCAATTGGTATTTGATTACACCCCGCATAACCATCAAGAAAATAATAGTAGGGATGTCCTGCTACTCTTTCTAAAATTTGATCAAGAAATGGTAAAGGGAAATGATCTTTCCTAGTGGCTGCATTCAATTTTCTGAAATCAATACACATACGCCAACTAGATGAAACTCGCATAGGTATTAACTCACATTTTTCATTTTCAACTACAGTTATTCCAGATTTCTTAGGCACAACTTGTGTAGGGCTTATCCACTGGCTATCGGAAATAGGGTAAATAATTCTAACATCAATTAATTTAAGAACTTTAGCCCTAACTACCTCTTTCATGTGTGGATTTAATCTTCTTTGAGGTTGTTGTGATGTTTTAGCATTATCCTCTAAATGTATTCTATGTGTACAAATTAATGGATTAATGCTTTTTATATCTGTTAATTTCCATCCAATGGTACTTTTATGCCTTTTAAGTACTTCTATCAACATACCTTCTTGTTTTTCAGTAAGGATTGATGAGATTACTACTAGAAAGCTTTGGTCTTCTCCCAAAAATGTGTACTTTAACCCAGAAGGTAATGGCTTTAGTTCCAATGTGAGTACTTCTTCATGAATATTATCATTCATGGGTTGTAGTTTT
Source organism: Ormosia emarginata (assembly GCA_029884605.1). Taxonomy (NCBI): domain Eukaryota; kingdom Viridiplantae; phylum Streptophyta; class Magnoliopsida; order Fabales; family Fabaceae; genus Ormosia; species Ormosia emarginata. The sequence goes on from JAQQTP010000062.1 coordinate 2,369,369, forward strand.
TCAAATCTCGGCTTCCATCTCTTGTATTTCATTGCTTGTGTACAATCAAGCAAAGAACATATTTCAGAAATATCATCATCTACTTGCGTACCTAAATCAAATGAATTAATTAAACAAACTTCTAATGGGTCAGAAGAACTCCCTTTTAGAAGATGATCATCTACAATGGCCTCAATCCCATCAGCTTCCTCATTTTCATTATTGACTTCATGTGGTTGCTTGCATATGTTGAAAACATGAAGCTCAAGTGTCATGTTTCTAAATGTTAACTTCATCAATCCATTTCTACAATTTATTAAAGCATTGGATGTTGCTAAAAATGGACGACCTAAAATAACAGGAATTGACTTCGAACAATTAACCATAGGTTCAGTTTCCAAGACAATAAAATCCACAGGATAAATGAATTTACTAACTTGTACCAAAACATCTTCCACTATTCCTTTTGGAATTTTAATTGATTTATCAGCAAGTAGAAGAGTTACAGAAGTTAGTTTTAACTCACCCAGATTGAGTTGTTGATAAACTAAATATGGAAGCAAATTAACACTAACACCAATATCAAGTAAAGCTTGTTCAATTGTATGTTCTCTAATAATGCATGAAATCGTATGACAATCAGGGTCTTTATGTTTAAAAACATTATTGCTTTGAATAATAGAACTTACCTGTTCCATCAAAAAGGCATTCTTTTTCACATTTAATTTCCTCTTAACAGTGCATAAGTCCTTCAAAAATTTGGCATAAGAAGGAAAGTGTTTGATAGTATCTAACAACGGAATATTGACCTTCACTTGTTTAAGAATTTCAAAAATTTCAGTTTGGTGGTCTAATTCCCTTGGTTTGTTTAATGCTTGAGGAAATGAGGGTGGATGAGAAGAGAGTTTGGTCTCCTTTTGGCCAGAAGGCTTATCAACCTCTTCCTTATCTTGGGGAATTGATTCACCGTCTTTTTCACAAGGTTCAAAAATTTCTTTTTCAACAACTTTTCCACTCCTAAGAGTTATCACAGAATTGACTTGATTTATTTGTTGGTTTTTTGAACTACCTTCATTTAGACTATATTGACCTTTGGGATTCGGTTGAGGTTGAGAAGAAAATTTTCCTTTCTCGTGAATGGGGAGTGCAGAAGTAAGTTTGGAAAGAGTGTCTTTTATGTCAATCATGGTTTGAGTGTTTTGTTTATTGATGGTCTCTTGCTTTTCTATGAATGCATTCAATGTTCCTTCAAGGTTTTTCCTATATGGTGGGACATAAGATGCATATCTTTGAGAATTTTGAGAATTCTGTTGTTTTTGAGGAGGCGGTGGTTGCATAAATTGTGCTTGATTATTATTCCTCCAACTAAAGTTTAAGTGATTTCTCTATCCCGAATTGTAAGAATTTGAAAAAGAAGAGGTGAATGGCTTTTTAAAATTGTTCATTGCATTTACTTGCTCATGCACAACTTCTTTAAAAATAGGAATATTAGGACATTCATTTGTCGAGTGTCCTAATTCATCACAAATGCCACAAATTTCTTCATTTTTCCATAGATTTGACTTCTTTTACTTTCCTTAATTCCATGGATTCAACCTTTCTAGCCAAACTAGCGTACCTTACATTTATATCTTCTTCTTGACTAAGATGATATTTTCCTTTACCAGCATTTGGAAGGTTATATCTAATTGAATTTTCAGAAGGATTAGTACCATGCCAAGATTGAGAATTTTCAGCTAAATGGTTTAAATAATCTAAAGCTTCTTCAGGTTCTTTATCAAGAAACTCGCCAGTACACATTATTTCCACAAGTTGTTTAGTTTCAGGTATTAAACCTTCATAAAAAAAGCTTATAGTCTGCCATTTTTCAAAACCATGATGTGGGCAAGAATTTAACAAATCTTTAAAACGTTTCCAACTTTGAAAATACGCTTCATTTGAATTTTGGGAAAAATTTTGGATTTGTCTTTTCAAAACATTGGTTTTATGTGTTGGAAAAAATTTCTTTAAAAACTCATCTTGCATTTCTTGCCATGTGCCAATTGATCTTGATTTCAAAGCATTAAGCCAAGTTTTTGCTTTATCTTTCAAAGAAAAAGAAAACAATTTAAGCTTAACAATCTCTTTAGTGTAATTTTGATCATTGAAAGTAATACAGACTTTCTCAAATTATTTTAGATGTAAATATGAGCTTTTATTTTCTAAACCATGAAAATTAGGAAGTAAAGAAATCATACCCGATTTAAATCTAAAGTTATTAGTAGTGAGTGGAAAGATAAAACAACATGGACTAGAATTTCGAGTTGGTTGCAAATATGCACGCATAGTTCGCAATGGTTGATTTCCTTGTTCATCACGTATACTTTCATTTTCAGCTCGTTGTGTTTGATTATCATGTTCAACATGTACACCTTCAATTTAAGCCATTGTGTCAATTGTGTGTGATTGTGAGTTCAAATAAATCAATATGTAAAGTATCAAGATTAATTTTAACTAAACGACCAGAATTTGAATCACGATACCAGTTAAGCATAAATAAGTGACATAAAATAAAAATAATGTACAATTAGGTAGTATAAACCGGCCGTTAAATATTAAGAAGGGTGTGGTATAAACTAGCCACTATATATATATATATATATATATATATATATATATATATATATATATATATATATATATTAACAAGTGAAAAGTTAAATAAGCGATAAAAAGTTAGATAGTTAGAGAGTTAATAATATACGAAACTAAAATATAAAAATAAAGTGCGAAAAATAAAATAAAGAAAATAAAGTGCAGAAAGTAAATTTAAATAATGAAAATCGGAGAGTGGCAGAGCCTCACAGAGCCGGCAAAAGAGAAGAGAAGAAGAAAGATTGTTTCATTACATTAGAAAGCAAAAATAAATGACAGAAATTAAAAAGTTAGATAGCAGAAAATAAATGACAGAATTTAAAAGTTAGATAGCGAAAAATAAATGACAGAATTTAAAAGTTAGAAAGTTAGTAAGCATAAAGCGTAAATAAAAAAAAATAAAATAAAAGCAAAAATTAAAAAGCAAAAATAAATGACATAAATATAAAAGTTAGTTAATAAGTTAGTAAGTTAGTTAGTAAATTAGTAAATAAATAAATAAAAATGAAAAGAGTAGAGGAAGAATATACCTGTTGGTGAAGTTTACTTACAGAAAGAGAACCTCAATATATTAGAACTTCAAATCAAGTCCCCGACAACGACGACAAAAACTTGATGGGATATAATTTATATTTAAAAGTTTCAAACCCAAGTATAGGTTGTCTGAAGTAGTAAATTCTCGGGAGTCCAAGGTCAATCCACAGGAAATTGATGAAGAAAAAATATTTATTTGAGGTAAAGAAAAGATTTGTCACAAAATTAAAGATGATATAAGTTGTTCACAAATGAAAAGGATTTGCTTGGGTTAGGAGATCCACTCTTGGTAATAGATTAAAGGCAAGATTATTTCATTTTATAACTCAATTGAAATCATGCATAATGAAGGTTCCAATCGGAAGATTTAACATTCAAAGTTCAATTTAGATTATACATGTAATCATATTATGGTTCCAATAATTATCTACTAATACTTGTAAATGGTCAAAAGTGTTCACTGTGCCAACATCTTGTCTACAATGAATCAAGATTTTCATTATACAAGAAGAGTTTCTAAATTAATTGGAAACAACATACAATACATATAAAGATCACATAAAAATATATCATTAAAAGCATAAGAAAGAAATTAATCTAACCTTAACTTATTATCAAGAGCTTCACCTTTTTACCTAAGAAAAATGAAGATTTAGTTACTCATGAGTCAAGAAGAAAGAAAGAGAGAATAAGAAGATGAAGAACATAGAAGAAGGAAGGAGAGGATTTCTTATTACAAACTTATAATCCTAAACGTCTGATGCGTGAAAAAATGAAAAAGGTTTCGAAAAATTCTGCCTAACAACCTATTTATAGACTTTGAAATTGCGTTGGGCGCTCAAGCACTGGTTGATGGGCGCTCAAGCGTTGGGCGCTTAAGCTCTAGATGTTGAGCGCTTAGGCGCTGGCTTGATTTCCTTCATTCTTCATGCGTCCAGTCTTCTTCCAAGTGTATTTACAAGCATAAAAGTTCGTAATATGATAAAATGGTCTTCATAAGAGTTGTAGATATGGACCTTAGCTTTCAAATAGCACTAGTTTCAGCTCCAAGGCTCATCTACATATCAAGATATGGTCTAATTACTAAACAATGTTCAGACCCAAATGCAACACCTCATTTTCTAACTTCTAAGCCCAATATCACCTTCAAGGAGTCCGATCCAAGTTTTGTATTCTCATGAAAGTTGTAAAGCTCTCTCTTATCTTTCCTACAAGGTAAGATACATAATTATAAGACATTTAGAACTCAAGATATGACCGAAATAAAGAAACAATGTAAAACCAAAATAGTGCTAAAAAAATCAATTAAGTCCAATTTGAGTCCAAACTTACAAAACCTAACCAAACTTAATTAATTAAGTACATGAAGAGTGTAAATGACTAAAAATGAGGGTCTATTAATGTATAAAATATGTGATTATCAAGTACCCCTGATTAGTGGTCTTAATTCAAGAAATCATATATATATGCACTCAATAACAATGATGGTAAGATAACAAATGTCATATTTTCACATGCATTTAGAATGGTTACATGATATGGAATATGTAGGTGATGAAAAACATAAGGCCAAACATACATAAGGCTTTAAAGGGGACCTAAGGATATGACCATGTCAAGGTAAGCTTTTTAAGGCTCAATCGGTCCAAAGAATGCCCTAATCATTTCCTCAATCATGCACAAATTAGGATTTCACCTTAAGAGAGTTCAAAAACAATTTCACAGATAACTGACACTTTCATATGCACAATCCATAAACTTTCTCTAAGAAAGACTTCTTATCAATACCAAAGTTCAACAAACATGCAAGAGGGAAATATATCAATCCTAAAAATGAAACTAGATTGCTTCAACATGCTACAAAGATTGCATATGGATTCACATAAATGTTAAGGTTAATTTGCATCCATATCTATCATTAAACAATCATTTCACATTAGTTTTGACCTTTATGATTCAAATTGTGAAAGGGAATGATAATTGTATCTTGAATGGGATTTTCAAGAAATGATTATCAAGATATAAGTTCCTTTGGATACTGACAAGCATACATAATTACACACAGACATAACTATACTAACATACCAAAATATCATATCAACAATATGCAGTACTAACATAATTACAATATTATTATCTTGCATAAACATCAAAATAATAAGTCTAAGACACCCTCCAAACTTGAGGGAAACAGTGTCCACACTGTACATGAAAACATATAACATACTAATAAAAAGAAACTACAACGAAAGGAAAGTGCCCTGAAAGCCACAAGGGCTAGATGAAGGCCTCCTCAGAATCAATCGCCTCATCATTTGCATCCTCGTCCTCGGCCATGGTCTCATCATCATCATCAATATAGCCAGCTTGGTGAGAAGGCCCCGGCTCCTGGGGTGGTGGTGGTGGGTCAGCAACTGCCACGGGCGGGAAGTCAGGGACGGGATAGTCCTCCATGGGTAAGTGCAAACACTATGCAGTCCAGTGTTGAGGCTGGATAAGATATGCCAGCATGGCTGTCATCTGTGCTACTTGGGCCTCTAGACCGGTCACCCAGGCCTCTGGTGTCAAGAAGGCTTAGCAGAAGTATCTGGGTCGAGCATCCTGGACGCTCAATACCCACTCCACTGGTTGCAACACAGGCGTGCAAATCCTAGCGGTAACCGTAGCGAGGTCGATGTCATCTGGGTCGACAGTGAGGAAGTGAGAGTATTCACAAACCACTGGGGGAGTAGGCAAACCAAATGCCACCCTGATGACTGAAACAGAGTAAGAGACACAGTGACCCCATACAACAACAGTGGTGGTGTTGGCATCAGTGGTATCGATGTTCGCATAAAATTCACGAACCACAGGAAGGATCGCAACATCAGGATGCTGTGCAAATTGATAATCATATATTTTATACATTAATAAACTCTCATTTTTAGTCATTAACACTCTTCATGTACTTAATTGATTAAGTCTAGTTATGTTTTGTAAGATTGGACTCAAATTAGACTTAATTGATTTTTTTCAGCACTATTTTAGTCTTACGCTGTTTCTGTATTTCAGCCATATCTTGAGTTCTAAATGTCTAATAATTATGAATTTTACCTTGTAGGAAAGATAAGAGAGAGCTCTACAACTTTGATGAAGAGCTCAAAGTCTCATTCAGACATCTAGTGGAGCTAATTGGGCGTGGAAGACAGAACATGAGTTTTGTGTCTGAAACCTGAACAGTGTACAGTAATTAGAGCATAACTCGGGCTACAATAATTATTTTGGGCTGAAATTTGTACATTTGAAAGTTAAGACCCAGATCTAAAACTTTCATATTGAACACAAAACTTGATTCGGGCTCCTTGATAATGATATTGGGTTTGAAAGTCAAAACAGAGGTGCTGAAACTGGGCCTGAATAGTCTGTAGTAATTGGGTCATATCTTGGGTTGTAGGACGAATTTTTGGGTGATTCCAGAGCCATTGGAAAGCTTAGACAATTTCTAGAACTTTCATGAAGACCACTTGGCTCAGAAATGACGAAATCAGTGACTTAAGCAATGAATGATTTCAAATACAAGAAATCTCAATGATTGTTCACTCTTATCTTCACCATTTGGCATTTTCCACTCATTCATCCACTCATCCACCCACTCCTAATCAGCCCCCTTGTCATTTTGTATCCCTAATCCTCTATAAAAGGCACCATTGGCTGACCATTGGGAGCACTTGGTGTTAGGCTTAGTTTGTTACAAGTTGTGGTTATGCTTATTTCTTGTTTTACTCTGTTGTAATTTTCTCTTGTTCTAAAGTGAAGCTATGTTCATCTTTCTCTTCTTCTCTCTTTCTTTCTTCTTATCCATGAGTAACTAAATCTTCATCTTGCTTGGGTGAAAGAGTGAAGCTCTTGGTAATGAAATAAGGTTAGATTATTTTATTTCTTGTGCTTAAATGATATATTATCAATTGGACATTATATGTGTTATATTTTGTTTCCAATCAATTTAGAAACCTTCTTTGTATAATGGAGATCTTGATTTATTGTAGACAATAGGATCGGCACAGTGAATGCTTGAACTCATTTACAAATGTTGGTAGATAAATAAAGGAATCATAATATGATTGCATATATAATTGAACTTTGAATGTTATATTTTTCGATTGGAACCTCCGTTGTGTGTGGATTTCAATTGAGTTATAAAGAGAAATAATCTTACCTTTAATTTATTACCAAGAGTGGATCTCCTAACCCAAGCAAGCCCTTAAATTCATTTGTGAACTTGCTTTATTACTTTTGGTGTTGTGACAAATCCTCTTCTTACCTCAATTAATTTTTCTTCATCAATTCCCTATGGATCAACCTCGGACTCCCGAGAAATTTATTACTTGAGACAACCTGTACTTGGGTTTGCATCCTTTAAAACTCGCAATCAAGTTTTTGGCACCGTTGCCGGGGACTTGATTTGAAGTTTTGATTTATTGAGGTTTGTTTTCTTTAATAAAATCTATTTTCTCTTCTCCCTCACCGGAGCAAAAGATCGGCTTGCCGATCCTTCGGTTTCTTTACTAACTCTCTAACTTACTAACTATCTAACGTACTAACCTACTAACTTGCTAACATACTAACTTTCTAACTTTTATGTTTATGTCATTTATTTTTACTTTTTAATTTTTTTTAATTTATTTTCATCATTTTTTTTGTTAGTGGGGTAACTCTCCCTTTTATTTTACGCACTAACTTAGTGGGGGAAACTCTCCCTTTTACTTTTCTGTTATTTATTTTTCCGCAATCTAACTTAATGAAATAATATTTTCTTTTTCTCTTCTCTCTCGCCAAGACCTTGGTGGGGCTTTGCCTCTCTCGGTTTTCATATTTAAATTTACTTTCTGCACTTTATTTTCTGTATTTTAATTTTTCGCACTTTATTTTTATTTTTATTTTTATTTTTGGGTGGTTGGTTTATACCACATCCTTGTTAATATTTAATGGTGGGTTATACCGCCAACTTGTACATTATTTTTATTTATTTATTTTAAGTTATTTATGTATTTATGCTTAATTGGTATCGTGATTTAAATTCTGGTCGTTTAGTTAAAATTAATCCTGATACTTTATATATTGATTTGTTTGAATCACAATCACACATAATTGGCACAATGGCTAACAATGAAAGTGTACATGATGAATATGAAAATCAACCGTTGCGAACCATGCGTGAATATTTGCAACCACCTCGAAATTCTAGTCCATCATGTTTTATATTTCCACTCAATGCCAACAATTTTAGATTCAAACCAGGTATGATTTCTTTACTTCCTAATTTTCATGGTTTAAAATCTGAAAGTCTATATTTACATCTGAAAGAATTTGAGGAAGTATGTATTGCCTTCAATGATCAAAATTACACTGAAGAGATTGTTAAACTTAAATTGTTTCCTTTTTCTTTAAAAGATAAAGCAAAATCTTGGCTTAACACTTTGAAACCAAGATCAATTAGCACATGGCAAGAAATGCAAGGTGAGTTCTTTAAAAAAAAATTTCCAACACATAAAACTAATGCTATGAAAAGACAAATCCAAAATTTTTCCCAAAATTCAAATGAAGCATATTTTCAATGTTGGGAACGATTTACAGATTTGTTAAATTTTTGCCCACATCATGGTTTTGAAAAATGGCGCACTATAAGCTTCTTTTATGAAGATTTAACTCCTGAAACTAAACAATTTGTGGAAACAATGTGCAATTGTGAGTTTCTTGATAAAGAACCTGATGAAGCTTTAGACTATTTGAACCAGTTGGCTGAAAATTCTCAATCTTGGCATAGTACTAACACTTCTGAAAATTCAATTAGATCTAATCTTGCAAGTGCTAATAAAGGAAAATATCACCTTAGTCAAGAGGAAGATCTAAATGCTAGGATTGCCAGTTTGGCCAAAAAGGTTGAAGCCATGGAATTAAGAAAAGCAAAAGAAATCAAATCTGTGCAAAATGAAGAAATCTGTGGTATTTGTGATGACTTAGGACACTCAACACATGAATGTCCTAAAATTCCTATTTTTAAAGAAGTTGTACATGAGTAGGTAAATGCAATGAATAATTTTAACAAGCCATTTACTTCTTCTTTTTCAGATACATACAATCCGGGATGGAGAAATCACCCGAACTTCAGCTGGAGGAATAATAATCAGTCACAATTCATGCAACCACCACCTCCTCAGGCACAACAAGGCTCTCAAAATTCTCAAGGATATGCGCCTTATGTCCTACCATATAGGAAAAACCTTGAGGAAACATTGCATGTATTCACAGAAAAGCAAGAGGCCATTAATAAACAAAGCAATCAAACCATAAATGACATAAAAGACACTCTTGCTAAACTTTCTTCTGCACTCACCATTCATGAGAAAGGAAAATTTTCTTCTCAACCTCAACCAAATCCCAAAGGTCAGTACAGTCTAAATGAGGGGAGTTCAGAAAACCAACAAATGGACCAAGTCAAGTCAGTGATAACTCTTAAGAGTGGAAAGGTTGTTGAAAAACAAATCCCTGAATCTTGTGAGAAAGAAGTTGAACCAATTCCCCAAGAAAATGAAGAAGTTGACCAAAAGGTGACCAAACTCTCGCCTTTACCCCAATTTCCTCAAGCATTGAATAATCCAAAGAAATTGGACCATAACACAAGAATTTTTGAAATTTTGAAACAAGTGAAGGTCAATATTCCTCTGTTAAATGTTATCAAACAGATTCCTTCTTATGCCAAATATTTGAAGGACTTGTGCACTGTTAAAAGGAAATTAAATGTGAAAAAGAAAGCATTTTTAATTGAACAGGTAAGCTCCATTCTTCAGAAAAATAATGCGTTGAAATATAAAGACCCTGGTTGTCCTTCAATTTCATGCATTATTGGAGAACATAAAATTGAAAAAGCTTTACTTGATCTTGGTGCTAGTGTCAATTTACTTCCATATTCAGTTTATCAGTAACTCAACTTAGGTGAGTTAAAACCATCTTCTGTAACTCTTCTACTTGCAGATAGATCAATCAAAATTCCAAGAAGAATAGTGGAAGATGTGTTGGTTCAAGTTGATAAATTCATATATCCTGTGGATTTTTTTGTCTTGGATACTGAACCTATGGTTGATAGTTGCAAGTCAATTCCTATTATTTTAGGCCGTCCATTTTTAGCAACATCTAATGCTTTGATAAATTGTAGAAATGGAGTGGTGAAGCTAACATTTGGACACATGACACTGGATCTCAATGTTTTTAACATGTGCAAGGAACCACAGGAAGTCCTTGATGAAAAGGAGGAAGTTGAAGGAATTGAAGCCATTGTAGATGATCATCTTCAAAAAAGGAGTTCTTCTGACCCATTAGAAGTTTGTTTAATTAATTCATTTGATTTGCTTGATTGCACAGAGGAAATAGAATACAAAGGAAGAAAGTCAAAATTCGAAGAGCTAAAACTCATGAATGATAATGCCCATGAAGAAGTACCCACACCGGAACTAAAGTCATTACCTGCTGGGTTGAAGTACACATTTTTAGGAGAAAAGCAAAGCTTTCCTGTGGTAATTTCCTCGTCTCTTACTGAAGAACAAGAAGGAAAGATGTTGCCTCAATGGACGTACCAAGATAGAAGGAAATTTCTAACAGAGGTGAAAAATTTTTATTGGGATGACCCATACTTGTTCAAACATTGTCCTGACCAAATTTTTCAGAGATGCGTGCCCGACAGTGAGGTAAGTAGTGTCATTAAATTTTGTCACTCAGAAGCATGTGGAGGTCACTTTTCTTCAAAGAAAATAGGTGCAGAAATCTTGTAGTACGGATTTTATTGGCCCACTTTATTTAAGGACTGCTATGCTTTTTACAAAAGTTATGAAAATTGTCAAAAGACAAATCCAATAAAATCCACAGTCAAGACAATTTTGAGAAAATCTTTTGAAATTTGTCAAAAAGTTCTGCTTTATGATTCTTGCCTGCACCTATTCCCTAGAAAATTAAGATCTAGGTGGAGTGGTCCTTTTGTTGTCAAACACGTGTATCCTCATGGGGCCGTAGATATTGCGAATCCTAAGAATGGTAATGTGTTTAAAGTCAATGGACAAAGGCTCAAACCATTTCTGAAAAAACCAAGTTGATGAGTTCTTTGTGTTGCCGGTTAAGTGGCGGATACGGTACTCCGTGACTCTCAAGTCGGTTTGTTTTTCAGTTTCCCAAAATAACTGAATCTTTCTTCTCTTTTAAAATGGATGTCATTCTTTCAAACCTGAGAAAACATTTTCCTTCTCTCCCTCAAAATGCTCTGACAAAAATCTACAAAGTTCAATGTGAAAGATTGAGACTGTTAATGCACAAAGGTATGGCAGAAGATGTACGCTAGATAATTGAAGCAAAGGTCCGACTAGCAGGTGAGTCTTTAATTTCATTTGACTCATATATGTCAGGTCTTGGAATAAGTTTGTATTCTAAAAGGAGAAGAGCAAAAAGGTTACAAGTCTGTTACAAATGTGGACGATGGAACTGTAACAAGCGATGTCGTACTTTGGGGATGGTTTCTGCAAACAGAGAAGATAAAATTTTCTTCATTAAGAATGGACTGAGTAAGGAGTCATTAGATGATATCTTATTGACTCTTGAGACGCATTCTTGTGGATTGGTGCATCGTGAACTTCTTAATTTGTGGAATCTCTTCAAGGATGAAGAAAAATGCTACAGTCTTAGGAATCTGACTCTAAAAGACCATATTTGCCAATTTATAAGAAAATTGGATGGGAAGCTTATCCTCGACTCATAGAAGGCGTTTAAGCCGTTACTGGACGTGAAACCAGAGGCAGATGTAAGCCATATCCACACCAATCTATACATATTATCTTTTTCTTCTTCATGTTTTTTTTCTTTTAAAAAAATGAAAAAAAAATGAAAAAAAGAAAAAAAATCAAAAAAAAGAAGAAAAAGAAAAAAAATATTTGAACAAGGGCGATCCGGAAGGAGTACCATGGCTTTAATTAGTTGTGGAGCCCTAGCCTTTGGCTAACCCGTCATTGGCTCGGGTGGACCTTTACACGTTGGTTTTTTTTTTTTAAAAAAAAAGAGTGAGTGTCTACTGCACTGGTGACACGCAGTATAAAGATATGCCACTACTGCACTCATGACGCACAGTATAAAGATACGCCATGAAAGCTGTACATACAGGTATGTCATCATTTGCTATTATATCTCTTTTATCTTTGTATGATTTTGCTGTATTCTGGTTTTGGACAGACGATCCTTTGAGCAGGGTCCTTTAGGGGTTTCTAGACTTCTTTACCCTGATGGTTTTCTTGAAGTAAAAAAAAAAATTACTTTTGATCTTTGATCCTGATCCAGCCATAGCTCAGATAGATTGGTCAGCAGGAAGCAGTGAGGGAAACAAGATGAAAAAGGAGCTAGATTTGACACTTCGTTTATAGCTTTCCTTTACTTTGGATTTATCATACTTTGTTTTTGTTTAAATTTGTGTCAGATTTCTCTAACAGATAATATCTTCTATCCTTTACTCATCTATATTTTACATTGAGGACAATGTTGTGATCTAGTTGGGGGGGAAGGATAGTTGACCCAAAAATTTTTTTTTCTTTTATTTGGGAAGTATGATATGATTGTCATGGACTTACTAAACTAATTAGTGATGGCAGAGTAAGGAGTAATTTTACTTCTGAGACGCATTTAAATTTGGAAGTATGTTTAGTGATATGACTGTCAGAAACCTATTCGTAGTAAAACTAATTAGTGATGGTAGAGTAAAGAGTAAACTTTGGAAACAATTTTTTACTCTTGAGACGCATCTTAATTGGTGGCAGAGTAAGGAGTTTTTTAGGTAGTAATTAATTAGTATTGATTTGTGGAAGTAACAAAGTTTTTGTCTTTTGATTTCCTTTGAAAGATTCAAGTGAATGCACTCTCACATCCTTTGAAGTAATTGAGATTCTTGGATCTTAGCATAAATTGTCTTCTTTCTTAAAAATCACAAGCTTGGAAATGAATGTTGATATGATGGATAGAGAATGATAGAAATATGCCTTGTGAGATTTTGAGCCTATTGATGAATGGATTGAATATCTGTACCATTCTCTTCTTTCTTGTGTGATTTTCACTCATGGAATTGTTACTCTAGAACTTGCTTTGATTCTTTTTGAGGCTATATTTTCACATGCATACATTAATATGATTGAGGCATTTTGAAATAGCTTTGACCAAATAGCCATCCTTGTATAGTTTCCATTGTGTAACCCCTTTGAACTTGTTTGACCATTCCTTGTTTTAAGCTCATTTTATCCTTCAAAAAAAAAAAAGAAAAAAAACATGTTTTACCCAACCTTAGGAAATAAGAGAGCATTGACCTTGTTCTTGAACAAGTGTGGGAGTGTGTGTGCAAAATAATCAAAAAAAAAAATTTGACCACCATTGCAATCAAATGATTATCAGAATAAAGGTGGATGCTTGGAAACAACAAGAAGAAAAGGAGAATGTTCAAGTCTAACAATGAATTCAATTCACCAATTTGGGATTGATCTTCAACAAAACATTAGTCAAATATTGGTGATTGTCCTTTATGATGAATGTTCTCAAACATTTTCTCCACGCTAACTGTACCATAATGCTCTTTTATTCTCTTTGGTATTTATCTTTTCATATCCATATTATCCTCTTTCTTTTACCATGACCCCATTACAACCTTGAATAAAGTCCTCTTGATTTTTGTATGCATGTGTTTTGAGTAGCGAAGAAGTAGAAGATAAGCAAGCTTATGGTAGTGCAATTGTTCATGGGTTGAATAGAGTGAAATACTTACCTTTTAAACACTTGAGAGATTGAGAGTGAATTCTGTGAGGATCTATCATTCTTGATTCATTCTTTTCAACTGAAGTTTCATTGCTTGTTAGTTTAAGATGTGAAGAAATGTTACCTCATTAATACTTTGATCCCTTGAATTTCTTGTTGCTCTTCTTGCTTCATCGAGTCTTTTAGAGTTTTAAACTTTGGAGTCTGTGTCATTTTTCTTTGTCTCCTAACTTTGGTCTTTTGTGTTTTGTCCAGGAGTGCAAAAAGCTAAGTGTGGGGGAATTTGATAGTCATATATTTTATACATTAATAAACCCTCATTTTTAGTCATTAACACTCTTCATGCACTTAATTGATTAAGTCTGGTTATGTTTTGTAAGATTGGACTCAAATTAGACTTAATTGATTTTTTTCGGCACTATTTTAGTCTTACGCTATTTCTGTATTTTGGCCATATCTTGAGTTTTAAAAGTCTGATAATTATGAATTTTACCTTGTAGGAAAGATGAGAGAGAGCTCTACAACTTTAATGAAGAGCTCAAAGTCTCATTCAGACATCTAGTGGAGCTAATTGGGCGTGGAAGACAGAACACGAGTTTTGTGTCTGAAACTTGAACAGTGTACAGTAATTAGAGCATAACTCGGGCTGCAATAATTATTTTGGGCTTAAATTTGGATATTTGAAAGTTAAGACCCAGATCTAAAACTTTCATGTTGAACACAAAACTTGATTCGGGCTCCTTGATAGTGATATTAGGTCTGAAAGTCAAAACAGAGGTACTGAAACTGGGCCTGAACAGTCTATAGTAATTGGGTTATATCTTGGGCTGTAGGACGAATTTTTGGGTGATTCTAGAGCCATTGGAAAGCTTAGACAATTTCCTAGAACTTTCATGAAGACCACTTGGCTCAGAAATGATGAAATCAGTGACTTAAGCAATGAATGATTTCGAAGACAAGAAATCTCAATGATTTTTCACTCTTATCTTCACCATTTGGCATTTTCCACTCATTCATCCACTCATTCATCCACTCATCCATCCACTCCTAATCAGCCCCCTTGTCATTTTGTATCACTAATCCTCTATAAAAGGCACCATTGGCTGACCATTGGGAGCACTTGGTGTTAGGCTTAGTTTGTTACAAGTTGTGGTTATGCTTGTTTCTTGTTTTACTCTGTTGTAATTTTCTCTTGTTCTAAAGTGAAGCTATGTTCATCTTTCTCTTCTTCTCTCTTTCTTTCTTCTTATCCATGAGTAACTAAATCTTCATCTTGCTTAGGTGAAAGAGTGAAGCTCTTGGTAATGAAATAAGGTTAGATTATTTTATTTCTTGTGCTTAAATGATATATTATCAATTGGACATTATATGTGTTATATTTTGTTTCCAATCAATTTAGAAACCTTCTTTGTATAATGGAGATCTTGATTTATTGTAGACAATAGGATTGGCACAATGAATGCTTGAACTCATTTACAAATATTGGTAGATAAATAAAGGAATCATAATATGATTGCATATATAATTGAACTTTGAATGTTATATTTTTCGATTGGAACCTCCGTTGTGTGTGGATTTCAATTGAGTTATAAAGAGAAATAATCTTACCTTTAATTTATTACCAAGAGTGGATCTCCTAACCCAAGCAAGCCCTTAAATTCATTTGTGAACTTGCTTTATTACTTTTGGTGTTGTGACAAATCCTCTTCTTACCTCAATTAATTTTTCTTCATCAATTCCCTGTGGATCGACCTCGGACTCCTAAGAAATTTATTACTTGAGACAACCTATACTTTGGTTTGCATCCTTTAAATCCTGCAGTCACAAATCAACTCCATTGATGATGACGGATGATTCTGTCGATGTTTTCCAGTATGGTCTCCTTAAAGGAGAACCCTCGCTCTATCGTCATTGGTTTTGAAACCAGTACAGTATACCTCTATGCAGCCGTAGCGGAAACGAATCTCCCCTCATCAAATGGCGGAGGGGGAGATGGCTCTCGGTGTCTCTGGCTTGAGGATCCTCTTTGTTGTTTTGGAGCCATAGTGATCCTGAAAAAGAATTTCAAACAGTTAATATCATGTAATGGCAATGTAAGCATATGAAAAATTTGTAATTTCTAGACAATTCTGGAAAATTAGATATCTCTCGCCATGACATTGACACATGCGCCGCGACATTCAATTTGTTCATGGCCACGCTGCGGCATTCAATCTGTTCATGGCCACGTCGCGACACTCACATGATATGCTGCGACATTCACACAATTTCATCTTCACGTCGCGGCATTCATCAGCCACGCCATGACATTCAAACATTTACATCTTGGAGCCGTGGCATTCATAAACAATACCGCGGCGCACATTCAAACCGAACCCAGAAATACCCATCAAATCATCCAAATCCTCTTCCCCATGCAGTATATCATAGTAAACTACATTAAAACTAAAACATTCTACTATTTAAACACATTTAACCTCACTAAACAACAATAAATATACATTTAACACAAAAATCTAAAAGAAAACAAAACAAAAACAAGAAAAGTAAAAATAAACAGAAGGGGAAAGCTTCATACCTTGTTTGGAAGCGAGGAAATGAAGCTAAGGATGAGAGAAATGAAAAACGAAGGGGAGGGTTTGAGAGAAAACAGAGAGAAAGGGTTTACGTATGAGGGAAAATAAGGGACGAATGAACCGTCGCGACGTTTAACCCCCAACAGATGCACCACGCCGCGACTTGAGATGTACTACACCACGGCGCACATAATTCCCTCTAAAATTAATATTTTTAAAAAATACTATTATATAAACGCAACAGCATGAACATATTTGCCGTCGCGGCGTGAACCAACTGAATAATAAACTAATAAGGCCTCACGCCGCAACGTGTAATCAACTTACGCCGCGGCATGAGAGGTCAGTCTGCTAAATTCTGCGGCAAACTGACTTCAGCCTGGACTTTTAGCCAAAATGGGTCATTAACACCTATACAACATGCCCAAATGATCAAATTTCAGTTTAATTATCAACAACTTAAACAAACTTCAAAAAACACTTATTAAGTACTAAGGATTTAAAAACACAGACTATGAACATATTTGAAATATAAAATAATTAGCTTGGGTTCCCTCCCAAGAAAGGCCTGATTTATAGTCTTAGCAGGACTTTATATGTAGTTCCACTTGCATTGGCTCCAAGGGGGAGGATCTTCCTCCTTTGCATCAGAATGAGCTTGAAACTCTTGAAATGACATGGGTTTAAGTTTCAAATTTAGAGTTTTCTTCAAAGGCGGATTGCACAACTTAGCCAACATTCTTGAATTCAACCGCTCCAGCTCATCATCTCCACTTCCTCGTGTTGAGATCACTTGACCTTGGCTAGGAGCACTTACTACACTTCCACAAAGTGTCTTAAATGTCATCCTATCTGCATTACTTACTAAACAACATTCTTCTTGATTTTTAGGATTCTATATAGGTTTGAAAATGTTGAAAGTGACCTCTTGATCTTGAACCCTCATAGTGAGCTCTCCTTTCTCCATATCAATGAGGGTTCTGCCTGTTGTAAAGAATGGCTAGCCTAAAATCAATGGGACCTTGTTGTCTTCTTCCATGTCAAGTACGACAAAATCAACAGGGAAGATGAACTTGTTCACTTTCACCAGTGTATTCTCAATAATTCCCTTTAGATAAGTATAAGAACGATCGGCTAGTTGGAGGGTTATTGATGTGGGCTTGCATTCCCCCAAACCTAGCCTTTGGTATATAGAATAGGGCATGAGATTGATACTGGCTCCTAATTGCATAAGGCCTGTCCTAAGAAATCCTTGCAAAGGATGGTAAAGCTTCCCGGATCCTTCAGCTTTGGGGGAAGCTTTTGTTGTAAGACAGCGCTGCATTCTTCAGACAATGCCACCATTTCATACTCACCCAGCTTACATTTCTTGGACAAAATATCCTTCATGAACCTAATGTAGCTGGGCATCTGTTCCAAGGCTTCAGCAAAAGGGATGTTTATGTGAAGTTTCTTGAAAACTTCCAGAAACTTCTTGAACTGCTCGTCCATCTTGTGCTTGATCTGCCTGCTTGGAAAAGGTAAAGGATATATATATGGATTATTCACAAACTTTTTGCCCTCAACCTTCTCCTTAGAAACTTCAGGTTTCTACTCGACATTCATGTTCACTGCCTCCTTCTCATGGTTTACTTCCTTGTCTTCGTCCAGCATCCTTGTCTTTGGATTTCCCTCAATGTCATTGCCACTCCTCAGTGAGATGGCATTGCAGTGCTCATTGGGGGCACCCCTGGGATTAGTGACTATATCACTAGGTAAGGTATCTGGGGGTCTGTTGTTGATAGCATTGGCCAGCTAGCCTACTTGCGTTTCCAACGCTCTCATCGAAGCAGTCTGGCTTTGAAACATTGCATCATGCTTTATCAAATGAGCATCTATCCTTTACATGAAAGAGTCGGTCCTGGAAATGAAAGCATCATTCTTTGCCATCAACTGCATGAACATATCCTCCAAAGCAGGTTTCTTTTCTTGCATTGGTTGTTATTGTTGGGCTGGAAATCCAGGAGGGTTATACTGACGTTTGGGTCTAGGAGCATTGAAGGAGGAGGAGGGTCCTTGGTTGTCCCTCCATGAGAAATTTGGATGGTTCCTCCATCCAGGATTATATGAATTCGAATACGGGTTATTTTGTTGCAACTTATAATTGTTGACATAGTGTGCACTCTTAATCTAAGAAGGGTATTTGTCACTTGAATGATTATCGCCGCATCTTTCAAGCAGCAAAAATGGGCTTTGGTGTGAATCCTAACTCATACTATCCATTCTGCTTGTTAACTTTGCCATCTGAGCTGACAGCGAAGTTATCGCTTCCACTTCATGCACTCCAGCTATCCTTTGCAAAGTGTTTCCTTTAGAGAGCCATAGATAGCTGTTAGCGGCCAATTCTTCCAAAAGCTGGTATGCCTCATCAAATGATTTGCCTAGTAATAAAGCTCCAATGGCTGCATCCACAATCGGGCGATGCTGCTACAACAGACCCTTATGGAATGAATATACCTAATACCATGGTGGAATTGCATGATGAGGGCACCTTCTTAGCAAATCCTTGTACCTTTTCCAGGCTTCATGCAAGGATTCCAATTTGAACTGAGTGAATGATGTAATATCATTCACTATCTCTGCTGTCTTGGCCGGAGGAAAGTACTTATTGAGGAACTTAGTACTGGCCTCAGCCCAAGTTGTTATGGTGTTAGCTGGAAGAGAGTATAGCCAGCTTTTGGCTCTATCCTGAAGTAAGAATGGGAAGAGCCTTAAGCGAATGGCATCTTCAGAAATGCCATTGTGCTTAAATCTATCACAAATCTCCAGGAAATTAGAGAGATGTGTGTTGGGGTCTTCATTGGATAAGCCACCAAACTGCACTGAAGTTTGGATCATTTGGATAATGGTCGGCTTAATCTCAAAGTTATTCACCCGGATGGTAGGATTCCTAATGCTAGACTGTAGATTGTCAGCAAGAGGAGTAGCAAACTCCCTCAATGGCCTAGTACGACTCTCTTTAGCCACTGCTTGCGTAACTTCTTCATTCGTCATCTTGTATTTATCTAAAATAAATTAAAGAAAAAGGAATTAAATCAATATGCACTAAAATAAACTTGAATTAGAGACACTTAAACTCATTGTTTATATTAGCTAAACTAAATTTAAACGGTTGTCCCCGACAACGACGCCAAAAACTTGTTTACTCTTTTGCTTACCGCAAGTGCATGGGTCGCAGCTGTAGTATAGCTAGGAGTCAGATATCATTCTCACGAGGACAAACGTTAAATTCACTACTAGTTATAAACCAATAACTTAAGTATTTTTATTCAAGGACATATAAATTGAAAAGGTTTGTATTAAACTACTTAGAAGAACTTAAAAACTATCAGATGGAGTTCAGATAATGATTTAGAGAATATGACATCCTTTTTCACCTCCTATATCAATTGTTAACAAGTAATCCTTATGAGTAATATAAATGCAATGTCTTGGTTAGCTTGGGAATCTGATTTAGCCAAAAGCTTATGTCTAGGTCAATTAACCTTGGTATCACTTACCTAATCTACTATGTTTCCATAAGAACTAGTGTAAGCTCTACTAATGAACGATCTATTCTCAATTAATTACTATGCATGACCAATAGGTATATTTCTATCCTATTAACGAATTATCTCATCCAAGCCAATTGAATGAAATAGAACATGCATCAATCATACATATGATCTCAAATCCAAATTCCTATGTCTAGGTTCATTAGATTTTAACAAATCAATTGAAAGCTAATCAAACATTTAAAGTATTAAGCACTATATGATTGAACAAAAACCAAATCATGTATATAACTCAAAGGATTACAAGATTAATCAATATCCATAGGAGGATCCAAAGTAAAACCCTATAAACAGCTTAGCCAGCCATGACAAACGAAAATATATCACAAATACTCATAGTCATGGAGATGGAAAAGAGAAAGGAGAAGAAAAGGGAAGAACAAAGCTTAAGGGAATGATCCTCCAAGCTTCAATCCTCCACCAAGGTGAAGAGAGACTCCAAACTTGGTCACTTCTACTTCCTGTTGGTCTGAAATGCTAAAACTTGGCCGTAGTTTTCTAAAATATAACCTCACTCTTATTAAAAATCGATGCAACAGTATTTATAGGGCTCAGAAAACATAGTCACACCACGACATTCAACTATCTACGCCGCAACGCATTACATTTTTAGGTTAGGGATGCCGCGACATTCACATGCCACACCGCGGCGCGCAATATGCGTAGCTCTTTGCCTTTGATGCAGGGGAGGCACACGTCGCGACATTCAAATGCCACGCCGCGATGTGATAAGCTGATCCTTGAACTTAGCTTTCTCTTGCAATGTTGGTCCAAATCTGAAATGATTCACTTGGTTGGAACCTTACCTGTTATAGAGAAATTTTCAATTCAATAATCAGTGCAAATGTACTCAATATATCTAAGAATCAGACACATTTTCTCAGAATCGTGATGGAAGATGTTGAAATCAAATCATATGAGTATACAACTAAACTCTTCCATTCATGCATCAAAATAAGGACTAAACAGACAATAAAGCATAGATATAGGGCTCAAATAACTATAATTTGTGGAGTTATCAGCTTAGCATATCTAGCTTGCAACTCAAACAGATTAGTGTCGACCTTCATTGTTGACTTTGTCTTGTCAACAAACTTCACTCAAGCCTCCTTGATCCTATTCTGATTCATATCCCTGAATTGAGAGCAATTGTTAGCAGAGTGCTTATAAGAATTATGGTATTTGCAATAAACTTTATCTTTTAACTCACTAGGCGATAGAAGAACATGCCCTTCAGTTAATTTTATTTGTTTATCTTTCAAAAGAATGTCAAATATCTTATTTTCCTTAGTGACATCAAATGAATATGTTCAATGTTTAGGTGGTTCCATTATCTCTTTTCCTTTACTGGGTTTCAGTACATAATAAGTATATGTTGGCCCTTTTGTAGCTCAATGACCAGAATTTTCTCTGATTCAGTCTCTCCGTCACTATCATACTCTACTATATGCACCCTCTCTCGCTTTACCCATCCTTTTGATCAATGTTTTCAAAATTGGGCTGGTCCTTGAACCGATAAAGGGAGAGGTTCAAGGTTTTAAGGTTCAACTGATGTTGAATCAGGATTGAACCGGGGTTTTATAAATACTTATACGTTTTATAAATATATATGACATTATGTTTATAAATGACATATATATATATATATACATATATATATATATATATATATATATATATATATATATATATATATATATAAAGGTAATGTTAATAATACTTAACATGATTAAATTGATTCATGAATATTGAATACCATGTTATTATTTTCTAATATATTCTCTATAGTTAAAATAATAATAAAAATGAATTACAAACTATAATACAATATGTACTATTTATTATATAATGATATTTGAAAAAAAAGGATTTATGAATTTAAAATATAAATATATCAAATCTTATGTTTCTTTACAATATATATTAAATTTACCTATTATTAACCAAACGGGTATAGTGGCTCAAGTGGTATTGAGCCTTGCTTGCAAATCCTTGCACCTAAGTTCAAAACCTGGGTTTGATGAACCTAGGTTTGATAATTTTGACAACCAAACTAAAAAATTCAACTGGTCCAGCCTATCATGCCCTACTCGGTTCGCCGAGTTTGACCAGGCAGTGACCGGTTCACCCGTCTGAAGGTCGATTTTCTACATACCATTTTTGATGGCTTGATTGGACCGACTAGTAGATTGGTTCCTGATTAAACTAGTTGGTTTTCACTGGCCAATAGACTATTTCTCAATTAAACTGGTCAATTTTCAAAATAGTTCTTTTGATCGAGCTTTTTCCTATTGGAACTTCTCAATATGTCACATTTTAGTAGTTAGTTGAGACATATCAGCAAATTATTGATTCACCAGCTTTTAACGGATGGTAAAATCTAATCCTTCAACGACTATTTTAACCACTTCATGTTCAGGGATTAGCGTAAAACATCTACCCCTCATCTATCTTAATTGGGTGAAATAATCATCTATGCTCTCGTTAGGCCTTCTTTTAATATTGAATAGTTTAATAAATCTTACTTTCATCTATGGCCTAAAGAATTGCTCATGGAATAGTCTTTTCAGATGCTCCTATGAGTGTACAAAATGGGGAGGCAACGCTTAGTACCAAGTGAAAGCGTTATGTGTTAAAGAATTGGGGAACAACTTCATCTTTATGTACTCATCTGCTGCTAAGTTACTGCACTCTATCATGAACCTAGCTACACGTTCAATAGATGACTCGCCTCCTTCCCCCGAGAACTTATACAACTTGGGAATTTTTCGCCCTCTAAGGAGTTCAAGTTAGTTTATCCATTCTAGGAGAGCATATATAAATTGAGGATGAAACGTCGGCCCAACATTAAAGCCGAATCTAGCAAGGGCTTATTCGACGGTCCTATTCACTTGTTGTTTAGCGAGATTGACCCACAAGGGTTGTCTCTGACTAGGACTGTAATTTGGTTTATACTGGTATCTAGGAATGTTATTGACACGATCACCTACTTTAACAACAGGTTGTATCTGAGTTTGAGTTTGATTATGATATGCAGGGAGTAGATATCTTGTGTTTTGTGCATATTGATAAGGATACAGTACCTCTCCAGTCCTAGTCAGCATGGATATAGTTCCATACTGTAGAGGAGGTGGCCGAGCAGGCTGTTGTGCAATTCCTACGGCCCCTGGAGTCACTTGGCCAGTGGAGATTGAATTATTTTCTAGGCAAGACTCTCATCTTAAAAGGTTGTTGAGCCTCCCTACCTTCAATCAAAGGAGTGAGGACTATATTCATTCGTTGAGTCACCATGTGAACCATTTTGGGTTTACAATCATCCATTTGTTGTCGAACAATGGCCAACGCCTCAACGGTGTTACTTTAAGGCTCTTGAGGCATTGCCCTTATCATATTAAGGAAGATTAGAGCAACAGAAGATCCTTGTGACCTTGCCATGTTGTGCACAGGAACCACACTAGGACCTACAAAACTCATGTATGTTGGTATGTTTGTTGGAGTGTTGGGGTCTATCATGAGAAGGGATACTATCTTGGGGGTATTATCCCTAAAGGTATTAAGGAATTAGCGGGTGCATATATTGGTATAATGATTCCCATAAAATCAGCAGTGGTTAGTGGTATGTCATATATCAACATAAAACTAGAAGGATATTGATGGTTGCGAATATTTGATCCTTTGGTGTAGAAGCTACTACCACCACAGAGGCAATTGAAATAGGCACGTTACCTCCATCCTCTGCATTGGTAGTGGGGTTTTCATTTCTTGAATTTTCAACTGACATTGTTTTGCAAATAACCTTCCCACTACACAAGTGCATATATGATAACTCCATGAAATGTAGTTATTTGTACCCCATAACTATGTTTTATTGATTGCTTAAGTCCTTGTTATTATGCATATATGGGAGGTTTTATGCTTATATTTGTAATATTCAATTTTGATATCTTCCTATATGATCATGAGTAAATTGTGTGTATTATTTCATTGATTGAATGGATTTACAATTGTTATTGATTTTGTGATTTCTCTATCATAGGAAGGGCTTCAAATAAGATGATATATAGAGCATCTGAGCCAAAATGGGAAGAGAATGCCAAATTAAAGACCAACATTTCAACACCGCGACACAGGCATATAAATGCCGTGGCGTGGTGCATCCCGTGCAACCAGACAGAGAGCTACAAATTTGCACGCCGCGGCGCAGGCATGTAATGTTGCGGCGTCCCTGACCTAAATTGAAACACACCGCGGTGTAGGCAGTTGAATGTCGCGGAATGATTCTGTTTTCTGAGCCTATAAATAGGCTTTTAACATATTTTAAAGGAGACCTTTTTAGGTTTTATAGAGGCTATGACATGTTCTTCATTTCCGGGCTGATTGGAGGCCAAGGGAACCAAGGTTGGAGGCCATCTTCCTTAGGGAAGATGATTCAAGCTTCAATGATCACATCCAAGAGCTTTCTCCCTTTTCCTTTGCTTTCTCCCTTTTCCTTTGCTTTTCCTTTCTTCCTTATCTCTTGAACACTGTTTTTTATGTATATTTTCGTGTTCAATGATTAGCTGAGCTGTATTTAGGGATTACTTTGGATCCTTGTATGAATATTGATGTTTATATGTTACTTTGAGTATATATTGATGTTTGGTTATGTTTAATCATATAGATCTTAATGTTCTTGATAGTTTGATTAGCTGTTAAGTGATTTATTGAAATCTGATGAATCTAGACATAAGAATTCAGGTTTGAGATCATATGTATGATTGATGCATGTTCGATAAGTTCAATTGGCTTGGATAAATTAATTCGCTAATGGGATAGAAACATACCTCTTAGCTATGCATAGTGGGTGTTTGAGAATAGATCTTAATGAGTGGAGCTTGCATTAGTTCTCATGGAAACATAATGGATTAGGTAAATGAAGCTATGGTTGATTGCGCTAGACATAGGCTTTTAGCTAAAGTAAATTCTCAAGCTAACTTAACTACTCATTAATGTTGCTTATAAGGATTGCATATCATTAGTTGAAGTAGGATGTGAAAAAGGATTCCCTAAATCTCTAAACCATTATCTTTATTTTCATTTATCGCTTTTATGTCTGTAGGATAGTTTAATTGCACTTTCACCAATTTTATATGTTCTTGAATAGAAATAGCTAAGCTAATGGTTGATTATTAGCATTGGAAGCCAACATCCTCGTGGGAACGATCTCTTACTATGTATTTGTATTACTTGAATGACCCATGCACTTGCGATAAGCAAATAGGCTAATAAGTTTTTGGTCAAGAAAACAACTTTTTATCTTATTAAAGGACCAAGAATTTGCTATCAAGTTTTTAACACCGTTGCCGAGGACGATGGTTTATTTTTGTATAGCAGTAGCCTTATTTCTCCGCAATTGTCGGGGATGATGGTTTATTTCTGTATAGCTAATATCAACAATGAGTTTAGCTAGTTTTAATTCAAGTTTGTATAGTTCATCTTCATTTAAGTTCATCTACATACGAGGCCCTTGCGGGAGTTCGCGATTCCTCAAGGATAACCTTCGATCAAGGATAAGAAGACCATCATCCGCATAAACCATTTTGGTGAGAAAGTCCTGCCAAGATTGTAAACTAGGCCCTTCTTGGGAGGAAACCCAAGTTTGTGTTAATTCTTGTCTTTACTTTTTGCAAAAATATGTAGTATGTTGATTTTGTATGTTAATACTTATATGTTAGTATGTTAGTATACTTATATGTTAGTATGTAGATTTTGTATGTAAGTACTTACAAGTTAATACTTATTTTGTTAGTATGTTAATTTTGTTATGTTTTAAGTCTATTTATGTTAATACTTATGTATGTTATTATGTTGATGTTGTAGTTTTATGTTTTTGTTAGTTTTTATCTTTTTCTTGAGTTTTAAGCCTTATATATGCTAGTATGTTTGATTTTTGTAGCTTTAGTTAGTTTTTATACTTTTCTCTTGTTTTAAGTCTTATATATGTTAGTATGTTTAATTTTTGTAGTTTTGTAGTTAGTATGTTTGATTTTTGTAGCTTTAGTTAGTTTTAAGTCTTATATATGTTAGTACTTTGATTTTTGATGTTTTAGTTAGTTTTTATGTTTTTCTTAAGTTTTAAGTCATATATAGGTTAATATGTTGATTGTGCTGTTTTAATATATTTTAGTTGTCCATATTATGTTTTAGCTATATGGACAAGTTTTAGAGGTGCTGAGGACCTCTTTAGACAAAATTTTGCAGCAAAACTGAATTTGCTACAAAATTCTGCAGGCTGACCTCTCACGCCACGACATGACCGTTACTTTTGTGTGTAGCACTGCGGCATGGCAAATTCAATGTCGCGGTGTACCCTTTAAACTTGTTAAAAAAAAGGGAAACTTGATCTAGGTGCTACTGAAAGCACCCATTCTGACCAAATGCGTCACGACATAGATGCTGCGTGTTGCGACAAGTTATCTTATAGTGTATATATTGTACATTGTTAGTTTATTTTAGATGTTTTTAAATATCTGTAGTATACTTAAGTTTCACATTTTCAATATTGTGATAGGCTCAGGTACCCTAGACACCATGGACAGTGAAGACACTGTTTCGCTTCGCTTTGGGGGGAGTATTATTACATGTTTTGTTATTATATTGATAAATTTATATAACATGTTTTGATATTTTAAGCATGCAGTAATGATAGTCACCATGTTATCATGATCATATGTTGAGTTTGACTATTATTGAGGGGTTTCTGAGGAATTTTTTTTTTCAATTTTTAATACATGATTGAATTGATACAAGTGTGGAATTGGTTGTTCAATGACATAAATGCTTGCAATTTGATTACTTTTAGCGAAACTATATGTGATCAGAAGCATATGAAACAATTTAGTCACTTTTTATATATGATCTACATTCCACTTAGATGCAAGTGTAACTTTGAAAATGCTAAGAGTGTATGTTTAGAAAAAGTTTATGGATATACATGTAGAGTTTCGATTATCCTAGAAGTTGTTTTTAAACTCTCTTAAGGTGAAATCCTAGATTGTGCATAACTGAGGAAATGATTAGGGCATTGTTTGGACCGATTGAGCCTTTCAAGCTTACCCTGATATGATGATATCTCTAGGTCCTATTTTGAACTTAACCTGTTAACTGATGAGATATAATTATATTTAAAAGTTTCAAATCCAAGTGTAGGTTGTCTCAAGTAATAAATTCTCGGGAGTCCGAGGTCGATCTACAGGGAATTGATGAAGAAAAATTAAGGTAAGGTAAATATTTTATTACTACAGTAAAAATTATTTACTCGGGTAAAAAGATCCACTCTTGGTAAATAAAATAAAGGTAAGATTAATTCTTTTTTATAACTCAATTGAAATCATACATAATGAAGATTCCAATCAGAAAATGTAACATTAAAAGTCCATTACGTAATTATATTATGTTTCCTTTAATTATTATCACTACTTGTAAATGTGTTAAAGCATTCACTGTGTCAATCGTATTGTCTATAATAAATCAATAACCCCTTTTTACAAGGGTGATTTCTAAGTTATCAAAAACAAAATATAACACGTATAATAGTTACTAGAAAAATAAATCATTAAAGCACAAAAAATAAAATAATCTAACCTTATTTTATTACCAAGAGCTTCACACTTTAACCCAAGTAGACTAGAACTTATTTACACATAGACTCGAAAGAAGAAAAAGAGAAAAAGAAAAGAAAACTAAAAATTTAAGAGAAGAGAAATTTTTCGTACCGCCTCCCCTCCTGTTGTTGAGAATTCTTGTGTCGCCCTATTTATAGAAAATTTGAGGTTACTGTGCATATGCACAGTAACTTGCATAGTAATACTTAACGATTAAGTATTGCACAGTAACCTGCATAGTAAAACTTTAAAAAACGTAACGGATGACGTTTTTCTTTATATTTTTTTTTATTATTTTTATAATAATACTTGAGCAAACTTGTACAACCGTGTTTCCTATTTTCTTCATTTTTGAGAAAAGTGGTCTTCATGAAAGTTGTAGGCCTTGATATTTGTTTTAAAATGGCTTTAGTCTGAGTTCAAAATCATGCCTAAAACTCAAGATATAGTCCAATTATTGCAAAGTATTTAGGCCCGATTTCAGCTCCTCTATTTTGACTTCAAAGCCCAATATCACCCGTTAGACCTCAGAATCTAAAAAAGTGTTCAACATAAAAGTTGTAGGGAATTGTCTTAGCTTTCGTACAAAATCAAAATCACATCAAACAGATTTTTACAACTTAAATTCTAGCCAGTTTACTAAATATTTTCAAAGATATAATTAAGGTTAATTTATACAATAATTTGTTTAATGATCCAATTCAGTTGAATATCATAAAATGTGTCAAAACCAACTTAATTAAGCTTAATTGAACCTTAAGAAGCCTAGTGAAAGGATTATGAAATGTATAAAATATAGTGTTATCAAATTCCCCCATACTTAACTTTTGCACTCTTGGGCAAAACACAAAAGACAAAGACTAAAGAAAAACGACACAGACTCAAAAACTAAAAACTCTAAAGGATTTAATGACTCAAGAAAAGCAACCAAACATTCAAGGGATCAAAATAGTCAAGAGGTAACATATCTTCACATTTCAAACTAACAAGCAAAGAAACTTCAGTTGAAAAGAATGAATCAAGAATGATAGATCCTCAAAGAATTCACTCTCAATCTCTCAAGTGTTTAAAAAGGTTAGTATCTCTCTCTATTCAACTTATGAATAATTGTACTAACATAAGCTTGTTTATCTTCTACTTCTCCGCAACTCAGAACACATACACACACAAATTATAAGGACTTTATTCAAGGTTGTAATGAGACCATGGTAAAGGAGAGGAGATTAATATGGATATAAGAAGTTAAAAACCAAAGAGAATAAAAGAACATGAGAGCTGAGTTCAATTAACAAGCATAAAAGTTCATCCCAACTCTAATATATATTCCCTTTTCATATTTTTCCTTTCCCTTTTTACCTTGTTGGCCCTTCTTTACACATTTGTTTTTTTTTATGAACATAACTATACACATACATTTTTTTTCAATTAGGCACTCTTTCCTTTTTCAACAATCATTTTGCACACACACCCCCACACTTGTTCAAGAACTCATTCATTAATAAAGCTAATGTTCTCTTATTCCCTAAGGTCAAGTAAAAACATGATTTTTCATTTAAGGCACGTAATGAGCTAAAAACAATGAATGGTTAAATAAGCTCAAAGGGGTTAAGCAAAGGAAAATATACAAGGTTGGTAGGAATCAGAGAATTTTCAAGAAGTTATAAGAATGCTTGATATCATATTAAAAGCCAGGTTGATTATTTAATTAAAGTAGCTATTTCGGGAAAAATGTCTCAATCATGTTTATATATGTATATGAAAATGTAGCCTAAAAAAAGAATCAAAGCAAGTTCTAGAGTAACAATTCCATGAGTGAAAATCACACAAGAAAGAAAAGAATGGTATAAATGTTCAATCCATTCATCAATAGGCTCAAAATCTCACAAGATATATTTCTATCATTCTCAATCCATCAATTCAGCATTCATAACCAAGCATGTGAAATTTAAAAAAAAAAGACGATTTATTCACCCATACGATGATCCTTGAATTTCAATTGCTTTAAAAGGATGTGAAAGTGCATTCACTTGAATTTTACAAAGGAAATCAAAAGACAAAAACTTTGTTACTTCCACACAAAATAGTTATCTACCCCAATCTAGATGCGTCTCAAAAGTAAAATTACCACTACTGCAAAATTAACTCCTTACTCTGTCATCCCTAACTGGTTTAACTATTAGTAAATACGACAAACATAAACACACTTAAAAAAATCCTAACTGGTTTAACTATTAGTAAATACGACAAACATAAACACACTTAAAAAAAATTTTGCAAGCATTTTTAAACAATTTTTTTAACACAATTATTCACACAACAATTCTTCTCCCCAACCAGATCACAAAATTGTCCTCAATGTTAAAACATATAAAGGAAAAGGAAAGAAGATAGTACCTGTTACTGTAATTACTGAAAAGAGAAACCCCACACAAATATAAATAGAAACAAAGTACAACCAAAGATTGAAATTATTTAAACAGATGAAGTGTCTTGACTGAGTTCCTTTTCTTACTGCTTCTCGCAACATTTCCTTCGAACCACTTCTTGCTTTTTTTAAAAAAAAAAGTTGCTAGAAACCTGATGAAAGATGAGTGTATACTCACTTGAGATTGGGATGGAGGTAGTTTGCTCTTTCGGCTTTGTGCCAAAGCATTGTTGACCAGTATTAGACCCATTCAAGACTAGCGCAACATAGGACTCCCAAAAGGGACAAGTGGCCATAATACGACTGGTTGCCTCACATGTGGGATACAATCTACCTTCTTTGTTTTTTAATTAAGAAGGTTGGATCAGGATGCATGCATTTTCTCATTTACGTTTTGTGTTACCAAAGCCAAACCCAAGATGTATACATTTTTTTTTCATTTTTTTTGTTGGCCGACACTATTTATATCCTCATACAAAGGCTACGAAATCTGGGAGACACTTAAGCCAACTCAATAAAAAATAAAAACGAAATACTAAAAACTTACCTTAGCTTTGGTAGACAGGATCTTCTACCAAAGTCTTGACTACATCTGGATCTTTCATCTCAAGTTATGGCTTCAACTGCTGACCATTTACCTTTCTCCAATTTAATTTCATGATAACAGACTAGGGAACGACCACATTTTTTATCAGGAAAACTCCAACTTTTATTAAACAACTTCTTAAACTTTGGATGCCATCCCCGAGTATCATTCTAAGTTAAATAAAAGTTAGTACAATTATCAAATACATTAGATGGATTACTGATAAAATTAAACTTAGAATTAACAAGCAGATTCTCAAGGGGATCAGAATCAAAGGTTGTAGAAAGTCCCTTCTCCATGATCTTTGTCACCTCAGGTTCCTTGGGTAGTTTGACATTACTACTATCTTGATTCTTTTTCACATCTTCTAGCTCATTCACATTCAAGGAGTTCATCATTCTAAACACTTGGCTCTTTATCTCCTTACTTTCTTCAACAACCTTTTCATTCCTAAGAGTCATTACCGAATTGACTTGATCTATTTGTCTGCTTTCTGAACAACCCTCATTTAGACAGTACTGACCTTTGGGATTTAGTTGAGGTTGAGAAGAAAATTTTTCTTTCTTGTGAATGGTGAGTGCAGATGTAAGTTTAGCAATAGTGTCTTTTATGTCAATCATGATTTGAGTGTTTTGTTCATTAATGACATCTTGCTTTGCTATAAATGCATGCAAAGTTCTTTCAAGGATTTTCCTATATGATGGGACATAAGGTGCATATCCTTGAGAATTTTGAGAATCTTGTTGTGCTTGAGGAGGTGGTGGTTGCATAAATTGTGCTTGATTATTATTTCTCCAACTAAAGTTCGGGTGATTTCTCCATCCTGGATTGTCAGAATTTGAAAAAGAAGAGGTAAATGACTTTTTAAAATTATTCATTGCATTTACTTGTTTATGCACAACTTCTTTAAAAATAGGAATATTAGGACATTCATTTGTCAAGTGTCCTAATTCATCACAAATATAACAAATATCTTCAATTTGCATATATTTGACTTCTTTTATTTTTCCTAATTCCGTGGATTCAACCTTTCTGGCCAAACTAGCATACCTTGCATTTAGATCTTCTTCTTGACTAAGATGATATTTTCCTTTACCTGCATTTGCAAGGTTATATCTAATTGAATTTTTAGAAGGATTAGTATCATGCCAAGATTGAGAATTTTCAGCAAACTGGTCTAAATAATCTAAAGCTTCATCAGGTTCTTTATTAAGAAACTTGCCATTACACATTGTTTCCATAAATTGTTTAGTTTCAGGTGTTAGACCTTCATAAAAGAAGCTTATAGTCCGCCATTTTTCAAAACCATGATGTGGGCAAGAATTTAACAAATCTTTAAAACGTTCCCAACATTGAAAGTACGCTTCATTTGAATTTTGGGAAAAAATTTGGATTTGTCTTTTCAAAGCATTGGTTTTATGTATTAGAAAAAATTTCTTTAAAAACTCACCTTGCATTTCTTGCCATGTTTCAATTGATCTTGGTTTCAAAGTGTTAAACCAAGTTTTTGCTTTATCTTTCAAAGAAAAAGGAAACAGTTTAAGCATAACAATCTCTTCAGTGCAATTTTTATCATTGAAAGCAATACAAACTTCCTCAAATTCTTTTAGATGTAAATATAGATTTTCAGATTCTAAACTATGGAAATTTGGAAGTAAAGAAATCATATCCAACTTAAATCTAAAATTGTTAGCATTAGCTGGGAAGATAAAACATGAGGGACTAGAATTTCGGGGTGGTTGCAAATATGCACGCATAGTTCGCAATGGTTGATTTTCATGTTCATCATGTACACTTTCATTTTCAGCTATTGGTGACTGATTTTCATCAATTATATCAATTGTGTGTGATTGTGATTCAATCGGATTAATATATAAAGTATCAGGATTAAATTTAACTAAACGATCAAAATTTGAATCACGATACCAAATAAACATAAATACGTGACGTAAAATAAAATAAAAGTAATGTATAAGCTGACGGTATAAACTATCCATTAAATATTAACAAGGGTGTGATATAAACCCGGCCACGAAAATAATATATATATATATATATATATATATATATATATATATATATATATAATAATAATAGTAATAATAATAATAATAAGTAAAAAGTTAAATAACTGATAAAATAAAAAGTTAGATAGTTAAAGAGTTAATAATATACGAAAAATAAAATGCAGGAAATAAAGTGCAAAAAATAAAATATGAAAAATAAAATGCATAAAGTAAAGTCGGAAAGTAAATTTTAAAATATGAAAACCAGGTGAGTGGCATTTAAGCCCCACAAAGCCTGAAAAAAGAAGAGAAGAAGAAAGATTATTTCATTAAGTTAGATTATGGAAAAATAAAACGAGAATTTAAAAGTTAAATTACGAAAAATAAATGACAATTTAAAAATTAGAAAGTCAATAAGATAAAGCGTAATAATAATAATAATAATAATAATAATAATAATAATAGAAAGCGTAAATAAAAAAAATGTTTACAAAGATGGGGTAATAAATCAACCACCAAATAAAAATAAAAATACAAAAAATAAATTACAGGAAAGTAAAAGGAGAGTTACCCCATTGAGTTAGTGCGTAAAAATAAAAAGGAGAATTAACCCCACTGTACAAGAAAATAAAAAGAAAAATTACCCCATTTGAGTTAATATATACAAAAGGTTAATTTTTTTATTTTTTATTTTTAAATTTTTTTTTTATTTTTTACTATTTACTATTCACTATTTACTATTTACTATTTACTATTTACTATTTACTATTTACTATTTACTTTTTACTATGTACTATTTACTATTTACTTTTTACTATGTACAAAAATATTTACACTAGAAATTTATTTTTCAAAACAAGTCCCCGACAACGGCGTCAAAAACTTGATGGGATATAATTATATTTAAAAGTTTCAAACTTAAGTGTAGGTTGTCTCAAGTAATAAATTCTCGGGAGTCCGAGGTCGATCCACAGGGAATTGATGAAGAAAAATTAAGGTAAGGTAAATAATTTATTACTACAGTAAAAAATATTTACTTGGGTAAAAAGATCCACTCTTGGTAAATAAAATAAAGGTAAGATTAATTCCTTTTTATAACTCAATTGAAATCATGCATAATGAAGATTCTAATCAGAAAATATAATATTAAAAGTCCATTACGTAATTATATTATGTTTCCTTTAATTATTATCACCACTTGTAAATGTGTTAAAGATTCATTGTGTCAATCCTATTGTCTACAATAAATCAATAACCTTCTTTACAAGGGTGATTTCTAAGTTATCAAAAACAAAATATAACACGTATAATAGTTACTAGAAAAATAAATCATTAAAGACAAGAAATAGAATAATCTAACCTTATTTTATTACCAAGAGCTTCACACTTTGACCCAAGTAGACTGGAACTTATTTACACATAGACTAGAAAGAAGAAAAAGAGAAAAAGAAAAGAAAACTAAAAATTTAAGAGAAGAGAAATTCTTCAGCGTCTACCTCCCTCTCCTGTTGTTTAGAATTCTTCAGCGTCGCTCCTATTTTTAGAAAATTTGAGGTTACTGTACATATGCACAGTAACTTGCATAGTAATACTTAACGATTAAGTATTGCACAGTAACCTGCATAGTAAAACTTTAAAAAACGTAACGGATGACGTTTTTCTTTATATTTTTTTATTATTATTTTTATAATAATACTTGAGCAAACTTATACAACCGTGTTTCCTATTTTCTTCATTTTTGAGAAAAGTGGTCTCCATGAAAGTTGTAGGTCTTGATATTTGTTTTAAAATGGCTTTGGTCTGAGTCTAAAATCATGCCTAAAACTCAAGATATAGTCTAATTATTGCAAAGTATTTAGGCCCGATTTCAGCTCCTCTATTTTGACTTCAAAGCCCAATATCACCTATTAGATCTCAGAATATGAAAAAGTGTTCAACATGAAAGTTGTAGGGAATTGTCTTAACTTTCCTACAAAACCAAAATCACATCAAACAGATATTTACAACTCAAATTCTAGCTAGTTTACTAAATATTGCCAAAGATATAATTAAGGTTAATTTATGTAATAATTTGTTTAATGATCCAATTCAGCTTAATATCATAAAATGTGTCAAAACTAACTTAATTAAGCTTAATTGAACCTTAAGAAGCCTAGTGAGAGGATTATGAAATGTATAAAATATAGTGTTATCATTAACCATTCTAATGCATGTGGAAGCATTGTATTTTCTTCCTACTATCATTGTTTGTTGGGTACATAATATGTTATTTCTTGAAGTGAGTTTAGTGATTAGGGATATTAATTCATTTTCAATACAAAATGAGAGATGCAAAGAAAGAAAAAGCATTGCTTTGTGAAAAAAAAGATATAAAAAATAAAATCAAAAGAATAAAAGAGAAAAGAAAAAGAAAAACAAGTAAAACATAAGAAAAGAAAAGAAAAAGCACTGAATGGTTCTGACAAGTTTTAATCTTTCACTATTGAATATCTCGATAGTTTCACTTGATCTCAATTCTTGAAATAACATGTGTATGTTTCTCAATATTTGTATGTATCCTTTCCCTTCTGTTCATAAGCCAATTACCATTGGTCTGACATTACAAGCTGTAAAGTCCCTTTTGATCCTCAATTGTGTATGATTTACATTAGTGAAGAGAGAGTTTAGATTCAATTTTGTGAATTTTATGATTCATATACATGTATGACTTGATTAGTGGAATTATTAATTGATTAGTGGACTGAGTTGAGGACAGGCAGGTAACATATAACAACATAATTTCGGACATTATTGATTGTTTAGCAACATCTACCAAAATTACTTTAAGGGAATACTTCAAAATCACGATTCATGAACTCCTTCATTTATTTATCTTTTTTGACAAATATGTGAAAGAAAAAGCCGAAAAAAAAAACTAAAAGGCACATTATTTGGGAAAAAAAAAGCAGCTCAATTATTTGTGTGATTTTTTTTTTTTGAGATAGTTGCTTCAATTGATAACATTTTTTAAATAACGTGTCAACTTTCTAAATTTTGAGAAAATAATTCAATATCTACAAAAAATGATAACCACAAACTTCTCAATCATAGAGCATACTGTTTTGTGATGATTCAGTGATAAGAGTTTGGTATAATAGGTAAGCTATTTTCTATTTAAGGACCAATAAGGCTGCATAAGCTAGTATCTCTCCACTTATTTGTTACATTTGCTACTTCTTATTATCAGTTTGGTTCTTGAGTTATGGCTCTAACTGGTAGAGTGACTACTGAACTTGGAATCCAGACACCTGCTGCAAAGTTCTTCAACCTCTTTGCAAAGCAACTTCACCATGTTCAAAACATCACTGATGCAATACATGAAGCCAAGGTGCATCATGGCGACGATTGGCATAGCCTTGATTCTGTTAAGCACTGGACTTATATCGTAGGTAATTAAGCTTATGAATTAATATGTATACCTAAAAGGATTAATTAGTTATTTTTTATTCTACTTCTCATACACTATTTGTTATTGATCTATGTTTTCTTCATGAAAACACAGATGGTAAGGTAACAACATGTAAGGAGAACATTGAAGCCATTGACGAACAGAACAAGTCACTCACATTCAACCTCTTTGAGGGGGATGTCAATCAGCATTACAAAATCTTGAAGATCAACTTACAAGTGATTGATAAGGATGATGGGGGTGCGATTGCTAGATGGACTTTGGAATATGAGAAGATCAATGAGAATGTTGAACCTCCATATGGCTACTTGGGCTTCTTAACCAAGGTTACTAAAGATGCTGATGGTCATCTTCTCAAGGCATAGCACCAAAAGTTATATAAAGAGAATAACGAATAAAAAATAATGGGAATTGCTTGAGGTTAAGCGCTTATCTAAATGGATAATGTTTTTCGCACACCTAAAATACGCACACCGTATTTACACTATAGATTTATGTGAGAGAGATGTCAAATCAGATAGTATAAAACTGTAACATTTTCGCAGGATACAGAATGAGTTTGTGAGTGAGTTGAAAAAAAGTTGAAGTATTTTTGATGGACGAATAACGCTGACCTATCTAAATAGTCAGTGTCAACTTTGATATGAATAATAAGGATGTTAATTTGTTTCTGATCCTTCCTTTGTATTTAGTATTGAGTGAACTTGGAGATGAATGCCAATGTCTTGTAGTGTGTGTTAAATTATATGTTAAAGGTTCATTGTAATACAAATAAGTGAAAATATTAACGTTTGATATTATTTTATTCTTATGTTTTATTTAGTATGGGTAGGAATGAAATGATGATTTTATTTTATTCTTTTATTTGGTATGTTATAATTAATAAAAAGAGTTCAATTTTGGTGCATTGATATTATAAATTTTTTATACTATTAATTAATTACACGTTATTATATAAGTAATTTTTGAAGTAATTATTATAATAATCAAATATTTTTAATGACATTACAACACATGATATTGATAAGAGTGTAAATTTTTTTTATGTTAATAGTGTATTAAAATTAAATCTTAATAAAAAATACAATAAAAGTTAATTTATGATTTTTTTAGATTAAATAGGAATGGCATGGCCCGATTTAGGCCAATCAAAATCTCGATTCGGTAAAAACACTGCATGTCTAAAAAAAATTCAGCTAACAGGTGGGCTAGATAGACTAAGCTATTTTTTACTCTTATATTCTGGTGAAATCAAGTACCTATTTTCACAAATGTAGAAAGACTTATTCACTTAAACACTGTTCTCATTCCAATTACCAAACCAAACAAGAGAATAAAAATGACCCATTTCCGTTTCTATTCATTTCATTTCATCCAACCAAACATGCCCTCTAGTGCTTTTTACGTATGTTGTCAACAAAACAAGGCAATTGTTGTGGAGCTTTCTAGCAGCATGACATCATGAAATAATCTTTCGGTGACAGCTTTCACTGAATTTTTTTGTCAATTATTTCAGGTACTAAAACTTTTAAAATAACATCGGATTGAATCTCACATATTACAATCTGTCTTCCTTTAGATCATTATCACTTTTTTTTATTTGTAGCTAGATCGTTAACAATTTACAACAGAATGATGAGGATGCGTCTTTTGAGTAGTGGTTGCAAGAAAAGAGATTTAATATTTAATTTGTAAAGAATATAAGGATTAATATGAGTGAACACTTAATAAAACACACAAATAAAGTAATCCATAAATTGAACAAAAGTTTGGTATTTTTTATCAATTCTTTATTGTCAAATTCATAATAGTAGTGAGCGTCAAGAAAAATTCTTGATGGTAGTGTATATAAATATAAACTTTCAATGCAATACCAAAAAAATATAAACTTTCAATGCAACGATGAATCTATTGAGAAATTCATTTTATTTATAAAAAAGTTATTTATTGGTTGAAAAGATGTAAATATTACGGATCATGTACGTATAGTCAATTATAAAAAGTTATTTAATTTTTATATGTAAACTCTAAAACTCTTTAGAAGCATGAACTTTAAAGTTTTTAGAAGCATAAACTTCTTTTGAACTTTCTGAATTTTGATAATTAACAAACTTAAACTTAGAATCATATATTTACTAATATTTCATCTATGTGTATCAAAGTACAAATAAGAAGACTCCTGGACAATCAATGTAATTTTTGTGAATTTCTTAAGATTCACTTTGAGGAAGTCTCAACTTGATCAAGTCCTCATACAAAATTGTTGTTTTTGGACTAAGTATGGAGAAGAACTTAAGAAGCATACTTGCCTCTAAATATGAGAATATGACTAAATTCTTCAGAAGACAACTTTCAGAAGTCAAGTTCATCAAAAGACAAGAATCAGAAGTAAAATACATTCGAAGACTAAGTTTTGAAGCCAACATCATTAGAAGACAAAACTATCAGAAATATCAAGCATTAGAAAAATCATGTCTTTAAGAAGTATATGAGTTTAGAAGACAAAGTTTACCTATAAATAGAAAAGTCAAAGTTAGAAAGCCTCAGAAGTTTGAAACTTCTGACTATCGCTGAAAAATGACGAAAACAATCAAAGAAAAGTTAATTGACCGCCACAAGACAAAAAAATAGTAACCTAACTCTACATAGTAACCGTTGGAGGCTCAAACGGCTAGTTTTTGTAGCTTTATAAATTGAAAAAGCCTAAAATTTGAAGACATGAAGCAAACCATTATTATGCCAAACTTCTAATCAAACTTCTGAATGCTCAAATCTTCTGAACAAGTTTCTTTGCTGAAATTTGCTTCTAATCACTTGCTTAGAAGAGAAACATATTATCTCAATTTTGTAATTGCTTAGATATTCCACTCTTTGAGTGTAACAAAAATTCCTCTACTTTGTATAGATTAAATCCACTCCTTGAGTGTTGAAAGAAACACAAACTCATATTCTCACTTCGTAACTTAATCCGTTAGTGATCTGAGTGTGAGTCTAGCTTGAAGAGATTAGTGTGGAACAAATACTACTTGTGATCTAGCTTGGAGAAGCTAGGGTTGAAGAAAGAATACTCATGGCAATATAAAATCCTGGTTTCTAACTGGGGAATGGACATAGGCATGTGGCTTAACTGAACCAGTATAAATCTTCTGAGTGATCTCTTCTGAACCTTATCTCTTAGTTTTCTGTTCATTAAATCTGATCGTTAACTTGTTCTTCTAATAATATAAAATGTTCTTTCACTTCACGTAAAGTAAGTTTTAAAGGAACTTCGTTCTAAATTCAGTTTCTTTCAAAGCAATATTTCTGAACAACTTAGCTTTTGATCTATACTCTGATTTATCCAAGTTGAGAAACTTGAGAAATTGTCTAGTTTGCAGGAATTGCTCAGAAAATGAAAGCACAATTCAACCCCCCTTCTCATGTTGTTGCCACTTTCACTTGGTATCAGAGCTCAGCCTCTAGGTTGAGCACCTTAACAAGCTTAGAGGAAAGATCCTAAAAGGAATATAGAAAATCAAAATCTCTACATCGCTAAAGGACAATCCATCAACCATCTTCCTGGTTTTACTGGACAATACTACCATTATTGGAGAGACAGAATATGACTCTTCATAGAGTCCACCCATTTTGATCTATGGGATGTTATAGAGAATGGTCCTTTCATTCCAACTCGTTCTCAAGAAGAGGGAACAATTGTTCTTACACCAAGAGAACAATGGACAAAAGCTAAAAGAAATAGAGTTCAGATGAACTCAAAAGGAAAGTACTTTCTTACATGTGCACTTAACAAAAGTGAATATGATAAAATTATATCTTGTGACACTACCAAGGAAATATGGGATAGATTTGAGATGTTGCATGAAGACACAAATCAAGTTAAAGAAACTAAAATCATTATGCTTGTTCATCAATACGAGCTATTCAAAATGCTTGATTATGAGACAATTGATGATATGTTTACAAGATACATGCACATTGATGGGAATTATAAGTTGCAAACTTAAGTGCAGGTTGTTTCAAGTAAGATATTCTCGGGAGTCCGAGGTTGATCCATAGAGAATTGATGAAGAAAAATTCTTTGAGGTAAGGAGAAGATTTGTCACAATACTAAAGATGATAAAAATTGTTCACAGATGAAAAGGATTTGCTTGGATTAGGAGATCCACTCTTGGTAATAAATTAAAGACAAGATTATTTTTTTTATAACTCAATTGAAATCATACATAATGAAGGTTCCAATTAGAAAATACAACATTCAAAGTTCAATTAAGATTATATATGTAATCATATTATGGCTCCTTTAATTATCTACCAACACTTGTAAATGATCTCAAGCATCCACCGTGCTAACGTCTTGTCTACATTGAATCAAGTTCTTGATTATACAAGAAGGGTTTCTAAA